>JANFCV010000236.1:0-632924 GCA_024500475.1 Phthorimaea operculella
TGAACTTGTCTGAATGAACGTACATATAAGATAGCCCACCTACCGAGGAAAACAAAACTATCTGCCTGTAGAACGACATTAACGTCTTTTAGGTAGTCAGCATAAACAACTCATTGTAAATCTCTTAATTGGTAATAGATTGATATCCATCTCAAAGTGCACCTGTGTACGCATAGTGCAACAGTCACCGTTAGTTCACAATGTATCTGTACGATTATAAACTACCATCGCACCTTCGTTTCGTCATCGTTTCTTCAATAGCATATTTCCGCTATCTGTTTTGCAAAAAAATATAATTAATAGACATAATAACCTAATAGGTAGGTACTACTTTCAATGAATGCCTGACATTCCAGAGCAAATAAGTATATTGGAACAAACGGTATCATCTTTTGAGTTACGTACGTCTAAAAATAGACAGATTTATTCACCATTTTACGTTTCAAAACACCTTATGCACGGCAGTCAGGGTCTTTCACTCGTGACATAAAACATGTCAAGGGGTAGGCAAACTTTCTAAAGTAACATTACGTATATCATGTCCAAGGTCATGGCAACCGAGGAGGTAGTTACTTCAAGTATACCTACCTTATGTTATGATATGACATGTAGACATTAGGTACTAGTTTTCAGTAGTTAGACTAGTTAGACAATTTACCACCAGTTTTGATGTTTCATAGCTTGTGAATCTACAACAGAATGTAGTTATAAATTTGCAACATGATGGATTAAGTAAATCACCTAGGTACATTACATAAATCTGTATCCCAAACACACACTTTTCTCTCAATGAATTGAAAGCAAAAACTTTTCATAGTTTAGGTGTGACATTTATTGAATAGGTAGGTAGTTATTTACTTATCCGTTTTGAGATGAGGCCATTACAATACGGCCTCTCTTTCTCCCCACTTTTGTTTGTTTTCATGTTGCTTAAAATCTCGCTAATACAAGAAAATTTAACTTAACTCTTCAGAGAGCTCTTCAGATTGTACATAGGTATTTCTCCGGGTTACTTGCTGCGAAAAATACAGCATGTACCTATTTGAAGTAGGTACTTTAATGGCACTCTTTGACCATAGTTCAAAGAAGTAAACGAATGACAAGCGCAGGGATATCCTCCTTAGCATGACATTAGTACTATCGTATTACATTTTAGGGGACACAGTTGACACTGTAGTAAGAGATAACTATTTAATAAAAGTGATTTCTGCTACTTATGACAGTGAGCAAGGGAAATGCATAAATGGTCGTTCCATTACAAGAACAATGTTGTAACTTATTTTTTATTGCATGGCCCAGTGAGCCACTGTAATGATCACAAAGTGAAACTGTTTAAGACATTAACCTGCAAGAACTTCAGCCCTGAGGTTATGGTAATGTCTTTATTGACAATCTCCTTGCGTAGGTTTCTAACTAGCTCAAAGCTACGCAGGGCATTCCATGAAAACATCAACTTCTAGTCGCTTACGTGACGTTTAGCATCTACTTTACGCTTATGTTATCCTATGAATGATACAAAGCTACTGTATGTGAAATTTTTAAAGCTTTTATGTTGATATCAAATCTTTACACGGAAATATTAGAAGTCTCAGAACATTTTCTTGGAATGCCTCTACATAAGCTAAGATGTAAACTTCTTTTACTAGAAATTGTAATAGCCATTTCAAAGCAAATTTCATTGAAAATAATTATCTCGGATGCGTCCATCGGATTATGGACTTTGTAAACAAAAACGTGTCGGGTAGGTATTCAATTAGAATTCTTATCTAAATAAAATGTCACATGCAAGATTCGAACTCGCGAAATTCACAAACACACACACTACCCTTCGTTACACTCGTTAATTTCGTCTGAGGCAAGGCCCTGACGGTGTACTATTTGTTTTTATAGAATACTTCGAAATTAGTAAAAGGAGAACCCTTTATTTGTAGGTAAGACATATCGTGCCTGCGCCGAATGCCACTGAACTTTCTTTGTTTGATATATAGGTATAAGAGTAATACCTAATACAGTACAGTTTATATCATAAGTCACACAGTTTTATGAAATTCGCTGGCCGACTCTCTCTGCGAGGTATTAAAATAATATGTAGGCGTTTCGAAACTTTGGGTCCATGATGACCCCGTCCTTTGAGGAGTATGTAGTACCGAAACGCAACAATATACTTATCACTATATTTTGCGATATTTGTCTCGCATTACAAAATATCAGTTCGTCACGTATACGAAAGACACGAGGACGAAAATTAGGCACTCCTGCAAGTGCAGGCGAGCAATCTGCATGACATCAAAAGCACAACCCCTGCGCGGGGATGTGGAGTCAAAGGGCTCACCATGCGCTGGCGGCCAAGGAACTCCTAATGATGTTTTAAAATAGGTATACCTTGCATTGCGCAGAGGTAACATATAAAAACAAGGGAACATGGCCTAGTTCGCGGAGCCATATAATATCAATTTGTCATTGCAATAGAATAAAATTAGGTATATATACCTTACAAAATATCCTTGCTGAGATTTGATTGTTCTTTTTTGTAAGACGTTCTACGGACTAGGTGTGCCGTAAACTCACTGCATTATTCGGGGTCACAGCGACACCCTTTTAATGAAATTCTTTAATTTTAAAGAAACACCTCAAAGAAAAAGAAGTTTGGAGGTAGAAATTAAATATACAAGTCAACATTTTTTAAAGTGAGGACCACGTTTATAGCGTCGAACACGTTGCGACGTGTCAAACAAAACACAAACTTAAAAACCACGTGTCTGATTACAGACAGAAGTTTTAATTAAATAATATTTGTTGATGAAAATCCATAAATCAATCAGTGACCTTACTTCACTCCGTGGCGTACACGGACGCCATCTTCAAATATTTCGACCGAATAATACTTATAACTAAAAATATATTACCCTGAGGCAAAATGTATCATCACTTACAGATAACTAGCAGCCTACAACGGATCAACATTTTGTGTTGAAAATATTTAAATCGTGTCACTCAAGGCTTGTGAAAGGCACTATGATTACTGGATTTTCATTTGATCGTCCTCAAAAGAAGAGAACGAATTTATTACTTCGATAACAACCAAATTTCTTTAACACACTTTGCTTATTTAATTGGGATCTTACTCTTGATAAATAATTCACTGAAATAGTTATCTATTTAGATCACGGGCTGGCGCCCTTCCTGAACAATTTATTTACTCGTAAACGGACTTTAGACTGATTCTTGCTTGGTCTAAATTATGAACAGTGGTATGAAATTGCAAAGTAGTGTTCGACGGAAACCGCCTTCAGAAATTTGATTTTCCAAGTGCATGCTCAATAAAATAGAAAGGACTTACCCATCTTGCAAACTCACTGAATTTACAATTTAAAAGGACAGACATTACACAAATATAAAATTTAAAAACGAACGGTGTAAAACCGTTATTAATAAAAATTTAAAGAAAATAATTTTTGAAAACGCCATATAACACAAAAATGAAATAGTTAAATTAAAATAATTTATTAAAGTTTATAATTTTGAATTATAAAACTTTGGCGAAATTCAAAAATTATCTTCTGAGGCGACCGCGCGCCGGCGTTGATAAATCGCCAATGAAGCCAAGGGCCGACTCGCCCCGCCCTGCCTGTCGGAGTGGGAGCGGGGAGGTGGGAGCAGCCAATCACGAGCAAGGACAGATAGGTGCGACCGTAGCTGTAGGTGTAGATGAGTTGCTTCTCTCATGTTAAGTATGATTATAGGACGGTACAGTTGTTTAATAGCATCATTCCTTATCTTTCCCGGGGGTGTCGTAAGAAGCGACTAAGGGATTTCACAGGCCGACAACCTCTTTCTATGGTAATACACAGTCTTCTGAATGACTCAATCAAACTTTTGTCAGATATGGTGTAAGTAAATAGCCGTTTTTTACAGCCGTTTACGCTCTGCCTACCCTCCAAGGGATATAACCGTGATATTATATGTATGTATAAAATCAACATGTAAGTATGTCAAGTCAACTACTAAAAATACTTGAAAAGAAAATAATCTTACTTTTCATTTGCTTTGTGCTTTTCTTTGATTTTCTTTTCTTCAGCTTCCTTGAGTTTTTCTTCTTCTTGTTGTGCTATGGAAACATACTCGTCAGGCGGATCCCATGTTGTTTCTTAACAAAGAGAATAAAAGTATTACAATCTCCATTTATTCATTCATATGGGTAAAACCCACATTATATTATAACTATGAATATTGTGATTTATAGTTTAATCCTTATCAAGTTAAAATATACTTGAAAATCTTACACATTTCTGCCAAAATTAGTAAAGATCACAATCTTCTGTGCTATAAAATAGTTATAAATACTACCTGGTTCAATAAAGAACGGGATTATAAATGGCGATCAATGGTCATGTTTTCTCACTCACACTAAGGCTCAAAAATATACCAGGCGTCACCACCACCACCACCATTTATCCATTCTTTATTGCAGGTAGGCAGTATAAATTTAGAAAACTTGCCATTAGTCTCTGTGTTCCAGAAGTATGAGCTCCCATCTTCACTCTTGACCTCTTGCCAAGCGGGTGGGGCTTTGTTCTTGGCACTGGCAGTTGTGATGGCGGGGTTCTCTCCACTGTTACCACTACTGCTTGTCTGCTGCCCTAGCATCTCATTTATACTCTGAAAATCAAATCACATGCATAATAAATGAAAAAAGAAATGCCTGAGAAAATGCAATTAAATAATATTTGAAAGTTGAAATCTTATTAGATCAAAACTAAGGTTGATTCTTTATAGATAACAATTATATCTCATTTCTAATTAAATTAAACTAAAAAGTTGCTATTTAAGCAAAAGTTAGGTGATGAATGGATGTTTCCAGGGGATGGGGAGCAGCAGTCCCTGTGAATAAAGTGTGAGTATGGCAAATACCCAATTTCAGGGAGACACATGTCTAGCAGTGAACATTCATGGTTATTGAAGGTAAAATTGACGAGGAAAAGTTGGATTTAAAATTTAATTACTTGTGAGGTAAGGTCAGCATTGTTCTGCACATCCTTCAAGTATGCGGCCATGGCCGCCGCCTCCATCTTCTTCATCTCGTCATCCATCTTGTCTTTCTGCCGAGCATCCTTTGTGCTCTTCTTGGTGAGCGTTGATATGTGCTTCTGCACTGCTTCCTTGTGCTTCTTGCCATTTTCGTGGAATGATATGGACTGAAAATTTGTGAAGGCTTAACTTAATGTTTCCTCACACTAAGAGTGGTATCAAATAAAAGCTAGTATTGACCCCTACATTTTCATTTCCTTCCAACTATGAGAATAGGTACTCATAGAAAAAAAAACGGGTATACTTCTCTGGCATTGAACGGTTAACGGTATTTTAGATTGGCAGAAGCAAACAGTTAATATTTATGAAACCTCCAATACTTACTACTTTGTTATCTGCAAACCAACACTTGCAAAACTCACAATACTTGCGTGCTTGCGATTTCCAGTACTCCGTCCTAAAATATTAAAATGTTTAAAAACTTAAATCATGTAGAATGAAGTTATGAAAACGGGAATAAAAGCACAATAATCAAAAGCATTATTTATAGGTTACTTACATTGTGTATGTTATTTATTTTATAAATAAGATAAAAATAATTTAGAGAATGTCTTTTTTACTGATAAATTAAATAAATATCTTTGTAATTAAGAAAAAAACAGTAAAAATAGGCAATAAACAGTATGTTTGGTTATCCCAAAATATGTCAATGTCATCAACTGTCAAAATCAAAAAGTGTTGCCATAATCAATTCAAAAAATCTGGTGATTCTCAGTCCAGCAAAAAAGAGTAGACAAAAACTGAGGGCGCCACTTTGTATGAAATTTCAAAATTAAATGGCAACATCGACTATGAATGGCAACAATTTAGTATGATTTTTTTTTAGTTCCATTTTATTTAATTTCTATTACTTACTATTGTATTGTATTGTATTGTTCTCAGTTTTCCACGGTCAACATCCGAGGTCAACATTGATAAAAAATGTTAAAGCCCTTTCACATATTGTAGGAAAACTGCCATTTATGCCAATGATGTTATGCTAATGGTGTAGAATTTGTGTAAGCGCGTGAATTGACGTCCCGGGCATATTTCTTTACGCTGAGTCGACATTTGTTTAGTACCTTTAATAAGATTCCTTATTTCAGTAGTGAAAAAATTTGTACCGCTAGGATTTCCGAGATATTGCCCTTCAAGATAGGTGCGTCCGACCACGCGAATTCATAACCTCAAAATCGTTAATTCTTTGATATCTTTGCAGGGGAATGATCTACACACAAAATTATGGCAGCATTGCCGTTACAAATCACAAATCTTAATTCGTACCGCCTTATTTTATCTAAAAAACGTCACATATGAGAGAAAAAGGCGATCGAAAGTTTCCCAACATGTGGTCTGACGTACTCGCTGTATCTCCCTTATAATAGCGGTACAAAACTAGTGATGCAAATCACAGCATTAAGACAAGTAGTACTAAGCATTTGGTACATCATTCAAAGCCGTATCTTCTCTAGTTAATGAGAAATCACCAATTCAATATTTATAAAAAATGTTCAGTAGTGATGTGCATGACCATGGCTGGACTACGATCTTCATATACCTACTGAAATATAGTGTCTAGTTTACATAAATATAGTGTCTTGCACATGAGGGATTTTCCAACAGATTAAAAACGTGATAATACAGATTTAAAATGTGGGTTTTCTGAGAGCGGCGTCTCTTCCGTAGCGTTGATGTTACAGAGGGGACCCGAAATGCCAATATTATTGTAGATATCTTGCTCAAATGTCATGTAATATGAAAAAGATGCAAACAACAATGTTGCCATTTCGGGTCCCCTTCTTTTGTGAACCGGGTTATATCAATTTATCACGGAAGCTCTGCTTTCCAAACCCAGACTATCAGTTTTATTAAAAGGTTGTTGGCCTTTGTGTGCTTGATTAACATTTACAGTCCAGCAAAAAAGAGTAGACAAAAAATGAGGGCGCCACTTTGTATGAAATTTCAAATTAAATGGCAACATTGACTATGAATGGCAACAATTTAGTATGATTTTTTTTTAGTTCCATTTTATTTAATGTCTACTCTTTTTTGCTGGACTGTAAGGTGACAGCTGTCAAACTAAAACCTCGATTATCTCGGAAACTACGCACGATAGATTATCAACATTGACGACAAAACATAAAAAATTGCGGCCGTCTCTGACTCAACTCGCATGAGACAAGAGGCAGCTACTCGTATCGTATGGACAGCGCAGGCAAGTCGAGCTACTCGCATGTGAGTACATATAGGCGAGCAGCTGTCTACTGCCTACTCAGTAGGTCGCTTTTTTTTTTATGGATGGACTCTATGTTTTCCGGTCCCGGGACCGTTAAAACTACACCTGACTATGTGGTGGGGAGCGAGGGCTCACCCGGATGTGTTTTGGTGGTTGTTCAAACAACCAGCCCAATCACGCCCACCAGCCCAATCACGCCCACCAGCCCAATCACGCCCACCAGCCCAATCACGCCCACCAGCCCAATCAGTAGGTCGCCTTGTGTAAACCAGGTTTTATGTGCTGCAGCCCGGCTGGCGAGCAGAACTATAATAGTGCCGGTTCAGAAACGCAAGAGTGAGGCCGCACTCTCCCAGATGAAGAACCACCACTCGTATCGTATGAACAACACAGGCGAGTCGAGCTACTGTCATGCGAGTACGAAGAGGCGAGCAGCTGTCTACTGTCTACTCAGTGTCTACTGTCTACGACCAGGTAGATACGGAGGGATTCACCCTGGTCCAGAAAAAGCGCAGACAGCGACATCGCCAGAACCATTGCGGCACCGCTCCTGGAGAACCCAACCTAGCGCTGCGCGCCGCTACGCCGAGGACATCACTATATGTCTCCCGTCTACACGCATCTACTACCAAGCAGGACGTGTTGGACTACATCTTCGCGAGACATAAAGCTGGTGTCTTCAAGGACTCACCAAGACTCGGCGTATTTGGAGGCGTTGAGTCGCGGTATGTTGTGGGTTTTAACTCATACATGCTTCGAGTCCCGACTGCCCACTTGGACGTCTTCACCTCGCCAGAGTTTTGGCCGAAGGGCGTTGTATTCCGCCGGTTTCGGGGAAGGGCGGAATGCGACCAAGCCAAATTAGTTTTAACTTAATAATATTTTTATAGTGTATTTAAGTTTATTATATAACTGTATAGTAGTATTATATTCTAATTTATTATTTAGAACAATTATGTTGATTGACTGTTTACCTAAGACACAGGAATTACCATTCTTAGTTTAGGAAATAGCTTCGCCACATAATTTGTTTTGTATAGTTTTACCTATTAGTAATTATGTTTATTTAATAAAGAATTTTGATTTGATTTGATTTGATTGAGTAGCTCGCCCCGTGTAAACCAGGCATAAGCCGCAGACACACTATCGGACGGACGGAAGTGAGGCTATTGTTGCTAATCTATCTAGCTTGCTCTACGATGGATACCACGCACGATATGTCTTAAAACAAAAAAGTTTTCTTTTCTCATACAAAAAAAAATGACTCCACAACTTATTGCTGGCTCGCTCACTCGTGGTGTTGCTGCAATTGCTGCGATAAGGGCAGTGTTTGAACGCTCACTCGGGTTGATACTTTCGCTGCAGTATTCACGGCATAGTATGTACGTGACATTTGATGTATGTCACGTACAGTCGCGAATAGAAACACCCTGCAAAGTTTGCACACTTACTAAAAATAACCCAGCAGACTATTTAGGTACACTTTAAATTTGAGCTTAGAAAAATAGCAAATACAATAGGTAAAGATATTGTTGTTGTCTCCGCAATTATGTGCAAGGCACTATATTAATTAAGTAGGCTAGACACTATATTTCAGTACGTAGGTATATGAAGATCGTAGTCTAGCTATGGTCATGCACATCACTACGTAACATTTCTTATAAATATTGAATTGGTGATTTCTCATTAACTAGAGAAGATACGGCTTTGGTTGATGTCCCAAATGCTTTTTACAACTCGTCTTAATGCTGTGAATTGCATTGCAAGATTTGTACCGCTATTATAACGGAGATACAGCGAGTACGTCAGACCACATGTTGGAAAACTTTCAATCGCCTTTTTCTCTCATATGTGACGTTTTTTAGGTAAAATAAGGCGGTACGAATTAAGGTTTGTGATTTGTAACGGAAATGCTGCCATAATTTTGTGTGTAGATCATTCCCCTGCAAAGATATCAAAGAATTAACGATTTTGAGGTTATGAATTCGCGTGGTCGGACGCACCTATCTTGAAGGGCAATATCTCGGAAATCCTAGCGGTACAAATTTTTTCACTACTGAAATAAGGAATCTTATTAAAGGTACTAAACAAATGTCGACTCAGCGTAAAGAAATATGCCCGGGACGTCAATTCACGCGCTTACGAATTTGTCATCGAGAAACCCAAAATTTTTGGAAATTATCATATTTAAAAGGATCTCAAATAGAGTTTAAAGGACCCCGCACGATTTGTTCGACAAGGGCCGTCCGGTCAAATTGGTTGAATTTTTGGGGAAAGGTAGTACATAATGCATTCATCAAAATGTAAAAATCAGCGAGCGGAAATGACCAGTTTTTGTGTTATAGCTATTTTAATGTTGAAGTCACAAAACATACTTTGATGTAAAAACGTAACTCATTAAGTCAAATGTCAGTGCTTACTTATTTTTTACGTTTATCTGTATAAAACCAACCCACGAGGTAAATATTGGAAGTGTCTATATAGCGGGGCGCCCCGCTGGATAGTCATTTAGGCTATTCACCGGGGCGCCCTGCTGAATAGCGCTTGGTCTATGTATAGGCTCTTGAGCGGGGCGACCTGCTAAATAGCGCTTTGTCTGTGGTTTGGTTATTGACCGGGCGCCGCTCCGCCGTTATTTCGACTCGTATGTAGGTATCATGGTAGGTATAAGTACGGAGCAGTGATGAGGTTGGGTGATGATGTGATGAAGATGGGTGAGGATGTGATGATTAAGTGATGGGGATGGGTGAGAAAGGATTAGTGTGGACTACTGGCGTCTGTTTTTCTAGTTAGACATACCTACTGTCGACAGTAGGTATTGGCGAGGTCAAACAAACATAGATTTACTAAATTCAATAAATGTGGGTTCACTTGCCCTGTACTTATACCTACCTTCTTCTTCTTCTTTTCGTGTGGGACGCCGAGTCGTTCAACGACCCGATGAGCCCTGGTGTCATGAGTTTTTCAACCGCCTACTGCAAATAGCAGGCCTCTGAGATGGTTGTGTAACGACCGCCATCATAGCATCACAGCAACTGAGACCGACGGCTTAACGTGCCCATCCGAAGCACGGAACCATCTTACTTGCGGACAATCAGGTGGTTCAGCCTGCAATGTCTTACCAGACTGGGAACAAATTCACAAAGTGATAAATATCAACTTTGTGAGTGAACCCACCGGGAATTGAACCGAAACCTTTGCGTGGCAGGCAGGCATACTAACCACTGCGCCACATCGGCTGTCATGATATTTACGAGTCGAAATGGAGGGCGGCCGGTCAATAGCCAAACTACACAGAGCGCATTAGCAGGCGCCCGCTCAATAGCCTATCCATAGACAAAGCGCTATTCAGCAGGGCGCCCCGGTGAATAGCTAAATGACGATCGAGGGCATAAGGCACTTCCGTAAATATTTCAATTGGAAAAGGAAGTGTCTATATAGCGGGGCGCCCCGTTCGATAGTCATTCAGGCTAATCACCGGGGCGCACCGGTGAATAGCCTGTTCTCTATGGATAGGCTATTGAGCGGGGCGCCCTGCTAAATAGCGCTTTGTCTGTGGTTTGGCTATTGACCGGGGCGCCGCTCTGCCGTTATTTCGACTCGTATGTAGGTATCAAGGTAGGTACAAGTACAGGGCAAGTGTACCCATTTTGATTTGATTTAGTAAATCTATGTTTTCTGACCTCGCTCGCATATACCTACTGTCTAACTTGTTTTTTCAGTTTCGATATACACTTCTTCAATGTATTAAATGGACCACAATGTAGCGCCGTGCAGGAGGACCACAATGGAGCGATGTGCAGGAGGACCACAATGGAGCGCTGTGCAGGAGGACCACAATGGAGCGATGTGCAGGAGACCGACCGACTGGAGTATACCCTTCGGGGCGCTATGGGAAAAAGACTTAGAAAAATTTTGACAAAATTTAATTTTTTCGAAATTCGCGTTTTTTGCATTTTTATCGTGTAGAGGGGCCTAAAACAAACACTTTTTGTCCTAAGCTATTTTGGGCTAGGACCTTCCTAGGCCGAGATATAGGCCCTCAAAGTTCTAGATCCATCGAAATTTTTCTAAGTGTTTTACCTTACAGACAGTAACTTGAACAGTGACTTTGACTGTGGCTTTGACAGTGACTTTGACAGTGAATTTGACAGAGACTTTGAAAGTGATTTTGACAGTTACCTTGACAGTCACTTTGACAGTGAATTAGACATTGATTTTGACAGTGACTTTGACAGTGATTTTGACAATTACCTTGACAGTGACTTGGACAGTGAATTTGACAGTGATTTTGACAGTGACTTTCAGAGTGAATTTGACAGTGACTTTGACAGTTACCATGACAGTGAATTTGACAGTGAATTTGACAGTGACTTTGACAGTGATTTTGACAGTAGCCTTGACAGTGACTTTCAGAGTGAATTTGACAGTGACTTTGACAGTGATTTTGACAGTGATTTTGACAGTGACTTTGACAGTGAATTTGACAGTGGCTTTGACTGTGATTTTGACAGTTACCTTGACAGTGATTTTGACAGTGACTTTAGGATTCACTGCCAAATTCACTCTCAAAGTCACTGTCAAAGTCACTGTTAAAGCCACAGTCAAAGTCACTGTCAAGGTAATTATCAAAGTCACTGTCAATATCACAAAGTCACTGTTCAAGTTACTGGAGCGATGTGCAGGAGGACCAAATGAGAGAGCCGTGCGCAAGGACTACGATGTAGCGACAGTTCCGGAAGTCAAGTCCTAGTTGCATTTCATCAAGTTTTATTGTATACCAACAACAGGTAACAGATCCATTTAATCAGACAAATAAAACTATAATTATGATCGTATTTGTTGTATTTTGAAACATTGCATGTAAGATAACAAAGTGCTCATACAAACTTATGGGATTAAAATTTGAAAAATACTACAACTTGTATTATTTATTGTTTCAATTTTGAAACAAATTGCAAATCATTTACTTCTTTTTTACCCCATGGTAAAGTAACTTTATCTAATAGTTTTATATACATACTCTTTGCCTATAAGCTTGCTTATGTCAACAAGTCAACAATAATTACAAGTACAACAAGTAAATTCAACAATTTTTAACTAACTTAAAATGGTTTTATAGGGATAAAAATATATATGAAATAGGCACTGCCTCTGGACTGGCCACGTTAACCATACGACATGTAACTGAAAAAAAGAAATCCGAAGCAGAAAAAGGTGAATGTAAAGTTTTCTGTTCACTTTTTCTGCTTTGGAATTCTCTTTTTTAGTCCTATCAGTGATTTCCGCTCCTTTCGGCCTACCAAATCTCTTCATCTTTAGATGTTTGTATTTTATGTCCTGTATGTCCCTAATAACTGTTGGCCTATGGTCACTGCAATACGTGTGATCTACGAGAAATGGTACTCTTGTCTTATCACTAGAATCCGTGTTGCTCTCATTACTCGTAGATGGTTGGTCAATTTCAAAATTTACTTCTTCATTCTTCACTTCTGTTTCCATTTTTATCATATGACCTAAATCATCTGAATCACTTAGTTGAATTTCCATCTCTTCATCAATATCTACAACTTCAAAATCTGTTAAAACCTCATTAATGGAAACTTTGTTTCGGTTTTCATCATATTTTAATAGATTTATTACTGTATTCTTTTTTCTATCATCAGAATGCTTTTTGCCCAGTTGTTGTGCTTCCAATTTATCACCAAAACCATTCTGTTCTATTTCAAACTTACTATTTACAGTTACACAATCATTTGGTACTTCTGCTGCAGAGATTATAACATCTTGCCCTTCCTTAACCAATTTCACCAAATTTTTTAACTGTTGTGTGAGCTTTTCGTAGCGTGTATTACCTAAATCAGAAGCACAGCTAGCAATTTGTTCGCATAAATCTATTGTTTTTCTGTATTTTTCGTGACTTGTCAATGGTCTTTTTTTATCAGCTGTTTTGGTAACTGATATGCCATCTGGATGGCTGGAAATATTATTATCTTTGTATGGCTGGGAATTCGTCGTTGTGGTGTGTGCTATTAATGTGTCTTTTTTGAACCTGTCATTGACTAATTTTTCATCATAAAGATTTAAATTAGCTAGTGCCCTTTGATAAAAAATATGTTGGCATGGCAGTTGCATATTTCTACTAAAATTGCACCCACATTCGTCCGGGGTAGTATTCCATGTTAGACTATTTCCATGTGTTTTATAATCTTTCAAGTTTTTTTCTACAAACGTGAAGGCGTAAGGTGTGAGCAAATCTAAATATTTAGCCTCTACAGAATCCTTTTCGTAGGAATGTACAAGTTTTTTGGTAGCCATGTTAGTGGCTTTATTTTTGTGTTCGTCCCGTATTGTCTCCAATAAAATCAGAAAATCACCATAGAATGATCTCAAGTCACTCTATTTAGTCACTACTTGTTTGATTTTTTGGTTAAGGGACTCTAAATGATTTGTAGTGCTAATATTCAAAGTCAGATTTTGTAGTTTTAAGCCTTGTACCCACTGATCTCTTATGCCATGCCAGTTTTTGTTGTAGTAATTTATAACTTTTTCAAGTTTTAAATTTAAAAATTCTTAATAAAACTTCTGATACTCGGTCTCATTTTTTGCATAAGTCAACTTCTGCATCATTTTTAGGCACGTATCTCTTTCTTCACTGGTGATATTCATTTTCTGTGATGTAATAGTCGTTCTAAACGTCTTGAGTGTATGAAAGAGGCACAGTATTAGTTGAGCATTTGGAAACATTTTTTCAAACACATTTCGTTCTTTCATATCCTTGTCGGTCAGAATTGAAACTGTTTTTTCCCAATCAGAATTTTTTTCTTTAAAATATGCAATCATGTTTGTAAAGCTGTTCTCATTTTCGTTCGCTAGAAGAAATGTGGCAGCCACCTCTCCACTGCCGTTTCCATTGATTACAAGTAGAATGTACAGAGGAATCTTCAGATTGTTTAATTTGTAAGTTGCGTCGCAAAGCACGACTTCTGGGTAATTCTCAAACGATTTTTTCATGTGTATATCTTGAAAGTATAACCCTTCTAACTCGTCATCATCATTTACAAAAATTTGCACTTCTGATGCAGGATCTGTTTTTAAAAAATTTACAGCTTCCAACAGTTCGTTTTTATCATTTATATTCATCATCTTGATTTTCAAATTCGATAAATCTTTTAACGTGACTACTTTTCCAGTATTCATTTTTAAGTAATGTTTTATCATTTTTTTGTTACATTTAAGTTTCAAAAATTTTTCTGCTTTTTCTTTTTCTTCTTCAGTTAGTCTCCTTTGCTTCGGCAACTGATGGACAAGTTCTTCATTAACTATGTGGTTGTGATCAATATTGAAATCACCCATTTCCAACTGTTGCCCATCAGCAGATACTCTAAACCGCATATACATTGGGCATCCCAATTTTGATGTGCTAAAATAAAAATAATAATACATGTCAGTATACTTAAATTCTCAAAATATGTAAATATAAGTTAAACCAAAATAATCACGTTTGTTGTATGGGAACCTCTTGAATATATTATATGGGTAGTAATTAACGCAGCATCTCATTAATCGCACTCAACCATCCTCATCACTTCTTCACCAACTCTCATCACATCCTCACCCATCTTCATCACTTCCTCACCCATGCTCAACACTTCGTCACCCATTCTCACCCATCCTCACCCATTCTCATCACTTCCTCACCCATCCTTATCACTTCCTCACCCATACTTATCACTTTCTCACCCATCCTTATCACTTTCTCACCCATACTTATCACTTCCACACCCATGCTCATTACTCTCTCACCCATACTCATCACTTCCACACCCATCCTCATCACTTCCACACCCATCCTCATCACTTCCTCACCCATGCTCAACATTATTCTTATTCCCACGGAAAAACGATTATATATCTCAGCCGTTAAAGCACGCCATCTATATTTTTTTCGAAAAACGTTGCCCTGAAGGTTTCTCATTATAAGCATGGCAGCCCGAGTATACCCTTCGGGGCGCTATGGGAAAAAGACTTAGAAAAATTTTGACGAAAAACTTTTTTCGTCAAAATTGACGACATGATGACAGTGACTTTGACAGTGATTTTGACAGTGGCTTTGACAGTGATTTTGACAGTTGCCTTGACAGTGACTTTGGCAGTGATTTAGACGGTGTCTTTGACAGTAATTTTAACAGGGATTTTGACAGAATTTGACAGTGGATTTGACAGTGATTTTGACAGTTACCTTGACAGTGCCTTTGACAGTGATTTTGACACTGACTTTCAGAGTGAATTTGACAGTGACTTTGACAGTGATTTTGACAGTGACTTTGACAGTGAATTTGACAGTGCCTTTGACAGTGATTTTGACAGTTACCTTCTCTCTTAGTGACTCCTAAAGTCACTGTCAAAATCACTGTCAAATTCACTGTCAAAGTCACTGTCAAAGTCACTGTCAAAACCACAGTCAAAGTCACTGCCAAGGTAACTGTCAAAGTCACTGTCAGTATCACAAAGTCACTGTTCAAGTTACTTTCTGTAAGGTAAAACACTTAGAAAAATTTCAATGGATCTAGAATTTTGAGGGCCTATATCTCGGCCTAGGTAGGTCCTAGCCCAAAATTGCTTAGGACAAAAAGTGTTTGTTTTAGGCCTCTCTACACGGTAAAAACGCAAAAAACGAGAAATACGAAAAAAAAAATTTTCGTTAAAATTTTTTAAGTCCAAACTCGGTTCAAAAAAATTTTTTTTTTATTTTAATTTTTTCTTGACGTTTCATAGCGCCCCGAAGGCTATACTCCAACTCCCCCTTCCCGCCCCGAAAAGTATAATCTGACCAGCCCCCTAACTCCCCATACTATGCCATCAAATAATTACGTGCCTATTACCTCTAAGCCCATTACGGATCACGATGAGATGAGATAGTTACCTTCAGTACAGCCTAGTGACATTCAGACAGATAGACAGCGTAGTCACACTAATTTGCTATTTTTATTTTATTTTTATTTTATTTTATTTAGGTCATCAACAGCTCATTTCATTAATAGTAGGTATCTTAGAATAGTGTGACAAGATTGTGGAGCCAATAACAGACAACCCCGGAGTAACCAAAGGCAGAGTAGAATCTAAGTAGGTAATAAATAAGATAAACTTAAACTTTAAAACTTAAACAATGTAAACAGTAACAAGCGTGTTAAGCACCAGCTAATAGATTTGTACAGGTCAAGCAAGTATTAGGTGCACAACTAGAATATACAAAAAAAAAAAAGGGAATCTTAAATATTTGAAAAATGGGTATTTGGTCTGTGTGTGTGTGTGATACAATAATCAATAGAACTAATCAATAACGTAGCGATGAACTATAGCCAACCAGTCGGGATGTCTCAAAGTTTACTAAGTTCCAAAAGAAAAATGTGAAATGAATATAGGTACGATACCTACGTAAGCAACTAGCGAGTTAGGTGCCCTGTATCTGCTCGTCTAAATGTCTATATAAGGTTCTGTTAAGATATGACCCTTTAGTCACGGAATCCCAAGAAACAATTATTGTTTTTGTGTACTTCCGTGGTTAACTGAATGTGAAAATATGATGATGATGAGGTACAAACCTTGTCTTTCTTGTAAGGGATAATGAAGGTTTGTGATGGCCACCATGGACACACATGTATGTAATGTGGTAATATATTAGGTCATCATTTGTCGCTCGGCTCATCATTGGGTATTTTTTGGCTACACTGGGAGCTGTTAATTTTTTTGCGTATGCTCTGTTCAGTTGAACAAAGTTCTTACTCTCATATTCTTTGATGAATTGTTCAAGATCTGCATAAGAACTAAACTTTACTTCTTTCAATTCTGCTTCGGCTAAAAAGCCTACTAATTCCCCATCGTCCTCCATAGTCACAATAACAAAACACAATTTAAATCACAACTTATTTACTTCAACTAGCCGAAATTCCGCCAAATGAACGACACACCAACTAAAACAAACTTCAAAACTTCTTCAAATCACTTGTCAAATTCAAAATGTAAGGTTGCACTGGCAAATAGCTAGATCAGTGACGGACGGCTATCGAACGGGGCGCCCTGGTACATAGACTAAATAACTATAGACCGGGGCGCCCCGCTATATAGACACTTCCATTGGAAAAGTGTCTGTTTCGGGTATCTTACACATAATTTATCAGCAAGGTAAGCTAGATCGCCTAAGCTATACAAGATACAGCAATGGCTCCAAAGCAAAAGTTGTTTAGCACGATTGGCGCTTCTGCTAGCACATGGACACCAAGAGTCTGGAGTAGACCACCAGGACCCCATCTAAACCATAAAATATACAGAAATGCCTCCATAGCAAAAGCTGTTCAGCATGATGGACCGCTTCTGCTAACAGATTGACGTCGAGGTTCTGGAGTACCTGATGTAGACCACCAAGACCTCATCTTAACTATAAAAGATACGGAAATTCTTTCATAGTAAAAGTTGTTCAATATTTTAAGCCGTTTTTGCTGGCACTTTGATTTCGAGCGTTTGGAGATCCTGGGGTAGAACGTGCGATGATCCTATTCATTAACCGCTACGCGAAAGCGGGGAAGTAACAGCTCTAGTTATGAATATGTTGCGGTCAACTAGTTAAAAACGCTGTTCAAATGCACAGATTGCTCTTTAATCAAGCAGTGCCATTCAACCACACCACTAAACGTTCATTAGCTAAATGGTTGACACAACGTTCAACAGTTCATTCCATGAAATGCCCAACTAAAGAATTAGATGTATTGTTTGAATACGGAGCTAGCTGTGATTTAATGTTTTATTAAGCCAGTTGAAATAGCCAAAGTGTTAAAATAACTTTTGGTATGGAAATCTCTTATAGTTAAGATGAGTTCCTGGTGGTCTACATCAGGTACTCTAGAATCTCAACGTCAATCTGTTAGCAGAAGCGGTCCATCATGCATAAGATCTTTTGCTATGGAGGCATTTCTGTGTTTTCTAGTGGGTTTTACCAGAAAACACGAAAGAGAAACCGCCTAGATTATTAGTGATATTTATATATTTATTTATATATGCGCAGTTGTGGCAGATATTGCAGAGAGTGACATTGAAGTAGAATTTTCAAACAAGATTTGAAAAAGCGTCAAAAGTAAAAAACATAGATGTACAAAGTATCTGACAAAAAAAGTATGCTAGTCGAACACCTCCCCGTAATTTGTACATTAATTACAATTTAAAATTTAAAACAACACACAAAAATAAAAATTAACACCCTGTATGAAAAAGACTCGTTATATAAAAATACAGGTACAAGTTGACATCTCTGGTTTGATAAGTTTCGTTAGTACTAACAAGTAGTTAGATAAAAATTTGAAAATGGAACCTATCAAAATAAATAAACCACAAAGGAATAGCACTATAGCAAACCTAACAGCGAGTTAAGTCTTGCGTGCCTAATCTTGGGCAGTGGTTTTGTGAGAATGTCAGCTAGTTGTGTGTTTGAGGGGATGTAGCTAACAGTTATTTCACCATTTAGTATCGCATCACGAATGAAATGGTGACGAATGTCAATATGTTTGGTGCGTGCATGAAAAGTGTTATTGGAAGTGAGCTTAAGTGAGCTTTGGTTGTCTGAGAAGATTTTTACTGGTCGGTCTATTGCAAATAATTCCTTAATGAGTGATTTTAAGTATATGGCTTCTTTACTGGATTCTGAAAGCGCCATATATTCGGCTTCTGTTGTAGAAAGTGCAATCGTTCGCTGTTTGCGAGATTCCCATGAGATGGGAGCGCCACTCATTAAAAAGGTGTACCCAGTATACGACCTTCGGTCTATAAGATTACTTCCGTAATCTGCATCTGCATAGCCGGTCAGTATCGGAGTCTGCTCGCTCAACTTACGAAACGTTAATTTTAAGTTTTTGGTAGCCTTAAGATAGCGTAGCACACGCTTAGCGGCTTTCCAATGTGCCTCCCCGTGATGTGTATTGAATTGGCTAAGGTAAGACACAGTGTGAGATATATCAGGTCTTGTGCCAATGGAGATGTACATCAATGACCCGATAAGCTGCTGATAAGGCAAATCAAAACGTTCTTCACTTGGCTCTGGAACAGTCAATTTTTGACCAGGTTCCATTGGAGTGGATACAGGAATAGCATCCTTCATTCCAAATTTTTCGATAATTTTATCGATGTAGTTTGTTTGGTCCAAACTGACGCTGTTTTTGGACTATGTAACGCGCATGCCCAAACAATCTTTTAATTGGCCGAGGTCTTTAATCGTAAAGGTTCGGCCCAGGTCTTGTTTGAACTGTTTTTTCATTTGATCACTGTTGGACAAGAGGAAAAAATCGTCAACAAAGACTGAGACAATTAGAAATTTGTCATTTTCCTTTTTATAATACAAACAGTGTTCTTTCGAACATTGAGTGAGAGAGAGCTTATGCATGGCTTCGCACACTTTCTTGTTCCACTGACGTGGAGCTTGTTTCAAGCCGTAGAGCGATTTCTTTAGGAGGCAAACCTTCTGTTTAGGATCTGAGGCAAAGCCTTCGGGTTGCTCCATGTAAATCTCTTCTTCTAGATCTCCATTTAGGAAAGCGGTTTCCACGTCTAAGTGTTCGAGCTGTAGACCATGGTGTGCAGCAAAGGCCATTAACATTCTAACTGTAGACAGGCGTGTCACAGGCGAGAATGTTTCATTATAGTCTACACCGTAGACTTGGGTAAAACCTTTGGCTACTAGTCTAGCTTTAAACTTGACTATCTCTCCACTCGTGTTTCTTTTAATTTTGAAGACCCATTTGCTCTTGATGGTCTTCCGTTCGGGGGGTCTATCCACTATAGTCCAAGTCCCGTGTTTGGTTCTTCTTCTTCCTCGTTCCCTCAATGCTGAGGATCGCGACCACATGAAAGCCGCCTCCATTCCGAGCGATTGTAGCTTTTGTGGACTGCTCGATACATGCTACCGCCCACTGCATTCTTCACAGCATCCGACCATCTAGTTGGCGCCCTGCCCTGGGCACGCTTCCCCTCCACTCTACCCAAAATAATTTGTTAGAGAGTGTTTGGTTAGAGAGTTGTATTCTGCTCTCATAGCCTTTAACCATTCTTCCTTAAAGACGTCTTCTACTGCTTGTTTATAGGTATCCGGTTCACTACTGTTGGAAACCATAAATAGGCAGCAGGGATCATACCGTATAGGGGGATGTCTTTCCCTTTGAGGATATCTCGGTTCGGAAGTGGCTGCTTCAGGTATGCTAGCTGCTTCTACCGGCGATGCTGGTTCAGCGTCAATAAAAGTATCGACTGGATCAACTGACTCAGATTCGCAAGATTCAGATGGTAAATCATTTTGCGGCTGCGGGGCTGCTGATACATCATCTGAGACTTCAGGTAGGCTAGTTGTATCTGAAAAAGTATGTACGAGGACATTATTTTGGACTTCTTGAGGTGGATTATATGTTGATTGTACCTCAGGTTGAGTATTGATACCTATTGTACAATCTTGATCAAGAGGGTTAATTGCAAGAGTTGGTTGCTGCTGAGAAGTGGTAGCTTGCTCATGTGTTGCAGTCACCTTGTTTTCTATGAAAACTACATCTCTTGCGATGATGACCGCTCGTGGTTTGGAGGGGTCGATAAGGCGATAGCCTTTGGTCTCTGACGGATACCCAACGAAAATGCATTTCTGAGTTTTTGCGTCGAGTTTAGTGCGTTTTTCCTTAGGAATGAGCACGTGAGCTTCGCTGCCAAAAACTCTGAGGTGTGAAAGGTTGAGCTTTCTTTCAAACCATACCTCATCAGGTATTTTGAAATTGAGGGACTGAGTAGGCGTACAATTTTTTAAATAAATTGCTGTGTTCACGGCTTCGCCCCAGTACGCTTTCGGTAAGTTTGCGTCGTGGAGCATTGCACGTGCCTTCACAATTATGGTACGGTTCACGCGCTCTGCAACTCCGTTCTGTTGCGGCGTATACGCTACGGTAGTTTGGTGGACTATACCATTTTCCCTTAGGAAAGCTGTCATGTTTTTATTCACAAATTCAGTACCGTTGTCCGTCCGAAACTTTTTAATTTTGAGACCGGTTTGGTTTTCAACTAAGTGTTTAAATTCCAAAAACTTAGAGAAAACTTCACTTTTGGCTTTCAAAAGATATCCAAAAGTTTTACGTGAAAAATCATCAGTAAACGTGAGCAAGTATAGTGCTCCGCCCCATGACTGCGTACTCATTGGTCCGCAAAGATCAGAGTGAACTAACTCTAGTTTGTTATGGGACCTACTTTTTGATTTTTCGAACGGTCTCTTTGCTAGTTTCCCTTGTAAGCAGGTAACGCATGTGTCAATTGACATGACACTGTCAACAAACTTTATTCCCGCGTTTTTGCTTTTTAAAATATTTAGCACTTTGGCATGTGGGTGACCTAGGCGTCTATGCCATAGTAGTGCATCCTCTTTGGCGTAGTTTGCTGCCAAATGGGATTGCATTTCAGGTTGGTTTAGTTTATACATGCCTTTGTAATTAGAGGCAGTAGCGACTACAGTACCTGAAATCTTACACCCATCTCTAAGTAAGATATAGGCACCTACTTTAGAAAAAACTATTACAAATCCTTGCATCGCTAACTTGTAGACCGATAGCAAGTTTGCTGCCAGGTCGGGTACATATAGGACGTTAGGAATTGAATTAAAGTTTTCAGAAACATTCAGTAAAACTGTACCTTTCCCTTCGCTCGCAATCTTTTCATTATTAGCAACAGTAATGTAGTGTGTATGGGGTGTCATTTCACTAAATGGTTGTTTACTGTGGCACATATGTGTTGAACAGCCAGAATCTAGAAGCCAAGGATCAGTGGGTGAATTTTGGGGTAAATTTGTAGAAAAACATGATAAAAGTGTAAGGTCTGATGTGTAATTAGAGGTAGATGGTACACTTTTCTTCTTGTTCTTCATTTTCTTCGCCCTGCATTCATTTCGCACATGTCCAAACTTCTTGCAGAATGAGCAATGAGGTGGTTTGGCGTGAAAGGCAGCAGCGTTCTCAGCACTCGATGTTGACGTGGCTCTTCGCTGGTCTTCCTTGAGGAGTATGGCTGATACGGAGTCCGATGTAACTTCTACACCTGAGTTCTCAAATGCCATAACCAGTGGATTATATGACTCTGGAAGTCCTGTCAGCATGATGGTGCCGATGAAGCTATCTTTAATGCTCTTCTCACCGATTTCTAGTAGTTGTTGATGAATACCTCTTATTTTGCTTACGTATTCTTGCATGTCTTGATGCTGTTCAAGCTTAGAGTTGAAAAGACTTCGAAGGAGGTGTAGTTTTCGAAGTAGGCCGCTGTCAGCGTAGTTCTTCTTGAGATTCGCCCATGTTTCTGAGGATGTCTCTGCGTTCTTGACGATCGGGAAAACATGCTTTTCGAGGTTTAAGCATATTCTTGCTTTTGCCTTCGCGTCTAAGCGCTTAAAGGCTTGTTCTCCGAGCTCCGTCAATTTTTCTTCAGGCTGGTCCACTACGTCCCACAAATCACTCACGATCAAGAGGTTCTTCATAGTGAAGCTCCATGATGAGTAATTTAGAGAGCCGTTCAGCTTCTCCACGGCAGTAAGTTGGCTGCTCGAAGATGTAGCTGCAGACGATGACGTCGTAGTCGGATCCATAGCTTGAGAATTTTGATATCTGCACTGATTATTTATTCTAGGCAGGGCGCGGGCCCATAGCCTGTGTTTTCTAGTGGGTTTTACCAGAAAACACGAAAGAGAAACCGCCTAGATTATTAGTGATATTTATATATTTATTTATATATGCGCAGTTGTGGCAGATATTGCAGAGAGTGACATTGAAGTAGAATTTTCAAACAAGATTTGAAAAAGCGTCAAAAGTAAAAAACATAGATGTACAAAGTATCTGACAAAAAAAGTATGCTAGTCGAACAATTTCTGTACATTTAATGGTTTAGATGAGGTCCTGGTGGTCTACTCCAGACTTTTGGTATCCATATGCCAGCAGAAGCGGCCTATTACGCTAAACAACTCTTGCTTTGAAGCCATTGCTGTATCTCGTATAGCTTAGGCTATCTAGCATACCTTGCTGATATATAATGTGTAAAATACCCGAAACAGACACTTTTCCAATTGAAATAATTACCTCGTGCATTGGTTTTATGCAGATGAACGTAAAAAATAAGTAAGAGTATGACATTTGACTTAATGAGTTACGTTTTTACATCAAAGTATGTTTTGTGACTTCAACATTAAAATAGATATATCTCAAAAACTGGTCATTTCCGCTCGCTGATTTTTTTACATTTTGATGAGAGCATTAAGTACTACCTTTCCACAAAATTTCAGCCAATTTGACCGGACGGCCCTTGTCGAACAAATCGTGCGGGGTCCTTTAACATAATTGGGTAAAATACCTTGATATGGTATCATTCTTCATTTTGTCGTTATAATAGAGAGGCAATGGATGTGCTTCTGTAATGCCAGCTAAGATACGATTTCTATGGAGGCAGTCTTTTTCTATTGTGTTGGACATTGGCAAGACATTGGACATTTGAGTCGACGAACGACCCGAGCACAGATGAACTTAAATATGTAGTCCTTACCACGGTTTTGCGTGTCTATTATGTTATTATTTTTATCTTTCATAGGCTGCAAGCGGGATCGACCGGCGACGCCTTACTAAAATGCCCTCCAAGCAAAGAACCCTCTTCTTTACGGACAATCAGTTTACAGACATATCAGCCTGCAACGCCGTCTTCTTTACACCCTACAATAGTTGACTACCTACTTAGAATATCTCATACGTATTCATTAGAAAATAAAAACACGTTAAATAGTTCATCCAACAACAAAACATATATTTACAATCAAAAAACAATAAAATTCAACAGTAGGTAAATTGTTTTGAATTAAAATGACTGAACATTCCACTTATTATCTAAGTAAAAAAAATCTTCAATTAAAATAAAACTTTAGAATGTTTCTGAAAATATAAAAACCATAAAATACGTGACCGGATTCCAATTCACAATCTTCGGCGGCCGAGCCAGTACTCTACTACATCTACTTATAATATAACTTGTGCATATAAAGAATGGATCCCATATGATAAAGGCAAATAATAATGTTGCCAATTTGGGATACATTCTTTATTTGCAAACAATAATTCCATTCATTAATTTTTGTAACAAACAAGTTGATATAAAAAAAACTGAGTAATAAAACTGTTGATTCGTTTTGAGTGGCAATAAAATTCTGGTTCTTATAATTTCTAGAAGCTTATAAATTCCACAAGTGCTCTAGAAGCTTATAAATTCCACAAATATACCTATTTAAACAGAGATATGGGTAGTGAGTGGCCACTATTTATTCCCTTAATGCCGTAAGAGGAACCTACATAATGCTATTTAGTTGTAAACCTTTTTCGAGACAAGCATCAAGGGATTGAAAAGGCAAGGTTCGATCGGTAGCTCAGTGGCAGAGCTGTGGACCGGTACCCCACGGTTCGAACCCCGTCGAAGCTTCACATTTTTTCAATATCATTTTTCATTCGTTTACAACTTGTAGGTAGTTTATTGGTGTGGTAGCGAGTAGCGACTAAAGAGGCGAAGTTTTTGACCTTGGCTGAATACTCTGAATATCTGTCGACTATGGTCAACCGCATGGCGGCGGTGATACCACCTACCAGCATTCCCAAAGATGGTTACGACAGGCAGGCGACCGGTCAGAAAACATTGCCAAATCCTGTAGCATGTAGATTTTGTGTTCAAACAAAACACGTTGCGCCGACCCCAACTGATTAGGGCTAAGGGCAGGCAGATGATGATTTACAGCTTCCTCCTCAGCAGCACTTCGCAGGTGTCTATGATGAGTTTGGCGAGCTTGATGTGCTGCGTTAACTCTGCATCAGGGCTGCTGGTTCTTCGCTCGGTCTGCTGCAGCGCGCGGTGCAGCACAGACGCCGTGGCATAATGTGCTGATCTTAACTGAGTGGCTAAGGGCAGGCAGATGATGATTTTACAGCTTCCTCCTTAGCAGCACTTCGCAAGTGTCTATGATGAGTTTGGCGAGCTTGATGTTCTGCGTTAACTCGGCATCACGGCTGCCGCTCCTGCGCTCCGTCTCTGCAGCGCGCGGTGCAGCACAGACGCCGTGGCATAATGTGCCGATCTTAACTGAGTGGGGCTAAGAGCAGGCACATGATTTACAGCTTCCTCCTCAACAGCACTTCGCAGGTGTCTATGATGAGTTTGGCGAGCTTGATGTGCTGCGTTAACTCTGCATCAGGGCTGCTGGTTCTACGCTCCGTCTGCTGCAGCGCGCGATGCAGCACCGACGCCGTGGCATAATGTGCCGATCGCAACTGATTAGGGCTAAGGGTAAGATGATGATTTTACAGCTTCCTCCTCAGCAGCACTTCGCAAGTGTCTATGATGAGTTTGGCGAGCTTGATGTTTTGCGTTAACTCGGCATCAGGGCTGTTGGTCCTGCGCTCCGTCTGCTGCAGCGCGCGGTGCAACACAGACATAGTGGTGGCGAGAGACGGGTGCGCCGGAATCGAAGAGTCTAGAGCCTGGAAAAGTAAGTAAAAGTAAGTAAAATCATTTTTACAAATTGCACAAATACTTACAAGTGAAAATAAGTAATAGAAAAAACATGCATCGACCGGGGATCGAACCAGGGCCGCATGGGAAAACGCCCCACCGATGACATTTTGCACTATGAGTGCATTAAAACCCCAATAGATTGCACTTGCATTGTGGTATTGCACGATTAATATTTGTAACAAAAACAGAACTCCAGACCGAACCGTAGCAGACAATAACACAACAGACCAGAATAGATCAGACCGGGCCAGTCCGGACTAGAGCGGACGCGAACGGGCCAGTCCAGACTATACCGCACGCGAACGGGACAAGCCAGATAAGACCGGGCTGACCCGGCCAGATCGGACTGGAACCATCTCGACAGGACTGGTTCAAACCAGACTAGATCGGACTGGACAAGACAGAACGACGTACTGACTGAGGCTTGTACTCACCATGGTCTGCAGCCGCTTGTAGAGGTGCGGCGGTACTGTGACGGTCCACTCCGCCTGGTTGGAGGAGTGCGCCTGGCTGCGCTTCAGCCGCTGCCAGCTGATGCAGCACTCACCATGGTCTGCAGCCGCTTGTAGAGGTGCGGCGGTACTGTGACGGTCCACTCCGCCTGGTTGGAGGAGTGCGCCTGGCTGCGCTTCAGCCGCTGCCAGCTGATGCAGCACTCACCATGGTCTGCAGCCGCTTGTAGAGGTGCGGCGGTACTGTGACGGTCCACCCGCCTGGTTGGAGGAGTGCGCCTGGCTGCGCTTCAGCCGCTGCCAGCTGATGCAGCACTCACCATGGTCTGCAGCCGCTTGTAGAGGTGCGGCGGTACTGTGACGGTCCACTCCGCCTGGTTGGAGGAGTGCGCCTGGCTGCGCTTCAGCCGCTGCCAGCTGATGCAGCACTCACCATGGTCTGCAGCCGCTTGTAGAGGTGCGGCGGTACTGTGACGGTCCACTCCGCCTGGTTGGAGGAGTGCGCCTGGCTGCGCTTCAGTCGCTGACAGCTGATGGCCAGAAGCGACGGCAGCGCCAAAGCGGGATCCTTCAGTAAGCTGAGCACGTTTTCCGCCAAAGTGTCGTAGCCCATGTGGTATAGACCGATCACCTACAATATAAGAGAAAATTTAATAAGTCAATCGTCGTAAACCTATTCAAAAACAGTTTTGGCAATTCAATCCCCGTGAACTTAAGTGCCTTGAAATATTTAAAAAAATCTGCTATGTGTGAAATGGTTAGTCCCATGTGAGTCCTCAAGAATTCAAAAACTGCCAAAGAAAAATACTAATGGATGGTTTGGCCACGTTGAGAGGGTGAATGAAAGAAGATTAACGAAACAAGTATATATGGCGAGTGTGGATGGGAACTTTGGAAGGGAAAGACCTAGACAAACGTACCTAGATCAAATCGGGGACGTTTTAGAGAAAGGCCAGGTCAAGAGTACCCTAAACCGACGAGCGTGCATGAAAAGGTTGATGAACGTTGAAGAAGCGAAAGAGGTTTTTCAGGATCGTAGCAAGTGGAAGGATGTAGTCTCTGCCTACCTCTCCGGGAAAGAGGCGTGATATATGTATGTATGTATGAAAAATACTGACCTGCTGTCTCATAACAAAATCTTCGTCAACGTTCCACAGGTTAGCGAGGGCGGAAATGTTATCCATCCACTCGTTGCACTCCTTGTCGTTGTAGACCGCATGTGAGCCGTCGCCCTCACATGTCACAGTGTCAACAGCAGCACGGATCAGTTTGGTCAAGAACTTCATCCGAGGATTCTTCACCTTATCTGACGCCTTCAAACTGATCTCTCGAGGCACCACGTTGCCTGTCAACGCATCGAATATGTACTGATAGTCAATATCGAATAACGTATCGAGCGGCTTCAAGAACTTCACGTTGAAATGGCACTGGTAGTAAATCGTGCAGGACACTTGGTAATTCAAGTTCAAGATGTCATTGTTGGCGTTTTTGGTATCCTGCGCCACTTCGACTAAGGAAGGCATGCTTTCGTCCCAGATTTTCTCCAACTGTATCGGTGGTTTCTCCTGGTCGATCGATGTTGTAGCACATTGCAAGAAATTGTCCAAGTACTTGGTGGTGAACTCTAGGAAAGCTAGCATAGTAGCATTGCCAAACCCAACGTCTTGGAAGCAGAGCGGGTCTTTCGGTACCCTGCCCACTTTGTTTACCAACCGACACGACGCTTCGAATGTTTGCTTGATATATGTCGACCAAATAATGGAGAATAATCCAAGTCTTAAATGCAAATTTGATATGTTTTGTAGACATTGAAATACAGCGTTCAGATATTCAATTTTTACGTTGTTTTTCTGCCAAGCCACGGCGTACTCCCAGCACATGTTAGCTAGTATGTAATTGGCTGAAGTGCTAAGAGGGAATTGACGTCGTAATAGCGATACCCATTTGAAGATTTTCGGGTTATCGTCAACGTAAAAGCTGTTATTTTGAATGAAAAGGTAATCGGGATTGTCATCGTCCTCGTTATCTGAATCAGAGTTGACCGAGGCGTGTATCTCCATCAATTCGTTGGCCACTATCGCCTCGGGCACCACGCCCATGCTGCAAAGCCATTTCGCAATCAACTCCGTAACAGATCCTTTGCCCCTCGTGTAAATGTATTTCAGATTTATATTAACATCGCCTATCTCTATCTTAGGCAACGATTTTCCAGTAAAAGTATCTTTAAACATGAGAATGATGCTGAGAATCGATATGTCTTCCAGTTTTCCGATGAGTATGCCCCATTTGGCGCCCTCGTTTGTGACGGAAACCCACTGCGTGTCGTCGGCTTCGACGGTTTTGTTTTCGAAGATGTTTCCGACCGCCTTGCACGCCATGGCGACGATCATGCTGCGCAGCGGACACGGCATGTCCACCAGCAGGTCGCGCACGCTCTGCCACCACGGAGATATCTCGTTGTAAACTATATTCGTAGCCTCCGAGCTCACGCTGCACAGATAGTACAGAACCGCTATCAATTTCTCTATCAGATCTATGCTTATTTTCTCCAAAGGCATGTTCATCACGTGCATTATCACGAGCTTCACTAAATCTTTCATATCGACATTGCTCTGCTTGACGAATTGTGTCAGCATCTTTACGTCTTTAATCTTGAATATGGATTTGAAGGTATCAGAAGCGAGGTTGCTCAGCTTATCACTGGGAGTGTCAGGTTTCAATGAAATATGTTTAGCTTTTTCTTCTAAGATAAAGCAGGATATGAATTCTTTGAAAGTGTTGGCATTGTTGTCTGCGAAAGTTACCCTGGCGTGCGGCTGGTCCTTGTAACCATTCTCCTGAGTTAAATGCAAAAGTTTCTCTAAGATGCAGTTGTCATCATCTAAAAGATGAAATTCAAGAGCTTCCTCTTTTTCATTTGAAGAATCACTATCTTTTTCGTTTATTTCGATGTCAAGATATTTGTAAATTTTCGATATCAATCCCTTCATATCATCAGCGTTTTGATTATTTATTTTTCTGTAAAATAGAGTAACTAGCCCGATGTTTGCAAAATATTGTTTGGTTTTCTCTTCTTCTTCGTTTAGTGTCTCACTCTCGAGGGTATCCCAAAACATCTCTAAGCACGCCATTATGATTTTTGGCGGAATTTCGTACTTTTTAATCATAATGTCAATGCAATGCTTTTTCAGTTCGAGTGTTTTCAATGCTGACGCTTTCGCCACAACTTCATTCACGTAATCCTCTGAATCTGTTGGCGTTTTCTTGATGAAATCACGAAACTCGCGCAACGCGTGCAAGTCCTTTGACCTGTCGGAATGTTCACCATCTAATGCAAAGAAGAATGGAATGTTGAACTTTTTCAATTTGCCGTCGGGGTCTATGAGAACGCACTGGAATTCTGGCAGATTTAGTTTTTTGTGCGTGTAATTTTTCTCAGCGCCAACCAGTCCGCAAGTGTTGTAAATGAGTTGTCCGTTCTTGGTGGCTGTGAATACGGCGACGCGGTTCCCGCGCTGCATCAGTCTGATATCAATAAGACCCTTCTTTGGGTTATAAATTATCAGGAACAGTGCACGCTTTATCTCTTTTATGACCGATAGTTGTGGTTTCTTGCTGTCGGCGTCAAACATCTGTTGGAAAAAGTTAATTTATTTTTAAGAAACAACAGACTTGACTATATTTCCCTCTGTAAAATGGCCTTCTATTCTATTTTGTCGCTAAATATCCATAAAAAGTGACCTTATATTCTGAAAGTTTATTTTTATCAAAAGTTACTCACAATGCCTATTAAATCTGAATAAAGTTAGACATTTTCTTATATTACGGAAACAAGGCAATATTATGATTGACCCAACATTTAGTACAGATTTTCGCAGCAAAAGCACGAAAATGTCAAGACAAAGACAAAATTCAAAGATTAGTCGTTGGAAATTAGTTGTTAAACTATCCTGGTAGATGGAGCCGTACCACGCGTTAGTGGTCAAATGCACTTGCTTAAGCCGCTGTGGCCCAGTTGGTAGAGGCGTTGCCAGTACAGATGGCGAAGGTCGCTAGTTCAAAACTGGCCAGCGGTGAAAAAAATTTGCAAGGTTTCCTAAATTTTAAGCACAAAACTGACCTGCACGAAGGCGCACTGCGCGTCCCTGCAGCCCTTAAACAGCCGGATGAGGTGCCCCCTCTGCACGTCGAGGACAGCCACACGCCCTGTGTTATCCGTGATGGCCGCGAGCCGGCGGTCGGGCGACACGGTCACCGTCACGCCGAGCCGCGACGAGTCGTACAAGCCCGACCGCATCGACAACTGCTCGGATTTGACGACTGGATCCGTGCTGGATGCTTGGTTGTCGGTCGACCCGCCACCGCCGCCTAACCACCCGCTACATGCAAAAGACGAAAGAGATATTAGAGTGAAAGGCGGCATCGCGGCGGTTATGTATCTCCCAAAATATTCTTTCATACGTGAAGGTTTAGAAACATCTAGAATGCTGATCAGGTCAATCACTATTTATTACATTCATAATAGAACTTTGATTATTATCTCTAAACTCGGAGCAAACTTGCATAATAGAAGCCCACATATAGATAGCAAGCCACACTCCCACACTCTCTGTAAACTTGGAGCAAACTAGCACTCACGGCAAAGCAGACTTGATCCTGTTGGCTACAGCCCTCGCCACGTCCTGCAGCGGAGGAGTGGTGCCGCCCTCCAGAGCGTAGTGGAAGCCCACGTAGGGCGTCGCGCCTGCACCCAGGATCAGACTGTTCACCGGTGGGATCGAGCGGTACCTGGAATACGAAATCTATTTATTTTCGTGAGGTTTTGTTTTTCTCAAGGAAATGGAATCCTCGCAATTTTCTTAAAAATACTTCATCAGATAAATCAAAATTTGAGAAACTAATACCTTTAAACAATACCATTTGGAAATGTTAAGTTTGATTTCTACAATAATCAAAATATACGACTTTCTAAATACGTAATTGTAAGGTAAACTAAAAATCATGGTATAATAAGATACTCCGCCTGGTATTTCTTTCCGAGACTTGTGAACCACGTGACCAACACAAGACTACGTCATCTACGTCATCATGCTTGTGGGTTACCAGAATTACCCACTCTTATGATGTTTTTTGTAAATCATATAAGATACTGTTAACTAATAAATAAAATTTAAGTGTTGCTGTAAAGTCAAAGTTAATACACACGTAAATCTAAATGATAAAATTATTAAGAAATATTTTAACCCATTGTTCTGAGATTGAATTTACCCCATAACGTATTTTATTGAAATAAAGTGGCAATACTAAGTGACGTTGACTTGTGTTTCTCTGGGAAGGAAAGACCATGTTTTATTAGACTATGCTAAAAATAATAAAATCACAATCATATAACAGCCATACTGAAAAAAAAGGCACCACTTTAGCACCATCAATTTCATTATTTTGGAGCAAGAGGGACAATGGATGAATTTTATATGTTGCTTATCTTATCGTATATGAATCCAATAGCCATTCCAGTTAGTTTTCAAGTATTAGCCCACTAAACTTTACCAAGTATCATATCCTCCGTAAGTAGAGGCCGCGAGCAGATGGTCATATGAGTTTTTGAGCTCGAGCCCCACCACGGCTGCGTCGTTGATAGTGTCCTGGTCGGTGAACACCCACTTCCTGATGCTGATGCTGCGGCTATCCACTGAGTAGTCATCCTGCACGCCAGCTTGCACTGAAAATATTGATTTTGGTTGTATGCATAGAGAATATAGTTTATCTAGATTCCAAGAATTATTTTATAGACATATTTGTATCAGTTGTGTAATTTTAAATTGTGTGTGGCACAGAATTTAAATCAAGACTTTATTAAATAATTTATTAATATTGTTAACTACTGAACTGAATTCAAAAACCTTAAAATATTAATGGAATAGTTATGTTTGTTGTACCTTTAGCAAGTTGTGCTTTAGCATTTCTAAGAGTTTGGAACAAGCTAGACCCAGCAATAATATACTCCGAAGACTGGAAAAGTATGTGGATATCATCAGGCAAGGTTCCATAGGTGCCAGTGTGGCAGGAAATCTTCATAACAGGTTTCTCATCCAGTTTCTCCATCAAGAGCAGGTGTCCAGTGTTTGTGTAGAATCCTACACTTCCATTTTTAAATCCAACGATAATGCAGAACCAGTCAGGACCATTCTAAAACAGAATTATTCAGTAGTTAAGTATATTAAAGTTAGAGGTGGCATTTAAGAGTATAGGTCATTGGTCATTGGAGTTGCTGATGAATTTGATATGATTTAATCATTTATCCACCCACACATAGGCATGTGTAATATACGTATATATATGGTAAAAATTATAATACTTTAGACAAGTTTTTTGTTTAAAAGTTTTACCTGTGATGAATGATGAGAAGGACATATAGGCAATGCCAACAAGACTGTGATATCTGAAGACAGCGTTCCACTCCAGGATATAAGGTAAGTGTTGCTGTCTGTTGAACTGATCCATTGTGTGGTTAGCAGGCAAAGGCGGTTCCTGTAGCCAACCGCCAGCAGGTTCCCGCACGAAGACAACGACACTGAGCATTGTGTTAGCCAGTTCACGTCTGAAAACACGACGGGGATAAAGCAAGAAACTAGTTAGAAGTTTTGTACATAAACAAAGAAACTCGATATGTATGCTCACCATCTCTTTCCGGGATAAACAGGGCTCTAGCAAGCGTTGATATGTCACCGCAATCAGCTATTTGTTCTACTTGGCACGACATTTTTGGATCAATGAATTCATTTATTTGTGAAATTTAATAAAAATAAAATTAAAAACATGCACAAAAAACAGAACAGCTGATCACAAATCACAAATTGTTTTTTTTTCTGCCAAGCTGTCAAGCAACTTCTTTTTAATTTTGGACTTGGAGTATACGGAATTTATCCACTAAAAAGAAAACGAAATCGTGTCGTGAATATGTGGCTGAAAATTGTCTATGGATTTTGACGTACCGTACTAAGGTTCATATAGCTTCGACGAGAGTTAATTAGAAAAAGAAAGAGCTATACAAAAATGTGTGCTTCCTTTTTTAACATAAAAGAAGGTGCTACGAAAACACCATTCAATAAGTCCATTTCTGTCCAACAAAAATAAACAAATTGAAAAATTCCTCATTAGTTCAGGATGTACAAGTGTTTTATCTGATGAACAATAGCAGCATTCAAGCCTATAATTTATTTAGAAGGCGACTGGTTCAGAGACAGCGTTGTTAACAGGTATGTTGATAACACCGACATTGCGTAATTTGTGTTATCCTTATCATCTCATATCACGGAATAAATAACTCAGTTTGTTGTGCTTTTATTCCTCAGGTCAAACAATGGGTTGTATAAATAGTAAAAAAGAGACCTTGGACCTCCACCCTAACGTCTTTCGGGTAGCAAACCTTGATGAAAATGAGGTTGAGCTATGTTCTGGACAATTGGAAATTACAGACTCAGATATAATTTTATATAGAGAAGGAAGGGACTCTACTGTGTGGCCTCTGCATTCATTACGACGTTACGGGTTTGATAACGATATATTTAGCTTTGAATCAGGTATGTATCACTTGTTATCTTGATTTTTCATTCATTACAACTTTTCCATGACAATTTACATTGTTATTGGTCTTTCTCAGGAAGAAGATGTGAAACAGGAGAAGGAATATACGCATTCCGGTGTCGTAGAGCTGCACTATTGTTCAGAACCTTACAACAACAAATACAACTCAGAAATATTGTTCACGAGACAGCGCAATACCCAGTATCAAGGCTATCACCATCCCCTCAGAGCAGACAAACATTGCAAGCAAGTGTAGTCCACCGGTCTTCTATAGACAATGGTCCACCGGATAATGGAGCTGGTCACAATAACAATATACCCAACCCTACAATCCAAGCAATAGCTCGAGCGGCAACTCATAATCCCCGGTCCCCTTCCAGTGCAGACATTCTAGAGGTCATGCCCCTCTACCCTCGATCACAAACAAACACTTCCCATGTAACCAATGTGTACCAATTGAGAGACTTCAAAAGGGAGCACAATAATAACCAGTCGGAAACAAGCTCTGACTCTCGTCATGTTTACAGCAATGACCTCAGCAGAGACCTTGCGATTTTAAGAAATACTCTAAGACAGGAATCAGCTTTTAATACTATGAGAGAAATTGAGGATGAAACAAGGTTCTTAGAAGAAAGGTACATCAATGGCATTGCTGGTAACAATGCTGGGCCTCTGTCACCGACTCTCAGTTCTAGTAGTGAGCACTATGCACAACTAAGCATAGAACAGCAGAAGCAGCAAGACAAAGCTCGATTGTACATGAATATAGCTCCACCTGACAAATCAGCTCTCCCAGATGTGAACAAAAATGATTCTCCTGCCACCCCTCTAACTCCAAAACCTGTAGAATATTGTAACTTGAATGTTGGTACACGCCCAGAAGTGAACACTTACGCAAATTTAGCTCTGGGTGAATTAGGTGACACTGTTAAAAATGCCAAGCAGAAGATGCATTTTACCATGCCAGAACCTAATCAAAAGTTTTCAGAATCAGACACATTTACATCAATGTCACCAGTTGAAGAATTGGAGGTGAATTATGCGGTCCTGGACATAGATGCCAATAAGGAGGTTGCTAAGGTGACCAGAGATCTAGTGTCTCCTGAGAGTCACTCATACAATAGTTCTAAGAATGAGAGTACGGCGTCGTGTTCATCGCACGCGCGCTCGCGACTGGTGTCGCAGACCAGCCTGGAGAAGCAGCCGCCGGCGGCGCTGGCCGTCGCGCCCTCGCCCAGCATCGGCTACACAACGATCGACTTCGACAAAACTGTCGCCCTGACGTCAGTAGCGGCGGGAACCGACAAGGACAAAGATGGCCCCCGGAAAACCAGACACAACTCCAATGTAGCCGGGAGCCCTACTAGCTCAGATAAGGTTAAGGCGTAAATATCAGATTGAGTACCAAAATATTACACTATAACAATACATGTACCAAATAAAATAGTATTCCTATGCAAACCATAAGTTCCAAATGTTTTCAATGGCTATTTAGCATAATAAATATTGTGAATATGTATTATTATTGCCATCATGCTGTAATGTTTTAATCACTATGTTACTGTGCCAAAGATTTTAACTATAAGTTAGTGTAAATAATAATTGAATCTCACATTAACTGTTTTTGTGTAGATAACTTTATTAATAGGTTGCAGTGATTTGAGTAGATTATAATTATAAGATAAAATTAAACTACACAATGTAGCTGTGTACAAATGTGATGATTATACATATACTTTTTATTATTACTATTAAGATGATACAGTAGAAACTATTTTATAAATGTTCGTAAAACACCAAAATGATTAATAGATGTTGTTGGAAGTTATGTTTAAAAATAAGTTTGTAGAGGCTTGCCATAAAATCATTTTGATCACTTTTGGTGCAATAATTTTACAACCCAAGGCATTTTCTTGGTTATTTAATTATAAATTATTTATTATAATCAATTTGTATTTCATATTTTTAATTAATTATAAGATCAATATGTTATGGAAATCAAATGCTTCAATGATAACCAAACTGTGAAGCTTTAATTAATTTTTGATTAATAAGGTGGGAAAAGTAGATACAGGTCGGCCTAAAAAAGATAATGTGTAGACTTGTTATAAAATATATTAGATTTTGTAAGAAATATTGTAATATGTAATGTTTGTCATGGATTGAGGTACCAAAAATATCTTTAATAAGGCCGAAAGAAATATAGAGACAGAAGATATCAAGCGTACGGATATTTATATAATTCTACACAGGAATGCCTTTATCCCTTGCGGGGTAGACAAACCGTCAACCGCTTTAAAACGTCGTTACGCCACGTATGACAATATATTTTGTTTAAGTTTAGCACAAGTTTACCTATACTGTTGTAAAAGTAAGAGAATACCAAATTATCATAATAATAGAAAATATACGCGCGAATGATAAATAGGCACAAGTATTGTTGGCACTTGGGTCGAAGGCTGTGCAAACTTATCATTGCAAGAAGGTACAAAGATACACTGAAACTATTACATATTATTAACGGGTTTTTTACTCACCATGGTTTATTTATACCGAGTTCCTGATATTTCAGTGAAGTTACAATCACTATGTAAGTGTTAGGGTGGCTCGAACGAACCTGTCGGACTATAGTTATCGATTCTTTTTGAAATAATTGACCTAATTATCAAATGAAATGAACCGCAGAATCGGGGCTAATCGATTAAATGACAGCGTAGTTGTACGTTTACAGGGTGACAGATTAATTGAGCAAGATGTACAAAATGTATAAGACATTGTTTATAGTTAATTTGGTTTTTAGCATGTATACTATTTAATTTATAATAATAAGTATAAATCGCTCTCACTCAAGACGGCCATATTGAGTCAGTAAATTAGATAGATTGAGAGAGAAAGAGCCAGCACAATCTCGGATGTGAGAAGCGAGATCATAGACTGTGTGTTGCATTTAATTTTGATTACCATTTTTTGGACTGTCCTTCTCGATCCCCTGAACATTTTGGTTATTGCGGTTGTGTTACCTTGTGCTACATTTTATATTACTTTACCTTTTTGAAATACCAAAATTATACATTAATCTAGTTTACAACAATAATATAATGTGCAATAATGCGGTAAATGTGAAATTATACAAATAAATACGATTGTTCAAATCATCTGCTTTCAATTTAACAGAAGCGACGTTTCCAAGTTAACACAGAATGTGCCGGTTTGAATTTTCGGTTACTACCTGCTTAATAGCATTCAGTTTGTAAAAACACTTTGTTATACAGAATTGTACCGAACGACCTTCTCATTCTCGAAAACGCTAAGCACAACAGGTCAAACTGAACAACTTTACCTAAGTAAGGACCAAAGTTCAAAGCCCAAAAAATTGAAACACTCAGATTTTTTTTCGGACAGCAGATTGTTTTGTATGGGAAGCCCAATTTATTTTCAGCCTTTGAACTTTGGTTTCTAGGGAAAGTTGTTCAGTTTGACCTGTTGAGCTTAGCGTTTTCGGGGAGTGGGTCCTTCGGTACCACCTTGCCCTGTATAAGTAAACCGGAAGTATACGATATAAAAGATTGCAAATGTTTTTAAAAGACTATTTGAACAAATTAATTATTTTAGTTTTCTATGATTTTAGTCAATTTTGTATATCATTCTGAACTAACTACCCGAATAAAAAACTGATTTTAATTATGTTTCTTTGCCGCAGTGTGTGTGGCGTGTTGCATGCGTTGCATACCACCAGCCGGCAACGCGTAAGTGCTTTGGCTAGTGGTTAGTTGTATGTAGTTGGTTACTCTCGCTTTCGCGCGCACAAATGTCTTGGAAAGTGCTCGTGTCAAACATGAGTGTTTATCGCGCGATCGCCATGTCCGATCATGGTGCAAACCTATCTACATTACAGAAAGTTGCCGTTGTAATATGTAAGTTATTTAACTTGTGCGTTTTGGATAGTGAAGTAAGAATTAGAATGCAAATGAAATTTTATTCCAGATTTTCTCATAGCGGTGACAGATTCCGTGAAAATAGAGAAAATAATAGTCCCAGAAGTAATTCAAAGTGGCACTTCTAGTGGAGCTATATTGGACTGTATTTACAGCAACGTTAGTAACCAATTCACGTTGCAATGGCTTTTTAACGACCAACAACAACCGGTGTATGAATGGTCCCCTCGTAAATCGCCTAAAGTCAGTGGAATATTAGATGGACGACTGGATTTGACATACAGACCTTCGGGTGAGTAGTATCTATTTCTAGTTTATTACGTAGGTACTCAACTTACGTTTCGTTACGATATCTGATATTAAGTATAACGTAATAGATAACATAATACCTAAGTAGGTACCAGTCTTGTCGGATTAACCTTTTAACCGCCGGAGTCGTATATATCCGACTGTGCGGGTACGTGCCCCTGCCGCCGGAGTCGGAAAAATCCGACTATATTTATTTTTGATTCTATTTAGTTAGACAGACATAATTAGCGATAATAGCAATTAATCTAAAATAAAGGAAAAAAATCCGGATTTTGTTTATACTCGCATCGCCACAGTCGTGAAAATCCGACAGTAGTGTTGTGACAATACTTTGTTGATACCCAAAGGCTAATACTTCTATTATTCATTCTAATTGTTAGATTTAAGAAAATATATATTTCAATTTCAATTTCAATTTCATTTATTATGCATTCATGTACAGTAATAGAAGGTTTTAAAATAATACATAGTGAGGTCCTAGTACACGAACCCTGGTAAGAGGGCGTTGCAAATGGTGTCAGGCTTGAGATGCTATACAATAATAATTTACGATAAAAACTTATAAAAATTCACACTTATTACATGCTAATTGTTTAACTATGTCATAACATAAAATAAGTTTAATAACTAAAATATAATTTATTAAATGTCGGTAGGTATATAAGTAAGGTTAATGTCCTGGTTAGATATTACAATTTGTCAATAAGGAATTCATTTGTCGAGTAATAGCATTTCGTTAGTAGGAAAGATTTAAGCTGCTTGTGAAAAGTTTTGTAAGTATTAGCTTCTTTTAATTGTTTAGGCAGTTTATTGTATATTGTGATTGCGGTGTAATGCGGCCCTGTTTTAAATATTTTCATGCCTCCCTAGGTAGTTCAAGTAGGTAGTTTCTTCTAGCGCTTTCACAGAACTGAAATAAGGCAATATTTTTTCTTATAAAGATGGCTGCTTCCATAATAAAGATGCAGGGAAACGGCAGTATTTTCTCTTTTAGGAAATATGGCCTACAGCTATCACGAGGATTTATGTTGAAAAGAATTCTTATGCATTTTTTCTGCAGAACAAACACGTCATGAGCCCCTGGACTATCCGCCCACAACACGGTACCGTATCTCATCCAAGCGTAGGCATAAGCGTAATAGGCAGTTATCGATGCGTCGTGATGAGTGTTTGCTCTGAGGATTGTTAGTGCGTAGGTAAATTGCGACAGTTTTGACTTGACGGTTTCGACATGTTTTTCCCACGTTAAATGGGTATCCACTGTGATTCCTAATAGTTTATATTCACAGGTTTCTTCGATATTGAGTTGATTTAATACGGTGTCTAAGTTAATTTTTTGTTTTTGCCGTGGTCTAAATTGGATTAATTTGGTTTTCTTTAAGTTGGCTTCTAGGTTATGTTCGGTCAGCCATTGTTTTACTGCGTTGAAGTTATTTACTATTTTCTTGCGACTTTCGGAGTCGTCTTTGCATTTAAATAACAGCGAAACATCATCAGCGAATAATATACAGGGTGAGTCTAATACGGATGGTAGTTGGTTTATGTAAATGAGAAACAGGATACAAGAAATTGCACTTCCTTGCGGTATAGACCAGTTGGTGCAGGTAATTTCCGAATGGGCATTGCAGATTTCTCGTTTATCGTCATTTATGTACTCTATTTCGACAAATTGATTACGGTTTTTTAGATACGATTTAAGCCAGCCGAGTGCCTTTCCTCGAATTCCTATGTCAAATAGCTTAGTCAGTAGAATATTATGTGATACTTTGTCATATGCTTTCGTCATATCTAGCAAGATGCTAACCGCGTAGTGTTTGTCTTGTATGTATGTGACCGCTTCTTGAATATATTTAATAACGGCTTGGGTAGTGTTACGGTTTTGTCTAAATCCAAACTGATTATTGTTTAGTAATTTATATTTCTCTAAGAATGTGTAGATTCGGTTCGCCATTATTTTTTCGATTACTTTTGATATGGTAGGTAATAATGCTATCGGACGGTATTGATTTACGCAGTCTTTTTTCCCACCTTTTTTAAATATTGGTATTATTTTAGTACATTTTAGTTTATCTGGAAAACATTCCTCATCGATCGACTGGTTAATTAATATTTTAAGCGGCAAGATAAGTTCGTTGACGCAAGTTTTTATTAGGGTGTTAGGAATCTCATCTACTCCGCAACTATGTTTGTTTGGCAGATACGATATCACTTTGCGTATCTCTTGCTCGGAAACCGGTTGTAGGTACATTGAATTCTCGACTCGTGCGCATTGAGGCGGGCGTGGCGGACGGCCGCCGTTGTTTACTGCACTTGTGGAGGGGGTGTATTGTTGTTGTGGTAGTGTCGCTGTTGATGATTTACCTATTGATGTAAAGTACCTATTAAATACGTTGGCAACTTTGATAGGGCATGTGACTGTGACGTCACCCTCCTTCAATGTAATGGATTCGCGTTTATATTGATTTTTGTAGTTAGTTACATCATTTATTATGGACCACATGGTTTTTGTTTATTATTTGACTTTTTAGAGTACAGGTGTAAGTATTCTTTTAGAATTTTTATGCATTTTTAGCATTTTTTGATATTTATTATGGTATGCTTTTATAACTTTATTGTTAGAGTGGTTAACTAATATTTTCAGTAGTCTTTTATTTTTACATGATTGTCTTAGTCCTTTAGTAAGCCATTTAGCTCGTTTTTTTGGGCCTAGTTTAATTCTTTTTTTCGGTATAGTTTTATTTAATATGATTTGTAATTTATTGTGGAAGATGTCGTACTTTTCGTTTATATTATTTTGGCGGATAATATATTGTCCCAGTCTATTTTAGATAGTTCGTTTTAAAAAGAAGCATGTTTGAGTTAGTAAAAATCCGTTTATGCATGCAATAATTTTGAGTTAATGTTTGCCCGGTATTAGTGGTAATGTAGGTACATATTAGGCTGCTATGGTCAGATATACCGTTATCTGTTACTGAGGCGGAAGTAGCTTGGTTATTAGTAAACAATAAATCGATGCAAGTTTTAGAAGTCTTAGTAACGCGTGTGGGTTTATGGATTATTTGATGCAGGTTACAAGCAATCAGTTTATTACATAATTTGTCGTAAGCACTTCGTTTTCTTTTCCGGTCTAGGTTAAAATCACCAGTAAATATGATATGTTTTTATTACCATATTGTTTTATGCTGTATATTATTTTGTCAATTACTTTAAAAATTTGTCTATATCGCGGTCTAGTCTATGTATATTAATTATTATTAGGTTTAGTTCTGTTAGTTCTATAGCACAACATTCTGTGATGTATTCGATCGACAAGTTTTTAATATATTCAATTTCTTGAGCGGCAATCCCTTCTCGCGTGAGGATTGCTACTCCACCGCCCTTGTGATGACGTCGATTAAACATTGTGGCAAAGTTGTAGTTGTTTATGTGCACAAATTGCATCCTTTCATCTTTAAGCCATGTTTCTGATAGGCATATAACTTGATATTTGTGTTCGTCCAAGTAATGTGTAGTTCTCTCTTGGCTTGTATTTTCTTGTAGGTACGGTTTGCCATCTACGTAAAGCCTATTGTTTCTAATGACTGCAAACCTTCCCTTTCTTCTTTCTTCTGTCATTATCTCGCGATATTTTTTCCTCTCTTGTAAAGATTTTTTGTCTAGAAATTCAGAAATGGCTAACCCGCTATTTTTGAAGAAGTTATTGTTCTCTAGTATGTATCTTGTCATGCGTTTACTAATCAATTCTACCATTATCGGGCGTCGGTGTCCCTTCTTTCCAATTCTTCTAATGTTTTCTATGTAGCCTAAAATATTTACATTCATTATTTCTCCTATAATTTGGATTATATTATTGTGCAGGTCATTTTCCGTTTCTCCGTTATATTCTTGTAGTCCATAAATTATAAATTTTTTAGTTCTCTCACAATCTAATTCAAGTGCCGGTTGTCTGTCGATATTATTACTAAAGCTCTGTAGTTCAGTGATCTGTCGTTCTAGAATAAGTTTTTCGTCTTCTAGCTTTTTTATTCTTTTTTCTAGTGTAAATAAGTCTTCTTTAATGTTTTGTTGTTCTGTTCTAATGTCGTTTATGTGTCCGAGTATTTCTTTCTTTGATTCGTTAATGGATTTAGTAATTTCTTTTTGTATTGTGCATTTGAGTATATTCATTTCCTTTAATATGTTATTTGTGTTTCTTTCTAGAAGTCGACTAATTTCCTCGAGAGTAACGTTAGAGGTTTGGCTAGGACTTTTTGTATATTGTGGTAGTTGATTATCTAGTTTTAAGTTGGATGAACTGGGTGATGAAGGCATAGTTTCTCCCAATATGCTTTGGTCATATGTAGATTGGTTGTCAATGGACATTGCTGTGTCGTCTAGGAATGTTGTTTCTCCTATTGGAGTATCATCAGCTCTAGGTACTCGCCTGGTGATTCTTGAGCATTCCGGGCAGATCCAAGTCCTGGTTAGCAGTTCTAACTTTTCCTTATATTCCGATTCCTCTATGAAAACGCAGGCATAATGAAATTGATTGTTGCATTTGATGCATTTCAGTCCTTCGGATATAGTGATGTGTTCGTTACATGAAGTACAATTCCTCATTATTCCGTTAGTCTATTTCACTATCACTGGCCTCTGCTCGTTTTATTTCGTATCGCGATCGGGTAGTTCCGGTGCCGATCACCTGTCCGGCCAGCTGTGAGTCAGCTGATGCGATAGGCGGTCAAGCGGTGATGTAGCGCCCGAAAGGACGTAAGCGCCGTGCAGGTAGTGTCGGTTACGCGTATTCCACAAACACTTATGTCGCGATGTCCTTTTTCAAAAAATAAGTCCGTTTGTTTGATTTTTAGATATTATTTTGCTTAATTCTTCGTTATTTGATACAGTTTTTGCACTTGGGTATAATCGAATTGTAGCTTAATAGCTCTGGTATATATTTTTTTAGTTCACTGGCGTTAATATCCACTTTAAACACAACTTTTGCAATTTAATCGCGGGAGTAAAGAATAACACGTCTGTCTAGTTAACGTTCAAGACGCTGACTATACTTAAACACAAAGTTGGTGAAACATAGTAAAACTAACTATTGTATAACATATGTTTCTATATTTTAAACTCAGCTAAACCGAATTTATAAATACGATTCATAATATTTATAAAGGTAAGTATTTCCATATATTGCACAGCACTAATCATTTGAAAATTGCTTGAAGCGTCAGCGCCGGAGTCGTATATATCCGACCGCTTGTGACGTCATAAGCGCGAAAAGCGCCGGACTAGGGTGGGTATATTGATAAAAAGTTGTCGATGGTTTTATATTTTGAGAAAAGTTTTTGTTGTAATAAAAATCATGGTTGAGAATTGTTTTTAAATGTAGGTTCCCATTTTATATGTACGTCCGGGCGTGCGTGCTTGTGTGTTATGTGTGTTATTCATTATGTCAAAATATATGCCTCCTTATTCCTGCGATCATTATTGACGCACGAATTCGCATCGAACGATCGTTCAAATTAGCTTCAGACGATCTTCCGATGCTTCCAATGGACGTCGATTTTTGTGGGCAGCCTCTTGAATTCTGTGCTGTCCATCACTAGTTGTTAAAAACATGTTCGGAGTTCCACCGCCGGAGTCGTGTATATCCGTCAATAGGGATTCCAAACAGTCGATGTTTTAATATGAGTTGATGATATCGTCAAAATTATTATCTGGTACATTTAGCTTTTTTATATCATCAGACTTCCTATATAGGTATTAAAAATTATATAGTATTCTAATCAAATATTTATTTTAGCAAGGAAATTCAAATATTTCTACTCAGAAGCGTGTATTTTAGCATTATCGTGGATGTCGTTGACATCACTAGCGAATTTGAACAAAAACTGACCACGGCGGTAGGGGCACATTTTTTTTAGATTATGCGCAGCGGTTAAAAGGTTAAATTGGGTACTACCGGCAGCACCTTAACCTACCCATTTAAGGGATCTACATAAACTGGTTGTTCTTAGTAAGGCATAAGGCATTTGTATGAAAAACTATTTCCTTGGTACCCGTAGAAACAAAAAGGGTATAACAAGCTGAAAGGAGGTGAAGGTACTCATGAAACTGAACAACTTGGGTCGAACCATACAAAAAAATATATAGTACTTAAATCAATCAGCTGATGGGCAATTTAATATGGAAGGTCAAAATCTCTTTTTAATATTTCGACCCATGTTCTATTCTTATATACTTATATATTATTATAATTTATACTCTTTTTTTTACTCCCTGGACGCGCTGGCGATAGTACCTACTGTTTCCGCGTAGTACTCACATCCTTCCTCACCACTTCCAAACTTAACAGTTTCAGATTCTTTGTCTGAGCAGCGGCGCGCTCTCCGCATAGTTTCCCTGGGCCCCGAGCTCAGTGGCAACTACACCTGCAGAATCCTGGATCAGGGAACCGAAGCTCGCATCAACAAATCCATGCTCGTCTTCTGTAAGTCTTATTTATGTCGTAAGAAGAAAAACGTTAATTAGTTCGTCTACTCGATACTAGATGGCGCTGCTAGCAATTTAGGCCAATTATTCCGCTTCAATAAGCAATTGCTTATAGCCGGTATTACCTACGTACTTTGTAATGAAACTAGGCCTACATTTCAATAGGTGCCTGTTTAAGAAATCTTTAATGTAACCAATGCTTTATTTACAGCTCCAGAACAAGATATAACATTAGAATTTCGCAGGAAAAGTTGGGAGGTAGATATAATATGCACAGCTAGTGGTGTGTATCCGCAACCTGAGCTCGTCTTGGAACTCAACAGGTCAGTGTAAACAAACTCTTACGAAATAGGACATAATACCGGGAGTTACAAAAGGGGTATCATCATTGGCCTCATACGTCTGTGCCAGACGATTTATTTAGTGTCTGAGGCAAGTTTTTTCATCATGGCTGTATAAGCCGATACGGGAGCAGCATGGCTTTTGCACGCCCCACAGACACTGTATTGCCTGGGACGCAATTATGGAAAACGCAGGGCTGCCCAGGACCTGCGCCACCCTCTCGGCCTTCCTGGCTGACTCCACAGGAACGACGGGTCGATACGTGCGGAGCCAGGTCGGCTGCAGGAGTCTGCCGCACGATTTATTATCAGTTAGTCGCGCCTGACGGAGACCCCGTCCCTGGTTTGTGTGTGGAGTTTTCCATCTCCATGACTCTGATTCGCTTAGGTCGGATTTATCCCTCGATCGCCTCTTACGACCCCCACGGGAAGAGAAGGGGTGGTGCTATTCTACTCTGCCGGCACCACACGGCAAAAAAAAGGGGTATAGCAAGCCGAAATCGACGATTTTGTATGGGACGTCCAAATTATTTCTTCATAATAAGTTCAACCCATGTTCCATAAGGAAAGTTGTTAAGGTTCATGAGTACTTTAACCTCCTGTTATGTTATACCCTTTTTGTTACTCCCTGTACATTAATCACGTATGATTAGCTCAGTAGAGCTGTAGAACGTTAGCACCATAGTTGGCATGGTACACTAGAAGCTGTGGGTTCGAATATTTACTAGTTTGTTTCTCTATTTTCTTGTATAGAAAGTTATGTTATTTTATAGGTGTGTTCCAGTGATTTTGAATCATACTAACAAATAGTATGATTCAAAATGCTGGAACACATGCTGTACCACGGCAGATAGGTACTGTACCAAATCCGGCTTGCCTACAAATTAACACAGACTTCTCACAATTTCCAGCGCAATAATCGCCAAGCAGCAGCTTCGTTTGTGGCGCAACGAGGGCGTTCTGTTTCACGCGGAGAGTACAGCTGCGCTGAATTACCCGCCGGCATCACGTGACAGAGTGGATCAGATAACATGCCGTCTACATATTCCACAAGCCGGATACACAGCCATCAAAAAGGAACTCATTTATTTAGGTGAGTTACCTACATTTGTAACTTGTGTTGTCTGTCGCGCGACATGCTCTACCAAATAATCTGTCATCTGTACATCTCAAGAACTATTGGGATTTTAAGAACTCATGTAGGTATTTATGCAAGTTGATATCTGATGATTAATTCCCTCAATTGGTTACAATATCCACCTACGGGCGCATCGGCGCCGACTTGATTAGAAGTAGAAGTGATCACCATGGTCAAAATCGGTCGGAGAGATCTTTGTCATCATCAATTCCTTGAAATCATATTGAACACAAAGTCAACTTGAGAATCCGATAAAGGCGATGAATCCTGCTGGACCTTGTGTTTGTTTTTTAACCGCTAACTCTGATTCTGACGTGATTGGGAATCCAACACTCGCATACGTGGACAGCAACCGTGCTTGATTGATTATACATCATGCATGATTTAAACTAGGAACAGTGAAAAATTTGCAATTAATATTTGTGTTATGACTATCAATTATTTTACTTTATTACCTAGCGTGAAGTTAAGCTTCATTAATCCTAAGTAATTTCTTTAACACGATCACTAAATCAATTTCCGGTAAACTAATCTTCAAGCGTGCGCTGTTTTGGCATGGTGCCGAGCTATAATCATAAATCTGGAATTACGTAAGGTCGTGACTGTTAGTTTAACACCGAACCAACAGTCAAGGTGACTGACGGTTTGTTATGCTTTGCTTACAGGGCAAGAATGCGGTAATGGGAGCTCCAAAATATCTACGCTTCATCTGCTTTTCGTAAGCCTGGCAATTATGGTCACACACAGTTGCTGTAGCTAAAGATAAGGTAGTGATAGTATAGTGATGTTTGTAAAAATAACTTGTTATATTTAGTATCCAAATAAATCCTATTAAAATACACGTTGTTTTAAAACATTAATTTCATGTATATTGCGCACCTTTTTTAAGATTTCTAGAAATTTAAAGGTTTAATAAAATACCGAGTATAACGTTATTTAAAAACAGTTTATTATAAACACATTATCTGTACAGTTAGTGAGTTAGGCACTATAGATATCACATAATACAGTTGGGTGGTCAGTGCGACACTAGCGCCAGCAGCAGCGGCGCGGCGAGTAGCGACAACCACGACACGCGTAGCAACCCGCTACCTGCAACGTTACACAGAATGTTACAGTTGAAATTCATATCGAAATATTATTATAATGGATATACTAAAGTCCTAAGTAGGTAGAAAAGGTTTCATAACTTATTGTTCGGATCCAATTTATATTATTGTCTAATTTCATGTAAATGGTATGATTATGTTAATCTTAAAAGTGGTTAAAACCAAATTTATATTATGAGTAAAGCGTGACACATATCTGATAAGTATAAAGGGTTAGATTATACCATTGATTAGTCGGTAAATGAAAAAAAATCGTTGTTAATTCTAGGAACTTCCCTGCTCGTGCGATTCCAACAATAGCATTAGTTACGTTCGACGAAACAACGTAACAGTAGAGACCTCAAATAGTATTTTTACGGTCGTAAACGCTCGGTCTCAATGCTCAATTTGAAAGCGCACTGTGGTTTTCTAAATTAAAAGAGGCCTTATGGCGGTAACAAGTTTCCGAGATATTAGGCAATTTGTAAAAGAACTCAAGTAATAAATAAATATGTTTTTGTATTTTTGAATAGATGAATCAATTTACTAAATGTGTACAACTTTTCGACTACAATTTACCGCCATTAGGTCCCTTTTGATTTGGACGACCGCCACTAGTGGGGAGAGAACGGGGCTTAGACTCACCATCTTTCGGCGGTGTCGTACTGTCCTCGATTTCCTCCGAAGTGGTATCGGCAGTTGCCTCTGCGGAGTCTGTGGTGGACTCGCCGGCGCCGCCTGGCGCGACAACTCTGGTTAGTATACGATCTGACCACACAGTTTAGCTACACTACATACCTACAGCTTTCTACTGACTATCCTAGACACTTTGTACACATATTTTTTTCTAGTTATCTTCACTTCTAGCTTTTTTACTTGCAGTTTTGTAGGTTAATTCTGAACCTACAAAACTGCAAGTAAAAAAAGCTAAACCTACTTAATTCTGAACCTACCCTTAATCTATGGCGCGCACTCAAAAATTAACATTCTGTATAGGTGAAACAAGTGTATTATTTAGGCAGCTAGATATTTTCTCTAACCTTTTGTAAACTTTATCGCTTTAACAAAAAAAAACGTGAACATCGATCTCTTTAGATTGACATTAGTACCTTAAAAACATTTATAAAAATAACAAAACCTCATACATCAGCGGTGTTCTGACGTCAGGTTGGCCTGTGTATTGTTATATCAAAAAATTGTTACTATCATTCTAAAACCTACACAATAATGAGTACTTAAATAGTACCTACTCAAACACGCAGTTGGTATTATAAATATTACTGGCATAAAACACTAAATAAAAAATAAAATTGTATGTGGATGAAGGACCATGTAGATTATGGTATTTACAATTGCATGTAGGACCATGTTGAATATAGTCCTTACGAAGACATGCACATATTTTTTTCTTTAATACCAGTTAATTTTTATTTTGTATTTTATGTGACTGTAATATTTATATCAGTAACTCAGTTTGAGTCGGTACTATTTGAGCACTAATTATTGGTATCGCTTTTAGAATGATAGTTGTAACTATTATTAAAGTTTCGAGGTGTTCTTTTTTATTTTATATCAATTTTTTCAGTATTTGTACCCATATATCAATCAAAACTTAAAGAGATACATGTGCCATCGTGCCATCTATATTTCTCATATGCTACTGAAATTTTACTAGTGACCGATAGCGAAAACTCAGAACCGGCTGGTGATAAGGAACAAAAAAAAATTTGGGCCTCCCATACATAGTTGCCGATCAGCTGATTTCAATTACTATTTACAGGGAGGTCAAATTTTTTCATATTTCGAACTATTTTCCTTGGGAGAAGTTGTTTCTTATCAACAGCCCGTCCTGAATTTTCGCTATCGGTCACTAGTAAATTTCACCCTATATTTTTCATTTCATGCAATCAAATCATGCATGATGCAACACTGCATATCTCCCATGCTGTATGATGGCATGCCAGGATGCTTACTTATAAAATGTAAGTGAGTAGTTTGTAAGGTATGGTGCAGGGTGCAGATAGCTTGACAAGTTTAAATGTGGTTCATGATTTTTATGGTAATCGCTACAAATGACTGGGTGCTAGGAATAGTAAGCTCTCTTCAAGGTTTAAACCAGCAACTTATGAAACTATAAAAACTGTATTATACAAATCGGTTCAAATCAAGGAATTCAGCATATTTTTATTCAAATATATTTAAACTTGTTTAGTTTCACAGACAAGTTTACCCTTGAAAGAATTGCAATATTTTTCTTAACACCCTGTACTATAATATTTTTATTTTGATTATCTATTCATTTGTTTCGATGAGTAATGCCTATTTGTAGATATCTTGTGGATATTGGATTGGATTTTATGAAATCGGTCTTTTGTCGCTTCGCAACTTTCAAGGGTAATTTTACTGAACTTAAAATATGTCTGAGGTAACACAACAAGACAAAATGGTTTGCACGGGGATTGAATGTATCATAGTACAGCAAGGCATTCAAAATGAGAAAATAGGGACTTTAAATCTGGTTTCTCATGCCATCAGTTCCTAAGTAGGTATATAAGGAGTAAAAAACAACTGCAATTATTTAAGGGCTGAACCAGTCCATGGAACTGAACAACTGTCCCCCAGTTCATAGACTAATTCACCTCTTTAAATACTAGCAGCATTTTTTTACACTCTTTACCGGATAGAAACAATGTACCGAAAACTTTGCAGGCATGATCAGAACATAAAACTGAACCACTTTTACGATCGAGCCTATGTCATATCTACATAGGTGATGTCAGTCAGCTATATTATTTTTAGTTTATCATCATAGACTACATAGAATTTATTAGTTTCACGTAAGTTTTCGGTACACTCCGTATATGTACACCGTGTTCCAAAGAAAATGCATGAAATTGAACACGTTGTTTAGGGCATCATACTGAACTATTTTCACTATGGGACAAATACTGACAAACGAGAAAAATTTGACCTTCTATATAAAATTCAGCTGACTGACTTAGAACAGGAAGTCGAATTCTATTTTCACGTTTTTCAGCAATTAATCCCAACAGCGAAATTTTTCAGAATAGTGCCCTAAACATCGTGTCCAATTTATTGCATTTGCTCCGTGACACGGTATTATTCATCTTATTCATTTACCTGAGCCGTTGTAAGCGACGGTGTCCTGGTACACCGGGTGTCGGACGCTGGCGTCTTCGAACGTGAGCTCGCAGGTTGCCTGGAAGCTATCGCTCTCGTCTGCGGTGGTGTAGTTGGAGGAAATGCTCCAATAGTGCGTCGCCTCGTCGTACTCCAAGACGGGCTCTAGGCCTTCCAAATCTTTACTGGAATTTTAGTGTTTCTATTTTAATTTGTATATGATGATAATGGTGAACCTGATTCATAGAAGAAAGGGACCCGAAATGGAAACATTATTGTTTGCGTCTTTTTCATATTACATGAGATTTGAGCAAGATGTCAACAATAATGTTCTATTTCGAGTCCCTTTCTTCTATGAATCAGGTAGTTGGTACATATCAAATCAGTTGGGGCAGGCGCAAAATGTTTTGTTAGAGCACAAAATTACGTTGAAAAAGAAATTGGTATTTTTTACGATCTTTGGGAATGCTATTGTAGGTGGTATAATCTTTCTTTTCGTACAATCAGGTAATTCAGCTTTCAATGTCGTTAGCCATACGGGGAACAAATTCATAAAGTAATAAATAAGAACTACATATTTGTCGTGAAATGCTAGCTATTCTAACTAGCATCACCCCAATTCTACCCGTGGGTGATGTAAAAGGCGACTAAGGGATTGATCCATGGAATAGGCAGCAGCGTTCCCTGTGAACATCTTCAACACCTTGCAATGCGCTCGCCAATCCGCCTATCAAGCGTGGTGACTATGGCAATACCCACCAATTGGGGGAGGTCCATGTCCAGCAGTGGGCTGTTGTGGCTGTAGATATTAGTAGTAATCTTCCCCCAGGCAGCGACCTCCAGTGGTCGGTTTGGAAATCTCTGAACCGACTTCATACACAGGTTGGTCGTTGCAAGGAGAATCATTGTCGGTGGGACAGCGATTCTGAGCAGTGCCATCTTTTGATATGCCCAACGTGCCCTGCCACCTGCACGCTTGAAGATCTGTGGGCGGCCACTCCAAACGCGGTGAATGTGGCTACATATTGGTCAAAGGAAATTTAGTCTCGTCTTCGACTCGCAAATAAGAAGAAGTAGTAATAATAGAAGAGGCTCACTCGTCAATGCGCATGATGAGGTCAGGTTTCGGAGCGACATCTTCAGCCGAGCACGTCACCAGGATGCCCGTCTCGTTCTCCACTTTGCTTGTATTCAGTCGCGGACCACTGCCAGGACCTGGAAATTTCATAAAAATCGTTACAGTCTTGCACAAAAGTCTTAGACGCGTGGACAGAGCGTGTTTATATGATATCTTCTTGAATACTAAATGGAGCCCTGCCAAGCGTTATTGGCCAAGATAGACTTGCAGTATTTCGTAGGCTACGAATGAACCGCGGTGGCCCAGTTGGTAGAGGTGTCGACTGTAAGTACCAATGCTGAAAGTAGCAGGTTGAATGAAATCATGCCAGCAATGAAAATTTTACAAGTTTTCCAAAACAAAGGATACAAACAAATGCTGTGTATGTGTAGTCGCGAAGAAAAATAAATCGCAAATACAAAATAACGGTTGACTTGACCGTGTCTAATGCAATTTCGTTTAACCCTTGTAACAGCTTGGCCATCTCATTATTATCTATTTAAAGGCATGTCCTTGTTAGTAGAGCTTGGTACTGTGTCTGTACTTACTACTGTAATCAATCAGTAGCGATAGTGAAATAGCTTGATCCAGGTAGGTACTCACTGTAAACAGTAAGATGGTGCGTAGTGGCAATCTCCTGCTTGTAGTTGCCTCCCTCTTCGGCGACGCTACACGTATAGTTGCCGGAATCGCTCGGTTGCGCGTCCGATATCTGAATGGCGTCGATTTCCTTAGCGACTGAAAAAGGAATTAAATAATACTGACGTAAAGAACTGCTTTCAATAGCTTTTAGATTAGCAGCGATACAAATTTTTTGTTATGGAGTTAGAGAATGTTGATAGTCAATTAAAATATAGCTAATAATTGCATTCATGGATTATAAAAGGATTATACCGTGTGCAAAAAACTAGCCTCTGCTCATAAATTCAAATAACACCTCAAAACATAATCAGATCAGCCTACAGCAGTCTACTACTATTGGTCGTAGGGTACGCCACTAGGTACGATCCGTTTTCGTCATCCAGTTGTTCTTTTTAAGTCATCGGTCCATCTGGCCGGAGGGCGTCCAACGCTACGCTTGCCGGGGGGCGGGGTCTCTACATAATTATTCAGTTGGCTTACCTATTTTATGAGTGTTGACGTAGGGCTCTTTGTTTCCGAACCGCTGGTAGAGCAGCATCGGTTTGTTGTCTTCGCCTTCATCTGCCGGCGTGAAGTACCACTTCAACAGGATATTCTGCTCCTGAACGTCCTCGTACTCGTAGTTGCACTGGAGCACGATAGTTCCATTCTTTTCCACCGATTCTTCCGCTGATATACTTATAGAATCGTTACTTGCTGGAAGGGAATTGAAATAGTGTTAAACAATTTATTTCATCCCAAACACTAACTTATCGATACTTTACGGGCAACTTAAAATAAATAGATACAAATACACTTCCCATCAGAAAAATCGAAACACCTCGGTTTTTCTTGTTTTTGGCCGAATTAAACACCAAAATGTATTGTTTGCATTAAAAAAATTATATGACTGTATAGCTGGCAGTTTTGTCTTTTCAGTGTGTATAAAATATCAAAATTCAAAATTGGAACTCCACCTGTTTGTTCTGTAAATGAGATGAATGACTGAGACACGTTTGCAGTTTGCGCCTTTTAACGATTCATAGCATTTTTAACATTAAAATTTAGAGCTTGTCTTAGCTTATCTTAAAACTTTTGTTTTTAATTGTTTATTGTGACTTTGGATCGCCTGAAAAAGTTAGATTTTATCTGAATCATGGGTATTTTGCCCGTAGAAGCCGCCCAAGTGGTGACATTGCCAAATTTGGACTTGGTCGTCGTTTTGTGGCTGTATGTTTGCATTTAAGCCTCACCTCTGTTCATAAAGTTTACAAACGCTATCAGAAGACTGATCTGTTTACGCGACGTTCAGAATCTGACGGAAATCAGGTCAGCTCTGACCGATATGATCGAATTAATGTTATGAGTTCTTTGCAAAATCGACGCCTTAGCGCTTTTCAACTGCGGCAAAAGCTATCAAATGTACAAAAGGTGGCTGAAAGTGGCTCTTCAATCAGAATAAGGTTAAAGGTACTTTGACTAGTACCGCAATAGCCAGAAAACGGGCCCAAATCAACTGCAGACCCGAAGACCCAGTCTGTGATGCCGTCGGCGCGGATTCCTTCCCAAACCTTTCACGAACTGTCACCATAACTGACTTTTTATCAATGCAACATTGTGTAAAGCATTTTTAATCCTTTCTGTAAACCATAGTGCTTCCGTGGTTACCATTCAGCGTAATTCTACACTCAGCAGAAAAGAGGAATTTGATCCATTGGTTATACGACCAGTTTAGGTGCTCACTTGCAAAGTTAAAGCGCGCTATTTAATCGTCTTCAGTTGATTTGGGCCCTTTTTCTGGCTATTGCGGTACCAGTCTACGTTTCTTTAACCTTCTTCTGATTGTAGAGCCATTTTCAGCCACCTTTTGTACATTTGATAGCTTTAGCCGTAGTTGAAAAGCGCTAAGGCGTCGATTTTGCAAAGAACTCATAACATTAATTCGATCATGTCGGTCAGAACTGACCCAATTTCTGACAGATTCTAAACATCGCGTAAACAGATCAGTCTTCTGATAGCATTTGTAAGCTTTATGAACAGAGGTCAGGCTTAAATGCAAACATTCAGCCACAAAACGATGACCAAGTTCAATATTTGGCAATGTCACCACATGGGCGGCTTCAACGGGCAAAATACCCATGATTCAGATAAAATCTTATTTTTCAGGCGATCCAAAGTCACAGTAAACAATTAAAAAACAAAAGTTTTAAGATAAGCTAAGACAAGCTCTAAATTTTAATGTAGAAAATGTTATGAATCGTTATAAGGCGCAAACTGCAAACGTGTCTCAGTCATTCATCTCATTTACAGAACAAACAGGTAGAGTTCCAATTTTGAATTTTGATTTTTTTTTATACACACTGAAAAGACAGAACTGCCAGCTACACAGTCATATAATTTTTTAATGCAAACAATACATTTTGGTGTTTAATTCGGCCAAAAACAAGAAAAACCGAGGTGTTTCGATTTTTCTGATGGGAAGTGTATAATAAGACTTCATAATGAAACAATTCCATCCTACACTTCTCTGGGCAGCAGGCATGAGCATCGAAAAAATTCTACCTAGGTTAAATTTTACTAGTGACCGATAGCAGAAAATCAGAACCAGCTAGTGATAAACAATATGCCCCAAGGAACACAGGTCAAAATGTGAAAAATACGATTGACCTCCCATAGTAACTCTTATCTGCTGATTGCCAAATTTGTATGGGAGGTCCAAATTTACTTTTCATATTTCGATCTATGTACCCTGAAGAAAATTGTTCCTTATCACCAGCCGGTTCTGAGTTTTCGCTATCGGTCACTAGTAAAATATCACATCGCAGGTAAAGTCGCAGGTATGTGTCAACCAATTTAAGGACCAACTTACACTAGTTTTACATAGTACCTACAACATACAAACATATACAGACAACACGCCTTATTTGCTTGGTACGGGGTAGGCAGAGCGTTAACGTTATCGCCATATTTGAGCACCGTTTCAGAAAATCGTGTATCACTATATTAATAATGTCAGCCTGTTACTAAGATTGTGATAGTGATACACATAAGCCCTCAAATCCCTCAGTCGCATATTTCATTACAAATAGTACCTATAAGTTGATCCCTGAAATGAGTAGGTTGATGTGCTTGCGATCGTACCTACTTACCTGCTAACTTCTTACATTGTGTATCTTCCTATCTATGATATTTTCTCGGATAAAGGATATCTCAAGTACAAGTTCACATTGATCTAAATGCATTATGAATTATTGTAATTTATGAAAATCTACCCATGATATACTCTGTCTGAATGTCAACTGAAGGTTTTCAACATAACCCACATACAATACAAAGGATCAACTTAGTGTTGGAGTACATAATACCATGTTAAAAACTAAGGGCAAGCTTTACAGAACGATGCGACGCGCAACATAACATCTGTCAGACAAGCGATCTTCAGCCGTTATCGATGCAACGCGCGTCACACGTGTGTGGCTTTGTCTCTTCTGTTTCATACATTTCATATGTAAACGGTTCCAGGCGTCGCGATGTCGCACGTCTTACGTCTCCGACGATCACTTACTTGACAGATGCCATCTTCCGTCTAACGTCTACTCTTTGGCGCTTACTGACTGTTTGGATATAGACGACATTGAACTTGACGCTGCCATGGCATACGGCACTGATTGCTCCTAATTTGTGAACTTCACAGTGAAAATTCGAACTCTGCGTCGTAAAACTGATTATGGTTGCTTTATGGCCCACAAAATAGAATATCAAAGGCGTCCAATGGCTGGAGAAGACGCTATTTATAAGATTATAGAAAATTAGGTCATATCCCAATGAATAAGACGCTATCTTGGCCAACCTTGGGGCGCTCTGGGAATGTTAAAAATACCGCGGCATTTTGCGGCGGGCGTCGCGTCGTGTGGGTCGGACCGGCACGCACGCTAACTCGATTTATTTGCTATTATGTACACAAAACATTTCTTTTTCGTGTATTGGGGTTTTAATGCACTCACAGTGCTGTATTGGTCCCGAGTTCAAGTCCTGGCGGTCGCTAATGAATGTTTCAATTTTCTCATTTTCAATTAATTATTTTCTCTAGGATATGTAACCTGCCAAATAATCTTAGTGAGTCAGTAAAAAAGAAACAACAAACATATCTCTAGGTCCGTCATTCATTATTACTATACCTACGTTACTACCTATCATGTGATAAAGATTGCGACTAAAGGAATAAACGTAACTTGCTAGGTAGATAGGTTTCTTCATCATAAACAGTTCAGTAATTATCTACATATTTTGGTTGCGCATTGTAACACTTTTTTATACCTACAACTTTGTAGATAAGCAAGTAAAAAAATTTACTTGGCTAGTCACGCTACCGCGTGTCTAGATACTGAACCACAATCACTTCATAACTTTTCTTTCTTTAAATTTATTTCAAAGTGATTGCTCCTTTTCTAGTTAAGTATTTTATTAAACTTGTATTCTTATTGTTCCTTCCTTTATGTTGGTATATTATTATCTGTTTACCAACAGCAAAATCTTTCAGCTTAAGTAGTCTGAAAACTTTAGGCACAAATGACAATTTATTTATGTTATGTAGTACTTATAAGTTCATAGAAACCGTGGAATTGTATTACCATGGAAAAATCCTTCAAGACGTTATATTATAAACACAAGATTCTGTGCCAGATACATAACATCACCAGCAAAAATAAATTACAAAATTATACCTACTAGATTCCGACTGGTAAAATGTATCACAAAAACTTCTTAGTAACACTATTGAACTTAGTCAGGGACCTTTTAAATATTAACTAAGTAATTAGGAGGTCCATGTAAAAGTGAAAACCAATGTAAAGAAATGTGGATGCCGCAATGCCTGCCGCCCAAAGATTTTTTTTCGTATTGGTAAAAAAATAGTGAGTTCTAGTATTATAGTTCTCGTAAACAATGAAAAACACTTTTTTCCGTAACAACACGCACCTGTCGCGATCGCTACCGAAAGCAAGAAAGCGAGGTAGGCGGGAATCATCGTGCGTCGCGCGTAGAGACCGACTGACTGCCATATCTCCGCCCGCCCTTCGCGAGCCGGCCTTGACTGCCCACTACAGGACTTACTATATTGCCCTCAATATCACGTAAGATTCGGCACACACTGCGGGCTATCTTGACTGTACTGATTGTATGGAATAATATTAACAGCAATGTATACCGTATCACGTCCGATACGTAAGTAATAGGAGCTGATTGCTACGCGCTACGGGCCCAACCGTCTACAATTTGTTTTGTATTGTGCACATATTATGCTATGCTCGCCTTCGCGGACTGAGTCAAATGGTTATCATCTTCCTGGTCCTAGCGACCATTGCGTACCTAGCCACGAGTATTAATCGCTGCTTAGCAATAAGGCCGCCTAAATTGTACTCTCTATTAAAACTAAGTATGTTTTCGTGTTCGCTCTTTTTCTGTGCAATATAGTATTATCTTCTTATTTTATAAATGATTATCTTCTAAATGGGACCTACCTACCTTACATATTTACATATAAGTATTGGGGTGAAAATGAAACCGAATCCTGATAGGGTGTAATCAGACCATGAAACTGAACAACTTCCCACAGTTAAAAAATACAGGGGTTGATTGACACAAGGGTTGAACGGGTCTTTCGTCGACTCGATTTCTCCCACGATAGAAAAAGAGGGCAAAAGCGAAAATAAATAATAATTAGGTAGGTAGGCATAGATAGGCAGATAACGTGACTTTGTTGTTAGCACAAATTAGAAGGATGGCGCGGGGTTTTAGTTAGTGTGTTTATGATAATTTTGTAATTTTGTACCTACCTAATGATATAAGTACCTACCTGCATCGTGCAGTCGTGATAAAATATAAATCTGAACGATAAACTAAGTAGATTTCAAAAATAAACAAGCAATAAGTTTCACGGGAGAGGAATATTCCAAACGGACCGAAATTATGAAAATATGAAAATTATTGTCAGGGAATGGGCAGCATTGTTCCCTGTTAAATAATCTTTGCCGTGTGCTGCCGGCTAAGAATAGCATCACCCCTTATCTACTCGTGGGTGTCGTAAAAACCAACTAAGGGATGAATCCAGGGAATGGGCAGCAGACTTCTCTGTAAAAACTGCATTGTGCTCACCAATCCGCCTGCCAAGCGTGGTGAGTATAGCAATTACCCTCCAATCGGGTGAGACCCATGTCCAGCAGTGGATTTTTGTGGCTGTTTATAATTAGTTAGTACTGTGCTCACCAATCCGCCTGCCAAGCGTGGTGAGTATGGCAATTACCCTCCAATCGAGAGAAGAGGCACATGTCCAGCAAGTAGACTGATATGTATGTAGATATAGCACCTATGTACGATTATTATTAGTAGGCATAGGTTTATCTACTTACTATAAACAATGATATGGTATAACTTCTTCATCTCCGCGTGCCCCGCCTCGTGCCTCCTTGGTTCTCGCACGCACCAGTAGATGCCGCTTTCGTTGTATTGCAAGTGCGTTATTGTAATGGCGTGATTGTCCTGCTGGCACGAGTTTAACGGGGCAACTGATGTAACAAAACAAAACAATAAAACAGTTTAAAAAAAGTTAGCAGTGAACAAACGGCACAATCCAATAAGCAGTTCTTAAATTGACTTGAAAGTAGCTTTGTACCTACACTAGCTTAAGAAGCGTCTCTGCTAAGGTGGAGCGGTGCGGAGTTGAGCCAAGTTGACCAATGAGAAACCTCGATTTTCTGTTCCCAGCACTGTGAATGGTCGATGCGATCCTGAAGTACTCCTAAAACTATGCAGTCTCAAGGAAGTGATTGGGTTGGTGAAGAACCATACCAATACCTGCTTCCGGTTGAGCCCTCGCTCCCCACCAAGTCGAGTGGCGTAGCTTTGATGGCCCCGGCCAAAACCAAAGTCCAACGAAAAAGAAAGGTCAATTTGGCTTCGCTCCGCACCGTTTTAATAGGCTGCGGTGTCCGCAAATTGTATGCTAATTATTTATTTAATCATCAGCTTTCTACCCTTATCACAAAACAAACGGTCAACGCAATGATTTGTTAGGAAACAGAATCATGTAGCAAAAGGATTTGGCATTTTTTTTGACCGGCTGCCTGCGTAACGTCAACCCTCTTTGGGAATGCTAGGTGGTATCACCGCCCCCATGCGATTGACCATAATGGACAGATATTCAGTCGAGGTCAAAAACTCTACGTCGCCTTTTACGAAACATCCTGAGTGGACTTGCGGTGGCAGTATTCTTAGCCGCGAAAAGATGCTTAATGCTTAAAAAAAAGATGCTTAAAGCAATTACCAATTTTAGGAAGATGAAATTCCTTCGCTTTATAATCTAGCTGTTGTGGGTGAAGCCGAGTTCTGTGTGACGGATATTTTTCAGGTGTGAACCACCATGTGACCTTGTCATATGGATGCACTTGAGCGTTGTCACACTTGAGCTCAATATTATCTAAATATCGCACCATTATAAACTCCTTAGTGTCACTAGCTGGAAGGAAATGAAGTGAATTAATATTTTAATGTCAGAAAAATGGTCTATAAAAGTCTAAATAATTATAGCAATCTGTCTTCGGATAATATACCGAGCATAAGTGATGGTGTACGAGTAGGTCCCGAAAAATTTGCAGGCGTGATCTTATATTATCTAACCATCGAGATCTTACTGCTGGGCAAAGGCCTCCCTCCCTTTCTTCCATTGATCTCTATCGTGTGTCTCCACGCCAATATTTAGAAAATCTGTCCATTTTATGCAGGCGTGATCAACCCATGAAAGTGAACAACTTTCCCTAACTTAGGTCGAAGTACAAAAATAAATGTTAGTAGGTACTCTAATAAAATACTTTGTAATGAATAAGCCAAGTACTTGTATGATATGATATTATACGAGAGGTCCAAATTACTTTCTTATATTTCTACCTATGTTTCTTGGGAAATTTGATCGACATCACGGACTACTTCACCCCTTACAGAATTTGCATGTTTTTAGGGTTTCGTAGTCTACTAGAAACCCTTATAGTTTCGTCAAGTCTGTCTGTCTGTTTGTCTGTCTGTCTGTCTGTCTGTATGCCGCGCCCTCATATCTTCGTCAGTTTTAGAGCTATCGACATGAAATTTGGTGAGAAGATAGATCGTGTTGATTCAAATATAGAAATGTTAAGAAAAAATTATATTAAATGTTTATTGGTCTCATACAAGTGAAAGGGGGGCAAAAAAAATTTTTTTCTTCTGTAATATTGAGTAGGGTATCGTTGAATAGGTCTTTTAAAACTAAGGTGAGGTTTCTTTGAAACAAAGTCACTAAAAGTTTCTGTCACGAGATATTTGCTTTTAAAAGGGCGTTTTTGACCATAATTTGTTCCAGCTGTAACTTCTAAAGTATAAACGCTAAAAATTTGAAATAAATATGGAATATAGCTTACAATCTGAAATTACAATGAAAACTATAACGGATATTGTACCCTTAAAGGTTTCAGAAAAAAAATGAGTTTTTCTATTTGCGGTTGGTCATTATACTGCTGCTAACAAACCAGTAACAAAATGAAGTTTGTAATGCTGAAAAACCTGATATTTAAACGTTGAATACGAAACCCTATTTGTGGGCGTGTCTGACACACTCCTGGCCGGTTTTTATTTTTTCCATTCTCGAAGGAAAAGGTTTCTCGAAGTGGAGGCCACGCCTCGGCAAGCGTAGCGTTGGGTGGCCTCTGGTGGAACAATTGCTTAAAGAGAGCGGCTGGTAGCGACTGGATGGCGAAAACGAGAGACTGTGCCTTGTGGCGTACCGTGGAGGCCTACGTCCAGCAGTGGATTTCTATAGGCTGATGCGATGTGGATAAGTAGGTATTACCATAAACATATCTTGTGCTCTTGTTTTGGAAGGAGAGTTCGCAGCGCGCAACAAATTTTTTGACGAGGGTGGTGACCTTCGCTTCGATGTTCCAATGATGCGTTGCCATGCTATATACCATTGTACTTTTTGCTGGTGTTGCCTCTCTGTGAACAAATTATATTTATTAATAAAAAACTAAAGGCTATTCTCGTTTGTACTTCTAAAGTACCAGCAAATTGCGCATGCATTCTTTCGCGATAAGACTCACTCATTGATAAAGATGACCAGCTCAGGATATGGAGCCACGCCAGCAGCTCTGCATGTCACCAACACAGCGGTGACATTGTCTATTTTGATTATATTCAATTGTGGACCGGGACCTAGAGCTGAAAACACTTCATGGAACATGTATGTAAGCTGTAGGTACAAATATAATATTTTGAATATTTTAAAAACGTGATATCTATTTAATGCTATTACACTACCCTGATGACTGCGCTGGTTATCATGAATATTATTATAATGTGACCGAGACCGCCCATCGTTCATATAATAACCGGCAATGTATACCAAATCCGGCACTTTCTGCGGGTTAGTGTAATAATCACTCAAACACTAATTAGTAATTACGTACCTGCAGCGTACTTGAACACAGAGAGTACGATAAATACGCGAAAACCATCCTGTGCAAGGCACAACATCACATCACATAGCAGCGCCAATCGGACGCATCCAACTCGAGCGTGATCTTTTTATGTACTGAATACTAAATGTCTAGACTCCGGGACGACTAGGTTGTTCTACGTCACGTAAAATTTAGGCGGGTATTTTTGTTAGTTTTGCTAACGTGAAGCTTGAAAACTTAAGATAAGGAAGTTTAGAAAGATTTTATACGTAGTCAATAAAAGTTATGCCGCAGGTTTCAACAATTTAGTCCGTATTTTAGATAAAATATAATTAAAAATACCTAATATGCGTATAAATATAATTTATTTATGCTTATTTCATATAAATAATACCTATATTTAATATCTATAAATAAAGTGACAATATATTAGTCCATTAACAATCATCATGAAAAAAACATGGGCTTTCGTAACACCCCACTAGGTCACATCAGCAACATCTCAACTATTTTTAAAACCATAACAAGCTTTACTTGCTGCCGCAAATAATGCCTATAAATAGAATCAATTGTTTTTACTGAATTGAACCACCAATTTTAAACAGGCCAAACTATTCATGATAGCACAAAATAACATCTGTAGAAAATAAACGCAAATGGTGCGCACATGGAATGGATTTTAAATTTTAAACAGAGACCAACGTATCTACTTACTTGTCTTGATTTAAGAATGGTAGGAGAAGGACTCTTCTGGCCCAATTTAAAATATCATAGAAGTAACTTTTTTATAGGAGCTGTTGATGTAAGACCAAAATTACTCTAGCAATCAATACAAGGTATTAATTTAATCGCGTGCCATATCTTAAGGGCAGGTCAATTATCGACACGAACTTGCATTTTTTTTAAATATTCTTGCGGGTTTCTTTATCGAAATACTAAAACTACCCTTAAGCTACGGCACGCATTTAAATTTATTTATCCACTATTTTTAGTCAAACAAATCTCTCTGGAAGATATTCACAAAAGTGAAGTTAATACCACCAACATGTCCATTTTGGTCAGGGTTCCCATACGAAAAAAGAATCAAATATAAGAATGACTTTTAAGGCGTGCGACTACAAGCTACTTCCGAATACTACTTGACGAAATGCGACAAAAGTCTGTCAGTGAAGGTGATATTTTTGAACAGCGAGGGCTGCGGCGTGGCGCGCGCGGGCTGCCGCGTGGCGAGCACGTGCGCGACGGTCTCACGCACGTGCGCGCGCGGCACGTCCCCGCGCAGAGACAGCAGCCGCACCAGCTGGTCCTCGGTGATGTCGGGGCACTTCTCCAGGACGCCGTGCAGGTCTAGGGACAGCATCTCGATGTCTTGGCAACGCAGCACCTGAATAATCAAATGTTACAACCGTTCAACGCTTTGGGTATACCAATAGACTATAGCTATTAAGGCGAATCTCCTGCTCGATTTTTTCGCTTTTTTCAAACAAAATACAGATCCATAATATTTTCTTTGGTTTGCACAAGTATCACGCATTACAATGAAGCAATTTAAACGGATTTAAGTTGTATTTATTAAGGATTTTTAATTATTCCGACGTTTCGGAAACTTTCTAGTGACAAAACATTGATATATGTATAGTATACATTGCGGCGTGGTTATAGAAATATGAATTTCCACACCGCAATGTGTATCGATGATTTGTGTTTTGAAAACACATGAGCAGGAGACATGGCTACAGTTAAACATATAGGGCCTTACCACAAAAAGTTAGATAAGTTTTGAATGCGTGTTTAAAATAAAACTTCATACATATAGCGTAGACACGCGTTCCACGCTGGTCAATTTTTTTCTGAGGTAAGGCCCTTACATAGTTGGGTAGAGGCATCGCTAGTATTGATAGCAAAAGTCACAGCAAACCCTGCCTACGGTGCAGTTTTGAAAGTTCTCTAAAAACCGCAGGACCAGTTGGAAATATACCGTCTTATAGGCAGTTATAGGATAAGTATAGTCCAAATGGACTATGAATGCAAATTTAAAAAGCATCATCGGAAGTGTTATCGGATTTTTGTCTATTCTATTGTGTAGAAGGTAGACGAGTAAGTATTCGCGTCAAATCTTATCGATTTGACCTTAGTGCCCAAATTATCAAATTTTGTCTGAACTTTTGAGCTCTTTAAATTGTTATCTCAGTTTGTAAAATCCAAAACAAGTAATAACAGTAAGCAACAGGAAATAGTCTAACAAAAAAGTTTTAAAACAAAACTTATCGCCGGTGGATATATTAACTTATTTACATATCAGGTACTGACATAAATGCAATAAACTATGGAACCGTTTCTATAAATGTTTGAAACAGAAGAGATACCGTCTATAGTTCGACAACTTCGTGCGCGACCTTCCTGTGGGGTACAGACGGTGGAGGGGCGAGGAAGCACGTCATTCTAATATGACGTGCGGCGCGGATGCACGCGTCTCCCTTCCCCGCTACACCTCCCGCTACCCGCTGACATCTCCCCTCCCAACGTCTGTCACCCCTAGGGAAGGCCGCGCACGATCTTGACGGACTGTATACACGTGAGACGCGCCTGCTGCGCTTCTTTCACAGATTTAAACGTCACTTTTATAAACAGCATGGCTGTAATGTTATACCGGGAGGAACAAAAAAGGGTAAAACAAACCGAAAGGAATTCAAGGTACCTACTCTCCCCAGAAACTGATCCACTTTCCCCATGGAGCATGGGTCGAAATATGAAAATTATAACCTCCCATACAAAATCGCAGATCGTTGATGGATATACTATGAGTTACCAAAATATTTTTTTCGTATCGTAGTTGTTCAGTTTCATAAGTATCTTGACCTCTTTTCGGTTTGTTAGACCCTTTTTGTTACTCCTTTTACAGAATAATGTTCAACTTACCTCAGCCAGCATGTTAATAATAAATTCGAACGGCCAATCTACATTGACCACCTCGGGAGCCATCCTCTTGAAAAACAAACGAATCTTATTCGCTTTCTTTCACAGTTTTAACAACTTACCTTATAATACTTCTAGTACATATAAGGTCCTATTAAATTCACTGCAAATATTTTAAGGGAATGCGTAAATATGTAAAAGAAAAACATCTAAGGCATTTAAAAAATATCGACGCGCTGGATTTTTATTTTAATTTTCAAACAAACTTTTTAATTAATTACGTAAACATCCTTTGATTGGCCTTCCGCCACATAGACAGGATTCACATACACGACACGCACACCAACGACCAACCAATCACAGCACTTATTTTAATTTTCACCGAAGTGGTGATTGGTGTGTTTCTAGGACAAACAGGGTGCACTTTTTTCGTATTGATTTTTTTGAGTTAAATGCAATTTTCTCGAAAACTAGCGTGTAGATTTTTTTGAAAATTGGCCATGAACACGCTTATATTTTATTTGATCTGCCCCTAAAATATTTGCAGTGAATTTAATAGGACCTTATATACTAGGCTTGTTCAACTTACCTCAGCCAGCATGCTGATAACTTCAAACGGCCAATCCACATTCTCTCTCCGCTGAAAGCCGCCTCGGGAGCTATCCTCTTGAAAAACGACCGGATCTGATTCGCTTTGAAAGTCACCTTCTTACTTAGTGTTTTATATATTTCTTGTACCTATACTAGGCGTGTTTAACTTACCTCAGCCAGCATGCTGATAACTTCAAACGGCCAATCAACATTGACCGCTTCGGGAGCTATCCTCTTGAATAACGACCGGATCTGATTCGCTTATTTCACAGTTTTGAAAGTCACCTTCTAACACAACATAGTGTTATACAATGTGTTACAAAACAACTAATAAAGCTCCCATACAAATTGAGTTCATTTTGTATGGGAGATCAATTTTTTTATGTTTCGACCCTTGTTTCACGGGGAAAGTTATTCAGTTTTATGAGTACCTTGAGCTCCTTTCAGCTTTATTGGTTGTTTTGTAAAACCCAGTATACTTCTAGTACATATACTAAGCTTGTTCCACTTACCTCCGCCAGCATACTAATAACTTCGAAGGGCCAATCCACGTTCACCGCTTCGGGAGCTATCCTCTTGAAAAACGACCGGATCTGATTCGCTTCCTTCACAATCTTCGTGGCCGCCTGCTGCGCCTCTTCCACAGTTTTAAACGTGACTTTCTTAGACAACATTGCTGTTATATACTTCTTGTATACAAGAATGTTCAACTTACCTCAGCCAGCATGCTGATAACTTCGAACGGCCAATCCACATTGACTGCCTCGGGAGCTATCCTCTTGAAAAACGAACAAAACTGATTCGCTTATATCACAGTTTTGAAAGTCACCTTCTTACACAACATAGTGTTATACAATGTATGTATGTATGTATGTAATCACTTTATTGTACCAAAAACATTTAAAAACACATTACAAAAATAAGAAAAATACAGGCACAAAGGCGGGCTTATCCCATTAAGAGATCTCTTCCAGCCAACCTTTGAAAGACTTAGAGGACACGTGATACGCAGGTAAACCAAGGTACTTTAATGGAGAGGATACGTCATTTTCTCTATGCTAAAATTTAATAATTTATATATAATGAAATATAATAAATGAATAAATACAGCCTACTTGATAATTATACACAAATACATTTTTAAATTAATATACAATGTGTTACAAAACAACTAATAAAGCTCCCATACAAATTGAGTTCATTTTGTATGGGAGATCCATTTTTTTATGTTTCGACCCTTGTTCCACGGGGACAGTTATTCAGTACCTATTATGAGTACCTTGAGCTCCTTTCAGCTTTATTGGTTGTTTTGTAAAACCCAGTATACTTCTAGTACATAATATACTAAGCTTGTTCCACTTACCTCAGCCAGCATGCTGATAACTTCAAACGGCCAATCCACGTTCACCGCTTCGGGAGCTATCCTCTTGAAAAACGACCGGATCTGATTCGCTTATTTCACAGTTTATAAAGTCACCTTCTTACACAACATAGTGTTATATACTTCTTGTATTTATACTAGGCTTGTTCAACTTACCTCCGCCAGCATACTAATAACTTCGAACGGCCAATCCACGTTCACCGCCTCGGGAGCTATCCTCTTGAAAAACGACCGGATCTGATTTGCTTGTTTCACAGTTTTGAAAGTCACTTTCTTACACAACACAGTGTTATATAGGGTGAAATTGTACTAGTGACCGATAGTGAAAACTCAAAACCGGCTGGTGATAAGGAACAACTTTCCGTAAGGAACATAGGACGAAACACGATAAAAATTTTTGGACCTCCGTACTTAATTGCCGATCAGCTGATTTCAGCTAGTATGGAAGGTCCAATTTTTTTTTTCATATTTCGGTCTATGTTCCTTAGGAAGGTGTTCCTTATCACCACCTGGTTCTTAGTTTTCGCTATCAGTCACTGATAAAATTTCACCCAATATACTTCTTGTACCTATAAAAGGCTAGGTCAACTTACCTCAGCCAGCATGCTGATAACTTCAAACGGCCAATCCACGTTCACCGCCTCGGGAGCTATCATCTTGAAAAACGACCGGATCTGATTCGCTTATTTCACAGCTTTGAAAGTAACTTTCTTACACAACATAGTGTTATATACTTCTTGTACCTATACTAAGCTTGTTCAACTTACTTCAGCCAGCATGCTGATAACTTCGAACGGCCAATCCACGTTCACCGCCTCGGAAGCTATCCTCTTGAAAAACGACCGGATCTGATTCTCTTATTTCACAGTTTTGAAAGTCACCTTCAAACATTACGTAGTGTTATATATTTCTAGTTCCTACACTAGGCTTGTTTAACTTACCTCAGCCAGCATGCTGATAACTTCAAACGGCCAATCCACGTTCACCGCCTCGGGAGCTATCCTCTTGAAAAACGATCAGATCTGATTCGCTTATTTCACAGCTTTGAAAGTTACCTTCTTACACAACATAGTGTTATACAGGGTTATTTTTTAGTCACTGCGCAAACTTCGCAGGGTGTTTCTACTCGTGATTATGATCAATTTTGTTTTCATAGGAACCAAATGCAAATTCCCAAAAGAAAATTGGATGTTCCATAGATAAATTCATACCTACTCGGCAAAAAATTATGGAACACACAAAATATTTTTTCAGATTTCTCAGGTAGCCACATAGTAAAAGTTGTTCAGAATCACGAGTAGAAACATCCTGCAAAGTTTGAGCACTGACTAAAAATAACCCTGTATATTTCTTGTACCTTTACTAGGCTTGTTCATCTTACCTCAGCCAGCATGCTAATAACTTTAAACGGCCAATCCACGTTCACCGCTTGGGGAGCTATCCTCTTGAAAAACAACCGGATCTGATTCGCTTATTTCACAGTTTTGAAAGTCACCTTCTTACACAACATAGTGTCATACAATGTGTTACAAAACAACTAATAAAGCTCCCATACAAATTGAGTTCATTTTGTACGGGAGATCCATTTTTTTATGTTTCGACGCTTGTTTCACGGGGAAAGTTATTCAGTTTTATGAGTACCTTGAGCTCCTTTCAGCTTTATTGGTTGTTTTGTAACACTCTGTATACTTCTAGTACATAATATACTAAGCTTGGTCAACTCACCTCAGCCAGCATGCTGATAACTTCGAACGGCCAATCCACATTGACCGCCTCAGGAGCTATCCTCTTGAAAAACGACCGGATCTGATTCGCTTATTTCACAGTTTTGAAAGTCACCTTCTTACACAACATAGTGTTATATATTTATAGTACCTATACCGGCCGTGTGGTGCCGGCAGAGTAGAATAGCACCACCCCCTCTCTTCCCGTGGGGGTCGTAAGAGGCGCCTGAGGGATAAACCCGACCCAAACAGCCAGGGCCAACCATATGGTGGCGGTTAATCCACCACAAAAGCATGCCCAAGGAGGGTTGACGTCTGGTAGGCGGCCGGTCGTAAAATTAAGCCAAATCCTTTGCAACACGATTTTGTGTTCAACAAAACGTGTTGCGCCGACCCCAAGTAATTGGGATAAGGGCAGGAAGATGATGATGACCTAATACTAAGCTTGATCAACTCACCTCAGCCAGCATGCTGATAACTTCAAACGGCCAATCCACGTTGACCGCCTCGGGAGCTATCCTCTTGAAAAACGACCGGATCTGATTCGCTTCCTTCACAATCTTCGTGGCCGCCTGCTGTGCTTCTTCCACAGTTTTAAACGTGACCTTCTTAGACAACATTGCTGTTATATACTTCTTGTATACTAAGCTTTGTGCTTCGTTTATAACGTAGTCGAAATTCTTCTCCCTCAAATGGTTGTAGTCCTGGAAATAGGGATGCAATATTTATCAAACTACCGATTTCGATATATCGACTTAGGTATTTAGGTAATGTATACAATTGATATTTTTTAATTATAGGCAGTTCTATGATTCTATGACCAATAACTATATTGCGGCAGCCCAGCGCAACATTTTTGTAGCCTCTGAACAACATGAATGTTGCTTTAATATTTCCACTTTGTGGATTTGACGAGTCTTCCTACTCTACCGGGAGTAACGAAAAGGGTATAACAAGGCGATAGGAGGTCAAAAAATTTGTACCTCCCATAGTAAATCAATTAGCTGATCGGCGATATTGTATGGGAGGTTCAATTTCTTTTTTTCATATTTCTATCCATGTTCCATGGAGAAAGTTGTTCAGTTTCATGAGTAACTTGTCCTCCTTTTGGCTGGTTATACCCTTTCTGTTACTCCCTTTATATGGTTATATTTAATACAAATATTTTAAGGGCGTTTCTATTTTCAAAACTGAACAACTTTCAAAAGAAACTTTTCTTCGAAATATAAAAAAAAAATTGGGCCTTCCATAAAACTTGCTGAAAGAGTTCATCACTTATTTGATTTCAATTTATTGCGATTTTATGGCGTTGGTTACTTAATATTTATTATTCTACAGGATAAATTTCGGGGAGTGTGCACAGTCTCTCCATGACCTGATACCTCCGTCACCATTCCATCTCCGGTGCACGAGACGCCGGTTGATTACACCTATATCGTAGACATCCGCAAATTCGCACAAGCGCTTCGCTACATTTTAATGTGAACTGCTAAAGAGTGGAACTCCCTGCCTGCGGATCTGTTTCCGGAACGTTATAACTTGGGCCTTTTCAAGGCGAGAGTGACTAGGCATTATCTGGGCGAGCATGTTCCATCATCGTCTGCATCGTCACTTAACATCAGGTGAGATTGCGGAAAAATTATGGTGTATCGTTTCGATATACCTGGAAATAGTCTTCTAAAGTGACGCAGATGGTGTCGACGGGTATGCTGGTGGGCAGCCATTTTGCGGTGAAGAGGTCGTCAAAGTGGACCTCCAGGTCTAGGAATGCTTCTTCGAGCAGGAACCTTGCAGCTTCGTCTCTTAGTTTCTGCAACAAATATGATGTACTCAATACATATATACAAATATCACGCCTATATCCCTTGTGGAGTCGGCAGAGTTGTAAAAGACGGACATTTACACCACTGACGAAAGTTTGAGAGTAATTTAGAAGACTATGTATATTACCATAGTGACAGATTGTCAAAAAATGCAATACATATCAACTCTCAAATCCCTTAGTCGCTTCTTACGACACTCACGGAAAAGATATGGGGTTGATGCTATTCTACGCCGGCACCATACGTTGAAATGTACGCAATACATTTTATAATCTTGCCGAAACTACCAGTGACCATCGGAATATTTCCTATAATCATTGATAGATAATCACTCGTGTTAATGTGACAATCACCTGGAGTAATCGAAAATTCGAAATTTGCTGATTATAAACTATAATTATTTGATTATGCCTATAATCAGGCATGTTACGTAGCCACGTAGCGAGCATAGCGTCCAGCTTGCTCGCTTGTAGCGGCTCGTGTCGGCCGGCGGGCCAATGGCGCGCCTGCGTCTGTTGGGCTCACTGCTCGCTGTGCTCACTGCGCTCACTGACCTGGAACGTAGCGAGCATAGCGTCCAGCTTGCTCGCTTGTAGCGGCTCGTGTCGGCCGGCGGGCCAATGGCGCGCCTGCGTCTGTTGGGCTCACTGCTCGCTGTGCTCACTGCGCTCACTGACCTGGAACGTAGCGAGCATAGCGTCCAGCTTGCTCGCTTGTAGCGGCTCGTGTCGGCCGGCGGGCCAATGGCGCGATATAGTCTGTTGGGCTCACTGCTCGCTGTGCTCACTGCGCTCACTGACCTGGAACGTAGCGAGCATAGCGTCCAGCTTGCTCGCTTGTAGCGGCTCGTGTCGGCCGGCGGGCCAATGGCGCGCCTGCGTCTGTTGGGCTCACTGCTCGCTGTGCTCACTGCGCTCACTGACCTGGAACGTAGCGAGCATAGCGTCCAGCTTGCTCGCTTGTAGCGGCTCGTGTCGGCCGGCGGGCCAATGGCGTGCTTGTGTCTGTTGTGCGAGCCGCGCCATTTGCTCGCTGTTGTTGACGATGGTGATCATGTGGTGCGTGAAGTACGGCAGGCGCGATCTGTCCGCGAAGTGGGAGTTCTGGAACAAAATCCACAAGTTTATCATTGTTTCAAGTGCTAATTTGAATCCCGAGGTAAAACACGATACTTAAAAGTAGTAGCGTAGTAGGTATCCAAAAGAAGGATTCAAAAGTACTGTTCTAAGCTCAATGAGGACTCAAAAGCACGAGTTGTAAATCACTATGCTCTCGTGTGCTACACACAACTTTCCAACTCTACCAATGATAAAATCTCAAATATAAAACATAATAAAAATTAGGAAGAATAGGATAGCAAAAAAGATACGATACAGTTTTCATATCTTGGAACATATTTATATGGTTAGTCATGCATTTGGACAGTCCATGTAAAGTGTGAGCCACCAACCTTGAACTAGATGACGCCTTCCCGGTACATGTTCCCGTAGCGCGTCACTTGCTCGATGGCCAGAATTAGCGCCTTGAATGTTATCTCTGTATTTATCTAGTTGGTCATACGGACACTCTGTGTAAAGTGTGAGCCACCAACCTTGAAGTCACTTGCTCGATGGCCAGAACCAGCGCCTTGAATGTTATCTCTGTATTTATCTAGTTGGTCATACATTTGGACATTCTGTTTGAATGGTCACCCTGTATTTATCTAGTTGTTCATACATTATTATGATAGGACACTCTGTGTAAAGTGTGAGCCACCAACCTTGAACTGTATGACGCCTTCCCGGTACAAGTTCCCGTAGCGAGTCACTTGCTCGATGGCCAGAATTAGCGCCTTGAATGTGATCTCTTTGCTGATTGTTTCCGTCACCTGCAAAACGATTTTACTGTAGGTATTTTTAAACATTAAAACAGGGTAAGTATGTTTAAGTATGAATAGAATAGAATATAGATATGTGGGGCGCGCTGCATTGTGTGAAAGCCCCATTCGGGGCTAGGGGTATGTGTTCGTGTTGCGATGTGTTTTAGCCCCCTTCGGGGGCAGGGGTATATGTGCCATGCTGCAATGTAAATAAGCCCCCTTCGGGAGAAGAGGGGTATGTGTGCGCTGCGATATGAATAAGCTGAGCTGCGCGGCCCACTGCACGCTGTCAGTGTGGTGGTACCTGCAGGTTCTGGTCGATCATCTGGAAGATGATGACGGGCGCGTGTGTGTGGTACGCGTTGGAGTGGGGCTCCACGTCTGGGGCGCGCTGTGTGGCCCACTCGGCGCGCTCGGCCTCCAGAGTCTTGTCCATCCATTCCATGTAGTTCGACTGCATTTTCTGTCAGGAATACAGTTTATTTTAGCAAGCGGTTATCTCTGGGAAATCATTTGCAAGAAATAAATATTAAAATTGGAATGAATATAATCAAGGCTGTCGCCAAAACAAGCAATAATGAGCTTGCCAAATGGCTAAAAAGATCAAAAACATGATCAAAGCTTGGTCAAACAAGAAAGAAGAATGACCATTTTTTTTGGTTCATCCCCATAGTACCATATAATATGCCAGCCAACCCAGTTTTATGTTTATATTTTCGTTTATTGACATAACGCCATAATTTATTTAAACTGTCTCATTTTCGGAGATCTAGCAAAATTTTCCACCGCAAACAGGATTAAAACCTGCGACTTTCGGCATCTGTACTACTGACGCCACTACGAACTGGGCTACCGCGGTTCTATCCAAGCTTGCGGATCAAGCAAACATAACTGTATTGTCTAACTTACTTGCAAATATTCGTCTTCCAATTTCTGCATAGTTTCTTCGTTCAATAACGGTGGGAGACTTGACAGATCGATGTTGAGCTCGGCACTGCCCATGAGCTCAACTCCGGGGTATGTGTTGAGTACCCATGATAGTAGAGTTACGTACTCATTGCCTTCCAGGCCGTTTTGAACAACATCTTGAAGCTAAAACAAAAACCAATGAATTTTACTTTTTGGACTTTAATGCAATGTTTTGTTAACAATTATAAACAAACATGGCCTTACTACAAACGTGAGACGTGAAAAATTTCGACGCTCTTAACCGTTTCTATATAAAATGAACGAAATAAAAGAGACGCCGTCTATACCCGCGGGACGCACATCTCATCGCAGACGGTCGAAGATTACTTGTGCTATGTTAAATCACGCATCTCAAGTGTGCGGCAAATTTTGTTGTGGCCTATAGAATACTTACACTGCTGGAAAGACAGGTATGATACATGTTAACGTATTTATTGACGATGTCGTAATGCGGCGGGAAGCAAGGCACACAGAGGGTTTTTACAACCCTCAGGTCTTCCAGTATGAGTTGCCTGGTGAGCTCGAGGTATCGAATGAGCCACAGCTTGTTGTCTTCTCTTTCGTCGACGCGCGTGCCCTCCACGCGCTGCGCGACGGCGCATTCTAGCACTTCAAAGGCTTTCGTGCGCCAGTTCTTAGGGCGGCCGGGAGGCATGAAGCCTGTTTGATTTTGTTGCTGGAAGAATAATAATAATAGTTTTAGGACGCAAGGACTGTGCGCATGCGAAGTTCACTAAGTTAAGTGGTGCAGATGAAGTGAGTAAACTTCGCGCGGGTGTTTAATTAATAATAATTAATTCACAGGACTCAGTGCACAACCTAAGTGGTCTGCAATAAGTCTGCAATGCTTTGCCAGACATCTGTGAGTGAAAAATACAGAAAAAATAACTGTGAATGATTTTTATATTGAATAAAGTTCCATTTTTAATTTTGTATGAACATTCTCTGATAACTTGCAATGACATTTAATTACTACCGGTATACGAAAACTATAGTATGTTTGTTACCTGCAAAGCCATTTGGTCCCTCTTCTCTTCTCTTTCAATAATCCTTAGAGCCGTGACAATGACAGTGGGCTCTTTCCGGACTGTGTTCAGAGTTCTAGCCAAATTAGCTTGATCTGCTTTTCTAGCAGATTTGAAACCATTTCCACATCCTCGAAGTATGCTTTTAACATGATCTTGTCGTGAGATGACTGGTTTGGAAGTCTGTGGAGCTCGTAAAGCAAGTCATCTCTTGAGTTTTCAAGGTCATTCAAGCACTGGAAAGACAGATTTTAAAATCAATTAATGACTTAGGAATCTGAGGAATTGTAAAATACAAGACTTCTATTAACTATGTCATCTTTCTACGAAAAAGAAAAAATATATTTATAGAAAGCATATTTCATTAAAAACATAGTTTTAATCATTGCAATCATGTTTATAAGAAATAACAGACTTTTTACAAGAATACCTTAAACAACAAACAGTAAAAAATTAGTAAAAATAAATGTAAAAATTCATCTGCCAATATTTTTAAGGTTATGAAACTGAACAACTTTCCCAGTGTACCTGATGGGCATGCAGCAACTTCCCTTCACCAATCCACTGTTTGGTCTTGGCCACACTCTCCGGCACTGTGAAGATGTGTTTGAGGCTGTCCATCGCGGTCACATACTGAGTGCCGTGAGTCCTCCTCGCGCTGCCTGTAGGGACGCTACCAGCGGAGGAACACTTTTGAACAATTCTTCTAATTCATCCATCCTGAAAGTTACAAGATTTTTTACTAGTAAAAATACAAAAATAAGACTAATCTAATGAAGTTTAGGTTTAAGTGCATTTAAAGAGCTACCATGGGTTCTACAAAATTAAATTATGAAAATGTTTCATGCAAAGTGCTGCAGGCAATTCTCCTATGTGCAATTGCGCACATATACCACAGCCCTGCAAAATTAATAATTTTAGTTAAGCATCCAGCATTGGGTCTTTGAATGACTTGATGTCTCACACTAAGAGAGAGAGGGAGAGAGCATTTAATGTACTTGAATTGTGACTTACTTGTTGCTTATTTGCTGTACATCATCCAGACACTCCGCTAGTTGTTTCAGGCCGACACTCACTCCATCCAACTTCCCTTGCACTGCTGACTTGAGCTGCGCTTCTATAGACGCCTTCTTATGGGTTATTCGCTTTTTATACTGCTCCACCTTGAAGACCATTTACAGACAGTAAATAAATTGAGATAAGCAAAGAAATAGATGGGAAATAACAAGAGAAAACACTTTGAATAACGATACAAACTTTCTCAAGTTGACCTGGCCTCTGCATCATGTTCATAACCATTTTCTCGGCAGCAGCCTTTGCCTCCTCCTCAATTTCTTCCATGGTACTCATTTTCTGATCGTTTATTTTTTGAAAACAACACAAAAATCACAAAACAAATTACAATACACAGACTCTACGAAACAGTGTTCCCAAACCAAAAATAATAATTTCGGTAGATTCTCAGTCAAAAAATCGGTAGAATTCGGTAGATTTCGAAAATGAGCAAAATAAAGTCTTTTTTTGCAATTCGCGAACAAATACAATCAAAAGAAATTGCACTGGTAACGTGCGCGACGGTGATTGATGGCAATTAAAGTGCGTGCGTAACGTCGCGCGGTTTGTTCCCGCGAAATCGCACGTAGTTCACTCGGTTCATCTGAATCGCTTGAAGAAAACGGAACTTTACGCAAGGATCGTCCAAATTTGGATAAAATTCATGAAAATAGAAGGGTGCGGCGTACAATTCTAAGCAAAAACCCCAAAATCTCAAAAATCGGTAGATATTTGTCTCAATTCGGTAGATCGGTAGATTAAGTCCCAATTCGGTAGATCTACCGAAAAATCGGTAGGTTTGGGAACACTGCTACGAAACGAAGTGAATACTCCTACTTGCAGTGTTGCCAGCGCCGTATGCCCAGATCACTTATATATATGTCCCTAAAGCCGTATGCTCAAAAGTTACTTACACTCTTTGAAAAAGTTACGTTTTGCAGAAAAAAGTTACGCCACAATTTTTTCTCATACAAATATTTTTTTTCGTGTATAGATACAGTGGTTTTTATTATTGTTTAATTGAATTTTTTACTAACAGCCGATGTTTCGGTTCATAACACTGAGAATCGTAAATATGAAGTAGAAAATTGAATCTAGGTTACTTTCTAGTATAGTATTTCAGTCAAAAAAAGTTGCGTGCGTTCCGTTTTTTTTCGTTTCGTTTTACGAAAAATATTTTTCACTAAATGTTACGTAAAAGTTACGCCCGTGGCTAGGTTACGCCGAGGTTACGCTTAAGGGTGAAAAGTTACGTAAAACGTAACAAAAGTTACGTTCTGGCAACGCTGCCTACTTGTCAAAATGCGTTTGTATCGTAGCTAGAGATGGGCGGTGGGTATATACCCAATCTACCCATTTGGGTATATACCTGGGTAATTGGGTATTTACCGGGTAAATACCCGTATGTACCCAAATGGCTGGGTAGATTGAAAAGTTATATTTTTTTCGTAATTTACATTATTTTTGATTTTAACCATTACGGTTAGTTACAGAATATTCATACAATGATTGATAAATTATAGAGGGCGTTGTACCAGCAGACAGAGACAAGTTATAAGGAAGCAAAGTAAAATTTTTATTTTTTCATATTTTGACCTATGTTCCTTAGGGAAAGTTGTCCAATTTCATGGGCTGATATATACTTTCAAATATTTGCGGATATTTTTTTTTACATTTTTACGGTGTTTTATGACGGTGTGCCAAAAACTTTGCGGGCATGCTTGGACCATGAAACTGAACAACTTTTTCTATGGAGGCCATGCTGAAAAACGAGATAAAATTTTCGACTTCCCATACATTTTTATCTACCCACCTATTTGGGTACATACGGGTATTTACCGGGTACGTACGGGTATTTACCGGGTAGTTGGGTAAATACCCGGGTACGTGCCCATCTCTAATCGTAGCTATAAAGATTTATACAATTATAATAGCAAAATGTAGCAAAACTAGCCCTGAAATTCCCGGAAAGTAGAGAGCTATCTCGCTTTTTGTTGCTGGGAAAGCCCAAACCCGAGAAAAATAAACGCAATATGCATCTACTAAGTTTTTTTAGGGTTCCGTACCTTAAATGATAAAAAACCGGCCAAGAGCGTGTCAGACACGCCCACAAATAGGGTTTCGTAGTCAACGTTTAAATATCAGGTTTTTCAGCATTACAAACTTAATTTTGTTGCTGGTTTGTTAGCAGCAGTATGATGACCAACCGCAAATAGAAAAACTCATTTTTTTCTGAAACTTTTAAGGGTACAATATCCGTTATAGTTTTCATTGTAACTTCAGATTGTAAGCTATATTCCATATTTATTTCAAATTTTTAACGTTTATACTTTAGAAGTTACAGCTGGAACAAATTATGGGTCAAAAACGCCCTTTTTAAAAGCAAATATCTCGTGACAGAAACATTTGAGTGACTTTGTTTCAAAGAAACCTCACCTTCGTTTTAAAAGACCTATTCAACGATACCCTACTCAATATTACAAAAGAAAAAAAAATTTTTTCCCCCCCTTGCACTTGTATGGGAGGGGGTCCAAAAAACATTTAATATATTTTTTTCTTAACATTTCTATATTTGGGTCAACACGATCTATCTTCTCACCAAATTTCATGTCGATAGCTCTAAAACTGACGAAGATATGAGGGCGCGGTGTTGACGACAACACTATGGCCCGAACCACCATAAACAATTACTTCATTTTTTATCTTTGTAACCTACTTTTCGCTTAGCGATAATATTTATAGCTTACGCTGGACGCATACTTTATGCACCAACACTGAAGTACCCACATAGTGTGGCGGTAGTTTATATGGGAATTTAGAATCAAAATTTATTAACTTATTTCGATGTAATGTAGGGTACTCTTGTATTTGTCAGTCTGAAAAATTGTGATCGAATGAACGACAAGAAAAGTAACTGTGCTCTGTTAAAATTTATGTAAAACTGTGATATTTAGTGACCGAAGTGCAATAAAACGCTGGATAATTATACCGTGAGTCCGTTTATCATTGAATGACCCTAGATGTACAAAGTGGCGCAAAGATCCCCGCCCTAAATCATATACAATCTTTGGTCCTTTGTTCGCCGGATCGCGACTTTGTACCGGTAGCTAGAGGTCAAACGGACAGTAACGGAAAATGAGTACTGTAAGGACAAGAAGTCAAAAGCGACGCGACGCGATGGATCAGAACAGGCTTGTTGATGACCTGGAACATGTTTCGGAGCCGTCTCTAGTGGATAGCGAGAACGCAGCTGGAAGAAATAGCACGCCGATTGGAAAGGCCAAAGGTCACCTTGACCATAGCTATTGTGTGCCGCAGCGGACTCAGAGAGATGAGGTAACCTGTTCCACGCCTGACACGATGAGAAGGAAGGCGACGAGCATCCGGAGTAGTGGTTCCAGCCGTGCTGACCTGGAAGTTGAGCGCTGCCGCAAGGAATATGAAGCAGTAGTGAAGCTAACACAGTTAGAATCGATCATAGAACAAGCAAAGGCACAGAAAAGGGTACTGGAGAAGAAGCTAGCCCATGAAATGGCATGCATGGCTGCTGAAAAAGAAGCTGCGGAGGAAAAGTCGGTCAGGTCAGTGCAGATTAGTCGGACAGAGGAGTGGGTTAAGCGTGGAGGCGAATCTGGTGAACCCCCTGCGCGTCCTCACCCGATGGTGGAATTTGACCTGCCCTGTGCCACCGCGACAAAGCGCGACGGTTTCAGCAGAAAATATATGCCTACCCACAATACAGAAAAACATGATCATCTCCAGCAGGACGTTGTCAAGGTGAGAGAGCATCCGCCTACGATAACACCAACGGAAGATTCCCGAGCACAGCCGCTGGTGCCATCTACGTCAGACGAATACTTTCGACGTATTGACCAACTTGTCGCAGCCGTTAATGACGTCACCACGCGACGCCCTAGACCGGCACCGAAGCAAACCTATGAACTGCCTAGTTTTAATGGAAATCCCGCTGACTGGCTTGCGTTTGAACGCACCTACTACGTCTCGACGAAAATGTATAACTTCACGTCATTTGAGAACATCACGAGATTACAGGCAGCTTTACATGGGGCGGCAAAATGGCGGTAGAAGACCTGCTAAGGGCATCTGACGATCCAGAGGAGATCATGAAGGTTCTGGAAGAAGAATTTGGCCATCCTACCCTCCTCCTAGAATGTGCCATGAACAAAGTACGTACCTTACCACGCGTAACAGATAGTGGACGTGAAATACGTACCTTCACCGCGGTTGTGAGAAACTGTGTGTCGTTATTGAAAGCTGTGCGCGCGGACGGATACTTGAACAACCCACAGATAGTGAATGACATCTTACACAAACTGACTCCGTACCAGCGCGCCCAATATGGTGACTTCATTATGAAGAAAGACAGCACCAGTAACGTGGACCTGAGAGTGTCGCCAAGCCTAGAGCTGATGGTGGAATTTCTGGGCCAACTATCACGTGCATCGGTGTATTATGCCCCAATGAACCAACTCGCCCTGCCATCTACAAATGTACCTGCAGGACGAAGCCGAGAGCAGCAGAAATTCAGACCTGTACCGCACAAGATCATGACGCAGGCTGAGGCGAAACCACCGAGAGAACATCAGGACGTCAGACCGAGTACACACACAGAGGCCGCGGTGAAAGACTGTAAGTGTATATTGTGTAACTTACCTCATCAGTTACCACAATGTGAACAGTTTTTAAAGATGGACACTAAAGACCGGTGGAAACTGATCAAAGATAATAAAATGTGTTTTAAATGCATATCACAAAGACATTTGAGGAAGTTTTGTAAAGCCAAACGATGTGACAGGTGTAGATGGCAGCACCACACACTGCTTCACGAGGAGAAGCCGGCTGCCGAGAAGAGTACCACGCTGGCAACCCAAGAGACAACCGAAGCTGTAACAATCTTGGGCGGAGAGAGGTCGAGCGCCCTGCTGAAGGTGCTCCCTGTCACCATCATTGACGACAACGGGCGTAAGACGCCCACTTATGCCCTTCTTGATGACGGGGCTACAGTATCCGTGGTGGATGAGTCCTGCGCTGGTGGCGTTGGCGGGCTTGTGGTTCCGCTACGCCTGGTAACCGCGGGGGGCAACATCGTGGAGGACAACCAATCAAGAAAGGTCAAGGTCACACTCCGAGGCACAAATGGGAAGTGCCATGTGGTACCCTGCGCAACGCTGAGCTGCCGATGCATACTCTGCCGGCTGCTGTGCTGGAGGCGAACCCCCACCTGCGCGACTTGGACTGCGAGGCGATGGAGGGCGTGCGACCCAAGCTGCTCCTGGGCCAGGATAACTGGGAACTCATTGTTGGGACCGAATTCAGGCAAGGTAAATCCGGTAAGCCAGTTGCCTCACTAACACGATTAGGTTGGGTGGTGCATGGCCCTGTGGGTGCCTTTTCGGGTCCGACCGAGACAGTTAATTGCCTACAGGTGACAGACGCAGATCTCCACAGCCTAGTGAAGGCTCAGTTCGAGTTGGAAGCCATCGGTGTGGGTAAGGTGCCACGGGTGAACGCCGATGACGAACGGGCTCTGAGGATTTTGGACTCAACGGCCAAACGAGCAGAAGGCGGCTGGGAGGTAGGTCTTCTCTGGAATCGGGCATCAGTGGAAATGCCTGATAACCATGCATACGCGCGAAGAAGGCTTCAGGGCATTGAGCGCAAGATGGACGCGGATGCTGAATTCGCAGCAGCCTATGTTCGGCAGTTGGACAGACTTGTCAGGGAAGGCTACGCTACGAAGGTAGTAAAGGGTGTGAGTAGCTCACCTATCTGGTACCTGCCTCATTTCGGCGTCAAGAACCCGAATAAACCGGGCAAGCTACGCCCAGTTTTGACGCTGCTGCAGGATATAAAGGAACCAGTTTGAATGACAACTTGTTAAGTGGACCAGATTTGCTCAACTCCTCTTGGGAATTCTGTTTAGGTTTAGGATGGGGCCGATCGCCTTCACCGGGGACATCGTGGATATGTTCCTCCGGGTGAAGATTCGTGAGGCTGATCGGGGCTCAGCTGTTCCTGTGGCGAGGCATGGATCGCACCCGCGAACCCGACGTCTACGTGATGACGTCGATGATATTCGGTGCGACCTCTTCCCAGCCTCTGCTAACTACGTGCTGCGTCGAAATGCTGACGAGTTCCAGGAAACTTACCCTGAGGCGGTGAGTGCCATTCATGAGAAACACTACATGGATGACTATTTGGACAGTGTCGCTACAGTAGACCAGGCCAGGCGCCTGATCGAAGACGTCAGCACGATACACAAAGCAGGTGGTTTTGTATACGGGGTGGGTGTCAAACTCGCCTGAGCTACGGGAACAGCTGCCAACCGTCTCATCGGAACCTATAAGAATAGAAGAGGAAAACTGAGCAACGACAAAGAGAGACCTTGGGCATGATGTGGTCGCCCAGGTCAGACACACTCTCATTCGACTTGTCATTCAAAAGACTGCCACCTGAAATCGTTCAGGGTCACGTAACGCCGACGAAGAGACAATTTCTGAGCTTCGTTATGAGTATTTTTGACCCACTAGGTCTGATAAGTCCGTGTACCATCCAGTCACGCATCATCATGCAGAAAGTCTGGCGATCAGGTATCGGATGGGACGAGCAGCTGAAGGAACCAGAGTCGGAACTGTGGGCCAAATGGCTGAAAGACCTGCAGCTGCTAAAGAACGTGAGTATACCGAGGTGGTACAGGATCACAGGGAGCAAATCGAGCTTCACGTGTTTGCGGACGCCAGTGAGTTGGCCTACGCCGCTGTAGCGTACATCGTGGGTGAAGGAGAAGACGGGCAACGCTCTGTCGCGATGGTAGCTGGCAAAGCGAGGGTAGCCCGCTGAAAATCGTGTCCATCCCACGAATGGAACTGCAGGCGGCTGTGATGGCGTGTCGTCTCGCGAATACGGTGGAAAAAGAGTTGGGTAAGTCCATAGGTAGGACTGTCTTGTGGTCGGACTCGAAAACAGTGCTTGCATGGATAGCAAACGACTGCCGTGACTATCCAAAGTTTGTAGCGCATCGATTGGCTGAGATTGACCAATGTGTTTCTCGAGGTAGCTGGCGCTGGGTTCCATCAGAAAGTAACCCCGCGGACGAGGCCACAAAATTGGCATGGCCAGGTGGTAGGAGCAGCTGGGTCTCGGGTCCTTCGTTTCTTTGCTGTTCACAGGAGCAATGGCCTGGGGCGGAACCAGAAGGCGTACAGTCGGTGGAGGAAGCAGATGGTGGCGAGACCGCTCACATCAATGTGGTCGCTGAACAAGCGCCGCCTCTCATCGATGCAACGCGCCACTCAACATGGGCGCGCGTACAGCGCGTCATGGCGCGCGTGCTCGCCTTCACCAGAGTCTGCCGGGGCGGGCGGACCGCCGCTATCACCGCTGAGGACCTACGCGATGCCGAGCTGCGTTTGTTGATGCAAGCGCAGACGGCGTCATTTGCGGCGGAACTCGGCGCGCTGCGAGCTGGTCGCGCACTGCCGGCTAACAGTAGCCTGCGCGCCCTCGACCCTATCATCTACGAAGACGGCCTGCTGCGTGTGCGCGGGCGCTTGAGCGCTGCGCCGAATCTCAGCATCGACGAGAGACACCCGATCATCTTGGACGGCCGTGAACACCTTGTACGGCTGCTAGTCCACGCCTACCATCTGCGTGCGCTGCACGCCAACCACGAGGCCGTCCTCAACCAGCTGCGAGAGCGCTTCTGGATCCTGCGAGCGAGACCGACCGTGAGAACCGTCGTGAAGCGATGCCAGATGTGCCGACTGCGACGTGCGCAACCAATGCCACCAAAGATGGGTGACCTGCCACCTGAGCGTGCAGCCAACACTCGTCGAGGGTTTGTCTTCTGTGGCATTGACTACTTCGGCCCGATGGAAGTCACGATAGGGCGGCGCAGAGAGAAGAGGTGGGGCGTGCTGTTTACATGCCTCACGACCCGCGCCGTTCACTTGGACCTTGCAGCAACCCTGACCAGTGACTCAGCAATACTGGCCCTGCGACGGTTGATAGCGCGACGTGGGAAGCCTGCAAAAATCTTCAGCGACCGAGGGACCAACTTTGTGGGCGCCGACCGAGAGCTACGAGCTGCGCTACAGACCCTCGACCACGACCGGGTGAGAGAAGCCGCTGAAAACAGAGAAATCCAGTGGGTGTTCAATCCGCCTGCTGCTCCACACATGGGCGACTGCTGGGAGCGCTTGGTCCGTGCAGTGAAGAGCGCGCTGAAGACGACGCTGCGTGAGAAAGCTCCGCGCGAGGAGATGCTGCAAACGCTGCTAGTGGAGGCTGAGCTGGTCATAAACAGCCGGCCGCTGGCCTACGTGTCCTGCGACCCCGACGAGCCCGTCGTGATCACGCCAAACCGTCTCCTGCTGGGTACGGCCGCAGGAGATACGACGATGACCGCTCCTGACCCCGCTGACCTCAACGCGCGTGCGCAGTGGAAGCGTGTGAACGCGATGGCCGACGTGTTCTGGAGCAGGTGGCTAAAACTTTACGTCCCCACCCTACAGAAACGACAAAAGTGGACTGTAGATAATCCAACAGTGCGCGAGGGTGATATGGTGGTGATCTGTGATGGCAACCTGCCAAGAAACATGTGGCCCAAGGGCATAATTAAAAAAGTGTACCCCGGTGCGGACGGGAGAGTGCGTGTGGTAGATGTAAGAACTGCGACAGGGGTGCTGCGTCGCCCCGTGGTTAAGGTCATAGTGTTGCCAACCGATGATGTGTTGTTAGGCTGAAACCTCCAACAGGGGGTGGTATGTTGACGACAACACTATGGCCCGAACCACCATAAACAATTACTTCATTTTTTATCTTTGTAACCTACTTTTCGCTTAGCGATAATATTTATAGCTTACGCTGGACGCATACTTTATGCACCAACACTGAAGCGGACATATATAGAAGTGATCTGGGCACTGAAGTACCCACATAGTGTGGCGGTAGTTTATATGGGAATTTAGAATCAAAATTTATTAACTTATTTCGATGTAATGTAGGGTACTCTTGTATTTGTCAGTCTGAAAAATTGTGATCGAATGAACGACAAGAAAAGTAACTGTTCTTTAAAATTTATCTAAACTGTGATTTAGTGACCGAAGTGCAATAAAACGCTGGATAATTATACCGTGAGTCCGTTTATCATTGAATGACCTAGATGTAAAAGTGGCGCAAGATCCCGCCTAAATCATATACACGCGGCATACAGACAGACAGATGACAGACAGACAGACAGACAGACAGACAGACAGACAGACAGACAGACAGACAGACAGACAGACAGACAGACAGACAGACAGACAGACAGACAGACAGACAGACATGACGAAACTATAAGGGTTTCTAGTAGACTACGAAACCTAAAAAACTATTTTATAAGATCACTTTTATGTCCGTCTGTCTGTCATTCTGTCAAGACCCTTTATCTCAGGAAGAAGGCGTAAAGATATCCAGTTGAAATTAAAACCGTATACTCAAGTCTATACGCTAGTAGTTGTGACAAAATGAAGCACCTAACTTCAAGTTATAAAAAGATATAGCCGTTTATGCAGTAAACGCGTATTTTTACCCTCTAAAGGGAATCAAAATTCAGAGGGTACCTACTTACTTCCCGTAGACCTAGAGCAAGTAGCTTCGTTTTGAAGTACTGCGAATTAAGGAAAAACAAAAGAAAAATCATTTAATTTTATAAATTTATGGGGATAAAAAACTAAATTTGAGAAATTTGGCAAGATGTCCATGTGGAGTATCATATGACATAATAGGTTTACCAACAGAATAACCTAGAAATCTTAGTACGGGACCCTCGGTGCAGTTTAACTCGCACTTGGCTGTTTTTTCAGTCCTAGCTTTTATCTACTTCTATCTCTTTCCCTCTAAAGGCAGTTACCATATAAATATCTCTCTCACCAGCACCACCCTCCAATGAGGTACGAACAGCTGTTATCTGTCAACTGTCAGTTCACGTCCTTGGTTTACGTGAATAGGTTATGTTGTGTAAAACAAAACTATTAGTTTTATACTTATTTTACTAATGTAAACGTGTAAAATTCAGTCCAATAACCATGTGGTCAATACTGGTGTTGATAGTTTTGTCGGTGATAGCGTATTTTATTACCGACGAGCTTATACAAAGCTAAAGGATTTGTTTATAAACGCCGGGCTGTATGGGATCGACCTGTGTAAATCAAGAAAACAAAATGAAGTGATTTATACAGACTACGACAGACAGACATCATCAGACAGACACCACACAGACAGACAGACAGTTGGTAAACAGTGCTACAGGCATGAGCATGACTAAGGGTAGTTGTTACTATAGACCCTAGATTCATAACATCACTTCATTGTCGTTGACCCCGGTAGACAAGGTGTAGCTTTTCTAAGCCTACACCATACTAATAAATTATTTAGATAACATATAATAGAGAGTTGAGATAGAGTGATTATAGTAGGCACAATTCAATACATCACCCATTATCAGTTTATCATAAATAGCTTTTACCTATCATCAAGGTCAAAACATTAGTCAAGAAATAGCATTACCTGCCCAAACAACAGTGTTCTGTTTCAAAGAACTCAATAATTACAATAATGAATACTGTGAAGAATTTATCATTTATTAATGCAACATAAAACATTGTTGTCTATTTCAGCCCAGAAGCCATTGGTGTTGTCTCAGGATGTGTCTTTCTAGTTACCAGCTTCCTATTCATTCCCATTGTGTTTGGTAATGGCTTGATGAACAGAGAACATTTTCCACATAATGAGGTAAGTGAATACAATAATAAACAACACTAAGTGTCACCACACACAGGATTTCATGCACACAGGCAATAGATACTATTCTTATAAGTTCTATACATGTCTATTTACAACAGAATAGAATAGGAAAATCTTTATTCACTGTAAACATACACAAAACACAAAAAAGTAAAAAAGCATCAAAGGTATACCATATCATATTTACCATATATTATGTTTTGTATTTACTACTAATTAGGGAGACAGTGTGGTATTTATTAGTAGGTTGTTGACGAGGACGGGAAATAAGACCTTGACTGACGAGTAGAGTTTGAAGTCCGAGCGCAGGCGAGACTTTAAAACTGAGTCTGGCAAAGTCATTTTCCCGGGCTTACATAGTGCTTTTCTCAAATAATGCTAGGAAATTATAAAGATTTTAATTTATTTTATAGTAATTTCATATAAAAAGTTGTTTTACTGATTACTGAGTCATGATGTGGATTAGGAGTTATTCTTTTTTTATTTTGTAATTTCTGAACGATTTCGATATCGCGCCAGAAAAGTTGTATTGGATTGGAATCCATTGCTGGTGTGTAAAAGAAATCGTTCAAAAATTACAAAATCACAGACAATGTCAAACTTTCTGGATTGTTTTCTTGAATGAAATTGTCATATTTCCTAGCATGTTTGAGAAAAATTTCTTATTTTCATTTGTTGCATATTTTTTAATTCCAGTTTGCAGAGTTCCTAGCAGCACTGCTGTCCATCTGCTGCATGCTGCTGCTAGGGTTTACTGACGATGTGCTGGATCTGCGGTGGAGATACAAACTTCTGCTGCCCACCATAGCCTCGTTGCCCCTGCTGGTGGTCTACTATGTCAACTTCAACTCTACAACCTTTATCATCCCTATACCATTCAGGCAGTTGCTTGGCACCTCTATAAATATAGGTAGGTGGTATAAACTAGAGATGAAACGGATAGTTGTTTGGCCGGATACCGGATACCGGATATCCGGCAACCGTGAAAGCCGGATAGCCGGATATCCGGCGGCCGGATATTCGGCCGAATTTTGCCACTTCGTGAAGTGCTCACGATGCGAAGAAAAAACTGTTTTCAGAAGCTGGTCTCTATGAAGAAATGCGCAATCGTTTGTTACCTGCCAATTCAGACGAATGTGTATTCATTCATCACAATTACATACGTAGATACATATATCACGCCTATATCCCTTGCGGGGTAGGCAGAGCGTAAACGGCTGTACAAAACTGCCACTTACATCACGTCTGACAAAAGTTTGAGAGTCACACAGAAGGCTGCGCATCGCCATAGTGACAGATTGTCAGCCTGTCGCCTAAAATTGCAATACACATTCATTCTCAAAATCCCTTGGTCGTTTCTTACGACACCCACGGGAAAGATATGGGGTAATGCTATTCTACGCCGGCACCACACGGCCAACTTTGTTATATGAGTTAACATTTCGTCGTGTATATGTATAACTGTGGTGTGAGTTTATATTATTACCTAAATTAGACACAAAATCTTTGCTTTCATTGGTTTGACATTGCGTCTTGAAAAACACCTAAAATGCAAAGTTGGGGCACCCCTTTTTTCAGCACAATTACTTTCTTTTAATCAACTATGGTTACAAAATTGTTATTTCATATCTAATCAACGTGATACAGTTAATTTTCCTGTAAAATGTTAGTTTAATTTAACTACTTAGCTATGCTGTATACATTTTGATAAAATTGTTGTATATTTTTAGTATCCGGTATCCAGCCGGATAGTCGCCTAGTATCCGGTATCCGGCCGGATAGTAAAAACATGGCCGGATAGGCCGGATACCGGATAGTTGCCGGATATCCGTTTCATCTCTAGTATAAACATTTGCATTGTCTATTTGTGACTTTACCAAGATATACTAAAGGTATTCAAAGTGATTTTTTTAGAAATAATAGTATTGAAGTTTTCATAATTATTCATTTTGTCAGTAATTCAGTCAGTTTCCAGTTTGTGAATCTAGACTCATTAGTCATTGCATTGGTAATACTGGGAAATATTCTGGTAGATGAAAATAGAATGAGAAAATAGGTATTACAAGAAAGTTTGTGCCACTATAACCAATATAACCATTAATATGAATGGAAATAATGAGAATTACCTAACAGCATATTGCTTTATTGTGTGTTTCATGTGCAATAAAGTATGTTCTTATCTTCTCCGAATTAGTTTGATGATAGGTACATTAACAGCTGTATTCTGATTTTACAGGTTTCCTGTACTACATCTACATGGGTATGCTGGCCGTGTTCTGCACAAATGCGATCAATATCCTCGCTGGGATAAATGGACTAGAAGTGGGTCAATCAGTGGTAATTGCCATCTCCATCATACTCTTTGATGTGACTGAACTAAGGGGAGACCAGTACAAATACCATTTGTTCTCTTTGTACATCATGATACCGTATCTTGCAACTGCTTTGGCTTTGATGAAGCATAATTGGTGAGTAATTCAACCAAGGCCTAAGGCCATTATGATATGATCTGTACTGTATCATTACCATACCTGTGTGTGTAGGTACTTACTATCGGCTATAGCCAGCACATCAATTTGCCTATTTAAGGGACTTACTTTTGCCAACTTATTTCAAATCTTTCAGTTCTTCTTTATTCAAATTCTAAGAAAAACCATAAAAAGTTTAGCCTCTAAATAGGTAGGTTGATGAGCTGGCGATAGTATTTTGATGTTCGCACCTGGCACTTGCCGTGCCGTGTGGTGCCGGCGTAGAATAGCATCACCTCTTATATTTTCGTGTGTGTAAGAAACGACCAAGAGATTTGAGAGTTTATAAGTACCTGTTGCAATTTTAAGCGACAGGCTGACAACCTGTTAGTATGGTGATCTGATCACAGTGTTCTGAATTACTCAAACTTTTGACAGACTCGGTGTAATTGGCCATTTATATAGCGGTTTACAGTCTGCTACCCCACAGGTTATAAAGGCGTGATATATAGGGTGAAATTTTACAAGTGACCGATAGCAAAAACTCAGAACCAGATGGTGATAAGGAACAACTTTCCCCAAGGAAAATAGGTCGAAATACGAAAAAAAATTTTGGACCTCCCATAGTAACTCAAATCAGCTGTTTGGCAATTTTGTATGTGAGGTCCAATTTTTTTTTCATATTTCGACCTATGTTTCTTGGGGAAAGTTGTTCCTTATCACCATCCGGTTCTGAGTTTTCGCTATCGGTCACTAGTAAAATTTCACCGTATATGTATTTTTGAATCTGCCTGTAAATTTCCACATGCCCTACCTAAGGTAGACTGGTAGATAATTCCATTAAGTCCGCCTATGTACACATTTTGTGCATACTGTTTTATAAATTAATTAATTAGGCGCGTCCACACGGTGCGCCGAGGCAAATGCTCGCGAGGCATACGCTCGGGTTCACAAAGGTCATGCTCGGGCGAGCGCGCGCAGGCCGAGCCAAAATCAACGCCGCTCAGACGGTTGCTAGATAGTTTATCTAAGCGTCCAAATGGGCGGAACTTGGCTCGCCTGCCACCCGAGGCGAGCGTATGTCGCGCCCTTCGAGCAACTCGATCTTCCGTCCCGTTTTCCTCCAAGGTCGCGCCTATGCCCTGCCTCGGCAATTTGCCGCACTCAGTGTGGACGCGCCTATTGACGATTGGTTTTTCATTTTTCAGGTACCCATCTAAAGTCTTCATTGGGGACACTTTTTGCTATGTATCCGGAATGACCTTTGCAGTGGTGGGCATCCTGGGTCACTTCAGCAAAACTGTTCTGTTGTTTTTCATACCTCAGGTGATTAACTTCCTGTATTCTGTACCACAACTGTTTCACATCATTCCGTGTCCGAGACACAGACTGCCCAAATATAGTGCTGAGACTGGCTTGTTGATGCCTAGCAGAACTGTTATAGCAAAGAAAGAAGTTACTGTTTTGAGTGATTTAATTCTAAAAGTGTTGACTATTTTACGTTTGGTTGATAGAACAGAAGATGATACTAGCATAACAATTAACAATATGACTTTGATAAACCTATTCTTGATCAAGCTAGGCCCAATAACCGAGGTTAGATTGACTTGCAGTCTTTTGCTGTTTCAAGTATTTTGTTCTGGAGTTGCATTCCTAATTCGATATCCAATGGCTTCATATTTTTATGATTCGTTATAATATTCCTTCTATTAGCAATATTCATATTGTTCTTCTGATTGTGAACATGTTTCTTTGTTTCTGTTTATTTGTTGTAAATGTTTGTTCAACCTGATGTAAAGTTGATTGTGCTAGGGCTATGAGAGTGACATTTTGTAATGTTTGTAAAGCTTATCATGAGAGATAAAGAGCTAGTTGTGTTGTGCCCATGTTGTGCCTAAATGCCACTTCCAGTTTATGTTTAAAAATTATAATAATACATTCTGTATTTTAAGTCTGCAATTGTTGTTTTATCCTAAGTTTTATCAATTTTATCATTATCAAGTTTATAGCAATACCTATTAGTATACGTAAGAACACTATTAAATAAGTTATTTTTGTACATAATAAAGAAATAAATATTGTCAAATAAAGTGCTTTATTTTCGTTTATTATTTAATTCACATACTCAAGTTTGATTGTATAAAACACTATCAAATGCAATTAGCAAAACAGACTAGCTTGGTACACTAAAGTTTATTCACAAAGAAAATTGCATAAGTTAGTGATTTCATAGTTCTTATACACAATATTTTCACACACAGTCAAAATTAAAAATATATAACTGTTTATCTACTGCATATTACATTATATCAAAATACATACCTTTCACATAATTTATTAATACAACTTTATACAATAATAATTAATTACAGCTATAACTTTACAAAATAAATAGGTTTATTAACCACAGCAATACCAATGAGAATACATTTAGTTTTAGGAATCAAAATAATGTTTTATCTATAACCATATTCATGTACCTATAGAAAAATCATTTTAAAAGCACCATTTCACTAAAAGTAGGTACAATTTGTGTGAAGTGCACAAGCTAAATTTAAGGTACCTTCTTTGGCCTTATTATTGAAACAAGTAAAATAGCATGTGGAATTTAATTTATAATTGTATAACTTGGTACAAGTATAATACTTTTTTAAAGTTTCCATTTACAATGTTTAATTTTATAGGTACTTAAACCATGTATGTACACTTAGTTAAGCCAAACATCATATAATATATTATCCTCAGAGTCATTGTCATTAATAATTCTAAGAGTTTTGAGTGTTTGCAAGTAGAAAGTCAATTCTGAGGTAACCACACCATGCTGAGGACTACCATTTGCAACTATATTCATTTTTACCAACTGCTCTCTAAGTTTGTCTTTGAAGTTATCATGTACTCGTTTGTAAATGGTCCGTATTTGTTCTATGGGCAAAATATCTATAAGAGCTTCGTGCAGCTTCACTAAGTGCTTGGAAATGTTTCGGAATGTTTGAGATGGGACAGGAGGCTTAGCATCCCACCCTGTCAATTGTGAGCTTAACATATTACTCACTATCATACAAATCTTATTCTCTATTTCTTGTTTATGGCTAACTATATCACTCTCAATGTTCATGAAGCCATTCAGAGATAATTCTTTGGAATGAAGTTTTTCCAATAATTTCCTAATGAGAGGCAGGAGCCAGAGTATTACCTGAAGACTTCTAGAAACAAGTGCCAAATTGGATGTGGAGATTGTCTTTAAGCCTGCACTTTGTATTGCACCAGCTCCCAGGACAAGTTGGCAGCATCTTGAGTTGAAGAGTCTGATAAGTTCCAACATGCAATGCACTAAATACTGTACAATGACTGGTGACTGTTTTGTTGCATCACAATACTCTAATAAAATTTTAATTAACAGTTGAACAGTTCCAACTACTGCATAATTTTCTTTATTTATGATCAAGTATTTGTTGTCTGGTTTACCAGATTCATATTTAATTATTTCGGGTATTTCTCCATTTTCACATATTACATCAATTGCACTTTGCAATTCATAGGGCACCTCAGCAGTCTTCCATCGCTCTGCGTTCAGTGTGGATGTGAGTTGTGATCTTCTCTCAGTATGCAAGCTCTGTATGTTCTTCATTGCAAAACTTCTCAATGCTAACCTCAATGCATTGCTATTGTGGTTTGTTATCTTTTCACATTCATCTGAATAGTTCTCTATTAATTCTGATAGTTTAGATAACCTCGTCAAATCAGAGAAGACATAATCTTTGTCATTCTTAGTTACTATCAGATTGGCACATCTTTCGTTGCAATAGTCACACAGAGACACAATCATCTTCTTCAGTTTTTCTTCAATGGATGCCACCTCTGCTGGAGTCCATGCCTCCTCACTTTCACTTCCAGTCACATCATCCATTTGACTGATCTCTACTACCAAATTGGACAAAACTGAAATTCTTCTGAACAGATTGATTAGATTAGGACCAACTTTTGGAGGTATGTTATACCTTCATTACACAATAAAGATGTGTTATCAGAATTTGAACCTCTCAATACTATTTCATTATTTCCATCTCTTTCTGATATAATTTCAATTACACTTTGTTTGATTGTAGCTTGGATGGAAGTCATTGCTTCTACTTTGAAGGTGTCTATAAAATCAAATTCTTTCAGGCGAAGTATTCCAGACACTATTGAGACTATCTTGTCTCTTTCTGGTATGTCTGATTGGTCTTTAGGTGGCCTGTTCAGATCTGCCACAATAAATCTCTGAAATTCATTACTAAGCATCTTATGAATTAGTCTCTTCATTTCAGTCAGCTGTGGCGACAAGTGCCTAAATGCCTGTATGCCAGATAGGCGAGTAGATAATACTTTTTGTGTGGAACTTATAAGATCTAGAGCAGCTACATAATCAGATGTACTTAGTAGCAGTTGAATCATAGGTTGAGTTTGCTGTACTGTGCCCATTAGTTTTAATAATTCATGTACATTTCCCAGGTTCTGATTAATCCGGGTCAAGCTAACAAGATTCAGTGGTCCTTGTGTTAGGTTCCCCTTGACCTGGGTGATATTCTGCCTGGTCAGCTGAACTGTTCTTACAGCTTTAGCCATTTGCTCCATGATGGTGTCATGTGACAACATTGCATGAAAAAATGCATCAGACTTTTGAGCAACCTGTTTTGAAATTTTCATCTCAATAACATCGAGGTAAGTACTTAGTGTTTCCTGCAGTGACCTCAGGGCCACACTCGGCTCTTGGGAATCACAAAGACTTGGGAAAACTTTACTGAAGACATTAGGGTCATTAAGTGGCAAAGACTGCTCATAAAATATTTCAGGTACCTCACATACATTTTCTATAACTGGAGTTTTTGCTTTTGCTGGTACATTTTCCTTTAACCTACAATGTCTACGATATCTTTTGGCTATCTTTTTACAATATGATTCAAAATGCAGTAATGTGATTTCAGGTAAGTATGGACTGGGGTATATTTCTACTTTATCTACAAAATTGTCACCCCAGGTTTTAGTGAAAAAGTTGCTTTGTTTACCTCTGTTGGGGTCATTCAATACAGCTGGAAGATTTTGTGAAGATGAATAAAAATCCCAGTCTTCTTTAGCATCCTTCTCGTACAAATGGTATTCTCTTATGTGATATTTGAAGCCAGCTTTGCGCAAATCACCAAACTGAAGGGCTGAACAAATTCCATTTGGGCCATACTGGCACAGGATGATTGAGCCTTCTTTAATACTGTGCTTGTCTTGGACATGCCTGGAAACAAGAGAACGGTATTTAGCACACACTCGTTAAGGTTAATTAACGTTAATACGATTACAAAGAGAGTAAATAACCTTTCGAATTCCGTGGCAGTTGCGAACAGAAGGTTGGGGCAGTGAACGCAATTGTGCCAGACTGGCGTCTTCTTACATGGCTCGGGATTGCTCTCCATACCATTTTTGGTTCAGTCAGCGGCATATATTTAAAAACAGAGATTTATTTTAAATAATATCATCTCAAACTCGATTTTTTGTAAAAATTCATGATAATACGCGAATGACAGCCACACGACATCCATCTGTCAAACTGACATAAAAAGTGTTGCCATTTTTCAATTTCCATAGAGACGCCTATTCACGGCACGATTTTTCATCCAATTTTCAACTTGAAATGGCTGAATAACCTTTTTCCTTGTGCCATTCCAAGAACACAGTTCAAAAACAAAACTGTCAAACAAAATTGTCTATGTTTATTTACCACCGTCCGTTCGTTTCGTGTGTGTTCTGTAAAACCGGATGATATCAATAATTTGTTAGTATAATTAGCGGCCTTTTTGGTACGTTCCCGGACTCAAACAAAACAAATTTGAAGTCAAAGCAACGCCAAAATCCAGGCGTAAAAAGGAGTAAAGTTTTTGTAAGTTTATCAAAGTTTTCTAATGTGTTTTCTATTGTTTATAGATACCTTTCCTCCAATCTAAACATAATATCGTCTAAAACCTTTCTCTGTACCCATCGTAACTTTTAACTGCTTACCAACCACGCGCTGAAACTAATTTTATTTTAGGATCGTGGGTGGCCTAAAATTGTATCAATAAAAAAGTGATTTGGATAGGTTTTGTTACTATGCTATTCAAAACAAGAATTTGATGACTAAGGTTCTAGATGAGAGTATACCTTTCGGGGCCTCGATCAGACTATTGTAAATAAATAATGTGTGCATATGTAAATAAATAACTTGAAACTTGTTGTGGTCTGTCATAATTTTTTCTTAAACTACATAAGGTCTTCGTTCCCTAGAACTCAAAAGCAGTAATAGAAATCCTCACTAAGATCTGGGCCAAAACAAAGAGTCAACAAAGTAAACCTACTATAGTCTGATTTTTATTCAGATGGACTAAACTGACATTTGGTGGGTTGCCACGTTATTGTATTTAAAAATGGTAAAAAAATAGTGTTGTACCCAAATGATTAAGTTATGTGATTCAAAGATTGTGATTGAATCTTTTTGAAAATAAATTTAGTTAATTTCAATTTTCATTAATTAATTGTTCTAAAAGACAAACTTACTATTTTGTAAAAACAAACAAACTAACTTCATATTTATTTCCTGTCTGACGACCGACCACATTACGTTTTTGTCGTTATTGTCAGAGGATTTGAATTTATTTATTCACCAGGTTCCCTAGCATAGTAACTTGTAAAGATTGTTTACCTTATAGGTAAACGTTACAGTCTTCTATCTGACTTACCTACAGAATTTTTGAAAATCTGGTGGAAAATGTACGAAAAAGTAAAAAAAAAAGCAATAAATTATCTTAATTACCATTTATTTCTGAAGAATCGGTATCGGGAATCCGAATCTGTGACATTAATAATAAAAGTTTCTGTCACATTATCAATTAGGTGGTCGAGCTGCATCATTTTGGTCTCTTCCTTTATAACATGATCAATACAGCTCGACCACCGTTCTGGTGTCACCAATTGCAGCCCTTCATTGAATAACTGTTTCAAGTCGGCCATTTTAAAACTTTTATTATTTCTCGCGACATGCCCCTTTACCTGTGCCCATACTAACTCTATGGGATTCAGTTCGCAGTGGTAAGGGGGCAGTCGTAAAATGGTGACACCGTAAGCTGCAGCGAGCTCATTGACAGCATTTTTTTGGTAAGCAGCAAGTTCTTTTGGGCACTTCTGTATTTTTTGCACAATTGGCGAAGTGCAAAAATAGCAGCCGATGTTCCCGGCCCGGCATAAACCAGAACTGGTTTTAAGTAATTTCACATTCCACTCGCAATCGTCTTTCTATCACCTTATCCCATACTTTTAACGTATGTGACATGAGCTTTATTCCTCGATAGTTGCAACAGTCCTGTACATCACCCTTGATACAGCCCCTAACATTTCATAATTTAAAATCTAATTTATAAACTTAATCTAATCATTACAATATAATAAAACTAAGTTGATAAAAATGTACTTGCCGATAAAACTTTTAAAGGATTTCCGGTACGATTAAGGGACTTATATAGTGCAATAGCCCTTTATCTCCCCTCAAACAAGAAAGTTCCCGTTTTAACTTAAAGGGCGTATTTTTAAAGTTATAAAGGCTTTTTCTATCCCTCAAGTAGTGACGCCATCTATTGTCAAGTAGTCGAACTCCACCGTTCGTGATCTTTGATGCAATCTGTTTTAAAATTTTGGATTTTAAATGCAATGTATTTAAATCATTTTTATTAGACCAAACAGATAATACCGCGAGTGAAACCGTGGGCGGAAAGCTAGTTTTTAAAATAAAATCTAATTTATAAACTTCTTCTTACGGAAAAATCGATAATGACTTGACATCAGACCTCCTTACACCTAAGGAGAACGCAGCCATGTAGTAACTTTGGTCGTAACTCAGACTTTGACAGGGGAAAAATTCAAATCAACCAGATGTTTTTATAGATAGATAGCACATACACCACAAATGATTAAAACAACAATACAGAAAACTTACAGCTAGAAATAAGCAAAGGCAGCCTTATCGCTTGCAGTTGCAGCGATCTCTTCCAGGCAACCTTTACCTTGAAGAAGATAGTTGAAACAAATTTACGAGTAGTTGCACAAACAATTTAATTTTATAATTTTATTTTCATGAAATAAGAAAAAAATTATGCGTATAAATATAAAATATACGCGTAATGTAAAGTTTACGTAAAATAAAGATGCGTAATAAATACGCAAGTATTTATTAAGCTATTTATTAACGAAAACAAATACATCGAGGAATCATGTCACTAAAGTTCAAAGAATCAAATGAATGAGTCAAACCACAACACTAGACAAATGATTGCAACATTTAAAAAAAAATAGGTCATTCTTAGCTGTCAGTTGAGTCCATCTGAATAAAAATCAGACTATATATGTAGGTAGTAATGTAAACCATTTAGAACAACTTAATAGGGGATCAAGCAATAGACTGTCAATTCTAAATTACAGAATAATCATTCATTATAACATAAATTGAAAAACAATTTTATTATACCTAAGTCTAAATATAAAACATTCAGAACAAAATCTTATTGGAATGTGTACTCAGGGTAAGAGAGAAAAGATTTGTAAATAGTTATTTACAAAAACAAAATTTTGTATTATATTCTAAAAAGATGAAGAAAATATAATTCAGAGTTTTCACTTTCATATTCACTGTTTATTTTTCTGTAGTTGTTCATTTGAAAAACTAGAAAATAACTTTTTTTGTTTATGAAAAATTATGACCAGGGATCGAAATATCTTAGTGCTAGTGTATGTATAAATAAAGTATGAATAAGACTTTGTTATTGAGATATAAATTTTTTCCAGGATATAAAAAAGGTGTATAAAAATTTACTGCAAATATTTTATGAATTGATTTAGTCCACGAAATTGAACAACTTTCCCCAAGAAACATAGGCCAATAAAAAATTGCCTCTCACATACAAATTAACTCAGCTGGTAAGTAAGGGGTAAACTAGTCCATGAAACTGAATAACTTTTCCCTGAAACAGATCAAAAATACAAGAAATTTACCTTATATATGAATGAGTCAATTTGTATGAGATGACCATAATTTTTTTTCAACCTGTGTTTCTTGACAAAAGTTGTATAGTTTCGTGGACCGATTCACCTATTAAAATATTTGCAGTTTCTTTTTATACACCTTATTTATATCCCAGAAAAAAGTTATATCCCATTAACAAAGTCTTATCCATACTTTTGCCAACATTGGTGCTAAGATATTCTATCTGATCCCTGATTATGACTTTTCAGCTGTTGAACATTAACCTTCTCTACAAACAGCTGCTTGAAAGAGTTTCATTTCACACCCTTCTCTCCATGTGGTAAGAGCTAAGAATACTGCTACCCTAAAATCCACTTATTTTTGTTTTCATTATACTGTTATACCTAACTATTCTACTATTGTTTTTGTATTTTTTTGTTACATTTTTATATTTTAAATTATTTTCACCATCTTTATTGATGTTTTAGCTAATTATTTGTACACATGATTCTAAACTGATTTATTAGTAAACAAAAACCCAACTGTGGTACTTTCAAAGTTATAAAAAAAAACAAACACTTAAGATTAACCATTTATAATTTATGAATCTTTAATGTAGCAAATGTCACTCATGCTGCTAAGACAAATCTAATGACACCTTTTATTTTCCTCAAATTGTCTTGTCCACATACATACATGTATACTTTCGAAAAACATAACCCTCCTTCTGAGGCAGTAGAGTAAATAGATAGGTTCACTATCCAGCTCACCAGCCCCAGGAGCCAGCTGACTCTGGCATACCTACAGAGTACTTTGGAAAAAAATACAAAAGTTTCTGAACTTGGCTAAATATTTGCCACCTGTAGTTATCCTCCAGGACTAAGAACCACTGACAATAGCATCCCCTAGAAGATTTAACTTCAGGGAGATGATGATTAACACCCTCATTTTCAAACACAGCAAGAAATCAAAAGAAAGTACTTTAGTTACTACTTGTAAAAAGGATTCCTGAAAAATTGATATTTTTAAAAGCTAAGTATTCTAGATAATCCTACTAATATTATAAAGGCGGATGTTTGTGTGTGTGTTTGTTACGACATCACGCAAAAACGGCTGATTAGATTGACATGAAACTTTGCAGAAATATAAAGGGGCATCTGGAATAACACATAGGCTACTTTTTACCACGGGAAAATGTCTTATTCCTATGGGATCACGCATATTCCAATATTTTTGCATAGGTGGCGTGACTGAGCCGATTTGCGTTTTAAATGTTTTCGCCGAAAACTAACAGCGACATCTCTTGGCGAGTAATGCTTTTTTCCCAAGGAATAATAGGTTGCAGCGGGTGAAACCGCTGACGGGCAGCTAGTGTGTAATATTTCCGTACTTTATTTTATTACATAAAATACATATTATACCCTTCATCTGTTTTGTTAAAAATAACAAACTGTTTAATTTAATATCAGTCCAATAATATGCAACAGCTATCCAATAAGTGAGTGTGTAAGAGATATGGCTTCGCCACGCTAGTACCAAGCCACCCTCCGGCTGACCGAGACGCATGCACGACGCGCTTTTATCATGCGCTTTTAACTGACGAATCAATTGCAGTTTTTGTCGTGTATCCAATAAAATTTGGTTTTGTGACAACTTAGTAGAGACTGTCCCTTTTTACTGTGTTAGTTATTATTCGGAAATAAAGTGACTATATTTTTGTTTATAAATGTGTTGAGGTAGGTCCAGTGTATTGGATTTCTCTGCTTTTTATTCATACAAGCTCAAGGAGTAATGTTTAAAAAGTATTAGATTTTTTTTATATTAGAAATTAAATATTGGCTTATGAATATTATATTTCTGTTCCTGTATACAGATATCGATTTTATTCCTGTTCAATTGCAATTACAATGTATTCCGTAAGTGCCGGTAGCAGCAGATAACGACTGAATCAATCTTGAGTGTTCTCTACATTTACGCATTTTCAGTTATGTCTGATCAAAACACTTTCACTTGGAAGAATTAATTGAATTGATGAATTAAGAATCACTAGAAACACACATAACATAACACATTTCTGATTTCTGATGCCTGGCTACTATATATTTTTTTTAGAAGTTTCCCTAAAATAATTGTTGAAATCCTTTGAAATCCTTTAGGCACGTAAAGTCCACTTCCCCAAAATGTCTTTTTTCCAAAATGACTACCTTCCCTAGTTTAATTTGTTAATGTTGTTGTTTGTCCGCGCTCGCGCACTAATCAAGGACGTATCTCTCAAACAGGGCATTGGTCTTACAGATAACAAGACAAATAAGTTCATTCAATGCGCTACAAAACACGTAGGCACTAGCTAGTGAAGAATGTAAATAATTATTTCTATTTTCAATAAACCGATGTAAATTCGTAATTTTCTAATATTTTGTAGGTACCTACCTAATAAAATACCACTTATCGTAGTATCCTGATCTAAAGCATACAATCCGCAAACTATAATTTAATTTACAATCTAAGTCCTAACTGATATACATTTACGTGTAGTCAATAGCTGGAGAAGTTTTAAGAAGTAAAGTAGATATTATGTTTTTGAAGTAGATACCTAGTCCCTATTTACTATTATTGGCTTATTATAGACTTAGACTAAGCTAATGCAGATTAGTCTAAGTCCCTGCATGCATCGCCATTTAGAGTACTTTTACACCTAGTAGCTACAAGCTAGTATCAGTCAGTATTGTCTATCATCTACACCAAAGAAATGTACGACTACGCTCTATTTTTATATTAGGTATCCCATGCGAAACCCTGCTTGTAATTTTATATCACCATGTCTCATAAACTATTTTAAAACCTTATTTTTGAAAATTTTACACTACTCTTGAAGCTCCATTCCTGAAAATGTATACTGATTTCTGAAATTGTGTACGGCCATCCGCAACGACTGGTTTAACCACTCGTGTCACATTTTGTGCTACCATATACTCGTTTGTTAAAACTATCTGCTGTTTTGTCGTAGGTCAATGTGTGGGAATGGCGGAAGAAGACGCCTTGAAGGTGTATTGGGAGCATTTCTTCAAAGCAGAGACTGGCACTTATGAGGTAGGTACTTTTTTCAGTGTAAAGACGTATGCGAAACCCATATACCTACCTATTTAGACAAGTAAAATGAAATTACCTACTTAATTTGTAATCGTGGCGACATCTGCTTATACAGGTGTAAAAAATCAATTGCAAACATTTTAAGGAGGGAATCAGCCTATCAAATTGAACAACTTTTCTCAAGGAACGTAGGTCGAAATATAAAAAAAAAATTGGAACACCCATACAAATTGTCTCGGCCGGCGGATACATTTTGTACGGGAGGTCCAAAAACTTTTTTATATGTCGACCTATGTTTCTTGGGTAAAGTTGTTCAATTTCATGGGCTAGTACACTCCTTAAAATATTTGCAATTGTTTTTTTTTTCGCCTTATTGATGTCAGGCTGTGAGAACTCAAACAGTGTACCATGTGGCCATATCTTATCCAGTCCCATACATTACAATCTCATAGTACGCGCGATGCACACCTACGCATACGAGGTGGATGCATACGCAGAAGGTGTGCTCTGCCCTTCTCTCAAAGGATATATGTTTGATGATTATCCATGTTTTCGGTTCCTGTTTTCTGTAGTTATTGTTTAATGCTATCCGTTATCCAAGGCTGGGTGTACTAAGTAAATACGCTACGAAGTCTGAAAATTGGTTCCGCATAATAAGCACGCATTATGTAAAATATAATTACTGAATTCAGCTTTTCCTTAGGATTATCGTGTACCTATACTTACTTACATTTTTTTATAACAAATGAAAATCTAACTATTAGTATAGTATTAGACGTCTTGTCTCAATTACCTAACACCCACTAACTTCGTTGGGATTAAGTTCTTCTCAACACTTTCTCAACATAAATGATGGATAATGATGATGATCTCTCCAGCCGATTTCGGCCATGGCGACCACTTCTACTCCAGAGTCATGCACGTAAGAAATAGTTCTAGGCTAAAAACAGTCGCGTCGTGCGGCTAGCAAGGTGATAATATGAAATAATCGTTCTTAGCTACCTGTATCGTACTTACATTTCACACACAAATGAATAAGTACAGGGTGCTCTAAAAAAGAAAACATACAATTTAAACTGAGCCAAAATGCCGTATGTCTTTTTCTAGTTTTGATTAGCTTCGTACAAATCTTCCATTTGCGAGACATCCCGTACATACTCATCACCAAACCAATGAAATGTATCAGCAGATGTCTTCGTTTCATGAGGGTAATTTATTTCATTCAGACGCGTAAACGGTTACAGATAGCTACAGATCGCATATCAATTGTCTTTAATTGTCCTTGTGATGTGAACTTCCGTCCGTCTACTGTTCCTTTCTTTCTGATGTAGCAGCTATGAAAGGAACGGTGTGGATCACGTGTGGATCGATCGATATACGGGATGGATGGCCAAGGAGTAGCATATTACAAGGCATTCGAATTTTGGCTTTGAACGTCTCTCCTTGGACCACCCTGTATACTGAATGAATACTGAACATGTCATGTCGCATGGCGTACTAATATTTGGTTTCGTTTTCAGAAATCGACGTGGTTGGACCTATTCTTGGCTGAGTTTTTAATTCGAGTCAATGAAGGGGCCAACCCTAAGGAATTAATAAAATTTTGGTAAGCATCCTAGTCGCATTTGCAAACCTTCATTATCTACGCCGAAAAAATAGAGGATTTTGAGTTGTTGCTTTGCTTATGAGCAAGATTTATTCAACCTCTTTTTCTCGTCCATATCGATCCAATTATTCAATCAACTCAATTCCTAAATGTTCGTCGTGTATGACGACGTGTCACATTTTAGTAATTTGTAAATTTACTAGATTATAATCATCCAGAATATCGATGTATTTTGTTTTGTTTTTATTTTGTTTCATCATTAGCTAAAATAACTCGTTGCGATCTCAGTGCTAGATAATTTACAAAGAGGTCGAAGAAATCCTCATGTCGTATTTCACTTGCAGTCCAATAAGCGGGGTAGTATCGCTGGTGGGATGTGAGCTGCTATGCGGCATACACCGAGTGACGTCATCCGTGAACGCGCACTGCTCGCCACTACCGCCTCTCGACTCCTGCTCGGGAAGAGACCAGCAAACACAGCAAACCATCCAAGAAGGTATCACCAACCCCCTTTCGAGACTCAATCAGCTACCTATTCTTCTTGCTTATGTTTTTGAGAGAAATCCTAGAGGCTTTACCACAAACAAGTTGGACGGGCGTTAGCGCGTGTTTAAAATAAGACTTCATAATAAAAAAACACGCGTGTCTAACTTTTTTGGTTAGTCCGTAGATACATTGAAACGTCATGTCCGTCATATGTACTCTTTCTTAAGTTCATCATCATTGAATTTAAGAGCTTGCTCTTGTCGGTGAAGCAATTTCTATTCATTTCTATTTCCTGCTTAGAATTTCCTGCCAATGTTTTGACAGTTTTGACCTCTTCATACGGCACTCTAAAGTTACTGGTCAAGTAAATCTAAGTATGAAATAAGATGTACCTATGTATTTTCATATTTTTTCCGGTTTTACCATAGCATATTGGGTGAATCTAGATTTATGTAGGTCTTCAATATCATAAGTAGGTCCGTAGGTCCTTGCTGAGGAATTTTCGAACTGTATATGCACTACAATGTTTTGTGTCCATAGCAGATGCGAAACCCGAGGACCCTCGTCTGCAGTCGTCGAGCGCCCTGACCAGATCGACGGCGCTCACACTCAGACATCCTCCGACAGTACCTGGTGCGCGGCGCGTGGAGGTGCCTCGTGCTGCTCAGGGCATTGGGGGTCGAGGTGGGTATACCTGTCTCGCTCACACACTCACACATCCTCCGACAGTACCTGGTGCGCGGCGCGTGGAGGTGCCTCGTGCTGCTCAGGGCATTGGGGTCGAGGTTACTATAACTGCTCTCACACTCACATCCTCCACTACCTGGTGCATAGGCCCCTGCTGCATTGGGGGTAGGTACCTGCTCTCACGCTTGGCAGGTGGGTTGGTGCGCGCATTGCTAGATTGGGGTCGAGGTGGGTATATGTCTCGCTCACATTCACACTCCTCCGATAACCTGGTGCGCCTGTGCCTCACACAGGCATTGGGGTCGAGGTGGTGTATGCGCACTCTGCCGGCATATCAGGGCATTGGGCGTCGAGGTGGGCTCGTGTCAACATTGGGGTCGAGGTAGACACCTGTTGCTATCAAATCCTCAAAACCTGGTGCGTCGCGTTTCTGCACTCATACATCTTAGGGTATTTTTTCGACTCTGGTATTGTTACTCTGACATATTGACAATGTGGATGTTTACTATTCAGGGCATTTTGGGTCGATGATATTTTGCTCACTGCTCACATTCGACATATTCCTTTTTTGCTCAGACATTGGGGTCGAATGATATATCTGTCTCTACAAGTACGGTGTGCGCTATGCCTCGTTGCTCAGGGCATTGTCGATGGGTATACCTGTCTCGCTCACACACTCACACATCCTCCGGCAGTACCTGGTGCGCGGCGCGTGGAGGTGCCTCGTGCTGCTCAGGGCATTGGGGGTCGAGGTAAGCTAGTGTCAAATTAAACATCCGACATGCCGGAAAAGACCGAATATCAAATTGCTAAAACCCAATAGTAGTCATAATTTGCCCGAAATAGTAACAATTTTTTTTTATTGTTCTATTCTATTGTTACTCTGACATTTTGCTAATCAAACATTTAGCTATTCTCGCACTTTGCTTCTCTGATATTTTACCACTTCGCCTAAATTCGATTTCTAACAAAAAAAATGTTGGTTGGCAATCTTGAATTGAAAATGTAAATATCAAACGGGTTCGCTGGCCAATAATAGCTATAAACCTATACTAGAAGACATGTCAACAAAAAAAATGTGACATTATCAATGTTAAGGGTCCTTGTTGTCGGTTTTTTTAGGGTACAAGATTTATATATCAATCGATAGGAAATCGTATGTAGATCGTGGGAATATCAATAACTTCATACCGACAATAAGGTCCATCTACGCTGATAACGTCGCAAATTAACTTGATTTTGACAGCTGTCAAATATGACCTATTCGAACGGCCGTACTCTAAGTATATAAGTTTCTAACTGTGCAGCTTAATTTAGTAAGTCTATTAAGAAAGTACATTTCCACATCCTCAACAGATAAACCGTTTTAGCACTATCTATATTGGGGTTAAAGCAATTTGCTGGCTTGCTGTCTCGCTTGAATAACTGGGGTCGTAATCTCGATCATAATCTGTACCATACGGGTTCACTATGATAAAATATTTACTAAATTAGCGTGCACGGTCGATACGTTACCTACACTACACCACCCATCAATAAGAGCAGTTTTAGCGGCTTGCTGAAAAAATAAGTATACTGGTGCCACAATGAAAAATAAAACCGGGCTGCAAAGCGCGCGCTAGAAGAATGGATAGTATTTGACTTAAACTGGCCTATTTTAAAAGTTTAAGTCTTACTGGTAATGATATTGTATTGCTGGTCCAAATAAGAGACTCGGGGCTCGGGGCCCTTGTTTGCTGCTGGGTCATCTTTCCGCCGGCTATCGCGGGGTCAGGTCGAACAGTGACAAAACAACGTCAGTCGTTTATCAATTAATGCATTCTTGTCAAGAGTTCTGAGAAACGCGATGTTTTTAGTCAGCTGTCAATGTCCTAGGCCCTATAGCTACGACCAAGCTACGACTATCATAAAGTAAGGCCTAAGTTTTGCTCATATCAGTGCAGTATTGCACTGCACTTATTTGTTAGTTGTTTCCCTGATAAGTACTAGTTAACTGTGTACGAAGGTCGCAGATTCTAGGTACTAATCACGATTCGCGAGTGGATTAACAAGCGCTGTGCAATATAATAGTGCATTCACAAGGAGCAATACGCCTTACTTTTTTCTTCCTTGTTCTAACAGCGCTGCTGTACGTTTCCTGGACAAATTAATCCTCAAGTCATTTTTTGTTCAATATCCACGGGTGCATTTGGGGTGATGCTTCTAAATTGAATGAACTCTGCAGTTTTTGTAAATGAACTTTGCAGTTTCATGTCTAGTACTATATAAATATGACTAAAAATAAAACACTGTGGATACAATTTTGGAAAATTTGCAAGTTTGATATGGATATCATTCATCGCACTGTGCTGTACTTAGACTCATATTACTACATAAAAGATTATTGATCTAGATGCATTTAAGTAGGAACAGGTAATCTTTACCTAACCACAACCTTGAAGTATGGTTTGCATTTCATGTTGACATTAAAACCCTAGTTACTATAAGTATGTTCTGTTATGTAAAACGTTATATTTAGTAGGTAAAGCAAAACATCCACAACTATGTATGACAAAACCCCGCGATTGGATTAGGTGTAGGCCTATGTCCAGCAATGGGCTATTATTGCTGTTAATGTAACTTCAAAATGCTACCTAATACACTGGACTCGATTCGTATCTAAAAATAAACATATTGGAGTTCAGTACAGTATTGATTGATATGCTTCATAATGATCTGTTATTCGCAATTACTTAAAATTAGACATGGAACGGAATATTTACTTAAATTTTCCAGTAATTAGTAAATAATGGATTGTTTGATACAACGTTAAATTAGTAAATAAACAGTGTTATGATTTGAAGTTCGTTTGTAGGGACTTACTAGGTACCTACTCTTCGTTGTATCTTAGGGATCATCCATAAATAAGGTACATATTTTGAGAAGCAGCGGCAGCGTCAAGTTTTGTTTCCCTTAACGGTCAATGGACTTAAGGGCAGAGCACACTATCTACGTATGCGAGACGTGCACGTCACGCCCGTCACTACGACGTTGTAATATATGGGACAGGGGACTGTATGAGATACGGCACACTGCCTTCGTGTCTATTACAGTCCCATACATTACAACGGGTACGCGCGTGATAATGTGTACGCATACGAGATGCGTACGCGGGCAGTCTGCTAAGGCCTTTATGCATGGCCTTGCAAATTATTAGGCAAAATCTCATGCAGAGAGACACAGTTTGGTTTTTAAATAAGTATGCTTTTTACTTGTATTTTTTCTTTGCTACACGTTTTGCCTTTTTGCTATTTCTATCTTAGTGTTAGTTATCTCAACTTTGTGAATGGACTGAAACTTAACCTGACCTTACTGATATCTAATAATAATATGATAGCGCAACAATGTTGCTAATTTATAATGGGTCTAGGAATAATTTAGATAATACTAGACACACCCTGGTTAAAATAAATGAAGTTATAAGTACGTGGTCCTTACCAGTTTAAATTTACGTTTTTAAATATTTAGGTAGAGCATACCCAACTTTATATCACGTAAAGTTCTTTACACTCCTTCCTACGGTCGATCCAGTAGCTGTCTTCTTAGTTACAGAATCGTTGATGGCAAAGCTTATTGCTTTACATTATTTCCATCTCGGACTAATTAGACATCATAACATAATTCTATTTTCTATTTCAGCCTATAGTCCAGGACGCCTCATCTACGGCCGATCCGTTTTTCATCCAATCGGCACCACGCTACGCTTGCCGATCGGCGGCCAAACGCTACTTGCCGAGGCAGGCACTGAGGCTTAGCTCTTTAGACTGTCCGTCACTTCCGGATGGTCCATTTTACTTTATGTCATATAATCATAGACCTTTCATAGCTCTGACATGTAGCCGTGGGCCAGTTTTACTGTCAAGTTCCACGTCTCGGCTCCGTAGGTCATGACTGGTAGGACGCATTGATCGAACACCTTGGTCTTAAGGCATTGTGGCAAGATGATTCGAGGATGACGCAGCTTTCAAATGCTACAACCAAGCTGCACTGTTCTGTGATTTCAGCCTCAAGTTGTCTCTTATCTGTTTGCCCAAGGTACACGTATTTCTGTGTCTTCACAGGGAGATATTAATGATTGTTGTTCATTGTTCATGTCCACGTCTCCAGTTAAGACTAGATAGCATTTTTGCAGTCCTGCATATTATGACTATGTCGTCGAAAGCGGAGGGCGTGCGCCGTGACGTTGATGCCGTCCATCCACTGTAGAGTTTGAAGACATCCTCCAATGCGTTGGTGAAGGTTTCGGGGATATAACGTCACCCTGTCTTACACCACGGAGCAGTTGGATGGGTCTTGTATTATGGTTTTGTACTTGAACGGACATCGTAGCCATTTGATAAAGGCTTCTCAGCACCTCCACATACCGCCAGTCGACTTGGCGTAACATAAACATAACATAAATATACTTGATTGCACATAAAACATGAAATGGACAAACAGAAATAAAACAAAGAGTACAATGCAGGCGGTCTTATAGCTAAGTAGCTAGTCCGTAATGCCTGGTTGCCTGGAAGATATTGCTAGTGTTACCTTTGAGTGAGCCATCTGTATAGGCGCCCCGCGCGCCGTTTCCCTAATTTGTGATAATACTAAATATAACTGTTTGTTTTGATCGTAGGGCATGTCATGCTGCCGGCAACTGTCATCCGTGCTGGTATGGGTCGAGCAGGCAAGCGGACGGCTCTGAAGAAAGCAAGCTCGCCCCTCCCGCCGCTGCCGCTACTACCACGCCTATCTATCAGCTGTTCTCTCACAGGTAAGTTGACAAATTACGCTTAACCGATATACGTAAGTATATGATCAAACCTAAATCATTTCAATAAGATATCTTGAGATAGAGATGGGCCGAATATTCGGTTTATGTTCGGTATTCGGCATATTCGGCACATTTATCGGCCGAATGTTAGGATGAGCCTCGCCTTTATTTGGCCGTATTTGTTAGCACGATGTGATACGTTTAATGTTAGTGACGAGAAAAGATAAATTAATTTAATTTTCCTCGTTTGAATACAGAGTTTGAGCATGGTTGTGCGAATTGCTACAGATACAAATTCGTTCCGAATAACCGATTGCCGAATATTCGGCCGAAATTAAGGATTATGAAACATTCGCCTACAGTATAGATGCCAAAGTTGAGAGGTTGGGTAGTTCCTGCGCTTCATTGGCTCGTCTTGGCGTGAGCACGAGTTTTCCTATGATGAGGAGAAATTGCTCCTTTCTCTTTGTAATCAGCAGTTTTACATGCTTGTAAAGATGCTTAGCTTCAGTTTTCCACCGGCCTAGAAGACGCAAGAATGCCAAAAGTTGCAGGTTCAAATCCTGCCTGCGGTGGAAAAATTTGAAAGTTTTCCTAGAATAAGGAAAATCTTTTATTTTTGTTGCAAAATGCAAACATGACGTGATATGATAGATCAGCTCATAAAGATGGCTACAAATAAAATAAAAACGTCAGCCTCGAAGTACAGATAAAGCGACAAAATAAATAAAATACCATACATTTTAAACATGTTGCAAAATGCAAACAGACCTGATATGATAAGAGAGCGGATATTTTTATACGAAACAGACATTTTATTTCTGTGTCTGGTCAAGTACTAAATTATCACGTAGGTACGGTATATCTGTAAACTAAGTACACATGGGCAAAATGCCCTTGACATGTGATAAAGTAAAATGAATTATGTACTATCTCCTATTTACTTATCCGTTACGTGGACACCGTCTCTTACAATGTATCATGTTTGTGTTAGGATTTTTATAGATGTTGAAATTATAAAAATAAGATGGATTTAAATTCTTTATGTATTTATAATCATCCCATTCCCAATTAGCATGACATAGGCATTAATTTAAAGAAGTTTTTAATCATCACTATCACACATCAGCATGTAGCAGTCCATTGCTGGACTTAGGCCTACCCCGGGTTACGCCACAAACCACGTTCTCCCGGTTTCGCCAACCAGTTGTTACCGGCCGCTTTTATTTACCTAAATTATTGTCTACTAAACAGATTCTACTGTGTATCGCTCTATGTGGTTAATAAATTATTCATATTTCATACATTCAAGTCAAATTCAAATTAACTTATCAGGTACTATTTTTGGTAAATGTTTCTACGCCAAAAACATGCAGTCTCACTGAAATTGAAAACTGTCTTTGCTTGCAGGAATGTAAGTACACGATGTCATTGACAAAACAATTATTCATTTAGTGATCTTATGTTATTCCCTAGAATATGGACGAAGCAAAAACCGGGCGGCGGCAGTCAGGCCTCCAAAACCAACTCCGCCGCATCTTCGGAAAAAGGATCCGCTGCTGGAAGGTACAAACTTATACTTTAACTTACATTTTCTTTATTTTTGATTACTCACCGTACTTGTTTTTAAGAATTGTGTCTTTTTATAAACACTTCACTTTCTCACCTAGAACTGAAAGTTTGCGGTCTGCATAACTGAATTGTATAATATATGAGCTAACTTCTCATTTCTGTAATTTAGGTCGCGCCGCATATCACAAGTCAAGCAGGAGTTGGACACCAAAACGAAAAGAAAATTCGGGAAACACAGCGACTCCAGCGACACCGGGGACTCCAACGCCGACCTGCAGGCGCTCAACCGCCCCCTCGCCGTCAGGGTCACCGCCCCGCGCGACGACTTCGACTACTTCGACTCCCCCAAAACGACCAACGAGTACCCCAACGACAAACTGTACTGCGACCCCTTCTACGTCCCCAAGAAACCGAAACCCAAAGCCGACGACTACATGACCGACAGACACAGAGAAATCATTAATACGGAAATGTCGGAGTTCGAGTTCACTCTGTTGGTATTGGATCTGCTGCAGGAGCTGTGTAAGACGGAGAGCAGCCTGTCTGGTTCGGAGGGGTCGCAAGTGTCGGTGCAGTGCATCAACTTCGCGCTGCGCAACCTCTGCGCGCTGCAGTTCGGCTCTCTCCCGCACAACGCGCTCTACACGCCCGAGCAAACCTCCCGCGTCAAACTCGCCCTCACAGAACTGCTCATCGTCTCCCTAGACAAAGTCCTCGTACATTCCGATCTCTGCGCCAAACTGATCAACAACGGAATCTTACCGATGCTGCTCAGAATCTTAGAAGACGTCGTCTGTAAGTCCGGCAACAAATACAAAGACGAAAAGAGTGCCAAACAGGAGAAACCTAATAAGACTGAATCTGAAAACTTGCTCAAATTCGTTTTCGGCGTTTCGTATTCCATAACCGCGTTCTTCCATTGCCTGTTAATGCAATGCAGATCGGTAGAGAAGCTTCGGGCGTTCACGGAGCAGTTTAAACTGTACGGGGAATGTTTGAAAGGGGGTTTGCTGAAGGAGTGTGTAGAATTGATGGTGAGGATTCCGGGCGACGAGGAGGAGATAACCACGCTAGTGAAGAAGTTGATAGAGTCGCTGGGAAAGCTGATAACGGGGATGAAGCGCGTGCGCAGCGAGGTGGTGCACTCGGCGGCGTGCGCGCGCGCGCGGCACAAGGCGTGTCGCGCGCGCGTGCTGGCCGGCCTGCACCACCACCACGACATCCCAGGCGACGCGGCCGGCCTGCCCTCGCCTCCTCCTGCTGCGTCTCGGTGCTGTACGGTACGCTCACCTCCTGGTCGCCGACGAGGAGGTGTCGGCGCACCACGTGCTGAGACGCAAGATCCTCAGGACGATGCTCCGCTGCGGCGTCTGCTGCTGCTTCTCCCCGGCTTCCTCATGGAGAGCATCGTGCGACTCATGCTCACGCACAACAGCGTCGCCACATTGTGTCTGCAAGTGTTAGAACACACCGTGTACGGAGAATTGGGAGCGAGCATTCTGACGCCGAAAGTGACGGATCAGTTGCCTTGCTCTATTTGCGAACCGAGCGATGACAAGCGAGACGTGGTCAGAAAATACTGTCCGCACGGGGTGAACCCGGTTGATCGGAAGAGCATGTGGTCGTTTTTGATTCATTACAACTCATTGCTCCAATTGGATAATCACAACAACGTGCTCCACGCGACCGTCAGCCACTTGCTGCGCGTGACGCCCAAGTGCCGCACCGAGATGAAATACGAACTACTGTTCAGCGTCATCTATCCGACGTTTATAGTAGCGAAACATAGATACATCCTGCGCAATGAAGAGGCTGCGTATTTCCTGACTGTATCGTGCCTAAACATTTTCGCGAGTCTCCTAAACTCTGTGCCTTTCGCCGAACAATTCATACAGAAAGGCGGCCTCAGTTACGTCCTGGAATTGGTATCCTTATCGGAATTTTCCAATCAATGCTGTTCGATACTCGAAATCGCGATCATTGTCGAGATATTCAAGCTGATGAAAGACAATTCAGACATGACATATTACAGGGAAGTGAGCTCTCTATCGTCAGTGCGAATGCTGATCAAATCATTATCCGAAACGACTGATAATTGTTATAAGATTTACAAGTTGAAACTCTCCGAAGAGACGTTTGGAGAGTTATGCGACCTTACAAAAGAGAGAGAGGCACTAGCTCTGCATACGATACAAGAAAATCGTAGAGATTCTGTGCAATCTCGGAGGTTGTCTATGCCGAAAGCGATCAAAACAAGTTTCGCCGCCAGCGAGAACGTTATCGAGGATTCGGTCGAGAACTACTTGGACGTGCTGAAAAATATTTGTACGTTTTGGAAGTCGTGCGCCGCGCTGTGTCTGTACAGTCCGATGTTCCGTCAGTACATCGTGTCGGAGAGCGTGTTCGTGGACAGCTACGCGATGCTGAAGCTTCTGCTGCACCACCTCTGCAACAACGAGTGCAGCGCGCCAGAGATGAGAACAGGCATCAAGATCGTCGAGGCGCTTTTGACTGTGCAGTTTGCTGTGTCAGGTGAGTTTAATTTTCATTCAAGTATTTACTTCACTTTGTAATAATTCATTTATTTAACCGTTTTGGTACACTAAACATACATAAAAATAATTTACAATGAGACAAGACATAACAGAAATAAAAATAAGCAATTGGTCTGGGTTCAATGCATGCTTTAAACCCGGGCCCCATGAGGCGGGGCATTTTCATCATTTATGAGAATAAAATAGCACTGTTTGTGCATTAAAATCCCAAAAGACATAACAGTTTTACTCATTTCGAAATAGGAATTTACTCATTTTCATCATCCATCAGGTAGAGCGGTTAGTCTTAGTTTAAATTCAGGCTTTCTTACGCCTTGCAGAAATCGAGCCTGGCTTATTTATAACTAAGTAGTTCGTACCGTGACCTACTGCAACAATAGTAGGTTAGGTTTAACACCTACACACAATACTTTACAGTATTCCTAAACGGATTTTCCTGCCTACCCCACTAACGTCATTACACGATCGGATTGCGTTACATTGTAACTTACAATACTAACATAGGGTGTTGTATGTAAACTGATACAAACAAGTTCAAGACCGCACTAATACAAAAATCGCAGTAAAATTCTTGCATCAAGCAAGATTTTATCTAAGATCCTAGCGATAAAGTAATATTTCGTTCAGACTGCCTATGATTGAATGTTTTGTAATTATCCCACGAATGTTTAGAAACATTTACGTAATTTGCGGTGGATGGCGGCAAAACTTAAGTTTCGCCTGATTTGGTTTCATATTCGTAGTTTTGCGGTTGCGTTTGAGTCGTAATAATTTGATCCACGCTTCCGTTTTGGTTAAACATTATCACCTATTCAATTACTTAGGTTATTTCTGGCAATTTGATACCTTTGATCAATTTATTAGTCTTATTTTGGGGTGTTTAATGGATTGGACATGTGCCTTAAACTTTGCCGACGTGTGACGTGATATCAAACTTAAGAACTAATCCTAAGGAACATACCTATGTCGAATAAACTACAAATAAAATGACTTCACGTAGATGGGATGATCGTAAGGTTAGATGTTTTTGTTGTGTCCCAGCATGCCTACTGTAGAAAAAGTAGTTGATTTTTATATCTAATTGCATCTGCAAATATTTCGGTACATTGTTCTTTACACTTTGATTGCTGTGGTTATCTATAATGACTTCCATTTTCAAACAGACGTAACAGCTGGGCGCAGTAAGGAGACAAGTTGCGAGTTGGTGCGTGCCGCACTGAGCTCTGCGCGCGCCCTGTCGGCCGGCGGCGGCGGGCTGAAGGCGCTGTGCGAGGCGCTGATCCGCGTGTGCGTGGCGCGCCCCACTCGCCACCACGCCATGCCCGCACCGAGCCACGCTAAGGTGCGTACTGTTGCGAGCTAGTGCGTGCCGCACTGAGCGGCGCGCGCGCGCTGTCGGCCGGGGGCGGCGGGCTGAAGGCGCTGTGCGAGGCGCTGATCCGCGTGTGCGTGGCGCGCCCTACTCGCCACCACGCCATGCCCGCACCGAGCCACGCTAAGGTAAGTATTCATCATATCAGCCATAGGACGTCCACTGCTGAACATAGGCTTCCCCTAAATATTTCCAGCTTGTCCGATTAGAAGCGGCCTGCATCTAGCATTTCCCTGCGGACTTGGCCAGATCGTCTGTCCATCTCGCGGGGGGCCATCCTACGCTGCGCCTGCCGGTACGTTGTCTCCAGTAGGTATTATACTATATATATCACGCGTATATCCCTTGCAGGGTAGGCAGAGCTTAGACGGCTGTAAGAAACGACAACTATACCACGTCTGACAATGGTTTGAGAGTCATTCAGAAGACTTGTGTATCAATAAACAGAACAGGACAGGTTATCAGCCTGTCGCCTAAAATTGAAATACTCATTAACACTAGAAAGACGGACTGGGGTCGAATGACCCATTTCAAAATTCTGACGTCATTATTTTCGAATCTTTTTTGTCAAATTACTAGATATTCTGTGACTTTTATTAAAATTGCGTCAATTTACATGTAGCAGCGTTAAAACAGAAAAATATTAATTTGAATTGAAATAAAATAAACATCTACCTATAAAGACGGCTGGGGTCATATGACCCAAACGCCGCGTAATATTTGTTATTTTAGGTGGTCAGAAATATTTGTTTATTTTATTTATTTAGATTTTGTTGCGTACATTTCTCATATGACACTGTTCATTGTTTTAGTCGACTTCCTGGCGCGAACAGACTAATGATAGTGCATATTCTATCGACTCCGAGTCTAGTTCTATTGAAAACTATTGTCGAAACGATAATGTCGCGTTCGCTCGGAGATCAAGAAGTGTTGCACTATTTACAACCTATGCCACAAGATTTATCGAGTAGTGAGGATGGTGATGATGAATCGTTACGCCCAGAGCCAGAATTTGAAGAAAGTAACGTTAAAATCCAAATTAAAACAGTCACAGGCTACATAAGATATGCAGGGGTCAAATGACCCCAAGCCGTCTTTCGTGGTAAGCCAATTTTTCAGTCTTTCTAGTGTTAACTCACAAATCCCTTAGTCGCTTTTTACGACACCCACGGGAACTGGCATGGTGGTGCGGGTGGGTGATGCTATTCTAAGCCGGCACCACACGGCAAGCATTACATGCTACTTTGTTCAATAATAAATGACGGCTGAATGTCACATTTTCTCAGTCGCATTAAGAGTGCATTAATACCCTTACATAGACAATGGCGTACATGCTTTCCCTCTTTTACGGAACCGCCGCCATTTATAAACCCATTCTCTATTGAACCAGGTAGTAGCGAGAGCATTCTTGTTTGTGTTATTTTGTTAGAACGGGTACTGGTAGAAATAGAGTAATGCTATTCTAAGCCGGCACCGCACGGCCCAGAAAATATCCGTCAGCTAATTATTAGATTCAATATGAGAAACCTTGCCGGGCACTTTAGTAAGTTCAAAAGTTGTTCATTGTAATGGTCTGCAACCACGCATGGATTGCTTTTCTAAATCTATTTATCGGAAAGTGACAGCTATACAGAGTGTAAAAAATCAACTGCAAATTTAAGGGGTGAACCAGCCCGTGAAACTGAACAACTTTACCCAAGGAACATAGGTCGAAATATGAAAAAAAATTTGGTCCCCTCATACTAAATGTACCAGCCGACCAAGTCAATTTGTATGGGAGATCCAAATTTTTTTTTCAAATCTCGACCTATGTTCCTTGGGGAAAGTTGCTCAGTTTCATGGGCTGGTCCACCCCTTAAATTATTTGCAGTTGATTTTTTTACACCTTATATGGAACCGGCACTAGTGTAACTATAACCATAACAGCCACAACAGTCCACTGCTGGACATGGGCCTCCCCCTATCGGGGGTATTGCCATGCTCACCACGCTTGGCAGGCGGATGGGCACTAGTGTAAGCTTAATTTAAACTCTAAATAAATATTGTTTTCATTATTGTTAAGCATCCTCTGGATATCGAAGACCAGGTAAGATCTCTTATTTTATTCATTTTCTTTTCTTTTTACTTATTTATAACAGAGGACATAGGTAGGTACAATGTATTAATCAAGATGAATTATTTAAGTAGTCCAATTATTCATGAATCAAGTTCTATAAATATTATTCATGCGTTATTAATTATTATATTGTATCAAAACGGATGACACAGTAATACATGTTGTAGTGGTATGTGTGCGCAACGTGCGTACTTATAATGTAGTGTGTGTAAGTAGGTCGATTAGTATAAGCATTATTTGAATTTATAAATTATATCGTATTTTAATCAGACTTCTATGTAGACACTAAACTGTACGGACGTCCTGCAATAAATATTACTTACTATGTAATCTACGTGTTTGGAATTATTCGCCCAACAACCACCCTCTGCGAGCTCCGGAACTCATGCTGTCCCTGAGGTTTCTACATACAAACCGCGGGATAGTATATGGCGACCGAAGTGGAATCAAGATGGAATCTTCAAGACTAGCACCAACAGTTTTTGAATAAGAAGACGCGAAGACTAAGAAGAATGAAGCCAGCCCAATTATTGAAGAAGGAAGCGGAAAACCTATAGAAGAAAGAAGAACCCTTACTGAAGAAAGAAGAAACATTATAGAAGATAGAAGATACCACCTTATAGAAGAGAGAAGAAACATTATAGAAGAAAGAAGATACCACCTTATAGAAGAGAGAAGAAACCTTATAGAAGAGAGAAGAAACCTTATAGAAGAAAGAAGAAACCTTATAGAAGAGAGAAGAAACCTTATAGAAGAGCGAAGAAACATTATAGAAGAGCATCATGATCAAGAAAGAAGAAAGAAGAGTTCGAGCGGTGTCCAGGGTTTTCCCGGCCCACGGTGTCCAGGGTATAGCCCGGCCCATGTAGCAGCGGTGTCCAGGGTTTTCCCGGCCCACGGTGTCCAGGGTATAGCCCGGCCCACAACGTAAGCAGCCAACCAGCCCAAGTCTACGTGCAGTCTACAGCCTGCATTGCGTCACCGAGCCGAAGTCAGCCGTCCGCGCGATTCAAGAATGATGACAAGACGAAACAAGTAATCTAGAACCTGTATTATGTAAGTGATTTAATTTATATCTATTTTTAGGAATGTCGTAATATTTTTGTTTTTAATAGATAGGGTGTATTTATGTAGTATGTTTTAATGGCAGAAGAATCCATAAAAGAGATATTTACAAGTTTAAATGCATTAAGAAGAGCACTCGTTCAATTAGGTCCGAAAAGGCGACATGGAAATAATTATGAGAATAAAATTGCTGAGGTAAAGAAATTGTATACAGAGTATGAGTCACTTCTTGATACATTACCAGAGGATATTTCAGATGACATAATAGCTTTATGCGGTTCGATAGACAAAATATATGAAGAGATTTTAAATTTGCCTTGTATTGTACCAAAAAAAAATTTAAAAATGACAGAAGCGAAAGAGAAATTTTGTCTTAAGACAGCAGTTAGTTTGTTACCGAAAATGAATGGTAGAGAAAGTGTTACCTTAGAATTAATTGAAGCTATAGAGTTATATGATTCTATGCTAGATGACAGTGGTAAAAAATCAATGATCAATTTTGTGCTGAAAACTAGGTTAAACAGCGGTGCCAAAATGCGTTTGAAATCAGAGTACGAAACCGCTGAAGATCTTATTTTGGATATGAAACTGCATCTTCTAACCATAAAATCAGACACCACATTGCAGTCTCAGTTGCAGAACGCTAGGCAGGGAGATAAGTCTGTTAGAGAGTTTGGAGAGGAGATAGAAAAGTTATTTGTCGATTTAACTATTTCTCAGGCAGGAACTGATGACGATGCGTATACCTATCTACGACCTTTGAATGAAAAAAACGCTGTAAAACGTTTTGCTGAGGGTCTTAGGAGTCAGAGATTAGGGACAATAATTTCAGCTAGAGGGTTGACGACTATAAAAGAGGCTATTAGGGTAGCCGAAGATGAATCGTTTTCATCTCATAGCCAGCAGGTTTTACCGTACTCCCATAGAGGCCAAGGTCCCAGAGGTCTAAATAGATTCTCATACAATTCGTCTCGTGGACGTGGATCACGTGGACAAATGCGTGGTCAATATAACCAAAATTCATTTGGTTCACGAAATTATTACAACAATAATTTCAATGCTTTTAATAAAAGTAGGCCAGAGCCGCGCGTCACTAATATGCGAGGCGCTGAACGTGGATTTTACCGTGGTGGTTCAAACTGCATGCGTAAGCCATATCGTGGACATGGAAACAGTCGAGGCTACGGGTCATCGCACCGAAACGCGTTGAATCATTTTGTAGGCAATGAAAATGACGAACAAAGTAATTCTTCGTCATCAATGCAGGGTAGAGATTTTGGAAAATCTAATCCAAATCAGTTTTTTCGTGCCTAATCAAGTAATGGTTTGCGATAATGTAAACTGGATTTATTTTAAAGTTAATAATAATAGTTTGGATTTTCTTTTAGACACAGGGGCCTCTTTATCAGTAATTAAATATAGTTTTATTAAGGAGCTAGGTTTAGAAAGCAAAATTATAGATTGTAATATGACAATTTACGGAATTGGAGGTGAAGTTGATTCAATAGGATTTTTATATCTTACTTTAGATTATGAAGGGTCTTATTTTCAACACAAGTTTTATGTTTTTGGGGAAATTCCATGCCTGACAGCAGGAATAATAGGACAAGACTTCTTAAAACGAAACGGTGGAAATATTGATTATGAAACAGACATATTAACTCTAAGAGATAGAGTACAGCAGAAAAAGATTTTCATTCCGATCAATTTAACAAATTATTGTTTTACGATCGCGCCGCGTTGCGAAATAATTAAGTATGTGCCGACTAGACAAAGGGAGATTGTGTGGTTATTGCAAAGGAGTTACAAAGGGTGTGTTTGTTGCCAGTGTGGTGACATCGCCAAAAGATGGAAGGATTCCGGTACGGTTTATGAATACGACGGATGTAGAAGTGGAAGTGGATTTGAATGATCTAGAAACGGATAGTTTAAACAATTATGCATATTGTAACTTTAACCGACCTGACGTCACTGTAGATAGAGTAAAAACGTTATTGTCTCAGCTTAATTTAGGTTCTTACTTAAATGAGAAAGAGCAGTTATCTATAGAACAGCTTTGTGCTAAGTATCCGGATATTTTTCATTTACCCGGAGACAAGTTAACTTACACTAACGTATATGAACAATCTATTCAAATAAAAGAGAATGCCTCCTGTATATAGGAAACAGTACAGGATACCTTTTGCCCAAAAGGACGAGCTTAATAAGCAAGTTCAAGATATGCTGAACAATAAAATTATTGAATCTTGTTCGAGCGAATGGTCCAGTCCTTTATTGTTAGTGCCAAAAAAAGTCTGATAGTAACGGTCCCCGCAAATGGCGAGTGGTTATAGACTACAGACAATTAAATGAGAAAATAAAAGATGATAAGTTTCCCCCTACATAATATCACAGAAATATTAGAGTCATTATCTGGAGCCATGTATTTCAGTCATTGCGACTTAAGTCAAGGTTACTATCAATGTAATTTAACTAAAGATAGTAGGAAATATACAGCCTTTACTACCGATAAGGGTCAATACCAAATGTGCAGACTACCTATGGGTTTGAAAATCAGCCCATCTGCTTTTAGTAGGCTAATGACAGTAGCGATGTCTGGATTAAACTATGAATCATGTTTAATTTATTTAGACGACTTGATTATCTACGGACGTAATTTAGAGGAGCATAACAAAAATTTAGTTGCAGTTTTAGAGCGATTACGCAAAGTAAATTTAAAATTAAATCCAACAAAATGTGAATTTCTGAAGCGACAAATTTTGTATCTAGGTCATGTTATATCCAAGGAAGGTATTTTGCCAGATCCGCAGAAAGTAGAAGTCATCGAACGTTATCCGGAGCCAGCTACTTCGGATGACGTCAGGCGATTTGTTGCATTTGCCAACTATTACAGAAAATTCATACGTAATTTTGCGAATATTGTTGTACCTTTGAATAAATTATTAAGGAAAGGTTGCGAATTTAAGTGGACTAAAGAATGTCATGAAGCATTTATTACTCTTAAATTAGCGCTTTCCCAACCACCAGTTTTAGATTTTCCTGATTTAACTGAAAATAACAGGTTTACTTTAATGACCGACAGTTCAGGTTTTTCGCTTGGCAGTGTATTATGTAATGCAAATGGTAGACCAGTTGCCTATGCAAGCCGTGGATTAAATAAAGCCGAGTTGAATTATCCAATAATAGAAAAGGAATTACTTGCAATCGTTTGGTCGATTCAGTATTTTAGACCGTATTTATATGGTAGAAAGTTTTAATAAAACCGACCATAAGCCATTATTATATTTATTTAACATGACCAACCCGAGCAGTAGATTGACTAAGTTCAGGTTAAGCTTAGAGGAATACGATTTTGATGTTGAATACGTGAAAGGGAAAGATAATGTAACGGCCGACGCATTATCTAGGATTGTTTTAACATCTAATGACCTGAAGCAAATGTCTGAAGGCACAGTATGTGTTATGACACGAGCTCAAGCGAGATGTATGCAAGAAGCTCAACAAACATCACTTTCAAGTAGTGAGAACTCTGTTGTCAGTAGGTCTGATCAACCTCAGATAGTAGAGATACTCAAGAAACGGAAAAATGACGTTGAACTAGTAATACATACAGAATCCAATTTACGCAAAATTTTCAGAGGTAAAAATAAGGACAGGTTGTGTTTTTCAAAGAATAGAAGAGTAATTTACTCAAAGGAAAAGTCCACACTCAACATAAGCCATAACTCTTTATCAGCATCATCGCGAGTCGAGTTGTTGAAAGAATTGGCGTTATTATGTAGTGAAAATAATATTGATGAGATAATAATTTTGAAAAATAAATCTAATGGAAGTTTTATACAATGGTTAGCAAAGTATATTAAAGATAAAAAATGGTTTACTCAAAGAATTTGTATAGTAAGAGATGTACAAAGAATAGATAGTGAAGACGCAAAGCGCGTAATTATGAACGATTTTCATTTATTGCCAAGTAGTGGACATGTAGGCATCAAGCGAATGGTGAATAACATAAAGAAGTTTTATTATTGGCCTTCTATTGAAAAGTTGTGACCGATTATATAAATAAATGTAGTAAATGTCAGACTCAAAAGTATACAAGTATTACTAAAGAACCATTAACAATAACGACAACTGCATCGTCAGCATTTGAAAAGATATTTTTAGATTTGGTAGGACCTCTCGATAAAGACGATTACGGCTATAGCTACATACTGACATTGCAATGTGAATTAACTAAGTATACTGAAGCTTATCCATTAAAGTCAAAAACCACAGAAGAAGTTGCACGTTCATTTGCAGAAATCTTTGTTTTGCGATATGGTATCCCTAAAGAGATAGCATCGGACAGAGGCACAGAATTTATTTCTAGCACAATGTCAGAATTATGTAAAATATTGAAAATTGAACAGACATTTTCTACCGCTTACCATCACCAAAGTATAGGTTCATTAGAAAATTCTCATAAAGTTCTAGGTGCATATTTACGCATACAAACAAACAATAATCCATCTACATGGAGTACGTGGTTACAGTATTGGAGTTTTTCATACAATACAAGTGTTCACACTGAAACCAAGTACACTCCGTTTGAATTGGTATTTGGTCAAGTATGTAGACTACCACATAGCCTTAGCAATGAAAATAATGTTATAGATCCATTGTACAATTTTGAAAATTACCCAAAAGAATTTAAGTATCGGTTGCAAAGAGCACAGAATGACGCAAGAAATAAGTAAAATAGCACGTAAGCAGTCTTATGATAAGGCAATAAATCCAATTATTTATAAGCCAGGTGATAAGTTGTTGCTGAAAAATGAAACTGGCAATAAGCTAGATAATTTGTACTTAGGCCCATATGATGTAATTCAAGACATTGCGCCAAATGTAAAAATAAATTATAATGGAAAAGAAATGACTGTACATAAAAATAGAACTAAGCGATTTTTGTTTTAGTAGGTAGTACATTAATTGATTAATATGATATTAGTTTGAAAGTAAGTCGAAAAGAAGAATGTCTCGATATAAGCATTATTTGAATTTATAATGTAATCATTTTGTAATACTTAGGTGTTTAGTTTTAAGATACTAAAATAATTGTAACTGTAACTCATATAAAAAAAAAAATGATATGTACCTACTTATCATTTTTTTTTTGAAAAATAGGGGGGATGATGTAGTGGTATGTGTGCGCAACGTGCGTACTTATAATGTAGTGTGTGTAAGTAGGTCGATTAGTATAAGCATTATTTGAATTTATAAATTATATCGTATTTTAATCAGACTTCTATGTAGACACTAAACTGTACGGACGTCCTGCAATAAATATTACTTACTATGTAATCTACGTGTTTGGAATTATTCGCCCAACAACCACCCTCTGCGAGCTCCGGAACTCATGCTGTCCCTGAGGTTTCTACATACAAACCGCGGGATAGTATAATGTATCTAGGTAACTATTTAATCATGAAAAACGAAATAATAAAAACTTAAAACCTAAGTTCTATAAATCACAGTTTCTTTATAATAAACCACAAAAGTAAGACGAATAAAAAAAGACGCGGAAGGTCTGTGCAGCGTTTTTATTACTTAAAAATACGTAGTCTAGAGACCGGTTTTAGGCATCTCCATGCATTCTATAGATTTTAGTTTTAGGGGCAAGCGGGCTGATTATAAAACCCTGTAGATTATGTAAAACTATAGGACTAACTTTTTTCTATAATTATGTCACATGTAAAAATAAACTCTTCTAATGTTTATAGAGACAAATGAAAAAATTAAATCACCTTAACATTATTATTGTTAAAACTTGATTCAAATTTAATAAATATTTGCAGTTACCTTTTGTAAATGGGATTATCCCTGAGCTTTGTCCGCTTTATCCCATCATAAAACGATATTAGATACTTTAGTCATCTCATGACTATCATCAGATAATGAATCCAATTCTACGGGACCCATCCTCATTTAAATTAAGACGGCGCTTAGATTGACCGCGCCGCGTGTGACACTACAGAATCGAAACCAGCGGTACTTTCGCGTCTATCGTCATTCAAGCCGGTCGGAATCTTAAACCAATTAGTAAAACAGTAGGTCGATTTCCGATGGTCATATTTAGTTTCATTTTGCGTAGAATATTGGCCTACATAACAGTGCGTGGACAATTAAAAAAGATCTAAGAAGTTTTGAAAACAAGTTCTGTAATTAGATATTGTGCAATACCATAGAGGTCTTATATTGATGTTGGTAAAAGTGCAGTGATTAGGTACAAGAGTGTTGTGAATGATGTGGTGCTTATTTGTGACGTAAAGAGGATTTCGAATCGTTATAATGAACGAATCCATCCCGTGTCTCTTAATGCCTACTGTAAGTTCAAACTTTAAACACTAGTTGTGGAACAAGGCACAAATACTTGCCTTTTTGTTGCTTTGTGTATTAAATTGCGTGAGTTGTCCTGAAATATTTGAATATTTGTTCCAAATATATTTTAAGTTATTGCTCGGTGATATTATTTTTATATACAAATACTCAAAAAAGGAATGTTTTTTCGTGTATGCAATCAGTAAACTCCAACACTACGGAACCGATTTCAAAAATTATTTTACCATTAGAAAGCTAAAACATCCCTGAGTAATTTAGACTACTTTTACCACTGTAAAATGTCTTGTTCTCACTGAAAATGGGTAAGCAGCAGTTTCTCTCCTAATACCTCCTAGTACTTTATAATTAAGTAGAGATGTCCTTTACTTTACACAAAAATGTCTTCTCGTGTGGGACACCAAGTCGAACCCCAGTGTCAGAGTTTTAGCTAAAATGTAGCAGGCCTCGGACATGGTTGTGTAACGACTGCCGCCTAAGTAATCATAGACAGCAACCTGGACCGACGACTTAAGTATTATACTGTCTACAGCGTTGTAGAGCAATAATGTGATATTTATTACACTGGATTACGCTTTGGATTACGATCCACGTTCTTGTGGTTTGCTATTCGCAATAGATCAGTTTAACAAAACCACTAAACAGTCTATCATTTCCTACCATAGATATTAGATATGATTTGTAGTAACCGGAGTAATATTGTACCTACCAAGGTATGTAACGTAATCAACTTGTGATGTTCTGATAGTAAAATGTGTTTCAGGATGTTGAGTAGGTATTCCATCATACAAATATATTTGATAGTAATAAACAATCGGATTGCAAATCAACTAATAACTAAACGGCAAAATAAGTTTCATATTTTACGATTTCACATACAAATCGCGTACGGCAAGCAGTTGACCTTGATTGGCCTAATTTTTGCAATAATGGGCTATGTTATATGGGTTTGTTGTTGGCATTTGAAAAAGTATGTGTAAACACGTTTAACGTGTTTCCCTTCTCACTTTGTAAACATTTTTATCGTTTGAAAAAGGAAGTTATTCGGAAGTAGGTACATAAATATCACGCCTAAATCCTTTGCAAGGTAGTGAGTGTAACCACAAAAATATACTGATATTTACTCCACGTCTGACAATCAATTAGATTAAATAGTTATGTAGGTATCATCATAGTGACAGGTTGTCAGTAATTCGCGTTGTAGTGCAAACGCCTAAGTCGAGACGCGTTTAGAGTAGGAACACAAAATTGTTATAAAAAGAGAAAATTTTGCCTTACGAATTTTCTTTTTTTAAAGATTGAATTAGATTGTGACTTTAGAGAGAATCTTGTAAATTCCTACTAAGAAATAACTTCGACTTTGACTCTATATGTATGTATATGTAAATGCACTATTTACCTATGATTTGTTGTTTATAAACAGTTGCCACCTCTGGGGTGCGAGTCGGGAGCCAGCTCCGCAGGTGGCTCGTCCAGCGAAGACAGCTGCGAGGCGCCGTATGCGAGCGAGCACAGCGAGCCCACCCGCCTGGATCCGGGATATGAGGTAATGAGGAACTGTCCAGAGCCACGTTATTGAAAAAAATATATAGATGACGCGCTCCATCCTCATGTAGATATATGTCGATAGAGAACGCCATTCATATTTTTCTCTTCAATAATGTGGTCCTGGACAGTCCCTTATTGAAGAAAAGGTATAGACCGGATACGTTTAGACTTTTGAATCGTTCAGGCGCCCTGCGGCCAAGTCGCAAATAGTCCAGCGCGCTGAAACAGTCCAGTCAGTCCAGTCCAGGACTGTTTGCGAGCTTGACCGAATGCGAACTGGACCATTTGTGAACTAGGCTGTTTGCGAATTAGATCGATTACGAACTGGACCCCTGGACCATTTGCGAATTGAACACAATGATCCCAAACATTTTGAATATGGTCAAGCTTTTGTTGCACCAAATTTTAGCTTCCAACGAGAGATACAAATATTTAAGCATTTACAAATCATAGAGAGGTAGACGTTTATATTGTATTTCAGAGTTTGTTGATTGAACAACTGTTTTTTGCAGGCTGATGTAGAGATCGGAAACTTGGAACTTTTAACTTTGGAAAAGTCGAGAAAACTGTCGGGATTGACATCTCTGAAGAATATTTCAGGTAGGTACCTGATAAATTTACCATTAGGTGCTTGATTAGGTGCGTCCACACTGCCCGAGGCTGCTCGCTGCCTGACTGCCTCGGGAGGCAGAGCAGCCTCGGGCGGCATACGCTCGTGCGCAGGCGAGCCAAGTTCGGCCCAATTTGGACGCCTAAATAAATTATAGGCAATGTTCTGAGGCGCGTAGATTTTGGCTCGGCCCGCGCGCGTTCGCCCGATCACGAAAATGCGTTGCCTCGGGTGAGGCACGTAATTTTTTGGTCGTTTGCCTCGCGAGTTTGTAAGGTTTATTTTCTTTTTTTCTTATTATTAAGTTAGGTAAGGAAATATCTCATTTATACTTTACTTTGACTAAATACAAACCTTCGTAACGAATTTTAGGTCGGTACGACGATTGGAAGATATAGATAAATTTTTTGTTTTAGTTCCTTAGGGGAATGAATTTACTTACACCTTCATTATTTTTAAAACCGACTCACACTTGGCCATTTTCAGATTTTTTCCTTTACCTTGACCTAAAGACCTACCTCCATGCCAAATTTGAAGTCAATACGACCATTGGAAGTGGTCTAGGTTTTTGATGAGTGAGTGAGTCAGTCAGTCAGTCAGTGAGTGTATAGTAAAAATAGCGATTTTCTGACGTCAATATCTCAAGACCTACAATAGGTACATTAATGAAATTTTGTATTTTAGATAAGTAAGTAGATCTCGACAGATACTAGAAATTTCATATGCGTAGATAAAATAGATTTTGAGTTATAGGTGGGTCGAACTTGGCCCGAAATGGTTCGTGTAATATAACCCACGGCCGGTGTGTCGCTTTTTTTGCTCGAACTTGGCGGACACACTGCCGTGTGTCTAGATTTGTATGAGTAAAAATATGGTTTTGTTTTCAGCATACGCAGGAGTGGAAGACGAGCAAATAGAATGTGCGGAGTACAGCAAGCAGAGCGAGCTGGCGCATCCAGAACTATGCGTCATTGTCGTCGACGTGCTCACGCAGCTCATACAGAAGTAAGTTTTAAGTTTTCCACTGCTGGACATGGGGCTCCCCCTATCGGGGGGGGTATTACCATACTCACCACGCTTGGCAGGCGGATTGCCGAGCGCAGTGCGAGATCTTTAATTCACACGGAACGCTGCTGCCCAATACCTGGAAAATTAATCTTTAGTCGCTGTTTACTACAACCACGGGTAGAATTGGGGTGAGGCTATTCTAAGCCGGCATCCCACGGCATGTGGTTTTTATTGTTTTTCATACATTGTGATAAAAATCGGGATCGTAGCGATAGTTTGTAGGTAAATGTTTATCGTTTTACCTTTATTGATTTACCTTACCTACTACACTTAGACCCTGTTTATGATGACGGTTTATCTATCTATCTATATGATGAAGACTTAGCGTTGTACTTACTATTTTGTAGGTACTCGTATATATGGGAGTAGGGACAAAGTTATTTGTGGTTGTTGTGTTTTGAAATGAGTATGTTGACTTGAAAAAAATCTATAAAAATAATAAATGAACTTGCGACTAAGTAAACATATTTTATTGTGGCATCTTAAAGCGCATTTTAATGCGATTCTGGGTTTTCTTAAGATGAATAGACGAGATTATACATTACATTAGCGAGATAAGCCAAGTGGCCGCATAATTTATTGCAGTTCTTCATCAAGAATGTCAACATTGTAAAGATAATATGCTAATTTATTAATTTAGGTGAGATACTAGTTACCTACTTCTGTTTTTTTTATTTAGGACACAAGTTCAATAATCCCATTTAGGTACATGTGACTGTCAAAAATAGCAATTTTAGAATTTTAGCATAGCATTTCACTTTTAGTAAAATAGGTTTAGAAAAAATAATAGACATCATAGACTATTTTTAGTCATGTCTTCTTTAAAATGTCTATGCTTTCTTCGAAATTTCACACATTTTCTTCTATGCTTATCTGACATCTTTTTGACAAATAATGTGTAGGGTGTAGGTAAATGTCGTAGACAATTTAGTTGAAATCATCTCCTTTCCTTTTCTAATTAAATTTTTCTAAATGTGATAACCATCTATAATTCGTTGGTGATAACGCTATTCCAAATTTGCTATTTGAGACAGTCACATGGAATAGAGACCAATGTGGGTGTAAAGTTTTTATAAGGTTTTTGAAGGTCGGTGCGAGCTTCGATCGAATCATCAAGTGTTAAGTAGTTGGGACATAACGAAATGAAAATGAGCTTAAATTTGTAAGTTTCCTTTCATTTTGTTTAAAATGTACAAATATAAAAGGTGCTGATAGACTGAAATTGTTTGCGTCTTTTCATTTGAGCAAAATGTCAACAATAATGTTGCTGTCCAGGTAGTACGCAACTACAAGGTTTTCAGTCTTTGATGTTGGAGGTCTTAGTTTTCAGACTGCTAACGTCACAGAAGACTCGCCGTCAGCGAGCATGCAGCGCGCGACGGCCGCGCTCGCGTGTTACGCGGCTGGCCGGCGCGCTCGCTCACACGCGCAGCGCGCCGCCCACGCTGCTCGCGCGGCTGCTCGCGCAACCAGCAAGGTGCTGCAACGCTGCTAACGAGCCCAGCAAGCAAGGTGAGTGCTGCTCGCTCGCACCGCCCACGCTGCTCGCGCTGCTGCTGCAGCACATTGAGTGCTGCGCACCGCCCACGCGCTCGCGCGGCTGCTCGCTGCTGCAGGACAAGCAGCAAGGTGAATGCTGCTGCTCGCGCACGCCGCTGCTGCAACGCCACGCAGCAAGAGTGCTGCTCGCTCGCACCGCGCTGCTCGCGCGCTGCACGCCGCCGCCGCTGCGCGCGCCCAGCAAGGTGAGTGCTGCTCGCTCGCACCGCCACGCTGCTCGCGCGGCGCTCGCCGCACGCTGCTGCAGGGCACGAGCCCAGCAAGCGCTGCCACCGCCCACGCTGCTCGCGCGGCTGCTCGCCCCGCACGCCGCCGCCGCGCTGCTGCAGGGACACGAGCCCAGCAAGCAAGGTGAGTGCTGCTCGCTCGCACCGCCCACGCTGCTCGCGCGGCTGCTCGCCCCGCACGCCGCCGCCGCGCTGCTGCAGGGCACGAGCCCAGCAAGCAAGGTGAGTGCTGCTCGCTCGCACCGCCCACGCTGCTCGCGCGGCTGCTCGCCCCACGCCGCCGCCGCGCTGCTGCAGGGACACGAGCCCAGCAAGCAAGGTGAGTGCTGCTGCTCGCACCGCCCACGCTGCTGCGCGCGGCTGCTCGCCCGCACGCCGCCGCCGCGCTGCTGCAGGGACACGAGCCCAGCAAGCAAGGTGAGTGCTGCTCGCTCGCACCGCCCACGCTGCTCGCGCGGCTGCTCGCCCCGCACGCCGCCGCCGCGCTGCTGCAGGGACACGAGCCCAGCAAGCAAGGTGAGTGCTGCTCGCTCGCACCGCCCACGCTGCTCGCGCGGCTGCTCGCCCCGCACGCCGCCGCCGCGCTGCTGCAGGGACACGAGCCCAGCAAGCAAGGTGAGTGCTGCTCGCTCGCACCGCCCACGCTGCTCGCGCGGCTGCTCGCCCCGCACGCCGCCGCCGCGCTGCTGCAGGGGCACGAGCCCAGCAAGCAAGATGAGTGCTTCAAACCAGCGTCTCTGCCTGACAATGCTAGCGACACTTAGTGTGTAGACACACTACGACTGAAATTACGCGACCGAAATTCGGCGGCTAAATTCCGTTCCGTCAGTTTTCGGGGTTTTCGGTTTGGAGGACACCCTATAAGCGCCGAAATTACTTACAAATCACGAAGAATTACTTCGGACCGAAATTCGGCGACGGAATTTCGGCTGAAGTGTGTCATCCGTAATGCAAATAACATTGCTGGCGTAATCGCGCCGAATACCGTCGCGTAATTTCGGTCGTAGTGTGTCGAGACACTTACCCTTCGAGTCACCTTGGTAATACCTGCAAGCGGGACCATGCAAGTGTTTATGCTATAACTAGAAATGGTGCTCTACCCGTCCTCTTTTCTTTTTCTTTTCGTACGGGACACTAACTCATCCAACGAATCTAAGGACCTTGGTGCCAGAGTTTTATCAACCGCCCTACTACAATTAGCTGGTTTCTGACATGGTTGTTTCATAACCATCTAAATCATACACAGCATCCGGGACCAACAGTAAAACTTGCCATCTGAAACACGGAACCATCTTTTTTTCGGACTATGAGGTGGTTCAGCCTACAACGTTCTAACCAAACTGGGGGCAAAACCTGCCCTGATACAAGCTTAATTTGTATAGGCAAGTCTTTCTACCTAGATATATTCGTTAAACGACTCGGTGTCCCACACGAAGAGAGAGACAGTCAGTAACAATATTTCTTTCTACCTTCCAGACCTCCAACGCAGCATACTGGAGCTGATCCACGTGGTGGCATCCCAGAGCATCACTTCGACGGAACTGGCTGCCTTCCTCCGGCTATTCACCGCTGAGAACCCGCCCCTAGGGCCTCTGCTGACGGCCCTGCAGAGGCTAGTGAACACAGCTGTTCCCGGGACACCTGACTGCATACTCAGCTTCCCGGTGGACACGCAGCACACAGGTATAACGGAGCTGGATGTCTTCCTTCGTTTATTCACCGCTGAGAACCCGCCCCTAGGGCCTCTGCTGACGGCCCTGCAGAGGCTAGTCAATACTGCGGTGCCAGGGACCCCTGACTGCATACTCAGCTTTCCCGTGGATACGCAGCATACAGGTAGAAAAAATAATGTGTAAACTATGCTAAAACAGTGTGAGAAACTCCATGAAACTGTCTATAAGTGTCTTTGATGGAAAGAGTGGTGGCATCCCAGAGCATCACTTCTACGGAGCTGGCTGCCTTCCTCCGTTTGTTCACAGCTGAGAACCCGCCCCTAGGGCCTCTGCTGACGGCCCTGCAGAGGCTAGTGAACACAGCTGTTCCCGGGACTCCTGACTGCATACTCAGCTTCCCGGTGGACACGCAGCATACAGGTATAACGGAGGTGGCAGCCTTCCTCCGACTATTCACAGCTGAAAACCCGCCCCTAGGGCCTCTGCTGACAGCCTTGCAGAGGCTAGTCAACACTGCGGTGCCAGGGACCCCTGACTGCATACTCAGCTTCCCGGTGGACACGCAGCACACAGGTATAACGGTCCGGAACTGGCTGCCTTCCTCAGACTCTTCACCGCTGAGAACCCGCCCCTAGGGCCTCTGCTGACGGCCCTGCAGAGGCTAGTGAACACTGCGGTGCCAGGGACCCCTGACTGCATACTCAGCTTCCCGGTGGACACCCAGCACACAGGTATAACGGAGCTGGCTGCCTTCCTCCGACTATTCACAGCTGAGAACCCGCCCCTAGGGCCTCTGCTGACGGCCCTGCAGAGGCTAGTGAACACAGCTGTTCCAGGGACCCCCGACTGCATACTCAGCTTTCCCGTGGATACGCAGCATACAGGTATAACGGAGCTGGCAGCCTTCCTCCGACTGTTCACCGCTGAGAACCCGCCCCTAGGGCCTCTGCTGACGGCCCTGCAGAGTCTAGTGAACACAGCTGTTCCAGGGACGCCCGACTGTATACTCAGCTTTCCCGGTGGACACGCAGCATACAGGTAGAAAATATAATGTGTAAGCAATGCTAAAAACGGTGTGACGCACTCCATGAAACTGTCTCTAAGTGTCTTTGATGGGAAGAGTGGTGGCATCCCAGAGCATCACTTCTACGGAGCTGGCAGCTTTCCTCAGACTCTTCACAGCTGAGAACCCGCCGCTAGGGCCTCTGCTGACGGCCCTGCAGCGGCTAGTGAACACAGCTGTGCCAGGGACCCCTGACTGCATACTCAGCTTCCCGGTGGATACGCAGCACACAGGTAGAAAAAATAATGTGTGAACAATGCTAAAAACGGTGTGACGCATTCCATGAAACTGTCTCTAAGTGTCTTTGATGGAAAGAGTGGTGGCATCCCAGAGCATTACTTCTACGGAGCTGGCTGCCTTCCTCAGACTCTTCACCGCTGAGAACCCGCCCCTAGGGCCTCTGCTGACGGCCCTGCAGAGGCTAGTGAACACAGCTGTTCCAGGGACGCCCGACTGCATACTCAGCTTCCCCGTGGATACGCAGCATACAGGTATAATGAAGCTGGCTGCCTTCCTCAGACTCTTCACAGCTGAGAACCCGCCCCTAGGGCCTCTGCTGACAGCCCTGCAGAGGCTAGTGAACACAGCTGTTCCAGGGACCCCTGACTGCATACTCAGCTTCCCGGTGGACACGCAGCATACAGGTATAACTGAGCTGGCTGCCTTCCTCTGTTCATTCACAGCTGAGAACCCGCCCCTAGGGCCTCTGCTGACGGCATTACAAAGACTAGTGAACACAGCTGTTCCAGGGACCCCTGACTGCATACTCAGCTTCCCGGTGGACACGCAGCACACAGGTATAACCAAATAGAGAATTTACAAAAGGACAGCTCGCCCCTTCTTCCGATCATTTATGCGTACACTCTAGGGTAGGTAGCTATTTTCTTTTTCTGAATTTTGAATATGCCGTTCCTGGGTCAAACATACTCCGGTACATTAATTACATTATATCAAATGCACACTATAACATGCTATACAATAGTAGATTGTATCACAAGGACGCAAAATAATACTTTTACGGCGAGGGCGCTTTTTTGAATCCAGAGCGAAGTGAGGGATTCTTTAGTAGAATCCTGAACGCAGCGAGGGATTCAAAGTACGTAGCCCGAGCCAAAATATATTTTGCGTCCGAGTGATTCACTCTACTTTTCATCACCCTCTATGAGAAAATAAAAAGCGCCTCATATTTATTGCAATGTTATATAAATAAAATAATAAAACAAATAATAACAACTAAATAGAGAAATTTAAATAGGTAGGTACAATACAGTACAAATGTAATAAATTTTCCATAGGCTGTCATATAATTTTTCCGGGATTCTGCAGGTAATAGATTATCCATCACATTTTTTGCTTCATTTCTAATACTTTCAGGAGTTAATGTTATACTTTCACTGTCACTAAAACTTATTTTTCAAAAAAATAAATAAAATTCTAACAATCGTGTAAGTTTTGGTAAAAATTTACGAAATTGCGGAATAATTCACTCATATCTTCTTTTTTAAAATTCTTTGGGGGCTGCGCGACTATGGGCCGTCGTCCCATACAGCCTTTATTCGAACAATATTTGCGTTCCATTTCTTTGGCGCTGACTAAACATCAAGATGTTCTAAATTCAAAGAAACCATAAGTGCGCCGCAAAGTTTTTTTATTCGCACTTTTTAAATAAAGAATATTGAATTCTTTATTTAAAAAGTGCGAATAAAAGAACTTTGCGGCGCATGGAACATGGGACGAAATATGAAAAAAAAATTTGGACCTCTCATAGTAAATCAATCAACTGATCGGCGATTTTGTATGGGATGTCCAAATTTTTTTTTCATATTTCTACCCTTGTTCCAAGGGGAAAGTTGTTCAGTTTCATGAGTACCTTGCCCTCCTTTCGGCTTGTTATACCCTTTCCGTTACTCCCGGTATAGGTACAGTACAATTATTTATAACTCATGGCGCCTCTTGCATTTTTCCATTCAATAAATTTTCCATAGGCTCCCGTATATTTTTCCCGGGATTTTGCAGGCTACAGATTATCCATCACATTTTTTGCTTCATTTCTTATACTTTCAGGAGTTAATGTTATACTTTCACTGTCACTTGAACTCATTTTTCAAAAAGATAAATAAAATTCTAACAATCGTGTAATTTTTGGTGAAAATTTTCGGAATTGCGGAATGTAATTCGAACGTATCTTTTTTTTTATTCTTTCGGGGCGGCGGCGCGACTATGGGCCGTCGTCCCATACAGCCTTTATTCGAACAATATTTGCGTTCCATTTCTTTGGCGCTGACTGAACATCAAGATGTTCTAAATTCAAAGAAACCATAGTGCTTTTATTCGCACTTTTTAAATATAGAACTCAATAAGTGCGAATAAAAGAACTTTGCGGCGTACTTATGGTTTCTTAATAGAAAACTGCACCTTTGGGTACACTTAAAGACGACCAAAGTCGATCTTTTCGAATGGATGGAATGAAAAGAACTTTGCGGCGCACTTATGGTTTCTTAATAGAAAACTGCACCTTTGGGTGCACTTAAAGGCGAACAAACTCGATCTTTTCGAATAGATGGGATGAAAAAATATTGGCGCTTGCGAGTCGTAATTTTGCCGTCCGCCCGCACCGAACGCTGTTGACAACACTCGCTACTAGCCGGTTTGAACCGGTTCGGGATTGCGCGTAAACGACGGCGTATGGGTGTTGTTTCCTTGATGCCGGCTCTGTTTTGGCGCCAGCCAATACTTACTTTGTTAACGGTCGAACTAGAAAAAATTAAGGTGTAACAATAAAAAGTACTAAATATAAAGCAGTCCATAGAATTGAAAATGTTCCTCAAGTATTTCAGTTAAAATAGGAATATTTTTTTTTATCACAAAGAGTTATTCCCTAAACCGACCCTAAACCCTAAACCGACGAGCATGTATGAAAAGAATGATAAATGTGAAGGAAGCGAAAGAGAAAGGAAAGGAAGGAAGGTAGAAGGAAGTAGTCTTGTATGTACAGTCCCGCTCACTCATGAACAATCCCAATTTTAAGGTTTAGATTTTTTCAGACCATAACGTTTTACAGCAATAACTGTTACTTTTCTAGATGCAACAACATTTATTGAATCGCACTATATAGTTTTTATCCGGATTGTCCGTATCAGTCATAAGAAAATCGAAACCTTGAAAACAGAACTGTTCATGAGTTAGCGTGAGTGACTGTACAAATAGTTTTGAGTGAACGCTACGTCGCTACTTCTTGCTCAGATGAAGTGAGTGATCCACGCACGCGCGACGCAGCGTTGGCACTTACTCCGCGGCCCCGGGTTCAAGTACCGGCCACAGCCATTTTTTCTCATTTTCATTTATGATAATAATTATGTAATGTTTCAGGCAACAGCTTCAGTATGTCTGACGACTTCGTGATGCTGAATAATACGTCTCAGAGCCAACAGGCGGAGAGCTTTGCCGCTAAACTGCACGAGGCCCACAGGTGCGCCGGTCAGTATATTTCTTTTACTTTACACGGCTCCGTACGCATGAGGTAAAAACAGGAACCCTATTACTGACTATTATAACTTCGCTGTCTGACTATCTGTCCGTCTGTCACCGGTCTTTATTTCCATGACCGTGGTAGTAAGAATGGTGATAATTTTACAAGTTCTGTATTTATGTTGCTCTATAACAACAACAAAAATTACTAAAAATTTAAATTGAATATTGACCGAATCGTATTTGTAGTAATAATTTCGACAATTGATATTTTCACAGAACATTTCGTGTGGGTCCCGCACTTCGCCTATTTTGATCTTGCAACTTGATAAATATTGTCTGTCAAGCAATTTTTCCCATCTTGATGGTTTCATTCATGGTTTTTCAATAAGGTTTTCTTTGCTCCCAGGTATAATCTCCCCGTGGTCGGTGGGCGCAGTGCGGTGCGGGGTGGAGGGCGCGGGGTGGGCGCCCTGGCTGCAGGGCTTCGGCCTGCTGCTGTGGGTGCGAGCCGCGCCCACTGCGCTCGCCAGCCCGCCTGACACGCCTGATGACGACTGGTGTGAGTACAGCATCAGGTATACCCTCAACCTGGCTGCAGGGCTTCGGCCTGCTGCTGTGGGTGCGAGCCGCGCCCACTGCGCTCGCCAGCCCGCCTGACACGCCTGATGACGACTGGTGTGAGTACAGCATCAGGTATACCCTCAACCTGGCTGCAGGGCTTCGGTCTGCTGCTGTGGGTGCGAGCCGCGCCCACTGCGCTCGCCAGCCCGCCCGACACTGCTGATGACGACTGGTGTGAGTACAGCATCAGGTATACCCTCAACCTGGCTGCAGGGCTTCGGCCTGCTGCTGTGAAAAATTACGTGGCTGACTCACCCGAGGCAACGCATGCTCGTACTCCGGCCGGGGCAAAATCTACGCGCCTCAGGCATTTGCATATTAGTTTATTTAGGCGTCCAAATTGAGCAGAACTTGGCTTGCCTGCACACGAGCGTATGCCGCGCGCAGTCTGCAGCCTCGGAAAGTGTGGACGCACCTAAACGTAACGAAAAACGAACGCATCGGATTCGTTTTTAGTCAAAACCATGGAGGAAGTCGATTTTTATGTATAGTTTGCACTAAAATTACGCTTTGTATGCGCTAACCCTTTGAGCGTCTTATTAAACCGCCTTCGTCGATGTTTTATAAAAAGAGCGCACTTTTTTACCGCGCATTCGCCTTTCCCATAAATCACCGAAGCTATTATCACCTATGTTATTTCTGACATCCAGATTTTTTATGCAGATTCAGCAGACGAATGGAACGAACCCGAGGAGCCGGAAGTGAAGAAGGCTCCCGTGAAAGAGGCGAGCATCCGGTCCGTTGAGCTGTCGCACGTCATGTCTATCGGCACCGAGAGCCTTGTGCTGGAGATCTGGATGGATACCAATACTGGTAAGGGAGTCACCATAGTCAGTATTTTAGGAACTAACCATGTATAAGCTCGTATGAACGATATTCCTATCTAAAATTGTATTTTCCATCAGTAAAAGATCAACAATACAAAAGTCGCGTTCTGCCTTATAAAGGATTAAGTCTCGCTCACTGCCAATCATCTTTCCGTGCGAATAACACGTTACGGCATTCACATCAATCATGTACTTACAATTAAGCTCACATCCGAACCGCTAATGTAAGTTATAACTCAATGCACGCGGCATAAGACCCAAACTATCTACTAACCCATTCCTGACTGTACGTCAGATCGCCCGGTTTTGGCTGTTTAGTTTCGTATAAAATGGGCGCGCGGCGCTGGCAACACTGTTCGTCATTGTCTCGTCCTGTGGCCGTGCGCTCGCATCGTTGATGCGAATTTTAATTATAAATGGTGTAATTTAGTGTGCTTTCGGTTTTCTCGTGTGGTTTTCCCTGTTCGGTGGGGAAGTGAACCAAGTGGATTTGGTTCCGGCGCTTTGATTGAGAGTCACGCGGCCGACGGCAAAATATAACCTCACTTTTCGTTCGCTCGCGTCGTGGCTGCCGATAGCTACATATTTTTAATTGTTTTCTTGATTGGAGGCCAACGGGGCCGATTTCTCATTCGGAGAGAAATCTTTTAGTCATTTTGTGTTAAAAAACATTATTTGATGTCGAACTATGAACAATAGTGAACCCAAGTGCTTGTGAAAACTAAGCTGTGAATCTGCGACTGATTGACGGGACGGAGTGCCACGAGCTGGTGTCCGGTGCAGTAAGTCTAGTACCTAAATTCCAATCCAAAATGTCTTCCTCCAAAACCTGATACCTTTTTCCTGTCAAAAACTAGACTTACAAGGAAACGGCGGCGTCATGGTTCGCACGGTAAGCAATTCGCTGCTAGGCCCTGTTTAAGTAGACTTTGGAAACAAGAATTTCTCGGCCGGAAACTTTCCGGAACAAAATTCTCTCATTAAATTTATTTTATTTAGCTATAGTAAAGAGCACTACGAATCGTAGTCAAATGTTGTTCGAGGCTGATCGACCATTTAGTTTTAGATTTTAAGATAACTTTAATTTGCTTCCACTGCGCTAAGATCAGCTTCGGAATCAAACATTTTTGGTAGCAGAGCGTGGTTGCTTTATTGCAACATAGTTAGCCGTAATTTAGTATTAAGCGTGTTTTTATATTACCCACATATTTTATTAATTTTGGAAAATATTGTTTCGGTTTTTGTGACTGTATTGTTTGCCTAGTGAACGGTACCTTATCGGTAAGGTCTAGGCCAGTCAACTAACATTTATTTTGTGGTATTTGTTTATTGGTTTTCGTTTTTATTAAGTCGAGTGTGTAAAAGTTGGTACCATGGCTCCTCGATCGCCAGGTATAAGGCTGCTATAAAGACAGAATTAAGGTGGTTTACTACCACAGCGGCAATGATCGGCCGCGAGGACCGGGAGGACGCGCTCTTGAAAAGTGCACTACAGGCAGATGAACGGGTTCGGGTTGTGTCGGAACACCTCACAGAGTGCCTCATGCTCCTTGAGGAAGCTCCTAACCCTGAAGATAAGGAGCTGGTTGAGGGCGATGTAAGCCAGTGCTTGGAGCTGGCACAGGACATTGCGCAGGCAGCTGCGGACATATCTAGGCGACGTGACGGAAAGGAAAAGCCATTCCGTGGTAAAGTGGGACAAGGATTACAGGTGCCTCTTCCGCCTGTTACGGTTCCAGTCTTTGCAGGCGATTACGCCGACTGGCCGGCGTTTGAGGACCTGTATAGCAGTGTGGTCCACACACGGACGGACATAACGCCGGCGTACAAGATGGCTCAGCTGATGTCCAGGCTACATGGAGAGCCTCATGAATTGCTGACGCATTTGGCTGTCTCGGATAGCAATTATGAGGTGGCGTGGAAGATCCTTACCGACCGGTATCGAAACAAGCGCCTGATTGTAGACAGGCTGTTAGACCAGTGGCTGTCAATACCAACCATAACGCGAGGTACGGACCTCCGCGAGAAAATCTTCCACCCAGTCAGTGTCGCGGTCAGCGCACTAGAGCGACAGGGTTTGCCAGTGGCGGGCTACGGTTATATCTTGGTCCACACAGTGCTTCGCCGCCTGCCGAGCGAAATGGTCGCTCGATTCGAGCAGCTCCATGGGGGCAAGTCCTCGGACCACCTCCCGACCTACGAGGATCTGAAGTCGTTCCTCGAGGCCGAAAGCAGGCGAGTGGACGTCCAGGCTGGTGAAGCCCTTCGCAAGGAGACCTCTGCCCCTCGCCACCCGGAACGGCCGGGTGCACCGGCGCGGAGGCAACAGTAGGCAACCCAGGCGGTACAACACCGCATTGGAATCAGGGTGTGCCTACTGCAGGAGACAGGCCACGGGGTGGCAGCGTGTCAGGAGTTTGCTGCGCAGCGGGTTCAGAGGAGACGGGGTGTGGCACAGCAGAGGCGTTGGTGTTTTCGGTGCCTGGGGCCGCATCAGGTGCGAGTGCCCTTCAAGCACCAACTGTAGGTACTGCCAGGGTGCACACCATCCGCTGCTTTGCATGAATCGCTCCGGAGACGCCGGGGCAGCGCTGGATCGGATCAGCGAAGGAGCCTGCCCACCAAGGGAGGGAGCAACGCTCCCACCCCTCCAAGGAGGAGCCCACCTCCGCATCAGTCACAGGGACAGGCAGGGGACGTCAACAGTCGGAGCCCACTTACCAACGGACGTGGGGACGATCTCCAGCACGGCAGCAGGTGCCGGATTGGGGAAGAACGACACAGGACATGGTCAAGACACCCATCCCAGGTACGGGATCCAACGGGCGGGTGTCAGGAGAGCACTAGGCAGCCACCAGGGTACATGCAGTATTCTGCGGGCTTGAGCCACCTGGTTGGGTCTCAAGACCCACGCATGCCCCGCCTATGCCTGAGTACCCGCGGCTACAGGCGCAACCTCGGTACGGACGTTTGCCGTCGGGGTACTATAGAACTCCAGCCATGGCCTTTATGGGCAGACCTCCTACCAGCAGGAGTGGGACCCATACACAGGTTTGGGTAGCGAGGATACCCCGCGGGACGCGGCCTCACCGCGTTTAGATTCCCGCTAGGTAATCGCCGCCTACTCATCAGCTTCGGCTCCCGTCCAATCACGGTACTTTTGCCAACGGCTAAGATTTGGGTATGGGGATACGGTGGCCGGACCATTCAAGTAAGAGCCCTACTGGATACAGGGGCTCAGGGATGTATTGTATCGAGTAAGCTGGTGAGTAGGTTAGGCCTAAATGTACAGCCAAGTGCGGATGAAGCTGTAGGCATCGGGGCCTAAATGTGCCTGACATTCGGGGTCAGACGAACTTTGAGTTCACATTGGGTAGCACATGTACAGGGTCAGCTATCAAGTCTCAGCCGTGGTGCTGGATGAAGTGGTTGGGAAACTTCCTCAGGTTAGGTTACCACCAACGGTACGAGGGTTAACCACAGGGTTGGAGTTAGCTGATCCTGATTTTGATACTCCTGGTACGGTGGACGTACTTCTCGGGTCAGACGTCCTCGGGAGATTATGGTGCGGTAGGAAGAAGGTACTCCAGGAAGCTGGTTTGGTGGCCGTAGATACCACAGGGGTATGTTGTTTTCGGCCCAGTTTGAGACCTCAGGACCTACCAGAAGGGATACGGTCCTCTATGGTAGTGTGCTGTCAGAGGTGCTGCAGAGGTTTTGGGAGTCTGAAGAGCCGCCCACGGCGGACAGACGGAAGCCAGAGGATGACGAGTGCGAGTTGTTCTATCAATACAACACTGCGAGATGCCCGTCAGGCAGATTCGTGACCAGGCTACCTTTTCTCCCAAACCGCCCCGCTTTAGGTAGTTCGCGACAGCTCGCGGAACGGAGACTACTCGGAATGGAGCGGAAGATGAGGCGAGACCCAGCACTTCGGCAGAAGTATATAATTCATGCGGGAATATATTCAATTGGGCCACATGTCGGTGTCCAGCCTGAATTGGAGGTGTGTCGAGCATTATTACATTCCACACCTGGCTGTCTTGAAGTCACCTGAGGCGAAAATACGGGTGGTGTTTGACGGTTCTGCTCCTACCTCGAATGGTGTGTCTGTGAACCAATGTTTGCACGCGGGTCCTAAATTGAACCGGGACATTGTGGACATTCTCACAGACTTTCGTTTACACCAGGTAGCGTTCGTCGCAGACGTCAAAATGATGTTTCGCCAAACCATGATACATCCGGATGACCGTCGGTATCAGCTGATTTTGTGGCGTGAGAGCCCAGATGAGCCGATGGTCACATACGAACTTAACACGGTGACGTATGGACTTAAGCCAAGTCCGTATTTGGCAGTACGTACGCTGCGAGAGTTGGCCGCACAGGAAAGGGTAAGATATCCTCGAGCCGCAGCAGTACTGGATCGCGACGTCTACGTGGACGATATCTGCACGGGTGCTGATAGCGTGGAGCAGGCGCTAATTCTACGAGACGAGCTGATCGCGATCATGGGTTCAGGAGGTTACGAGTTGCGGAAATGGTTGTCCAGTTGCCCAGAGCTCCTGGCCGGTTTGCCAGGCGAGTTCCATCAGGACCCGCACCTCTTTGAGAACCCGGACAATCCAAACACGTTGGGCATCCTCGGGGTGCAATATAGGCCAACGCATGACGTATTCACGTACAAGATCGAGCCCGACCTTTTTGAGAAAACTTGGACTAAGCGGTCGGTACTGTCGACAATCGCTAGAACGTTCGATCCTAACGGATGGATCGCCCCGGTTACGTTCATGGCGAAGTGCTTTTACAAAGGTTGTGGCTAGCCAACTTAGGATGGGACGACCAACTCTCCGGAGAGTTGTTGAAGGATTGGCTCAAGTTTGTGACCACCCTACCAGGGATCGTGCACATCGCGATACCCCGCAAGTTAGTCCCATCGGTGGGATGTAAGGCTACCCTACATGGGTTTTGTGACGCCTCGGAGCGAGGGTACGCGGCAGCTGTATACCTTCGGACAGCAAGTTCAACGGGAACTGTGCACGTGCGTCTGGTTATGGCCAAAAGTAAGGTGGCACCAGTCAGAACTAGATGGACCATCCCCAAATTGGAATTGGCAGGGCAGCTCTTCTAGCGCGCTTGCTAAATCATGTAACCTGCAATCTGCGTGGTACCATCAACTTGGATGAAACGGTGTACGCGTGGACTGACAGTCGGATAGTTCTGTGCTGGTTGCAGACGTCGGTACATACACTTGAGGTTTTCGTGGCAAATCGGGTGTCACAGATTACGGGGTCGGAAACTCCGTTAGTGTGGAGGCACGTACCGGGAGAATGGAACCCAGCGGACTGCGCTTCGCGCGGGTGCAGGGCACCTGATTTGGTGAGTCACCCACTGTGGTGGGGACCTCAATGGCTGACTGAGTCGCCGCAGGAATGGCCATTCAACGAGTGCAGGGCGCCGCTTGGGCCACCTGATCGAGGTTTGCGAGTGAACGTGGGGCAACTCGTACCGAAGCCTAACCCAGCTTTCTTGCTGGAACGGTATAGCTCCTCGACAAACTTCTTGGGGTGACAGGTTGGATCAAACGGTTCGTGAACAACTGCAGGAAGCCTCAAGCAGAACGGAACTTTACACCTGTCCTCTCGCCTGCGGAACGGAATGCGGCTCTATGCTCATTAGTTAGAGTCGTCCAGGCGGAACATTTTGAAGAGGAGGTCAGGCTGCTCAGGGATGGACGTGGAAAGCTGAAGGGAGGAATTGTGCGCCTCAACCCATTCCTGGATGAGCAAGGTATGCTCAGGGTTGGAGGCAGACTTCGGAACGCTAGCCTGCCCTTTTCGGCTCGGCATCCACTGTTACTTCCAAAAGGGGACCCTTAGTTGAGCTCTTAGTCAGGGATCGTCATGAGAAAAACTCGCACGCGGGCTGTAATGCGCTATTGGCCATTCTACAGCGCGAGTTTTGGATCTTATCGGGACGACGAACGGTACGTAGCGTTGTGTTTAGGTGCTTGCCTTGTTACCGCTTGAAGGCAGCCACAATGCAGCCACAGATGGGAGATCTTCCACCGGACCGGGTGACGGAGGCCTGGACGTTTGCAGGTGTGGGAACGGATTTCGCAGGCCCTTTCATGGTAAAGGCATCACGCCTACGGAACGCAAAGTCTATCAAGGCGTACTTGTGCGTGTTCGTGTGCCTAGCCACCAAGGCCGTCCACTTGGAGCTCGTGGCCGACCTTTCTACGGAGGCCTTTTGGCAGCGCTGGAGAGATTTACGTCGCGACGAGGGCGACCAGCGCTGATCAGGTCGGATTGTGGTACCAACTTTAAGGGTGCTGATCGGTGTATGAAAGAAATTGTAACGTTCTTACGGGAGAACGAAGAAGCCATCAGCACGGGCCTCTCCCGTCAGGGCATTGCCTGGGTGTTCGATCCACCAGCGTGCCCTCACTGGGGTGGTATTTTTGAAGCGGTTGTAAAGTCCGCTAAGACGCATTTGTTGCGCGTTGTAGGGTTAACAATTTTGACTTTCGAGGAGCTGGCGACCGTGTTTTGTAAAATTGAGGCTGTACTCAATTCGCGTCCTTTGTGTCCGCTCAGCTCAGACCCAAATGATTTAGAGGCCCTGACGCCAGGGCATTTCTTAATTGGCCGCCCACTTAACGCCTTGCCGGAATATCCCTATACGGAGGTGAATAGCAATCGTTTGTCGCGTTATCAGTTGTTGCAGCAAATGACTCAAAACTTTTGGAAGCGTTGGTCGCTTGAGTACTTGCACATTCTGCAGCAACGCCTTAAGTGGACGGACAGGACTGAACCCCCCTGCATTGGGGATCTCGTTCTGGTTAAGGATGCCAACCTACCGCCACTGCGTTGGCGCCGGGGGCGCATTCTCAACCTGTTTCCGGGTAGTGATGGCACTCCTCGAGTTGCAGAAGTTCAGGTGGGGGATTCAGTTCTTAAGCGAGCAGTAGCTACATTATCACGCCTGCCATGCATAGAGCGGACCGATGGGTCGGTCCGGGGCGGGTGAATGTTTAGTTTCGTATAAAATGGGCGCGCGGCGCTGGCAACACTGTTCGTCATTGTCTCGTCCTGTGGCCGTGCGCTCGCATCGTTGATGCGAATTTTAATTATAAATGGTGTAATTTAGTGTGCTTTCGGTTTTCTCGTGTGGTTTTCCTGTTCGGTGGGAAGTGAACCAAGTGGATTTGGTTCCGGCGCTTTGATTGAGAGTCACGCGGCCGACGGCAAAATATAACCTCACTTTTCGTTCGCTCGCGTCGTGGCTGCCGATAGCTACATATTTTAATTGTTTTCTTGATTGAGGCCAACGGGGCCGATTTCTCATTCGGAGAGAAATCTTTTAGTCATTTTGTGTTAAAAAACATTATTTGATGTCGAACTATGAACAATAGTGAACCCAAGTGCTTGTGAAAACTAAGCTGTGAATCTGCGACTGATTGACGGGACGGAGTGCCACACGAGCTGGTGTCCGGTGCAGTAAGTCTAGTACCTAAATTCCAATCCAAAATGTCTTCCTTCAAAACCTGATACCTTTTTTCCTGTCAAAAACTAGACTTACAAGGAAACGGCGGCGTCATGGTTCGCACGGTAAGCAATTCGCTGCTAGGCCCTGTTTAAGTAGACTTTGGAAACAAGAATTTCTCGGCCGGAAACTTTCCGGAACAAAATTCTCTCATTAAATTTATTTTATTTAGCTATAGTAAAGAGCACTACGAATCGTAGTCAAATGTTGTTCCGAGGCTGATCGACCATTTAGTTTTAGATTTTAAGATAACTTTAATTTGCTTCCACTGCGCTAAGATCAGCTTCGGAATCAAACATTGGCTCTAATGAGTTGTCACTAACTAGATGGTCGGATGCTGTTCATGCTGTGAAGAAGGCAGTGGGCGGTAGCTTCTATCGAGCAGCCCACATAAGCTACAATCACTCGAAATGGAGGAGGCTCTCATGTGGTCGCGATCCTCAGCATTGAGGGAAAGAAGGAAGAAAAAGAAGAAAGAAGGCGTTGAGTTTTAACAACGCGTTTGGATGCCACTATTACCTTGAGTTTTCTAATGTACTTGTTCCAGGCTCACTAACGATACGTCTAACTCGTCCAGAACTGAGCGCGAACAAATTAGTGAGCGAAGCGAGCGTGGCTGACGCCGCACCGCCGCACAAGTGGGCGTGCCTCTGCTTCAACGTCACAGAGAGGGTGCACAAACGGAGGATACACATACAGGTACATCATTTCATACCTTTTATAACTGACTTTTATCTTACTTATTGTCCAACGTCCATTTCCAAAAATGGTTAGGTATTTCATCCATGTAATCTGATTAATACTCATGTTCCGCCCGCATTTGCGGACTACGAAGAATCAGACGTATATACAGGGTGTTAGGAAAAGGAGTGCTTTCCTATAAACCACGCATTTATAATGTAGGCATTACAAAGTGTCTATAAAAGATACTTAAATTAAAACATATTTTTCTCCAATTTGCTCGGAAATAGCTGCATTACTTTAAAAAAAAGAATACGTCAATGGGCTCATTTATGTAGTCAAGGCGCAGAGGACTGTAATAGAAATTGCCGGACTAGGCCGGTAATAAAAGGGTTCTTAAACTTCACACTTTCGTGATTAGGTGTTTAATGGAACACAATTTGTTTGAAGTTTGAAGGCTGAATGTGAATTTCCCGCGCATTTTTTATGAAACGGAACGTAAGCAAAACCAGCGCCAACGCTTTGCGAACTTTAAAAGTTACAAAGTGTAAATTTTATCACGATTTAAATATTTGTTTCCTTGCAAATTGGAGAAAAGCACTATACAAACCTCGGCCGAAATAACAATTTCTGGTCTCGTTTACTTTAGAAGGCCTCGACTTCGTCTCGGCCTTCCAATGCCACTCGACCAGAAATTGCTATATACTCGGCCTGTGACGTAATGTACTATTACAAAAACCTTTTATGAAAATGTTCAACCGTAGCTCCGAGCGTGACATAGAGTGTCGTTACAGTCACGCACAGCTAAGTTTGCACCGTTGCAATGCTGTCATAGCTATAATTGACTGTTTTGCGTGTGGTGTTGTGTAGAATTAAACAATCTAATAACAAGGTTTTGAAAAATATTTTAATTTGTTTTATATCCTTTATGAAAAAATTTTACACGTTCAACGTATTTTGTTATGTAAAACGAATGGTTTTAAGAAACGCACTTTTCTTAACTGATCAACTCACTAGTATATTTTTTTGTTTAGGTCACGGTTCTAGTCAACGGATTGGAGATTGAAACAGTATCGCTACCGCTACAAGGTAAGTAAATACAAAAGTTATGCGCATAAAACTATTACAAGAGGGTTACCTATTACAAAGATAAGTTTGTGTTTTGATGCCATCAAAAACAGTAAATCAATGTTTTCTTCTGGTTTTATTATAAAATGTTGTTTTAAAAATCAATTTGACTTATCAACTGAATCCTTTGTATATTTATTTTTGTATGTGTTAATTATACACACTGAAATAAGTGAGACCTCTGTTTTCCCCACAGGTATCCTAGTGCGCAAGGTGATGCCAACTATAGTGGTGATTGGTCACTGCGCGCGCGGCGCGGTGTCGGGCGCGTATCACCTCTCTCACTCGCACGTGTATCGCGCGCCCGTTCTAAACGTTTATACAGCATTGCATCTCACTGCGCACTCGCCTGACCACTCTTGCCAGGTAAATCTTTTATCTGGGGGTATCTAAAGTATGGCCAACAAAACGAGATAATTAATGTAAACAACTTTTGTATGACTCGGTGACAGTTATTACAATCTGTCATTATCTGTCATATGGTATAATGTCAGCTATCTCTTTCAGATTTGTTTACACTTTTAATCTCGTCTGGTTGGCCTTACTTTAGTCGATGAATTATCTGCTATAATTTAGAAAGTACCTGGTTGCCCAGGGTTTCCTCGGTTAACAAATAAGGCTGGTGTTCATCGACAGCTGTTAAATTTATAATCGGTCGATGATATCTAATTCCATGTTTAAATTAATTTTTACTGTTCACCAAACCCTAACCACCATTTAAAGACTGTCAAGTGGCCTTAACTTGGCGATTTACTTAAACATCCTCATTTCGTCCATTATCTTACGGTTAGCCCCAAATCTTTAACAAAAAAAGGTTCATCCCTATTGTCTTGCACTGCGCGCCCGAAATTTGGTCCACAAAAAACTTTTACGATGTCCCCCGTGGCGCTACTGCACCCTGAGTGAGTGTAAAGTTTTTGTTTTTAATCTTTGAATTTGGCAGACTCGCATGCTGCTAAAAATAATAAGTACCTGCTCTATGTCCAGATGCTTAGGCAAAGGATACATTTTAATTTTGTAGTATAAAAAGGTTACGCTACCACGTTTGAACGCTGCTCTTGTTAATAGTAACAACAAGGAAACGGATGTCAATTTTACGTGGTCGCTTTAAACTTTTGGGTCTTTCATAAAAGTTTCATTCAAAAACGCTCGGTTGGTAGACCGACATCCTAAAAGTGTTTGTGAACACCAAGAAAATCGCCGCCCCGTCAGTCACCGGTTATTTGTTAACGTACCCGTTAAGTAATCGTAGTATCATCAGCTGTTGGTGAGCTTGGGGCTAAATGTCGCTGTTAGTTTAAAAAAAAAATCACTAAAAACTGGTGTAAAATTATTTTTGAAGAATTATATCCAGCTAGATCGATTTATCGTCCCCAAAACCCCCTACATACGAAATTTCGTGAAAATCGTTGGAGCTGTTTCCGAGATTCCGATTTTATTTAAATATCTATTCTTGCTCGTTTATAGGTATAAGATATACAGGCAGATATTGAGTTTATGGTTAGATTGGACAGTATTAAGTTTCCGAACGATGATTCCGATCTGATACTTCCATATCCTCAGAATTTCTTAAGAGTTAAATGTAAGAATCCATTGTGACATCTCTTGGAGGTTGAAAATGTGCAATAAATGTTTCATACATATATAGAAGTAAGTAAATATTACATCTATAGTTGCTTACTATATGTTTTTTCTCAGGTCCGTTGTGACACACCGAACTATCCACTCATAATCACGCCGGAAGTTTTGGACTCCAATATTGATTGGGATCAGGTGAGTTATTTCACTACAAGTTTTCATGTACTATCAACAGTAATTTTGCTGCACTTTGAGTTTTAATTTGAGAAGTAACTATTATGTGTGAAAGTTATCGCGTGAAAGTTATCGCGAGTACTTAATAAAATATTTTTTATTGTTTCGTTGGTGCCTGGATTTAATTCCGCATTCATAGCAGACATGTTTGTTTTATAGGTGTACGAAATATCCAGCAATACACTGAGAGATCTGCATGAGAATTTGCTGTTGACATTCTCTGCAAGCTCACCAAACATTATGAATCTCTACCACCAAACAGTATCTTTACCTACAGGTTTGTTTACGTTTATTGTGTATTTTTTCTGTTTGATTCCTTCTGAATTATGGTTCTAGAGAGAGAGAGAGAGAGAGAGTAATCTATCGAAGCGTAAACCGTGATTTACCCTTCCATATTAAATGTGCTAGGCGTTAGAGTTATGGTTTGAGAGAGTGAGAGAGTAATCTATCGATGCATAAACCGTGAGTTACCCTTCCATATTAAATTTGCTAGGCGTTAGAGTTAATGTCTCATGGAGTCACTTTTTTTACTGGAGACTTATTTTCTATTCCATATCTCCGCCTATACCTATGGTCCCGAGCAATAGTTGCTCAGTTTGATGGGCTAATGCATACATGGGAATACCTTGAAATGGATGAAAATACCTTCAAATGGTTTGAGTTATCCCTTCCAATTTAATGATTGTGTCACCTCTTGAAATGGGTTGTTTCCCCCCTATTACTATTTCACCTCTTGAAAGGAGACGATTCCTTCTTTTGAATAAACTGATTCAACCCTTGCAATATTTCAGTATTTTTTATTGTCAGTTTTTTTTACATGCTTTGTATTGTTGACTAGTATTCGCCGGCCGCGTGGCGACGACCGCGAGCCTGATGGGGTCGGCGACGAGCTCTGGCCACGCGCCGGGCGGAGCGTCCGTGCCCGAGGCGCTGTACGTGACGTGGCGCGCAGCTGACAAGCACGCACCGCGGCGTCGCGCGCACTGTACATGCTGCAGGGACCGGCAGCCATCATGCCGCTGCTGCCGAGCTACTCGCTCCGTGTAGCGCGTACGTGACAAGCACGCACCGCGGCGTCGCGCCCGCACTGTACATGCTGCAGGGACGGCAGCCATCATGCCGCTGCTGCCGCTACTCCCTAGCTCCGTGCGCGCTGTACGTGACAAGCACGCACCGCGGCGTCGCGCCCGCACTGTACATGCTGCAGGGACCGGCAGCCATCATGCCGCTGCTGCCGAGGGTAACTACTCCCTAGCTCCGTGTAGCGCTGTACGTGACAAGCACGCACCGCGGCGTCGCGCCCGCACTGTACATGCTGAGGACCGGCAGCCATCATGCCGCTGCTGCCGAGGGTAACTACTCCCCTAGCTCCGTGTAGCGCGCTGTACGTGACAAGCACGCACCGCGGCGTCGCGCCCGCACTGTACATGCTGCAGGGACCGGCAGCCATCATGCCGCTGCTGCCGAGGGTAACTACTCCCTAGCTCCGTGTAGCGCGCTGTACGTGACAAGCACGCACCGCGGCGTCGCGCCCGCACTGTACATGCTGCGGGACCGGCAGCCATCATGCCGCTGCTGCCGAGGGTAACTAGCTCCGTGTGGCGCGCTGTACGTGACAAGCACGCACCGCGGCGTCGCGCCCGCACTGTACATGCTGGGACCGGCAGCCATCATGCCGCTGCTGCCGAGGGTAACTTCTCCCCTAGCTCCGTGTAGCGCGCTGTACGTGACAAGCACGCACCGCGGCGTCGCGCCCGCACTGTACATGCTGCAGGACCGGCAGCCATCATGCCGCTGCTGCCGAGGGTAACTACTCCCCTAGCTCCGTGTAGCGCGCTGTACGTGACAAGCACGCACCGCGGCGTCGCGCCCACTGTACATGCTGCAGGGACCACAGGCCATCATGCCGCTGCTGCCGAGGTACTACGCATGCTGCATGCGTATTTTCAAAACCACAAAGTTTCAAAATTTCTCAAGATTAAAATGCGAATTTATGACTGTCATTGCAAATATGAGAAAAGGTCTATACTAGCCTCGGTTAAAATGATTTAATCTTTGGCCCCATTTACTTACCACGAACAAATTTTTTATTGGCCTCTGTAATAAATAATAATGTACCAACCATTCTCGTTATATTGTAAAATGTTTCCATTAAGAATTCATTTGAAATAATTCTAGGCATATTTTATTTATTTAATAGCAGCAATTTGATCCACCATCTTAGGATCAGTGACACGAAGAAGAAGTAGAATAGCAGTGACTCTCTGATTTGAACAGACGATAGAAAAATGAAATAACATGTATACTTTTTCTCCCAGGTGGTAGAACTGGGTGGTTCAGCGGAGGAGCAGGCGCAAGCGTTAGCTATCATCCTGCGAGTGTGCCGCGCTGACAACCGACTATACAGCATGTTCCACTCGCAGCATTCCTTGCAGATGCTGCAGACAGTGCTCGCGTGCAACAAGTGCATCGTCTCACATCACATGCTCAAGGTATGTAAAGGAATCTACGCACTGTTTTAAACTTTCAAAGTCACACACTCCTAAGGTCGTGCGCTGCGTCCATAATGCGTAGAGTCGCGCGTAGTTCACTCGATGCAGCGCACGCCTAAAAATTCAACCAATCAAGTATTGCGGTAAGAAACTAATTTTTTTAATTATCAGGAATCGTATTTCTTGTAACAAACAACTCTCTTATTTACCTCTATAAAAATGTTGTGTCAGTGTAATCGGCCTTAACAGTGTAATCCCACTTCTGATACCACCTTGTTTTTATAGAAAGGTGCAATTTTGTAGGATAAAGTAATAGAATTTCAGTTTACTTCTGGTGACACGATTTCGTATGTTCTTTCGGCAAAGTCTGTACTTTCTTATTATCCCGCCCATGTGAACTACGACTTTATTTTAATAAGAATAAAGTTCCTGTTTAATTTGGCACCAATAAGCTATCCAAAGCAATATTTTTTCAGGTTACAAAGAAATAATTTGAACGGATTTTAGTGGTATATTTAGGTATTTAACTAACCCGACTTTTCGAATACTTTCCAGTGTCCGTGGTATGACTAAGGTGTTAGATGTCATTTGCCATTTAAAATTATTTTATCTACACTCAGTTCGTAATATTCGTTTTACAGAATCGAAAGTACGAACGTAATGAACTGCATTACAAATATACAGCCTTTAAAAAAAACTTTCATACTACTGGCAGCTACATAAAGTAACTCGATTTCAAAAATTAAACGAATTGACCCGCGTACCAAATTGTAATCTGTTCCAATTTGACACTGGCCATCAGTAAGTCGAATGAAAAAAAAAACAAGTGTCACCCGCGGCGGGACGACACTTGAAATTATGAGGACTTATTTATTATTAAATCTTTGCTTCAAATCATTTTTCGAATTAAAATTCACCGATAAATGCTATTTAATTTTAAAAGTTGTTCAGTTTTTATGAGCCTCCATTTTAACGTTTAGTTAAAAAGTTACTTATGTACAAAAGTCGTTCAGTTGGTGGTTCAGTAGATAGGCTTGCAATCGCCATAGTGCAGAGCGGAGGTTTGAATTATTTTTCATAGTTTTTCTTGTAGAGTGTAGATAAAATAGTGTATGCAACTGCAAATAATTAGGCTTTAGAATGTTCGTGTCAATAAACAGACTCTCTCATCCTAAAGCCTCTCATTATTAGGCAGTTGCATAAACTACTATTTCTTATTTCTTTCCGAAAGTGTTCGAAACGTCAGGTTAATTAAAAACCTACATATACATGTAAAATCCGTTCAAATTGTTTCATTGATAGTTGTACCAACAAAGAAAATATTTTTCAGGTTATTCTCGATGAGGCCTGTAGCAGCCCTATACTGTCTGTATCTGGCAACAGCCTGGTTATATCGGCTCGGTGTGACGCGGTGGTGCTGGAGCCAAGTCTGCTGATGCTGCTCATGCGCGCCTGGAGACAACTGCACACTGCTCAGGTGGGATTGGCTATTACAATCTTAAAATTGGCTATTACAATCTTAAATTATCTTCTTTATTAGTAGTCCTATACTGTCTGTATCTGGCAACAGCCTGGTGATATCGGCTCGGTGTGACGCGGTGGTGCTGGAGCCAAGTCTGCTGATGCTGCTCATGCGCGCCTGGAGACAACTGCACACTGCTCAGGTGGGATTGGTTGTTATAACCTTAAATTATCTTCTTTATTAGTAGTCCTATACTGTCTGTATCTGGCAACAGCCTGGTGATATCGGCTCGGTGTGACGCGGTGGTGCTGGAGCCAAGTCTGCTGATGCTGCTCATGCGCGCCTGGAGGCAACTGCACACTGCTCAGGTGGGTTTGACTATTACAATCTTAAACTAGCTCCTTCCTTGCATTTAACTTTAGTGCTGAACTTTAAACTACTTTTAAAAATGAAATATTGAGAAAAAATAAGTGTCTTTGAATGAGTTTCGTAAGTAATAAACAATAACTTGTAAGCTTAACCTATGTACCAAAGTAAAGTTTACAGCATGGGAAACCCACACAAATAACAAAAAAATAACTTTCAGCAGACCTCAGTATGGTAGCGAAAAAAAAAATGGAGAGGATTGTCACGAAACTACCTAATATTAAGAATGCTTATTAAATTTCCCATTACAATAATTCTGTAGAACTGTGATTCTTCTCACAATTCTTTATTTATCGCTGCCAATGTGAAGCATGCTTCGTGAAAACTACGACGAAATGTGATAAATAAATAGGCATTTGGTCATGTTTATTAGGAGCTGTCATGGGAAATGGACGGACCGGGTGGTCGGACTCAAGAGCGCGGGTCTTTGTGGGCACTCACACTATGCTGTCTGCAAGTTTTAGTACGAGACGAACATCCCAGACGTAGCTTCAACCAGTACCAGCTCACGCGCGCTACACTGCTACAGGGGCTGCTGTCTGCTTGCAAGGTAAATGCTTAGGCCTATTTTAGAACTTGGACTGCGCACTACCGTACGTTTTCATAACCAACTATAGCGTAAAATTTTACTAGTGACCGATAGCGAAAACACAAAACCGGCTGGTTAAAAGGAACAACTTTCCCCAAAAAACCTGAGTCAAATATGTCTAAAAATTTGAACCTCCCACAGCAACTCTAATCAGTTGATCGGCAATTTTGTATGGGAGGTCCAATATTTTTTCATATTTTGACCTATTTTCCTTGGAGAAAGTTGTTCCATATCTTATCACCAGCCGGTTCTGAGTTTTCGCTATTGGTCATTAGTAAAATATCACCTCATCATAATTGGCATGCTTTTTTGGCATGCTTTTTTATTTCACTTTGATTGTAAATATTTTCAATTAATCAACTTCTTCCAGGAGCGTTTCCTGAACTCGGAATGCGGCCCGCTGGAGCCAGCAGCCAGCAGCAGCCTGGTGCAGCTGGTGCGAGGGCTGATGGGCTCCCCGCCGCAGCTGGAGCGCCTGGTACTGCTGGCAGACTTCCTGCTCCTCATGCATCAGGTCAGTATGAACAGCAGCAGCCTGGTGCAGCTGGTGCGAGGGCTGATGTGCTCCCCGCAGCAACTGGAGCGCCTGGTACTGCTGGCAGACTTCCTGCTCCTCATGCATCAGGTCAGTATGAACAGCAGCAGCCTGGTGCAGCTGGTGCGAGGGCTGATGGGCTCCCCGCCGCAGCTGGAGCGCCTGGTACTGCTGGCAGACTTCCTGCTCCTCATGCATCAGGTCAGTATGAACAGCAGCAGCCTGGTGCAGCTGGTGCGAGGGCTGATGGGCTCCCCGCCGCAGCTGGAGCGCCTGGTACTGCTGGCAGACTTCCTGCTCCTCATGCACCAGGTTTGTCGATAGAATTTTTCAATAAAACTCGAAGAAAATGTTTATGGACTCTTAGTAGCTTTTTGATGGGGCATTCCACGAAAATGTCTGTACGTGACGCTCTGATTTCTAATATTTCCGTGTGAGACACATGGATATTTTAAATACGGTATTGAAAGTAACTAAAGGGCATTAGATTCTACAACTACTGTAACTTTGTATCTTAAGCATAAGTGGGAGCTCCCATACACGTCACGTACGAAGAAAAGTTGACTTTTTCGTGGAACGCCCCTGATGTATTTCATGTATTGCCAGGTTCGGCCCTATTTGGACACCTAAATAAATTAACAGGTAAACTTCAGAGGCGGTAAGGTTGATCGTAATTTTTTGATCGATTGCCGTGCGAGGCAATGAGTACCCGAGCAGCCTCGCGTATAGTAGACGCGCCTATTAAGTCAGACGAAGGCAATGAATGCGGTTCAAATTGAATCAATCCTCTCTACAAACCAGGTGGTTCACCCTGCAACCTAACCAGGCTGGGAGTGACCCATCGTGAATCGAACTCGGAATCACCTGAAAGAAGGAAATTAATCTCTCTTTATATCCCGCAGGCAAGCGACACGTTCGTAACGCACTCACGCGCAAACTTCTACTTCCTGCTGGCGGCCGAGACTCAGGACTCCAGCGAGTTCCAGACCACCTTCAAACGACGACCCTCCAGGCGCACCAGAGTTAAACGCACTGATGTTACACCTAGCTCATCGAGCGTGACTTCCGATGATGTCGTTAACAGTGACAACGTGGTGAAAGAAGAGGAAAGATTGGATCACAGCAGTGTGGAGTCTACTAAGCTTGTGAAAGGAATCATCAATATGCAGATTAAGGAGGGCAGGTTAGTGAATTTCCTCTATAGCCTTTAATACCCCCAATTGTGACAGATGACAAAAGCGAGTAAGAAAATGAATTCAAGTAAATGATGAAGAAGGTAAGAGAAGGATGTGTCAATTTAGGAATGGGGGGAACAATTTCTACTTCCTACTCGTAGTGGAGACTCAGGACTCCAGCTAGTTCCAGACCACCTTCAAGACGCACCAGGGTTAAACGCACTGATGTTACACCTAGCTCATCTAGCGTGACTTCGGATGATGTCGTTAACAGTGACAACGTGGTGAAAGAAGAGGAAAGATTGGATCACAGCAGTGTGGAGTCTACCAAACTTGTAAAAGGAATCATCAATATGCAAATCAAGGAGGGCAGGTTAGTAAATTTCCTTTATAGCTTTTAAGCGTGTCAGCAATTTCTACTTTTTACTCGGAGACTCAGGACTCCAGCGAGTTCCAGACCACCTTCAAACGACGACCCTCAAGACGTACCAGAACTAAACGCACTGATGTCACACCCAGCTCATCCAGCGTGACTTCGGATGATGTGGTTAATAGTGATAATGTGGTGAAGGAAGAGGAAAGATTGGATCACAGCAGTGTGGAGTCCACCAAACTTGTGAAGGGAATCATCAATATGCAGATCAAGGAGGGCAGGTTAGTGAATTTCCTCTATAGTTTTTCAGCAGGTATCGGCAATTTCTACTTCCAACTCATAGCTGAGACTCAGGACTCCAGCGAGTTCCAGACCACCTTCAAACGACGACCTTCAAGACGCACCAGGGTCAAACGCACTGATGTTACATATAGCTCATCCAGCGTGACTTCAGATGATGTGGTTAACAGTGACAATGTGGTGAAAGAAGAGGAAAGATTAGATCACAGCAGTGTGGAGTCGACTAAGCTTGTGAAGGGAATCATTAATATGCAAATCAAAGAGGGCAGGTTAGTGAATTTCCTCTATAGTTTTTCAGCAGGTATCGGCAATTTCTACTTCCTACTCGCAGCGGAGACTCAGGACTCCAGCGAGTTCCAGACCACCTTCAAACGAAGAACTAAACGAATTGACGTTGCACCTAGCTCATCTAGTGTGACTTCAGATGATTTCGTTAACAGTGACAATGTGGTGAAGGAAGAGGAAAGGTTGGATCACAGCAGTGTGGAGTTTACTAAGCTTGTGAAGGGAATCATCAATATGCAAATCAAAGAGGACAGGTTAGTGAATTTCCTCTATAGTTTTTCAGCAGGTATCGGCAATTTCTACATCCTACTCGCAGCGGAGACTCAGGGCTCCAACGAGTTCCAGACCACCTTCAAACGACGACCTTCACGACGCACCAAGGTTAAACGCACTGATGTTACACCTAGCTCATCCAGTGTCACTTCGGATGATGTGGTTAACAGTGACACTGTGGTGAAAGAAGAGGAAAGATTGGATCACAGCAGTGTGGAGTCTACTAAACTTGTGAAGGGAATCATCAATATGCAGATTAAGGAGGGCAGGTTTGTTGCTATAAAGTCTAAATATTTAGCGAATTTTCAAGGCAGTATAGTGCCTAGCAATTTTCAAGACGCCCCTTGCAATGCGCCAGTTTTTGAATGGAATTTTTGGTAAGAATACAGATTAAAATAGCTTTCTGCAGTTATTCTACTTGTAATATACATCTACAATATTATAATTTCTTTTGTTAGCCTGATAAAAACTTTTCTTGTTACAGAAAACACAACATTTCATCCACATCCGAGAACTCGGACGTTACATTCGGTAAGTTTTTCAAAATTGTCCCGCTTATAGCATACAATTCTTGTCGAAATGTTTAGGGCCTTAACACAAAAAAGTTAGACCAGTGTCGAACGCGTGTTTAAAATAAAACTTCATGCAAAAAAAACGCTAGACACGCGTTCAACGCTGGTCTAGCTTTTTTGTGGTAAGGCCCTTAATGTTTTTCTTGCATTTATGCTTCTCATGTGCTTACGCTTGGTGTGGGTGCTTGCAGAGCGTTCGACCAGCCTCGAACAAAAGCCTGACGATCACACACACAAACACAGACTTCAGCTTACGGTGGAGGAGGAGCTTCAGGTGCGGGGGGGGGGCGGGGGGGCCTGGAGGGCAGCGGCAAGGAGGAACTCAACGAGTTTATTGTTGTAGATGTGGACGACGTCACCACGGCTACCGTCGATATGTACTCCAGCGGGATATTCCATCAGGTTGGTATTAGCTTAACATAATATCTTACTTTAAAAAATAAATAAAATTATTTTGGTTAAAAATGCCATCATCGTTATGAACTGAACTTGCGTAGAAGTGATGTAGTTACGATGCGAGTGCATGTCTGTATGTAATAAGTAGGTTCTCTATCAATTTGCATAAAAAGAATTGACATAATATATTTTGGCACACTGTAATTTAAACTAATGATACTTACGCATAATAGTTTAGGCATAATTTCTTTACGCAGAAAAAATATTGCCATAATAGTACATAGGCCTAAAATACAAAACCATAAATTGTCATATCCATAATCAAAATAGGCATTAAAATCTGATGCATTAGAAGAATCCCTAAATTGTAAAAATAACCTAACCTAACCTAACCTAAACTGACCTAATATATCTTTAAAAATACTAAACTGACTTACATTTCCTGCCATTTGAACTTAATAAAAGTTGTATATATATATTAGTCCAAAAAAAATTATTGCAAAAGCAATCATGCCAAAATATTGTTAGTATAAAACACAATAGTCTAAAATATGATTATGCCAAGATAAATATTATGGCAAGCAATTATTATGTCAAAGCAATGGTAGATGAAAAAAATATATGCGAAACATATTATGCCAAAACATATTAGTCGAAAAAAAATTATGCCTGTGAAAGAGATACCAATAAGTACCGTTGATATTATTGAGCTATACTATATGCACCTGACCGACTCCTGCTAAATTTTCAATCTGCGATGCTCGAACTCTCAAGAAAGCGAAGTCAAGCTCCGGCCGTCGATAACGTCTTTTCAATTTCATTTTTTCAAATCCCTTTACGCAGTGAGACACATTTTGGAAAAAAAAATAGTTTTAATCTGTATGGATGCCTTGTTGTTTTACCTACCTTGTAAAATACAGGGTGTTAGGGACGGTGTACCGAAAACTTTGCAGGCATGATCAGACCATCAAACTGAACAACTTTTACTATGGAGCCAATGGTGGGAAACGAAAAAAAAAATCCGTCCTCCCATACAAAATTCACTATCAGCTGACTGACTTTGTATGGGAGGTCGGTAAATTTTTTTCGTTTCCCGCCATTGGCTCCATAGTAAAGATTATTCAATCATGGTCTGAACACGCCTACAAGTTTTCTACACATCCCTAACCCCGTATAGGGTGAAACTAGTTACCGATAGGGAAAACTCAGAACCGGCTGGTGATAAGGAACTACTTTTCCCAAGGAACATAGGCCGAAATATGCAAAAAGAATTTGTAGCTCCCATTGTAACTGAAATCAGCTGATCGGGAAGTTTGTATGGGGGGTCCAAATTTTTTTTTTCGTATTTCGACATATGTTTCTTGGGGAAAGTTATTTATCACCAGCCGTTTCTGAGTTATGCTCTCGGTCACTAGTACAATTTCATTAAACATTTTGAAAAAAAAGAGTTTTAATCTATCTGGATGCTTTGTTATTTTACCGCATACCCTACCTTGTATAATATGCTTGCAGCGTACAGTGAAGGCGGGTGCCGAGCCGGGCTGGTCGGCGTGCGAGGGGCTGTTGCTACTGCTGCGAGACACGCTTGCAGTGCTGCCCGACCACGCGCTAGCACAGGTACGCACAATCCCCTAAATACCTAACTTCGATTTATTACCATTGTTAGAATATTTATAAAATTATTTGATTACGTTATCCTATCCATTGAAAACCTCACATTCTATTTTCTTTTAACCCAGGCAGTCGCCGGCGCGATACAGGCCGAGGTCCTTATAGTGCTCGGCAACCACCGCAATGGCCGCGTGCGCGCCGCCGTTGTGCGCGCGATGGCCGGGCTAGCACGGCGCGCGCACAACGAACTCGCCAAGAAACTACGCCTCAACTACTACTACCTACATCTCGCCAACCAAATCTCCCTATACCCAGCCACCTGGGAACTAGCCACCGCTTGCGCCGCATTACTCACCAAGTGTGACGTCCCGCTTGAAGACCAGCTAGACGACGACATCTGGCTCGACATGAACGAAGAAGCTGCTCTACGAAGCCCACCTTTACTTGCCCTCCTACCAATGTGCTTGGACGACGTAGCTCTAGCGCATAACATCACGCTGCTCATTAGAAGACTGATCGACAAAGTCACCTTAAAGACTCTAAATGAGATATCCGTTGCAGAAGTCGTGATAAAAACGATTCGCGGCATCGGCCAGCTCGGAAACGCCGATTTCGAAGGCCGAGATCTGTTGCTCGACGATCTATTCGAATTGCTAAACCGCCTCGCTATAAAGGCGTCTAATTCGCAACACAATCTCCAAACGATAACCGAGATACACCACATGTTGACTTACGTGGAATGGAGCGGCGCGGCGCGAGGCGAGACTTCAGTCGTTCGAGTCGCACGAGACGCGCAGCATTCGCTATACATGGCTCAGTTGGACCATTTAGAAGACCGGTTACATACCTCATACACGGCTCAGACGAAATACGCGAACTATTTCACTACGGTCCTTTCTTCAGCGGTTTCGTTGGGGACGGAATCTGTGTCCAGGGCGGAGCGTACAGAACTAGCTTCGAGGCACCTGGCGACTGTGGTTCGGGCAGTCGGCTTTCTATTGACGCAGTCGCCGAGACTTTCCGCCGTGGAAGAGGCGCCGCTTGTTGAGAGACTCTTTGCTACATTGTTACCTGGTAAGTAAGTTTTTACTTTATCTCCTGTACTAATTTAACATTTTATAAAATACAATATTATGTCTATACTTCTCCGAAATCTTTTATCGCGGTCAAAATAGCCAAGATAGAAACTTGTGTGTATGCCCCACGTTTCAAATTAATAAAAAGAAATAAAGTATCTTCTGCTAAGACCTGTAGGTAAGAATTTGATTCCACCTAGTTTCGATTCCAGCCGTACCGACTCTACATAATTTTAAAATGGAAAATGTATGTGCTCTCAGAACAGATGGAATCAAAACTGGATAGAATCAGAATAGGCCGAGATTTCGACTAATTACTAAAACATACAACTTCGTTAGGTTTTTGTTGCGTTCTTTTGTGTATTTTTGTGTGTTTTTCATTTTTAATAAATAAATAAAATAAATTGTGGCTTAAATAATAGTACATTGTATACGCGGGGAGAAAGAAACCGATTACTAACGAGGGTGTAGTTTGAGGCCCGAAGCGCAGCTGAGGGCCTCAATACACACGAGTTAGTAGTCGGACTTTCATCCGAGTAATACATAGTGCTTTATACTACACCTGCGGGGTCAGTTGTAACAGCCACGGGGTGAATTGAAACATCCGGAAAAAAAAAAACTACCTAGGTACACATTTCCAAACTCTCACATGCATACGGCAGCGCAATTTTTTAATTCATTGACTTTCAAAACTGGACAACTTTCAAAACTGAACAACTCATAAAAAAGAACAACTGACAAAACTGAACAACTTACAAAACTAAACAATTTACAAAACTAAATAAGTTACAAAACTGAACAACTTTACAAACTGAACAACTTACAAAACCGAACAAATTACAATACCGAACAACTTACAAAACCGAACAATTTACAAAACTGAACAACTTTACAAAACTGAACAACTTACAAACTGAACAACTTACAAAACTGAACAACATACAAAACTGAACAACTTTACAAAACTGAACAACTGACAAAACTGAACAACTTACAAAACTGAACAACTTACAAAACTGAACAACTTACAAAACAGAGTATCTTACAAAACTGAATAACTTACAAAACTGAACAACTTACAAAACTGAACAACTTACAAAACTGAACAACTTACAAAACTGAACAACTTTACAAAACTGAAAAACTTACAGAACTGAACAACTTACAAAACTGAACAACTTACAAAACTGAACAACTTTACAAAACTGAACAACTTACAAAACTGAACAACTTACAAAACTGAACAACTTACAAAACTAAACAACTTACAAAACTAAACAACTTACAAAACTGAACAACTTTAAAAACTGTACAACTTATAAAACTGTACAACTTTTTAATGACAACTTCAAAACTGATAAACTTGTTCAACTGTACTACATTCTGTAAAAACTCCCACGGGAGGAAAGTGATTTGTATGGTTAATTCCCTCCCGCTAATTTGTACGTTGAACAATGATGAACGTTCCCCCCTATAGAGTGTTTAGCTATAGGTAAATTACTATGCAGGTGTAGTATAATAGTTATTTGTTCAACAAGAAAGCAAAATTGATTTTTGCTGCGAGTGCTAATTTTGAAACCCGAGGTAGCGAAGGATACTAAAATTGAATCACGAGCGTAGCGAGTGATTCAAAAGTAGTATCCTGAGCTCAATGAGATTCAAAAGCACGAGTTGTAAATGTGTTTGCTTTCGTGTGGTACACACAACTTTTCACCTCTACCAGTAAGAAAATTATGTTTTTTAAAGTTTTTGTTCTTTATGGCTAGGCGAAATGTGTGACTATACTGCCTAGTATTTAGTCTATAAATAATCCCGCCAATCAAATTTTCGTTCAGAAATTTTACAATATGTCAATATTAGAAGTTTTCGTTCTGAAATTGCCGCCATTATTACGACTAGTTTTTGAAAACTTTAGTGTTAAATTAGATGTTCGAAATTTAAATCACTTTTCTCCACTACTTTTCTCAACAAGTTGAGAAATGTGATTTGATTTTCGAACTATGGATAAAGACGACCTTTGCCGATTAAATTTACGCTGAAAAACAGTTCTTTTTAAGCTGGTGAGGTGAAAATAGAATTACTACCCTGCAAACTGATTCATGTGCCTTATATTTTGTAATATTAAGACTAGTTGTTAACCTTCGGGTCAGCAAATGGCAGGAGATCGCGCAGGACAGGAATCAGTGGAGAGAGCTCGTTTCGGAGGCCAAGTTCTTCTTCGGGTCGCTAAATAAGCTGAGTTAGTTAGTTAAGAGTTTGACTTGTTAATCTACACTAAGGCACCTTGTATGCATGTCAACGAATAACTGAGTTATGTTTCATAAATTATTTTTGCGATCACTCCAGCCGTAAGCGGCGCGGCCCCCACGCGTCCCAAATGGTGGGTCGGCGGCGGCGCGGACTGGGTGTCGCCGCTGCAGGAGCTGTTCTGCTGGGCCGCCGCCCCCGCGCCCGGGGTGAGGCCCCTGCAGCCCAGCATACTGCGCGCCTTGTACAGGGCGCCGCCCGCCGCGCTGCAGCTGCTGGCGCCGCCCGACCCGCCCAACATGCGCAAGGTAACACCCGCTGCAGCCTGCTGCGCGCCTTGTACCGCGCCCCGCCCGCCGCGCTGCAGCTGCTTGCGCCGCCCGACCCGCCCAACATGCGCAAGGTAACACCCGCTGCAGCCTGCTGCGCGCCTTGTACCGCGCCCGCCCGCCGCGCTGCAGCTGCTGGCCCGCTGCAGCCTGCTGCGCGCCTTGTACCGCGCCCCGCCCGCCGCGCTGCAGCTGCTTGCGCCGCCCGACCCGCCCAACATGCGCAAGGTAACACCCGCTGCAGCCTGCTGCGCGCCTTGTACCGCGCCCCGCCCGCCGCGCTGCAGCTGCTTGCGCCGCCCGACCCGCCCAACATGCGCAAGGTAGCACCCGCTGCAGCCTGCTGCGCGCCTTGCCGCCCCGCCCGCCGCGCTGCAGCTGCTTGCGCCGCCCGACCCGCCCAACATGCGCAAGGTAACACCCGCTGCAGCCTGCTGCGCGCGCGTAGCCGCGCGCCCGCCCGCCGCGCTGCAGCTGCTTGCGCCGCCCGACCGCCCAACATGCGCAAGGTAACACCCGCTGCAGCCTGCTGCGCGCCTTGCCGCGCCCCGCCCGCCGCGCTGCGGCTGCTTGCGCCGCCCGACCCGCCCAACATGCGCAGGTAACACCCGCTGCAGCCTGCTGCGCGCCTTGTACCGCGCCCGCCCGCCGCGCTGCTTCTGCGTGCGCCGCCCGACCCGCCCAACATGCGCAAGGTAACACCCGCTGCAGCCTGCTGCGCGCCTTGTACCGCGCCCCGCCCGCCGCGCTGCAGCTGCTTGCGCCGCCCGACCCGCCCAACATGCGCAAGGTAACACAACGCTGCACTGGGTGTCACCGCTGCAGGAGCTGTTCTGCTGGGCCGCCGCCCCCGCGCCCGGGGTGCGCCCGCTGCAGGCCAGCCTGCTGCGCGCCTTGTACCGCGCCCCGCCCGCCGCGCTGCAGCTGCTGGCGCCGCCCGACCCGCCCAACATGCGCAAGGTAACACCCGCTGCAGCCTGCTGCGCGCCTTGTACAGGGCGCCGCCCGCCGCGCTGCCGCTGCTGGCGCCGCCCGACCCGCCCAACATGCGCAAGGTAACACAAACACAAACAGGAATCATGTAATGACCCGGACATACAGGATGTAAAAAATCAACTGCAAATATTTAAAGGGGTGAACCAGCCCATGACATTGAACAACTTTCCCCAAGGAACATAGGTGGAAATATGAAAAAAAAAATTGGACCTCCCATACAAATTGACTTGGCTAGCTGGTACATTTTGTATGGGAGGCCCAAAATTTTTTTTCATATTTCGACCTAATTATGTTCCTGAGGAAAGTTGTTCAGTTTCATGGGTTGGTTCACCCCTTAAAATATTTGCAGTTATTTTTTTTACACCTTATATAAAAAAGAGACATGAAATGGCATCACATATGAATAGGCATGTCCACGTAGGGCTAAAAGACTCCGATGCTTAATGCCTCGCGAAACATGCGACGCAAATTTACGACTGAACACTCAGTTACCTCGGACGAGGCACGACCACACCGACCGCGCAGCGAAGTACACCAATTTTAGTGCTCACCCGTCAATTTACGTAGAATGCCCCTCGACTAGAGACGTGGTTCAAATGATCGAGTTGTAAGCAATTCATTTGATTAGAAGGCATTTGATCAGATGTCTAGTACTAATGTGTTCGCAAATCAACTGTACCTTACTCAAATCAAATTTCTTTATTCAATGTAGAATATCACTTATTGATAGTCATTATTACACAGAAATGGATTACTCATTGTAAAAAAGAGAAATTTGCACAGCACAATTTTCTGCCAAATTTGCAAGGCACAACTTACAACCTTACCATGTTTTTAAATTTCAGCCCGTAAAGGATAAAACAAGGCTATATCGATACCATTCTTTGCAGCTTGCCGTATACCTATTGACAATGCTGAAGCACATTCACGCGGAGGCCGAAGCGGGCACCCCGCCTGTTGAACTGGCTATCACCGACTGGGCGCGCGGCTGGGCGGTCGGCACGCAGGCCGGCCTGGCCGAGCGCGTGCCTTCCGAAACACTGATCATAGAGGCCGAGAGGCTGCTGGAGGTGGACGAGGAGAGGTGGGCCAAGATCGCTGCCAAACAGAGGCCGCAGGTAGCCAAGTGAGTACTTGTTATTAATGGTTAAACCTAGCTACTCGACACTCTTGTAGTCCCGAAAATCGACCCAATGAACCCTGGTGCCACAGTCTTCGACCGGCCATTTTTTCACTCTTTGTTCTTCTTCTATCGAGTCACTCTTTGATTTGTGTATAACCAGGTGTTTCAATGGAAATACATTAAATTGGAGACGTCGTCATGTAGACCATTATATCGAATAATTTTCACTATGGGGCAAAGTTAGAAACTAAACTGATTATGAATGATGAAGTGAGTACTTGTTGTTACTGACTGGGCACGCAGGCCGGCCTGGCCGAGCGCGTGCCTTCCGAAACACTGATCATAGAGGCCGAGAGGCTGCTGGAGGTGGACGAGGAGAGGTGGGCCAAGATCGCTGCCAAACAGAGGCCGCAGGTAGCCAAGTGAGTACTTGTTATTAATGGTTAAACCTAGCTACTCGACACTCTTGTAGTCCGAAAATCGACCCAATGAACCCTGGTGCCACAGTCTTCGACCGGCCATTTTCACTCTTTGTTCTTCTTCTATCGAGTCACTCTTTGATTTGTGTATAACCAGGTGTTTCAATGGAAATACATTAAATTGGAGACGTCATGTAGACCATTATATCGAATAATTTTCACTATGGGGCAAAGTTAGAAACTAAACTGATTATGAATGATGAAGTGAGTACTTGTTGTTACTGACTGGGCACGCAGGCCGGCCTGGCCGAGCGCGTGCCTTCCGAAACACTGATCATAGAGGCCGAGAGGCTGCTGGAGGTGGACGAGGAGAGGTGGGCCAAGATCGCTGCTAAACAGAGGCCGCAAGTAGCTAAGTAAGTACTTTTTGTAAATGGTTAAACCTAACAATTTCGACGACGAAAATCTACCTAATGAACCCTGGTGTCACAGTTTTCGACCGGTCACTTTTTCACTCTTTCTTCTTTTTCTATCGAGTTTTGATTCATGTGTATATAGGTGTTCTAGTGAAAATACATTACATTGGAGACGTCATATCGGCCATTGTACCGAATAATTTTCATTATGGGGCAAAGTTATGAAAACCATTCGTTTAGAAGTAATTAGTACGCAGGCCGGCCTGGCCGAGCGCGTGCCTTCCGAAACACTGATCATTGAGGCCGAGAGGCTGCTGGAGGTGGACGAGGAGAGGTGGGCCAAGGTCGCTGCTAAACAGAGGCCGCAGGTAGCCAAGTGAGTACTTGTTGTGACACCTGATTCATAGAAGAAAGGGATCCGAAATGGCAACATTATTGTTTGCGTCTTTTTCATATTACACGACATTTTGAGCAAGACGTCAACAGTAATGTTGCCATTTCGAATCCCTTTCTATGAATCAGGTAGTAACTGACTGGGCACGCAGCCGGCCTGGCCGAGCGCGTGCCTTCTGAAACACTGATCATAGAGGCCGAGAGGTTACTGGAGGTGGACGAGGAGAGGTGGGCCAAGATCGCTGCGAAACAGAGGCCGCAGGCAGGCCTCTTTCACTTCATGTACTTACGCACGATAAGTACCTACCGGGCGCCGGGCAGCCGGCTGCCCATTTTTCAGTTGGTTGCCAACAGCCGCGTCGAGCATGCGTTCGCTCGTGAATATTTTGAGTTACTCTGATTTATCGGAAACGGTATCAGAAGAAGCGGCTGTTACTGCGTACCATGGTTATGTTTCGTCTTTAATAAATTATGGACTTTTGCTGTGGGGAAACTCTGTTGAAGTTGACAAAGTATTCATTTTACAAAAAAAATGTGTTCGTGCTATTTGTCGAGCAGAATTCCTAGACTCTTGTAGACCCTTGTTTAGAAGATTAAATATATTGCCTTTACCTTGTTGCTACATCAGAAGTGTATGTTGTTTTGTAAAAGACAATCCTAGTTATTTCAGAATGGACAGGGATATATTTATAAGGAAAAAAAGAACTCAATATCACGATTTGTTATTTAAACCTGCGGGCCATAGGTATGTATACAAAAGAACGCTTTCAATATGTGTATAGAATTATATAACCAATTGCCTAATGAATTGAAACAATTAAATGGTAATATTTTTAAAAGTAAACTTACGAGATGGCTAATGGATCATTGTTTTTATAGCATTCAGGAGTTTACACAGTACTTGACACAAAAAAAATATAGGTAGAGCAAGTAATTTTATTAAAATATTTGCACGCCTGCTGGACAGACAAAATGCATGTACTATTAAATTCTATGACATCTGTGAATTGCTACTGAATTGAATGTATTTTTGCAAATAAATTATTTTATCTTTATCTTTATCTTTATCTTATCGGTATGCCACTATTATAACATGCCATATCAATTATGTATTGAAAGTATGTGCTTGCTAAAGAAAGTATTCTTCCGAAAATAGAAGGTATATAATAAAGAAAATAGTTTAAACAAAACTGCAAATACTATAAGGGGTGAACCAGTACACGAAACTGTAGGTACAGATTTCTTCAAGGAACATAGCTTAGGTCCATTAAAAAAAATTACACCTCCATAATATCCGTCCGAGCCAACTTTGTACGGGATTTCATAATTATTTTTCATAAATTCCTATGCCTCTTGGGGTAAGTTAATCAGTTTCATGAGCTGGTTCACCTCTTAAAATATTTGCAGTTATTTATTTGGTACACCTTACTTAACGGAAGAGGCAGCCCTGGCGATCCACGCTAATCACGTGGCGGCGCGCATCTACATTGCAAAGATAACTTTACGCTCATGGGCTTTGGTTCATTTTGGCTTGCAGCGTTTAGCGGCTCGAAAGAGTAGGTTTTTATAGAAGTAGGTATTGTAATTTTTCTATGGAGTGATTTATCTGTTACGTAGTAACTATTAGGTAATCTGTGCCGCAAGTAGCTAAGTGAGTACTTGCATTAATGGCTGAATCATGCAATTCAATATCATCTCTCGAACGACCTGAAAGATGTCATGGTATGGAACCAGTCGTAAAATAGGACACGAAAACTTTTTATTTACGCGTAGTAGGCCGAATCCTTGGAGCCACAGTCTTAAAACATGGCACACTTTTTGAAACCAGTGTTTCTTTTTCCCATATTTTCTCATACAAACTGACACATGTTTCGGCCATTTTTGTATGGGAGGTCCAAAATATTTTTTTCATATTTCGGAAAATGTTACTAAGAAAAGTTTTTCCATTTCATGAGTAGAACACATCCAATAAATATTTGCAGTGAATTTAATAGGCCCTTATATAATGATTCGTATTTTTTTCTTTCAGAGTGGTATTCAGCAAGGACAGTCTCGCGCACAAACTGACCGAGGGCGCGATGTTGATCACCCGACAAGTAGTGGACATTCAAAATGGCGAACGAAAGGCGTTCATGGAGCAGTTAAGAAGGGCGCATTCAGATGCCGTCGCGTGCACGCAGCGCTGGGCCAGGCTGGTCGACGCGCTCACACACGAGCAGGGTTAGTACCAAGGGTTTAGACACGAGCAGGGTGAGCAGAAAGAACTCACGACTATGTTTCACTGGTATAGCTGGAACAAAGCTCTTTAAGGAACAACTGGCGACTTTTAACGCGAGCCGTTTTCAGAGCAAATAAACTTAGTTTTTCCAGGAATGTTTTTGTAAACAAGTTGAAAAAGCATGTTTGTGCTGACTCAACATAAATTATGTCTCCTTCCCGGAGAGGTACTTAGGCAGATAGGCAGAGACTACTTCCTTCCACTTACTGCGAACCTTGTACATTATACTTCTTTCGCCGAATCTACATGCCCGTCGGTTTAGGTTTCTCTTACAAGTGAAAATAAGAAATAGATAAAATGACATGCATCGACCGGGGATCGAACCCGGGCCGCATGGGTAAACGCCCCACCGCTCTGCCACTGAGCTATCGATGCACGGCCGATGAACGCCAAATTATCTATCTCTTGATGCTCGTCTCCAAGCGACGATCCAGCGACATCTGTAGAAAGTATTTAGAACTTACTACATGGTTAGTCCACATTATGAGTGGAATTCAAACCATATGATGAAGCTTGCTTAATCAATCTATTGGGATTGTAATGCACTCACAGTGCTATATTATTCTCACAAGTGCCATGCGGCCCGGGTTCGATCCCCGGTCGATGCATGTCATTTTATCTATTTCTTATTTTCACTTGTGAGAATAATATAGCACTGTGAGTGCATTACAATCCCAATAGGTTTCTCTTGTCCTCACATGCCCTCCTGACCTTTCTTTTTGTATTTCAGCGGTATGGCACGACCCGCGCAGCTACCCTCAATCCTGGCAGTTGGACGCGACGGAGGGCGTGGGGCGTGTGCGCGTCAGACTCAGGCGCGCGCATCTCGACATACAGGAGAAGTTCCTCTTGCCGCAACACAGGGGGAAACTGGGTAAGAACCGCTGTTTACGATCTATTGGTATTGTAATGAACTCACATTGCTATATTATTCTCATAAATGAAAATAAGAAATTAAAAACAATTTCATGCATCGACCGGGGCTCGAACCCGGGCCGCACATCTGGACATACAGGAAAAGTTCTTGCCTAACCACAGACGGAGACGGAGACTGGGTACAAAAGGCGCACAAACGTACATACAATAGTAGGTTGTTGACGAGGACGGGAAATAAGACTTTGACTGACGAGTAGAGTTTGAAGTCCGAGCCGCAGGCGAGGACTTTAAAAATACGAGTCTGGCAAAGTCATTTTCCCCGAGGCTTACATAGTGCTTTTCTCAAAAAAATGCTATGAAATTATAAAGATTTTAATTTATTTTATAGTAATTTGATATAAAAAGTTGTTTTAATGATTACTAAGTCAAGATGTGGATTAGGAGTTATTCTTTTTTTATTTTGTAATTTCTGAACGATTTCGATATCGCGCAAGAAAAGTTGTATTGGAATCCATTGCTGGTGTGTAAAAAAGAAATCGTTCAAAAATTACAAAATCACAGACAATGTCAAACTTTCTGGATAGTTTTCTGGAAAGAAATTGACAACAGCTCAAATAGCAAACCTACCCATATTATTGGTTTGTATTAAATTTTAGGCTACAAGAGAAGCCTCTGTTCCACATTTGTTAGCAAAATCGCTACTATTTCCTTCTAATTATATAATTAAAAATTGCTCATTCTAAAAGGACGTAAGTGCATGATGACGTCACAATACGACTATAAATATGGTATCACTAAATTCAGAATAATATTAAAATTATAATGGCAATACTGGCGATCGAAAGATTGTCAACAACCGTCAATCGAATCTGTGGTTACCAGACATTACAACAGGGTTGTCAACCAACCATACGAGACAAATACGAAAATGGACTACCATACGAGGAGTCGAGGACGCACATCGTACAATTTTGTCCGAGGTTTTAGAATTTCCCAATTTTGGATGCGGATGCTGATTGCGAACGACTTTCTTGAAATAAAGTAAAATTTCATTTAATCGGACGGAAAGAAGACAATTAAGGAAGTACGAGCGTAAGTTGCGAACGAGCGTGTTTTCTGCGGGAAAACATCGAGGACCAATCATGGAAGACGGTTGGCCACTTGTTACACCATGACGAATTCATTAAGAAAAAAAGGCCCAAAACACACATACATACTTTACTTAAATTAAAGAATTACTAATTAATACTAAGAGGTTCAAAAGGAAAAAGAAGGAAAAAGACGAGAGTTGACTATTGGATCAACGTAGAAAGAAAAAACTGGAGACCGTAAACGCCAAACTTATTGCTTGCGTGAGGTGGGGAATAACATACAGGAATCTACGTCAATTTTGAACCGTCGATAGAGATGTATGACATGGAACAAAATACGGAAACTAAAAGAAACGGTTTTACCATGATATGAGGTTCCAATACTACAATAATTTTAAGGTGCTTGAGTACCTAGGTACCAATGAGGAAGAAAAAACTTGGTTAGCAACCCTGCATTACAATCAGCTGCCAATCAGTTGCATTTGACTTTGATTTGACAATCATCATGATGACAGCTTTGACTCTCAAAGTGCGCTTTTTTTGTATATTTACATCCACAAGCGGGAGTGTTTTTTTTGCAGGATAATCATCGTACTGTGACGTCACAGGCACAGTTTCAGTTTTTTTAAATTATTTCCTAAATTATGCTATAGAAAAAATCTGAATATTTCTCACATTAATTTATGATCGAAATTCTGCAAAATGATCATGAAAAAGTGGATGTTAACTAATTTGAGCGGTTGTCAATTGTCATATTTCCTAGCATGTTTGAGAAAAATATTATTTTGTTCATCATATATTTAGAAGTGCGCCAACAGTAAGAATAACTTTGGATTTCTTATGAGTTTATTTTTCTAATTTTCAATTGTGTTTGGGCAATTCTCGAGATATATAAGACACGTTTTTACCGCTATACAATTGAAAAAATCTCCATAAAAAATTTCCATCTTTCTAAATGTCATAATTTTTCTGTTACAGAAGCAATCAAACGTTCCCCACCGCTACGCAGCGTCGTAGGCTGCTACGCGGGGCTACGCGGCGGGCTCGTAGCGCGGCTACAGCTCAACGAGACCGTGTCGTACATGACGCGCGTCACCTACGTCACCGTGTGCAGCGAGACAGAGGGGGAGCTACTGCTCAGCGACAGGTAATATAACAAGCGGTGTGTAGCAGCGTCGTAGCTGCTACGCGGGGCTACGCGGCGGGCTCGTAGCGCGGCTACAGCGAGACAGAGGGGGAGCTACTGCTCAGCGACAGGTAATATAACAAGCGGTGTGTAGCAGCGTCGTAGCTGCTACGCGGGGCTACGCGGCGGGCTCGTAGCGCGGCTCCAGCGAGACAGAGGGGCTACTGCTCAGCGACAGGTAATATAACAAGCGGTGTGTAGCGCGTCTAGCTACTACGCGGGGCTACGCGGCGGGCTCGTAGCGCGGCTCCAGCGAGACAGAGGAGCTACTGCTCAGCGACAGGTAATATAACAAGCGGTGTGTAGCAGCGTCGTAGCTGCTACGCGGGGCTGCGGCAGGCTCGTAGCGCGGCTACAGCGAGACAGAGGGCTACTGCTCAGCGACAGGTAATATAACAAGCGGTGTGTAGCAGCGTCGTAGCTGCTACGCGGGGCTACGCGGCGGGCTCGTAGCGGGGTTACAGCGAGACAGAGGGGGAGCTACTGCTCAGCGACAGGTAATATAACAAGCGGTGTGTAGAAGCTTCGATGCTGCTACGCGGGGCTACGCGGCGGGCTCGTAGCGCGGCTACAGCGAGACAGAGGGGCTACTGCTCAGCGACAGGTAATATAACAAGCGGTGTGTAGCAGCGTCGTAGCTGCTACGCGGGGCGCGGCGGGCTCGTAGCGCGGCTACAGCGAGACAGAGAGCTACTGCTCAGCGACAGGTAATATAACAAGCGGTGTGTAGCGTCGTAGCTGCTACGCGGGCTACGCGGCGGGCTCGTAGCGCGCTACAGCGAGTTAGAGGGAGCTACTGCTCAGCGACAGGTAATATAACAAGCGGTGTGTAGCAGCGTCGTAGCTGCTACGCGGGGCTACGCGGCGGGCTCGTAGCGCGGCTACAGCGAGTTAGAGGGGGAGCTACTGCTCAGCGACAGGTAATATAACAAGCGGTGTGTAGCAGCGTCGTAGCTGCTACGCGGGGCTACGCGGTGGGCTCGTAGCGCGGCTACAGCGAGACAGAGGAGCTACTGCTCAGCCACAGGTAATATAACAAGCGGTGTGTAGCAGCGTCATGGCTGCTACGCGGGCTACGCGGTGGGCTCGTAGCGCGGCTACAGCTCAACGAGACCGTGTCGTACATGACGCGCGTCACCTACGTCACCGTGTGCAGCGAGACAGAGGGGGAGCTACTGCTCAGCCACAGGTAATATAACAAGCGGTGTGTAGCAGCGTCGTAGCTGCTACGCGGGGCTACGCGGCGGGCTCGTAGCGCGGCTACAGCGAGACAGAGGGGGAGCTACTGCTCAGCCACAGGTAATATAACAAGCGGTGTGTAGCAGCGTCGTAGCTGCTACGCGGGGCTACGCGGCGGGCTCGTAGCGCGGCTACAGCGAGTTAGAGGGAGCTACTGCTCAGCGACAGGTAATATAACAAGCGGTGTGTAGCAGCGTCGTAGCTGCTACGCGGGGCTACGCGGCGGGCTCGTAGCGCGGCTACAGCGAGACAGAGGGGGAGCTACTGCTCAGCCACAGGTAATATAACAAGCGGTGTGTAGCAGCGTCGTAGCTGCTACGCGGGGCTACGCGGTGGGCTCGTAGCGCGGCTACAGCTCAACGAGACCGTGTCGTACATGACGCGCGTCACCTACGTCACCGTGTGCAGCGAGACAGAGGGGGAGCTACTGCTCAGCGACAGGTAATATAACAAGCGGTGTGTAGCAGCGTCGTAGCTGCTACGCGGGGCTACGCGGTGGGCTCGTAGCGCGGCTACAGCTCAACGAGACCGTGTCGTACATGACGCGCGTCACCTACGTCACCGTGTGCAGCGAGACAGAGAGGAGCTACTGCTCAGCCACAGGTAATATAACAAGCGGTGTGTAGCAGCGTCGTAGCTGCTACGCGGGCTACGCGGCGGGCTCGTAGCGCGGCTACAGCGAGACAGAGGGGGAGCTACTGCTCAGCCACAGGTAATATAACAAGCGGTGTGTAGCAGCGTCGTAGCTGCTACGCGGGGCTACGCGGCGGGCTCGTAGCACGGCTACAGCTCAACGAGACCGTGTCAAAATCAACACTTTTCAAACACTCACCCACTTTATTATTGTTCTAGCTAGATGTACATTTCTGTTTTTTTTTCTGGTCTTTTTAACATCTAGTAGTTTTTATTGTGTAATTTAAGTTTTCGTATATTCTCGAATTAAATGCTAAATTCGTTCTTATTTCCTCCAGGTGCATCCACTTTGTCCCCGAAGATTGTGAAGAGGAAGCCTCGCCTCCAAAGAAAGGCGCTCGTCCGATGAGCAAGTCCTCGGCGCAGAGCTGGCCGCTAGAAGCCGTTGTGCAAGTGGCCACCAGGAGGTGGTGCTTACAGGTAAAAAAGTGTATTGGAATTTTTAATGCCTATATTATCCTTATAAATGAAAATAGATTGTCGCTTGAAGATGAGCATCAATGATTATCAGTTTACTTCAAAGATCAAACGTTTACACTTTATCGGTGCATCAATAGCTCAGTGGCAGAGCGCTGGGGCGTTGACCCATGCGGTCCGGTTTCGAGCCCCAGTCGATGCATGTCCATTTTTTCAATTTCTTATTTTAATTTATAAAAATAAGGTGCTACCAAATTGCCCACTGGTTTTTAATAAGGTGCTACCAAATTGCCCACTGGTTTTTATTTGTTGTAATTCATAATCGATGTCATCGGCAAGAGATGGTGCGTTTCAATAATTCTTAGAGCCTTATCATAGGACGTTTCAACGATCAACGTTTGGAAGCGGTTGCGGAGCGGAGCGAGCGCGCAGCGAATTCGTTTCGGACGTAGCAACCACTCCCAAACCGCTACTATGTTAAGGGCCTTAGAATTGTCTACAACTGCCGTAAATAATAGCATTGTTGAGTGTCTTTGTACTGTTCGCAGGAAAGAGCAGCAGAATTATTCCTAAGCTCGGGTCACGCCCACCTGCTCGCCTTCACAGACTTCAACGAGCGAGCCGTGTTTCTCAAAGCGCTCGAGAGGTGCCACCTGCCGGGAAGGTAATGTATCAGCTGCATCTTCCATTATATCGTTCTCATTCTTATTATATTAACCGACGAAAAAAAACGGTTTCAGGCGCATATTATTAAATTTTGTGTGACTATGTTTAAATTTCATGCTTTTAGCTTTAGTAGTTTAGGGTCACCGTTGATGAATCAGTTATTCATCCAGACATCCATTTAGGAAATTCGTGTCGCATGTGTAGATTTGGTTTAAAACTTTTATTCTACCGTATAAAACGCCCTATAATAGTATTACCTATAATATTATCTTACATATGAAACAATCTCGTACTTTTTCATTATTATCAACATGAGAACTAATTTGTGTTGACACCCGCAGACAAGAGCCGGACACTTTATCAGAAGCCATGACGCAGTGGCGTAACGGCGCCATCACCAACTGGGAGTACCTCATGCGCCTCAACGGCCTCGCCGGGAGGACCTACAACGACCTCATGCAGTACCCCGTGCTGCCCTTCATCATAGCTGACTATACCTCCAGGATATTGGACCTGGATAACCCGGCCAGCTTCAGAGATTTGTCCAAGCCTATGGCTATTCAAAACAAGAATAGAGAACAGCATTACATCAACACTTATAACGTAAGTACAATATTCCTAGTAAATAGCGATTGCTGTCCTTCATCATAGCTGACTATACCTCCAGGATATTGGACCTGGATAATCCGGCGAGCTTCAGAGATTTGTTTAAGCCTATGGCTATTCAGAATAAGAATATAGAGCAACGTTATATCAACACTTATAATGTAAGTAGGTAGATAGATAAGTTCGAGACCTCATGTAGTACCCGGCGCTGCCCTTCATCATAGCCGACTATACCTCCAGGATACTGGACCTGGATAACCCAGCTAGCTTCCGAGATTTGTCCAAGCCTATGGCTATTCAGAACAAGAATAGAGAACAGCATTACATCAACACTTATAATGTAAGTAGGTAGATAGATAGATAAGTAGGTACATACGACATCTCACGCAGTACCCAGTAAAACACAATTTTAGTGATAAAAAATGGGCCTATTTATTTATCAAAACATTCAAAACATAGTGCTATTACATGCAGTATGCAGTGTAGTATACGCTCTTTGCCTGTTCGTTGCGTGAAAAGTCGGGCTCGCTTCGCTCGCGATACGTGACTCTTTCTGCCTGTTTTCACTAGCGGCTACGCTCGTTTACAGCGTAAAAAGTCCAGCTCGTTTCGTTCGCGATACGTCCGGGTGATTGTGGCTTATTTTTACCTGAAAACTTTAGGCTACTATCCTCCACTGAATAAATGCTATATCACAAATTAAGACTTTCTATGATGGGTCATCATAGAAAGTAACAGGGGGGGTCGCCTCGCCAGTTGATTTCTTCCTAGAGAGGGGTCACGTATCCAAAAAGATTGAAAAACACTGGACTAAAGTACTGTAGAGCATCGCCGGTCTGTTAGTGTGTTAACAAGGTGGTAACCTAATAAAGAGGTGTTCTCACAGGACCTGAAGATGGCTCGTAAGGAGGGCTGCAGCCCGCTGCTGCGTCAAGCACAACCGCATCATTACGCGTCGCTGTATTCCAACTCAGGAGGAGTGTTGCACTACCTGGTGCGCCTGCCACCCTTCACAGAGTTATTCCTCAACTACCAAGGTAATGTCCACAGCTGGACATGCAGCCCGCTGCTGCGTCAGGCACAACCGCATCATTACGCGTCGCTGTACTCCAACTCAGGAGGAGTATTGCACTACCTGGTGCGTCTGCCACCCTTCACAGAGTTATTCCTCAACTACCAAGGTAATGTCCACAGCTGGACATGCAGCCAGCTGCTGCGTCAGGCACAACCGCATCATTACGCGTCGCTGTACTCCAACTCAGGAGGAGTATTGCACTACCTGGTGCGTCTGCCACCCTTCACAGAGTTATTCCTCAACTACCAAGGTAATGTCCACAGCTGGACATGCAGCCCGCTGCTGCGTCAAGCACAACCGCATCATTACGCGTCGCTGTACTCCAACTCAGGAGGAGTATTGCACTACCTGGTGCGTCTGCCGCCCTTCACCGAGCTCTTTCTCAACTACCAAGGTAATGTCCACAGCTGGACATGCAGCCCGCTGCTGCTTCAAGCACAACCGCATCACTACGCGTCGCTGTACTCTAACTCAGGAGGAATACTGCACTACCTGGTGCGCCTGCCGCCCTTCACCGAGCTCTTCCTCAACTACCAAGGTAATGTCCACAGCTGGACATGCAGCCCGCTGCTGCGTCAAGCACAACCGCATCATTACGCATCACTCTACTCCAACTCGGGCGGAGTGTTGCACTACCTGGTGCGTCTGCCGCCCTTCACCGAGCTCTTCCTCAACTACCAAGGTAAGTGTGTGGTGCCGGCTTAGAATACCATTACCCCATTTCTTTCCCGTGGGTGTCCTAAAAGCGACTTAGGTATTTGAGAGTTGATTTGTATTGCAATTAAAGGCGACAGGCTGACAACCTGTCGCTGTGGTAATACACAGTCTTTTGAATGACTCTCAAACTTTTGTGAGACTTGCTGTAAATGGCTGTTTTTACAGCCGTTTACGCTGTCTATCCCGCAACGGATATAGGCGTGATATATGGATGGATGGAAGGTAGTTAAAACTGACTGAAAAGTGTCTATTTCATTGTTATAAATCTCTGGAGCATTGTGTACAACAAGCAGAAAACATTTACCACAACGCCGCAACGTGTGGTTAAGGCACGCATGGCATACATTCAATAACTTTCTTTTTTGTTTGATTAATAAAATACAAGAGGTGCCCAATACAATAGGCACTGAGACTGAGGCTCTACTGTCTTCATGAACGACCAGCATTTACACCAACCCAATATAAACTTCACCCATTACTATAGTTGTATAATATTGCAGACAACAACTTCGACATGCCGGACCGCACGTTCCACTCGCTGGCGACGACGTGGCGGCTCATCACCAACGACTCGCCCACCGACGTGAAGGAACTCATACCGGAGCTGTTCTATCTGCCGGAGCTGTTCCACAATAACGAAGGTAGGGGTGTGTTAAAAGTGCTTTTCAATCTTTATATCATCATAGCTGTTTAAGTTTCCGACACGGTAACCATATAAAGTTTTTGAATCAGTGACGCTCGTTACTATACAATTTACTATTGTATCACAAAGTAAGTATTGGCTGGCGCCAATCCAGAGAGCCGGCTTCAAGGAAACGTCGCTTTACTCACACAGACATCCACACGACGTCGTTTATGCGCAACCTCGAATCGGTTCGAACCGGCTTGTACCGAGTGTCAACAGCGTTCGATGCAGGCGAAGGGTAAAATTACAACTCGCAAGTACCAAAATTTTTGCATAGCATATTGTAGTGTACGTACGTATGTAATGAATGTACCTAACTACGTGTGTTTGACCCGGGTACGGCATATTAAAAATTCAGAAAAAGAAGAAATCCACCATGAATAGCAGGAAGTATAAATGATCGGAAGAAGGGGCGAGCTGTCCTTCTGTAAATTCTCTATTCTGTGATTGTATTCTGTGAGAGGGCAAGCCGCCCCAAATCTCGGGTCGCTGTTTGTGGTTTTACTCCCAAAACAGATGTACACTTTCCTTAGAGACGCAAACAACCTCAAACTCATCCCCTATTTTGCTCCAATTTTTGAAAAGAAGACATTAAAACTATCTACCTGTAGCACCCTCACGGAAAAAGAACAACGGCATAACTAACAGAAGTACCAAGACACATGTATATCGCTTTCTATCACGGAGTTTTCTCAACCCACCTGGTTCACAAAAGAAGGGGACCCGAAATGGCATTACATGAAATTTGAGGAAGATGTCAACAATAATGTTGCCATTTCTGGTCCCCTTCTTTTGTGTACCTGGTTATAACAGGCTTGTTCTAAGTTATCATTATATTCTTTACAGGTTTAAACCTAGGCGTGCGCCAGTGCGGCGCGGGCGTGGACGACGTAGAGCTCCCGCCCTGGGCGCCCGACTCACGCCTCTTCACGCTGATACACAGGCAGGCCTTGGAGGCCCCGCATGTCACTGAGAACCTGCCGCATTGGATTGACTTGGTCTTCGGATACAAGCAGACTGGGCAGGCTGCTATAGACGCCATCAATGTGTTCCCTGCTTGTGTGAGTAGAGTGTCTATACAGACACATAGTCAGGCTTTAGAGGAACAAGCCAGAAAACCTGCCATACTGGATTGATCTAGTCTTCAAATACAAGCAGACTGGGCAGGCCGCTGTAGACGCCATTAATGTGTTCCCTGCTTGTGTGAGTATAGTGTCTATACACAGACACATAGTCAGGCTTTAGAGGCCCCGCATGTGACTGACAACCTGCCATACTGGATTGATATCGTCTTCGGATACAAGCAGACTGGGCAGGCTGCTATAGACGCCATCAATGTGTTCCCTGCTTGTGTGAGTATAGAGTCTAATACCGGGTTATTTTTTAGTCAGTACGCAAACTGTACAGGGTGTTTCTACTCGTGATTATGATCAATTTTTATTATGGGACCACATTCGAATTCGCAAAAAAATAATTGGGTGTTCCATAGAAAAAATCATACCTACTCAGCAAACATTTATGGAACACCTAAAATATTTTTTTCATCCCCTCTATTCAAAAAACTACGCTTTGGTCGCACTTAAGTGGGATTAAAATAGGTCATTTAATCCCAAGGGATTAAAATTCATTTGAATTTGGAACACAAATATTTGCAGCCAATCAATCGAAAATTTACTACAGATAGGTTTTTTCTCTGCAACACGTTCTGTTATCTGTTATTTTATTGAGTATTTTACACCTAGTATATAGCTCATAAAAGACCTAATTCCTAGCAAAATTTGAAATTAAAAAGTAAAGTGTCAAATTTTATTTTTCTTTTGGCGCGATAACTGGCCAGCAATGGGCAACAACAATTATATTGCAATAATATGAAATGAAATGTGTGATAATGTTTTTGTAAGTATTGAATGTTTATAACGCAATTTATATGATGTATTATAAAAATAATGGACAATAGCAAGCAACATTCGTAGATTAAGTAAGTATTTAATGTTTTTCTCATAGAGGGGGATGAAAAGTAGTATGTATCACTCGGGTATAAAGTTATTTATCCTTGGGCGACTTACATTGAATCCCTCGCTTCACTCACGATTCTACTTTAAAATCCTCGCTACGCTCGGGATTTTACTCTAGAATCCCTCGTTCCGCTCATGATTCAAAATAGCGCCCTCGCCCTAAATATATCACTTTATTCCCTTGTTATAAAAACTACTATTACATCTCTCAGGTGGCCCCACAGTAAAAGTTGTTCAGAATCACGAGTAGAATAATCCTGCAAAGTTTGCGCACTGACTTAAAAATAACCCTGTATACAGACATAGTCAGGCCTTGAAGGCCCCGCATATGGCAGAAAACCTGCCATACTGGATTGATCTCGTCTTCGGATACAAGCAGACTGGGCAGGCTGCTATAGACGCCATCAATGTGTTCCCAGCTTGTGTGAGTATAGAGTCTACCGGGAGTAACGGAAAGGGTATAAAAAGCCGAAAGGAGGTCAAGGTACTCATGAAACTGAACAACTTTCTCCATGGAACATGGGTCGAAATATGAATAAAAATTTGGACCCCCCCATAGTAAATCAATTACCTGATCGGCGATTTTGTATGGGAGGCCCAATTTTTTTTTTCGTCTTTCGGCTTATGTTCCATGGGGAAAGTTGTTCAGTTTCATAGTCTGCTGTTCCCTTTCGACTATTCCTTTCCGTTACTCTGTATCCTGAACACACAGTCAGGCTTTAGAGGCCCCGCATTTGACTGAGAACCTGCCGCATTGGATTGATCTAGTCTTCGGATACAAGCAGACTGGGCAGGCTGCTATAGACGCCATCAATGTGTTCCCTGCTTGTGTGAGTATAGTGTCTATACACAGACACATAGTCAGGCTTTATAGGCCCCGCATGTGACTAAGAATCTTGTCACAGTGAACTTGCCGCATTGGATTGACTTGGTCTTCGGATACAAGCAGACTGGTCAGGCTGCTATAGATGCCATCAATGTGTTCCCTGCTTGTGTGAGTATAGTGTCTATACACACACACATAGTCAGGCTTTGGAGGCCCCAAATGTTACTGAGAACCTGCCGCATTGGATTACTCTCGTCTTCGGATACAAGCAGACTGGTCAGGCTGCTATAGACGCCATCAATGTGTTCCCTGCTTGTGTGAGTATAGTATCTATACACAGACACAGTCAGACTTTAGAGGCCCCACATATGGTAGAAAACCTGCCATACTGGATTGATCTAGTCTCCGGATACAAGCAGACTGGTCAGGCTGCTATAGACGCCATCAATGTGTTCCCTGCTTGTGTGAGTATAGTATCTATACACAGACACAGTCAGACTTTAGAGGCCCCACATATGGTAGAAAACCTGCCATACTGGATTGATCTGGTCTTCGGATATAAACAGACGGGTCAGGCTGCTATAGACGCCATCAATGTGTTCCCTGCTTGTGTGAGTATATTGTCTATACAGCTACATAGTCAGTCAGGCTTTAGAGGCCCCGCATGTGACTGAGAACCAGACATACTGGATTGATCTAGTTTTCAAATACAAGCAGACTGGGCAGGCTGCTATAGACGCCATCAATGTGTTCCCTGCTTGTGTGAGTATAGTGGCTATACACAGATACATAGTCAGGCTTTAAAGGCCCCGCGTGTGACTGAAAACCTGTCAAATTGGATCGACTTGGTCTTCGGATACAAGTAGACTGGGCAGGCTGCTATAGACGCCATCAATGTGTTCCCTGCTTGTGTGAGTAGAGTGTTTATACACAGACACATAGTCAGGCTTTAGAGGACCCGCTTATGGCAGAAAACCTAAAATACTGGATTGATCTCGTCTTCGGATACAAACAGACTGGGCAGGCTGCTATAGACGCCATCAATGTGTTCCCTGCTTGTGTGAGTATAGTGTCTGTACAGCTACATAGTCAGACTTTAGAGGCCCCGCATGGGACTGACAACCTGCCATACTGGATTGATCTCGTCTTCGGATACAAGCAGACTGGGCAGGCTGCTATAGACGCCATCAATGTGTTCCCTGCTTGTGTGAGTATATTGTCTATACAGCTACATAGTCAGTCAGGCTTTAGAGGCCCCGCATGTGACTGAGAACCAGACATACTGGATTGATCTAGTTTTCAAATACAAGCAGACTGGGCAGGCTGCTATAGACGCCATCAATGTGTTCCCTGCTTGTGTGAGTATAGTGTCTATACACAGACACATAGTCAGGCTTTAGAGTCCCCGCATGTGACTGACAACCTGCCATACTGGATTGATCTCATCTTCGGATACAAGCAGACGGGTCAGGCTGCTATAGACGCCATCAATGTGTTCCCTGCTTGTGTGAGTATAGTGGCTATACACAGATACATAGTCAGGCTTTAAAGGCCCCGCGTGTGACTGAAAACCTGTCAAATTGGATCGACTTGGTCTTCGGATACAAGTAGACTGGGCAGGCTGCTATAGACGCCATCAACGTCTTTCCAGCTTGTGTGAGTATGAGAATGTTTTCGATATTTCAGGAAGCTAAAGCTATATTTTAACTGCAAAAATATTGCTTGATAGCTTCTCTAAAAAAAAAGCGGCCAAGAGCGTGTCAGACACGCTCATAAATAGGTTTTCGTAGTCAACGTTTAAAAATCAGGTCTTTCAGCATTACAAAGTTAATTTTGTTGCTGGTTTGTTTGCAGCTGTATGATTACCAACCGCAAATTGAAAAACTTTAATATTTCCTTAATCTTAAGTGGTTCATTATTCATTATAGTTTTCATGGTAACTTCATATTAAGAACTATATCCCATATTTTTTTCAAATTTTTAGCATGCTTACTTTCAAAGTTACAGCTGGAACAAATCATGGCTAAAAAACGCCCCTTTTAAAAGCAAATATCTCAAGACAGAATCATTTTAGAGACTTTGTTTAAAAGAAACCTCCCATTAGTTTTAAAATACCTATTCAATGATACCCTACTCAATATTAAAGGCTAAAAAAAATTTTTGCCCCCCTTTCACATGTATGGGAAAAACATGTCCAAAAAACAATTAAAATATTTTTTTGTTAACATTTCTAAATTTGGGTCAACACGATCTATCTTCACACCAAATTTGATGTCGATAGCTCTAAAACTGACGAAGTTATGAAGGCGCGGCATACAGACAGACAGACAGACAGACAGACAGACAGACTTGACGAAACTATAAGGGTTTCTAGTAGACTACGAAACCCTAAAAAGCTACCCAAACTCGCTGTCAAGCAAGACTTCTTACTAATATAATTTGACAGTATCATTGCCAGGTAATTTTCTACTGCACAGGTAGGATTTGAACTCTGCTCATCTCTGCGAATGGTTTTCAAGCCTAGGAAATTTTAAACTGGCCTCTAAGTCCTTGAGACACAGGAATTCCGTTGTAATTTTATTGCGTACTTTTTTCGCAGACATACTACGGGTTCGATCCTCTAGCTTTGGAGGACGAAGTGGACCGCACGGCGGCCGCGGCCATGGTGCGGACGTACGGACAGGCGCCGAGACAACTGCTCACCACCGCGCACCCGCACCGCGCGCCCGACCTCACCCCCGCGCCCACCCACCAGGTACTGTACCAGCATCCTCTAACAACCAGGTATTGTACCAGCATCCTCTATAGAGGGGGAGGCAGCCATGTGCGGACATATGGACAACTGCTCCACCAGGTATTGTACCAGCATCCTCTATAGAGGGGGAGGCGGCCATGTGGGGAGGCAGCCATGTGCGGACATATGGACAACTGCTCCACCAGGTATTGTACCAGCATCCTCTATAGAGGGGGAGGCGGCCATGTGCGGACATATGGACAACTGCTCCACCAGGTATTGTACCAGCATCCTCTATAGAGGGGGAGGCGGCCATGTGCGGACATATGGACAACTGCTCCACCAGGTATTGTACCAGCATCCTCTATAGAGGGGGAGGCTGCCATGTGCGGACATATGGACAACTGCTCCACCAGGTATTGTACCAGCATCCTCTATAGAGGGGGAGGCGGCCATGTGCGGACATATGGACAACTGCTCCACCAGGTATTGTACCAGCATCCTCTATAGAGGGGGAGGCGGCCATGTGCGGACATATGGACAACTGCTCCACCAGGTATTGTACCAGCATCCTCTATAGAGGGAGGCGGCCATGTGCGGACATATGGACAACTGCTCCACCAGGTATTGTACCAGCATCCTCTATAGAGGAGGCGGCCATGTGCGGACATATGGACAACTGCTCCACCAGGTATTGTACCAGCATCCTCTATAGAGGGGGAGGCGGCCATGTGCGGACATATGGACAACTGCTCCACCAGGTACTGTACCAGCATCCTCTATAGAGGGGGGGGCGGCCATGGTGCGGACGTATGGACAACTGCTCACCCCCCCACCAGGTACTGTACCAGCATCCTCTATAGAGGGGCAGCCATGTGCGGACATATGGACAACTGCTCACCCCACCAGGTACTGTACCAGCATCCTCTATAGAGGGGCGGCCATGGTGCGGACATATGGACAACTGCTCACCCCACCAGGTACTGTACCAGCATCCTCTATAGAGGGGGCAGCCATGTGCGGACATATGGACAACTGCTCACCCCCCCACCAGGTACTGTACCAGCATCCTCTATAGAGGGGGGGGCAGCCATGTGCGGACATATGGACAACTGCTCACCCCCCCACCAGGTACTGTACCAGCATCCTCTATAGAGGGGGAGGCGGCCATGTGCGGACATATGGACAACTGCTCACCCCCCCACCAGATACTGTACCAGCATCCTCTATAGAGGGGGGGGCAGCCATGTGCGGACATATGGACAATCATCCTCTATAGAGGGGGGGGCAGCCATGTGCGGACATATGGACAACTGCTCACCCCCGCACCCACCCATTAGGTATTGTACCAGCATCCTCTAACAACCAGACCGTACGTATTTGCAGATGTAATAAGGCGCGTCCATACCAAGCGAGGCTGCTCGCTGCCTCACTGCCTCACAAGCTAAACGACCAAAAAATTAAGTGGTTCACCCGAGGCAACGCATGCTCGTGCTCGGGCGAACGCGCTCGGACCGAGCAAAAATCAAGACGTTTGCCTATTAGTTTACTGAGGCGTTTAAATTGGGCCGAACTTGGCTCGCCTGCGCACGAGCGTATGCCGTGCGAGGCTGCGAGCAGCCTCGAATAGTGTGGACGCACTTATAAGGGTTCGATCTTCCAGCACAACGCGTCTTTTCTCTGCGATCTTGCCCAGCCTAATTAGTCGTAATTACTGGTATAATCTCGTAGCGTAGCACGAGATATTCAACCTTTCGTGTCCAAACCTTGTCGTTTTTCGTTTGAGTAATTTTGTGCTATCATTTATTGCAGCTGTCGGTATGGGCGGGCGTGGAGGGCGCCCGCTGGGGGCGCTACTGCGGGTCGCCGGCGCTGAGCCCCGCCGCGGTGGTAGCCAGGCGCGTGGTGAGCGGGGCGGGGGCGCTGCAGGCGCTGCCCTCCCCGCGCGCCGTCGCCGCGCCCTCCGCCAACAGCGCGCTGCAGGCGACCACAGGAAAGTAGTGCAAGGGCCGCTACTGCTCTGAGCCCCGCCGCGGTGGTAGCCAGGCGCGGGGCGCTGCAGGCGCTGCCCTCCCCGCGCGCCGTCGCCGCGCCCTCCGCCAACAGCGCGCTGCAGGCGACCACTGGTAAGTAGTGCAAGGGGCCGCTACTGCTCTGAGCCCCGCCGCGGTGGTAGCCAGGCGTGTGGTGAGCGGGGCGGGGGCGCTGCAGGCGCTGCCCTCCCCGCGCGCCGTCGCCGCGCCCTCCGCCAACAGCGCGCTGCAGGCGACCACTGGTGAGTAGTGCAAGGGGCCGCTACTGCTCTGAGCCCCGCCGCGGTGGTAGCCAGGCGCGTGGTGAGCGGGGCGGGGGCGCTGCAGGCGCTGCCCTCCCCGCGCGCCGTCGCCGCGCCCTCCGCCAACAGCGCGCTGCAGGCGACCACTGGTAAGTAGTGCAAGGGGCCGCTACTGCTCTGAGCCCCGCCGCGGTGGTAGCCAGGCGCGTGGTGAGCGGGGCGGGGGCGCTGCAGGCGCTGCCCTCCCCGCGCGCCGTCGCCGCGCCCTCCGCCAACAGCGCGCTGCAGGCGACCACTGGTAAGTAGTGCAGGGGCCGCTGCTCTGAGCCCCGCCGCGGTGGTAGCCAGGCGCGTGGTGAGCGGGGCTGCGCGCTGCCTCCGCGCGCCGTCGCGCGCAACAGCGCGCTGCAGGCGACCACTGGTAGTGCAAGGGGCCGCTACTGCTCTGAGCCCCGCCGCGGTGGTAGCCAGGCGCGTGGTGAGCGGGGCGGGGGCGCTGCAGGCGCTGCCCTCCCCGCGCGCCGTCGCCGCGCCCTCCGCCAACAGCGCGCTGCAGGCGACCACTGGTAAGAAAATGTAACAAAAAATTGGTCGTCCCATACAAAACTGCCGTTCAGCTGATTGACTTACTATGGGATGTCCAAATTTTATTTGCATTTTTCGACCCATGTTCCATGGGGAAAGTTGTTTAGTTTCATGCGTACCTTGACCTCCTTTAAGCTTGTTATACCCTTTTCTCCAATTTGCTCGGTAATAGCTTCATTACTTTAAAAAAAGAATACGTCAATGGGCTCATTTATGTTGTCAAAGCGCAGAGGACTGTAATAGAAATTGCCGGACCAGGCCGGTAATAAAAGGGTTCTTAAACTTCACACTTTCGTGATTGGGTGTTTTATGGAACACAATTTGTTTGAAGTTTGAAGGCTGAATGTGAATTTCCCGCGCATTCTTTATGAAACGGAACGTAAGCAAAACCAGCGCCAACGCTTTGCGAACTTTAAAAGTTACAAAGTGTCAATTTTATCACGATTTAAATATTTGTTTCCTTGCAAATTGGAGAAAAGCACTATACAAACCTCGGCCGAAATAACAATTTCTGGTCTCGTTTACTTTAGAAGGCCTCGACTTCGTCTCGGCCTTCCAATGCCACTCGACCAGAAATTGCTATATACTCGGCCTGTGACGTAATGTACTATTTCTCCAATTTGCTCGGAAATGGCTTCATTACTTTAAAAAAAGAATACGTCAATGGGCTCATTTAAGTTGTCAAGGCGCAGAGGACTGTAATAGAAATTGCCGGACTAGGCCGGAAAAAAAAGGTTCTTTAACTTCACACTTTCGTGATTAGGTGTTTTATGGAACACAATTTGTTTGAAGTTTGAAGGCTGAATGTGAACTTCCCGCGCATTCTTTATGAAACGGAACGTAACCAAAACCAGCGCATGCGCTTTGCGAACTTTAGAAGTTACGAAGTGTCAATTTTGTCACGATTAAATATTTATTATTTATGTTTCCTTGCAAATTGGAGAAAAGCACTATACGAACCTCGGCCGGTATAACAATTTCTGGTCTCGTTTACTTTAGAAGACCTCGACTTCGTCTCGGCCTTCCAATGCCACTCGACCAGAAATTGCTATATACTCGGCCTGTGACGTAATGTACTATTCTGTTACTCCCGGTATATCATAGTAAGTTGTACACGTCCACTGCCTCACTTTATGCCATCTTACTACCCTAGGTCTGCTGCAAGAGATTTCTTTTTAGAAATAAGCTGACCTGTTATGTATTGTTCTGTATGTTATGTTCTTCGTTTTTTTTTATTGTGTACAATAAACGGTTAAATAAATACAGTTTCTCCCGCTCACTCATGAACAATCCAAAAAAGGTTTAGTTTTATTTTCAGACTGACATTTTACAGCAACAATTGTTACTTTTCTAGGAGCAGCAACATTTATCGTACAACATAGTTTTTGTTCGGCTTTTCGGTATTAATCACAAGGAAATCGAAATCTTAAAAATTGAATTATTAATTAAGGGAGAGACTATACCTAGTGATGCTATATCCCACGTTGGTTTCATGGAACTTTTATAGTACAACCGTTTAACTATTCAAACCCGGGCAACGCGATATCACTGCGTCTAAAAATATACCGATGATTTTTGAACTGTTTTGGAGCGTTAATCCAAATTAATTAGCTGTTTTTTCCTGCTAGCTATTGAAATAAAATAATTAATCAGATGAGACCAAATTCTCACCACGTCTTGGTACTACACGGGTCGATTCTTATTTCGATCATTACGTCGATTCATTATTTGCATTAAAAAAATGAACGCGCTCTCGAGCTCCAAATGTGCAGCACACGAATTTTTGGAGTCCTGCGTTTCAGAGGATAAATTAGTCTCCCCGCGGGTGGCCTAAACGGTTGTTAGGGTGAAAACTGATAAATCTCAGTACTGATAACTGTCGGTGAATCGATGTCGATGATGTTGGAGCGTACGCGGGTATGGCGCTGGTCTCGTGGGGAACTCTACTCGTGCGGCTCAAGCGAACGCGCGACCAGACCTGCTGCTTGTACCCGCTCTAGACCAGGTGATCAGGTGTTGGCGCTGGTCTCGTTGACCAGACCTGCTTGACCAGACCAGGTAATACTCAGGTGTTGGCGCTGGTCTCGTGGGGACACCCAGACCTGCTGCTGCATGCCGCTCTAGACCAGGTAATAACTTGATCAGGTGTTGGCGCTGGTCTCGTGGGGACACTCCGACCAGACCTGCTGCTGCATGTACCCGCTCTAGACCAGGTAATAACTTGATCAGGTGTTGGCGCTGGTCTCGTGGGGACACTCCGACCAGACCTGCTGCTGCATGTACCCGCTCTAGACCAGGTAATAACTTGATCAGGTGTTGGCGCTGGTCTCGTGGGGACACTCCGACCAGACCTGCTGCTGCATGTACCCGCTCTAGACCAGGTAATAACTTGATCAGGTGTTGGCGCTGGTCTCGTGGGGACACTCCGACCAGACCTGCTGCTGCATGTACCCGCTCTAGACCAGGTAATAACTTGATCAGGTGTTGGCGCTGGTCTCGTGGGGACACTCCGACCAGACCTGCTGCTGCATGTACCCGCTCTAGACCAGGTAATAACTTGATCAGGTGTTGGCGCTGGTCTCGTGGGGACACTCCGACCAGACCTGCTGCTGCATGTACCCGCTCTAGACCAGGTAATAACTTGATCAGGTGTTGGCGCTGGTCTCGTGGGGACACTCCGACCAGACCTGCTGCTACATGTACCCGCTCTAGACCAGGTAATAACTTGATCAGGTGTTGGCGCTGGTCTCGTGGGGACACTCCGACCAGACCTGCTGCTGCATGTACCCGCTCTAGACCAGGTAATAACTTGATCAGGTGTTGGCGCTGGTCTCGTGGGGACACTCCGACCAGACCTGCTGCTGCATGTACCCGCTCTAGACCAGGTAATAACTTGATCAGGTGTTGGCGCTGGTCTCGTGGGGACACTCCGACCAGACCTGCTGCTGCATGTACCCGCTCTAGACCAGGTAATAACTTGATCAGGTGTTGGCGCTGGTCTCGTGGGGGCCCTCCGACCAGACCTGCTGCTGCATGTACCCGCTCTAGACCAGGTCAAAAGTAGATCAGGTGTTGGCGCTGGTCTCGTGGGGACACTCGACCAGACCTGCTGCTGCATGTACCCGCTCTAGACCAGGTAATAACTTGATCAGGTGTTGGCGCTGGTCTCGTGGGGACACTCCGACCAGACCTGCTGCTGCATGTACCCGCTCTAGACCAGGTAATAACTTGATCAGGTGTTGGCGCTGGTCTCGTGGGGACACTCCGACCAGACCTGCTGCTGCATGTACCCGCTCTAGACCAGGTAATAACTTGATCAGGTGTTGGCGCTGGTCTCGTGGGGACACTCCGACCAGACCTGCTGCTGCATGTACCCGCTCTAGACCAGGTAATAACTTGATCAGGTGTTGGCGCTGGTCTCGTGGGGACACTCCGACCAGACCTGCTGCTGCATGTACCCGCTCTAGACCAGGTAATAACTTGATCAGGTGTTGGCGCTGGTCTCGTGGGGACACTCCGACCAGACCTGCTGCTGCATGTACCCGCTCTAGACCAGGTAATAACTTGATCAGGTGTTGGCGCTGGTCTCGTGGGGACACTCCGACCAGACCTGCTGCTGCATGTACCCGCTCTAGACCAGGTAATAACTTGATCAGGTGTTGGCGCTGGTCTCGTGGGGACCTCCGACCAGACCTGCTGCTGCATGTACCCGCTCTAGACCAGGTAATAACTTGATCAGGTGTTGGCGCTGGTGTCGTGGGGACACTCCGACCAGACCTGCTGCTGCATGTACCCGCTCTAGACCAGGTAATAACTTGATCAGGTGTTGGCGCTGGTCTCGTGGGGGGGGGGACACTCCGACCAGACCTGCTGCTGCATGTACCCGCTCTAGACCAGGTAATAACTTGATCAGGTGTTGGCGCTGGTCTCGTGGGGACACTCCGACCAGACCTGCTGACCAGGTACCCGCTGGTCTAGACCAGGCTGCTGCACCCGCTCTGACCAGGTAATAACAGATCAGGTGTTGGCGCTGGTCTCGTGGGGACACTCCGACCAGACCTGCTGCTACATGTACCCGCTCTAGACCAGGTAATAACTTGATCAGGTGTTGGCGCTGGTCTCGTGGGGGGGGGACGACACTCCGACCAGACCTGCTGCTACATGTACCCGCTCTAGACCAGGTAATAACTTGATCAGGTGTTGGCGCTGGTCTCGTGGGGGGGGGGACACTCCGACCAGACCTGCTGCTGCATGTACCCGCTCTAGACCAGGTAATAACTTGATCAGGTGTTGGCGCTGGTCTCGTGGGGGGGGGGACACTCCGACCAGACCTGCTGCTGCATGTACCCGCTCTAGACCAGGTAATAACTTGATCAGGGGTTGATCAGGTACCAATTCAAGGTATAAACTAAAATCGCTTTTTACGACTCTCTGTCTGTAAGTTTTTATTAATTAGTTGCGTAGCGATTTTGTTAGTTACCCAAAATTTGTTACGTGATTTAGGAGTTGTTTGATTCCGAAGCTGATCTTAGCGCAGTGGAAGCAAATTAAAGTTATCTTAAAATCTAAAACTAAATGGTCGATCAGCCTCGGAACAACATTTGACTACGATTCGTAGTGCTCTTTACTATAGCTAAATAAAATAAATTTAATGAGAGAATTTTGTTCCGGAAAGTTTCCGGCCGAGAAATTCTTGTTTCCAAAATCTACTTAAACAGGGCCCAGCAACGAATTGCTTACCGAGCAAACGATGATGCCGTTTCTTTGTGAGTTTAAGTATGACAGGAATCAGGTATTCAGGATATTTTAGGAGCGCAGGAATAGGGAATAACCTAAACTCACAGCGCTGGAACATCCGCTCGTTCTAGAACTCCTTTCCTCCAATTTGCACTACAGTTCACAGTTCGACATCACATAATGTTTTTAACACAAAATAACTAAAAGATTTCTCTCGAATGAGAAATCGGCCCGTTGGCCTCAATCATTTATAATTAAAATACGTAGCTATCGGCAGCCACGACGACGACGAGCGACGACTCAAAGTGAGGTTATGTTACCGGCGACCACGTTGGCCTCAATCAAAAGCCGAAACCAAAATTCACTTGGTTCACTTCCCACCGCACAGGAAGCCATGGCTTGTGGCAAATAGCACACGAGAAAACCGCCAAAACACCTTAATTTTACACCACTTAAAACTAAAATTCGCTTCAACAACGCTAGCGTAAAGATGACAGACGGGGCGGACCGAAAAGTGTTGCCAGCACCGTCCGCTCAAAAAGATACGAAACCGTTTTTGATACGAAACTAAACATTCACCCGCCCCGGACCGACACATCGGTCCGCTCTATGCATGGCAGGCGTGATAATGTAGCTACTGCTCGCTTAAGGACTGAATCCCCCACCTGAACTTCTGCAACTCGAGGAGTGCCATCACTACCCGGAAACAGGTTGAGAATGCGCCCCCGGCGCCAACGCAGTGGCGGTAGGTTGGCATCCTTAACCAGAACGAGATCCCCAATGCAGGGGGGTTCAGTCCTGTCCGTCCACTTAAGGCGTTGCTGCAGAATGTGCAAGTACTCAAGCGACCAACGCTTCCAAAAGTTTTGAGTCATTTGCTGCAACAACTGATAACGCGACAAACGATTGCTATTCACCTCCGTATAGGGATATTCCGGCAAGGCGTTAAGTGGGCGGCCAATTAAGAAATGCCCTGGCGTCAGGACCTCTAAATCATTTGGGTCTGAGCTGAGCGGACACAAAGGACGCGAATTGAGTACAGCCTCAATTTTACAAAACACGGTCGCCAGCTCCTCGAAAGTCAAAATTGTTAACCCTACAACGCGCAACAAATGCGTCTTAGCGGACTTTACAACCGCTTCAAAAATACCACCCCAGTGAGGGCACGCTGGTGGATCGAACACCCAGGCAATGCCCTGACGGGAGAGGCCCGTGCTGATGGCTTCTTCGTTCTCCCTTAAGAACGTTACAATTTCCTTCATACACCGATCAGCACCCTTAAAGTTGGTACCACAATCCGACCTGATCAGCGCTGGTCGCCCTCGTCGCGACGTAAATCTCTCCAGCGCTGCCAAACAGGCCTCCGTAGATAGGTCGGCCACGAGCTCCAAGTGGACGGCCTTGGTGGCTAGGCACACGAACACGCACAAGTACGCCTTTATAGACTTTGCGTTCCGCAGGCGTGATGCCTTTACCATGAAAGGGCCTGCGAAATCCGTTCCCACACCTGCAAACGTCCAGGCCTCCGTCACCCGGTCCGGTGGAAGATCTCCCATCTGTGGCTGCATTGTGGCTGCCTTCAAGCGGTAACAAGGCAAGCACCTAAACACAACGCTACGTACCGTTCGTCGTCCCGATAAGATCCAGAACTCGCGCTGTAGAATGGCCAATAGCGCATTACAGCCCGCGTGCGAGTTTTTCTCATGACGATCCCTGACTAAGAGCTCAACTAAGGGTCCCCTTTTGGAAGTAACAGTGGATGCCGAGCCGAAAAGGGCAGGCTAGCGTTCGAAGTCTGCCTCCAACCCTGAGCATACCTTGCTCATCCAGGAATGGGTTGAGGCGCACAATTCCTCCCTTCAGCTTTCCACGTCCATCCCTGAGCAGCCTGACCTCCTCTTCAAAATGTTCCGCCTGGACGACTCTAACCAATGAGCATAGAGCCGCATTCCGCTCCGCAGGCGAGAGGACAGGTGTAAAGTTCCGTTCTGCTTGAGGCTTCCTGCAGTTGTTCACGAACCGCTTGATCCAACCTGTCACCCCAAGAAGTTTGTCGAGGAGCTATACCGTTCCAGCAAGAAAGCTGGGTTAGGCTTCGGTACGAGTTGCCCCACGTTCACTCGCAGACCTCGATCAGGTGGCCCAAGCGGCGCCCTGCACTCGTTGAATGGCCATTCCTGCGGCGACTCAGTCAGCCATTGAGGTCCCCACCACAGTGGGTGACTCACCAAATCAGGTGCCCTGCACCCGCGCGAAGCGCAGTCCGCTGGGTTCCATTCTCCCGGTACGTGCCTCCACACTAACGGAGTTTCCGACCCCGTAATCTGTGACACCCGATTTGCCACGAAAACCTCAAGTGTATGTACCGACGTCTGCAACCAGCACAGAACTATCCGACTGTCAGTCCACGCGTACACCGTTTCATCCAAGTTGATGGTACCACGCAGATTACAGGTTACATGATTTAGCAAGCGCGCTAGAAGAGCTGCCCTGCCAATTCCAATTTGGGGATGGTCCATCTAGTTCTGACTGGTGCCACCTTACTTTTGGCCATAACCAGACGCACGTGCACAGTTCCCGTTGAACTTGCTGTCCGAAGGTATACAGCTGCCGCGTACCCTCGCTCCGAGGCGTCACAAAACCCATGTAGGGTAGCCTTACATCCCACCGATGGGACTAACTTGCGGGGTATCGCGATGTGCACAATCCCTGGTAAGGTGGTCACAAACTTGAGCCAATCCTTCAACAACTCTCCGGAGAGTTGGTCGTCCCATCCTAAGTTGGCTAGCCACAACCTTTGTAAAAGCACTTCGCCATGAACGTAACCGGGGCGATCCATCCGCTAGGATCGAACGTTCTAGCGATTGTCGACAGTACCGACCGCTTAGTCCAAGTTTTCTCCAAAAGGTCGGGCTCGATCTTGTACGTGAATACGTCATGCGTTGGCCTATATTGCACCCCGAGGATGCCCAACGTGTTTGGATTGTCCGGGTTCTCAAAGAGGTGCGGGTCCTCACTCGCAGCGAACGTACTGCCAAATACGGACTTGGCTTAAGTCCATACGTCACCGTGTTAAGTTCGTATGTGACCATCGGCTCATCTGGGCTCTCACGCCACAAAATCAGCTGATACCGACGGTCATCCGGATGTATCATGGTTTGGCGAAACATCATTTTGACGTCTGCGACGAACGCTACCTGGTGTAACCGAAAGTCTGTGAGAATGTCCACAATGTCCCGGTTCAATTTAGGACCCGCGTGCAAACATTGGTTCACAGACACACCATTCGAGGTAGGAGCAGAACCGTCAAACACCACCCGTATTTTCGCCTCAGGTGACTTCAAGACAGCCAGGTGTGGAATGTAATAATGCTCGACACACCTCCAATCCAGGCTGGACACCGACATGTGGCCCAATTGAATATATTCCCGCATGAATTCTATATACTTCTGCCGAAGTGCTGGGTCTCGCCTCATCTTCCGCTCCATTCCGAGTAGTCTCCGTTCCGCGAGCTGTCGCGAACTACCTAAAGCGGGGCGGTTTGGGAGAAAAGGTAGCCTGGTCACGAATCTGCCTGACGGGCATCTCGCAGTGTTGTATTGATAGAACAACTCGCACTCGTCATCCTCTGGCTTCCGTCTGTCCGCCGTGGGCGCTCTTCAGACTCCCAAAACCTCTGCAGCACCTCTGACAGCACACTACCATAGAGGACCGGATCCCTTCTGGTAGGTCCTGAGGTCTCCAAACTGGGCCGAAAACAACATACCCCTGTGGTATCTACGGCCACCAAACCAGTTTCCTGGAGTACCTTCTTCCTACCGCACCATAATCTCCCGAGGACGTCTGACCCGAGAAGTACGTCCACCGTACCAGGAGTATCAAAATCAGGATCAGCTAACTCCAACCCTGTGGTTAACCCTCGTACCGTTGGTGGTAACCTAACCTGAGGAGTTTCCCAACCACTTCATCCAGCACCACGGCTGAGACTTGATAGCTGACCCTGTACATGTGCTACCTAATGCGAACTCAAAGTTCGTCTGACCCCGAATGTCAGGCACATTTAGGCCCCCGATGCCTACAGCTTCATCCTCACTTGGCCGTACATTTAGGCCTAGCCTACTCACCAGCTTACTCGATACAATACATCCCTGAGCCCCTGTATCCAGTAGGGCTCTTACTTGAATGGTCCGGCCACCGTATCCCCATACCCAAATCTTAGCCGTTGGCAAAAGTACCGTGATTGGACGGGGAGCCGAAGCTGATGAGTAGGCGGCGATTACCTAGCGGGAATCTAAACGCGGTGAGGCCGCGTCCCGCGGGGGTATCCCCTCACTACCCAAACCTGTGTATGGGTCCCACTCCTGCTGGTAGGGAGGTCTGCCCATAAAGGCCATGGCTGGAGTTCTATAGTACCCCGACGGCAAACGTCCGTACCGAGGTTGCGCCTGTAGCCGCGGGTACTCAGGCATAGGCGGGGGCATGCGTGGGTCTTGAGACCCAACCAGGTGGCTCAAGCCCGCAGAATACTGCATGTACCCTGGTGGCTGCCTAGTGCTCCCCTGACACCCGCCCGTTTGATCCCGTACCTGGGATGGGTGTCCTTGGCCATGTTCCTGTGCCGTTCTTCCCCAATCCGGCACCTGCTGCCGTGGTGGGGATCGTCCCCACGTCCTTGGGTAAGTGGGCTCCGTCTGTTGACGTCCCCCTGCCTGTCCCTGTGACCGATGCGGAGGTGGGCTCCTCCTTGGAGGGTGGGAGCGTTGCTCCTCCCTTGGTGGGCAGGCTCCTTCGCTGATCCGATCCAGCGCTGCCCCGGCGCCTCCGGAGCGATTCATGCAGAGCAGCGGATGGTGTGCACCCTGGCAGTACCTACAGTTGGTGCTTGAAGGGCACTCGCACCTGATGCGGTCCCAGGCACCGAAAACACCAACGCCTCTGCTGTGCCACACCCCGTCTCCTCTGAACCCGCTGCGCAGCAAACTCCTGACACGCTGCCACCCCGTGGCCTGTCTCCCTGCAGTAGGCACACCCTGATTCCAATGCGGTGTTGTACCGCCTGGGTTGCCTACTGTTGCCTCCTCGCGCCGGTGCACCCGGCCGTTCCGGGTGGCGAGGGGCAGAGGTCTCCTTGCGTGGGGCTTCACCAGCCTGGACGTCCACTCGCCTGCTTTCGGCCTCGAGGAACGACTTCAGATCCTCGTAGGTCGGGAGGTGGTCCGAGGACTTGCCCCCATGGAGCTGCTCGAATCGAGCGACCATTTCGCTCGGCAGGCGGCGAAGCACTGTGTGGACCAAGATATAACCGTAGCCCGCCACTGGCAAACCCTGTCGCTCTAGTGCGCTGACCGCGACACTGACTGGGTGGAAGATTTTCTCGCGGAGGTCCGTACCTCGCGTTATGGTTGGTATTGACAGCCACTGGTCTAACAGCCTGTCTACAATCAGGCGCTTGTTTCGATACCGGTCGGTAAGGATCTTCCACGCCACCTCATAATTGCTATCCGAGACAGCCAAATGCGTCAGCAATTCATGAGGCTCTCCATGTAGCCTGGACATCAGCTGAGCCATCTTGTACGCCGGCGTTATGTCCGTCCGTGTGTGGACCACACTGCTATACAGGTCCTCAAACGCCGGCCAGTCGGCGTAATCGCCTGCAAAGACTGGAACCGTAACAGGCGGAAGAGGCACCTGTAATCCTTGTCCCACTTTACCACGGAATGGCTTTTCCTTTCCGTCACGTCGCCTAGATATGTCCGCAGCTGCCTGCGCAATGTCCTGTGCCAGCTCAAGCACTGGCTTACATCGCCCTCAACCAGCTCCTTATCTTCAGGGTTAGGAGCTTCCTCAAGGAGCATGAGGCACTCTGTGAGGTGTTCCGACACAACCCGAACCCGTTCATCTGCCTGTAGTGCACTTTTCAAGAGCGCGTCCTCCCGGTCCTCGCGGCCGATCATTGCCGCTGTGGTAGTAAACCACCTTAATTCTGTCTTTATAGCAGCCTTATACCTGGCGATCGAGGAGCCATGGTACCAACTTTTACACACTCGACTTAATAAAACGAAAACCAATAAACAAATACCACAAAATAAATGTTAGTTGACTGGCCTAGACCTTACCGATAAGGTACCGTTCACTAGGCAAACAATACAGTCACAAAAACCGAAACAATATTTTCCAAAATTAATAAAATATGTGGGTAATATAAAAACACGCTTAATACTAAATTACGGCTAACTATGTTGCAATAAAGCAACCACGCTCTGCTACCAAAAATGTTTGATTCCGAAGCTGATCTTAGCGCAGTGGAAGCAAATTAAAGTTATCTTAAAATCTAAAACTAAATGGTCGATCAGCCTCGAACAACATTTGACTACGATTCGTAGTGCTCTTTACTATAGCTAAATAAAATAAATTTAATGAGAGAATTTTGTTCCGGAAAGTTTCCGGCCGAGAAATTCTTGTTTCAAAATCTACTTAAACAGGGCCCAGCAACGAATTGCTTACCGAGCAAACGATGATGCCGTTTCTTTGTGAGTTTAAGTATGACAGGAATCAGGTATTCAGGATATTTTAGGAGCGCAGGAATAGGAATAACCTAAACTCACAGCGCTGGAACATCCGCTCGTTCTAGAACTCCTTTCCTCCAATTTGCACTACAGTTCACAGTTCGACATCACATAATGTTTTTTAACACAAAATAACTAAAAGATTTCTCTCCGAATGAGAAATCGGCCCCGTTGGCCTCCAATCATTTATAATTAAAATACGTAGCTATCGGCAGCCACGACGACGACGAGCGACGACTCAAAGTGAGGTTATGTTACCGGCGACCACGTTGGCCTCAATCAAAAAGCCGAAACCAAAATTCACTTGGTTCACTTCCCCACCGCACAGGGAAGCCATGGCTTGTGGCAAATAGCACACGAGAAAACCGCCAAAACACCTTAATTTTACACCACTTAAAACTAAAATTCGCTTCAACAACGCTAGCGTAAAGATGACAGACGGGGCGGACCGAAAAGTGTTGCCAGCACCGTCCGCTCAAAAAGATACGAAACCGTTTTTTGATACGAAACTAAACAGGAGTTATAGTTCTCCCAAGCGTTTATTTGATTTTTGACAGCTGTTTGGTAAATACAATGTTTCTATTGTCCTTTTTGAATTCCTTTAAGCATTCTGCTGCCAAAAAGCAAATATATGTTTGGAAAGATTATAACGGTGTCCATAACAGACAGAAAACAGACAATTCAAAAGCCTCTTTCATTTTGTACAATGTATGGATTGATTTATATTGACGATGAAATAATAGGGAGACAACTATTCCTCCTACATTTCATGGTATTATGTTATTTACTCCCGACAGTGTACTACGAAACCGCCACATAACAATGTAAATGCTTGTTGTAGATAACAAAAGTGTCGACGTCGTGCATATCGTCGGGCTGCCCGTCCCCCATCTTCATGGGGCACGTATCCGGTCGCGTGGTGTGCGCTACGCTGCGGCACGACGCGCACGCCCACGCGCACGCGCACGCGCACCTCCCGCTGCACGCGCACACGCGGCAGCTGCACGCGCACACCGCGCCCATCACCGACATACACGTGAGCGTGCGCGCGGGACTGCTCGCCACGGCCAGTGCTGACGGGAAGATCGTGCTCTGGGATTTGAACAAGTAAGAAAACTGATATAATATAATATGGGCCTTACCATTAATCCCTTAATATCCTTACCTCTATTCTTACCTCTACCCTACGTCTTTCATACTAAGTAAGTATGGTAGGGTATCACTCTCTGGATCAGGCGAAACTTATCACTGCTGAAATATTTCAGCTTATAGATTATATATTTGAGCTAGTACGTGGTAAGATACACAACCCATTCTTTCTAGATAGAATAGCGTTAAGCGTGCCAAGATCGTTTGCAGTACGACCGTGCACTGTGCAGGCGTGAAGTGTTTGCTGTACCTTCCTTGCGGTGTCGAGATCTGCCCCTCTACCTAGAGCGCTTAAACTGATCAATGATATGCCACCAAAAACAATAATTTGTAAAAAAGAACCAAGTCTCGCCTCTCAGTTCTTCTACTGTAAAAAGTTGTAAGATCTATGTGCTGCCAAGTCGGTTATTGATTTATTCAAGGACTACTTCAGGAAACTTTCATCTTAAGCTATTGCGTAATTAGGTATCAGACATCATCTTATAGTAACCATATCGATATTTAAAAACTTTTATATTGACAATAACTAGAATGACACGGCCATCGCACCAGACCATCGTATTTCACAAGCAAATAGGGTGCGATTGCCAACCCTTATTGTACCTATTGTGTTATAATACTCTATCATCTATGTTCACATGAATAAAGTTTATTCTATTCTATTGTACCACAAAATAGTTAGCGGTGCATCAAACGCGAGTCCAGTATTTTTTTTTGTATGTAGACTTATTTTAAACACGCGTTCAACACTTGTGTAACTTTTTGTGAAAAGACTCAAAGTGTCTCTAGATTTCTGTCCTAGGGCTTTCGTTGAACAACAACAAACTGAGTCAATAATAATTTTCCTTCAATATCATAAGTATGTAGAAAAATGCAGAGTAGAAAGCCGTCTACCCGATAGATCGACGAAGTTGTAATAAAAATGCGGACAAAGTTAATGAAAGTTCAAGAAAATAAACCTGTAAATGATAACTGTTTTCAAATCAGACAACGTAAAAGTTCAATTTGTTTTTCCCTCAGCTTATCGTACATCCGCACTCTGCCCAACCGCGAGTCGCTACCGGTCTCCCTCGTCACCATCAGCGCGACCTTGTGCGACGTGGCCAGCGTGCACGACCCTCCCGCCGCGGGGAAAACTCGCGTCGCCATGGAAACCACCGCTAAAGACAAAGTGGATAACGATAGTGATAGTTACGAGAAAGATGAAACTTACAAGTATGAGAGCTTGATCAGAGTGCACACGGTCAACGCTCGGTTTGTGGGTAAGTCATTTTAGTGTCGTACTGTTATTTCGATTGAATTTAGGCAACATTGAAACCGCAAACGTTAGTTATAATAGCGGTAGGCAGAGACAGTTACTGATACCGGTTGAAATATTTACAGGCAGCGTGAAGATAGCGGAGCGCGTGACCAGCATCTGCTACTCAGCGGCGCCTGAAGGCATCAGCGTGAACGTGATCGCGTGCGGGCTTCACACCGGCGCCGTCAGACTACATAGCGCCTGGGACCTGCGCCATGTCGCATACATCCCGCCCGCAGACAACCCCCACCCGCTACTGAGGTAACAACAACATGTGCGGCCTCCACACCGGCGCCGTCCGCCTGCACAGCGCCTGGGACCTGCGCCATGTCGCATACATCCCGCCCGCAGACAACCCCCACCCGCTACTGAGGTAACAACAACATGTGCGGCCTCCACACCGGCGCCGTCCGCCTGCACAGCGCCTGGGACCTGCGCCATGTCGCATACATCCCGCCCGCAGACAACCCCACCCGCTACTGAGGTAACAACAACATGTGCGGCCTCCACACCGGCGCCGTCCGCCTGCACAGCGCCTGGGACCTGCGCCATGTCGCATACATCCCGCCCGCAGACAACCCCCACCCGCTACTGAGGTAACAACAACATGTGCGGCCTCCACACCGGCGCCGTCCGCCTGCACAGCGCCTGGGACCTGCGCCATGTCGCATACATCCCGCCCGCAGACAACCCCCACCCGCTACTGAGGTAACAACAACATGTGCGGCCTCCACACCGGCGCCGTCCGCCTGCACAGCGCCTGGGACCTGCGCCATGTCGCATACATCCCGCCCGCAGACAACCCCCACCCGCTACTGAGGTAACAACAACATGTGCGGCCTCCACACCGGCGCCGTCCGCCTGCACAGCGCCTGGGACCTGCGCCATGTCGCATACATCCCGCCCGCAGACAACCCCCACCCGCTACTGAGGTAACAACAACATGTGCGGCCTCCACACCGGCGCCGTCCGCCTGCACAGCGCCTGGGACCTGCGCCATGTCGCATACATCCCGCCCGCAGACAACCCCCACCCGCTACTGAGGTAACAACAACATGTGCGGCCTCCACACCGGCGCCGTCCGCCTGCACAGCGCCTGGGACCTGCGCCATGTCGCATACATCCCGCCCGCAGACAACCCCACCCGCTACTGAGGTACATTCACGAAAGAGCGTATTCATACGCATCTGTAACTTCTGTGATGTAGTGAGCCTGCCAGCGATCTCGGCGCAAGCTACAGGAGGCCGGTTACGCAGGCATACGTATAGTGGGTGCAGCAATCATGGTGCGAGTACCACAAGGCGGGCTACGGAAATTTATACTGCAGATACAGCGGTAGCTATGCCGTGTGGTGCCGGCAGAGTAGAATAGCACCACCCCCTTTCTTCCCGTGGGGGTCGTAAGAGGTAGCCGAGGGATAAACCCGACCCAAACAACCAGGGCCAACCGTATGATGGCGGTTAATCCAGCACAAAACATTCCCAAGGTGGGTTGACGGCTGGTAGGCGGCCGGTCGTAAAATTAAGCCAAATCCTTTGCAACACGATTTTGTGTTCTACTTACAAAATGTGTTGCGCCGACCCAAAGTAATTAGGATAAGGGCAGGAAGATGATGATAGCGGTAGCTACGACCGTGTAATAAAACTGCATGAAAATATTTTCCGCTGTTTGCAATTTGGTGTCGCTTAACTTCAAAGTTGGATATCTACACTCTAGTTCATTTCGAAACAACTAAAAACGTGACGTCGTACATTATTTCGTGACAAGGTACAAATATGATGTGAGAATACTTTGCTCTGCTTTGTTAAAATATAAGGTGTAAAAAATTACTACAAATATTTAAGGGGTGAACCAGCCTATGAAGCTGAACAACTTTCCCTGAGAAACATAGGTCAAAATATGAAAATAATTTGAGACCTCCCATACAAAATGTACCAGCCGGCCAAGTCAATTTGTATGGGAGGTCTAATTTTTTTCATATTTCGGCCTATGTTCCCTGGGGAAAGTTGTTCGGTTTCATGGTCTTGGTGGTAAGGGACACAATTTTTCCTTTCTTTGTGTTCCTCATGAGTTGGTTGTTTTCCAGCGTGACGTACAGCAGCGACTCGTCCGTGCTGTTCGGGTGCTACGCGGACGGGGTGGTGGTGGCGTGGGAGAGCGGCGCCCCCTCCCGCCCGCTCCCCGCGCGCATCCTGCCCGCGCACGCGCTCTTCTGACCACACTCCTGCTGCCGGCGCCTCCGGGACCGACTGCGGCTGCGCGCGCCGGCCGACTGAGGAGACCTGCTCATACACTTCTACTGCACATCCTACTAATATTATAAAGGCGGATGTTTGTGTGTGTGTTTGTTACGACATCACGCAAAAACGGCTGATTAGATTGACATGAAACTTTACATAAATATAAAAGAGCATCTGGAATAACACATAGGATACTTTTTACCACGGAAAAATATCTCATTCCCACGGGATCACGCATTTTCCAATATTTTTGAAATAGGTGGCGTGACTGAGCCGATTCGCGTTTTAAACGTTTTCGGCGAAAACTAACAGCGACATCTCTTGGCGAATAATGCTTTTTTTCCCACGGAATAATAGGTTGCAGCGGGTGAAACCGCTGACGGGCAGCTAGTGGTATAATAAGATACTCCGCCTGATATTCCATTCCGAGACTCGTGAACCACGTGACTAACACAAGCCTACGTCATCATAATTGTGGGTTACCAAAATTACCCACTCGTATGATTATTTTTGTAAATCATATAAGATGCTGTTAACTAATAAATACAATTTAAGTGCTGTTGTAAAGTTCAAGTTAATACACACGTAAATGTAAATTATAAAATTATTCAGAAATATTTTAACTCATTTTTCTGAGATTGAATTTACCCCATTGAAATAAAGTGGCAATACTAGTGACGTAGGCTTGCGTTTTTCTGGGAATGTAGGAACATGTTTTATTAGACTATGACTTCTACTACAGACACAATAGTTCACTGCTAGATATCGGCCTACTGCTTGACAGGCGGATTGGTAAGCGCAGTTAAGGATGTTTCATACACAAGGAACGCTGCTGCCCATTCCCTGGATGAATATTCCTTTGCCGGTTTTTACAACACCAAGGGTAGAATTAGGGTGATGCTATTCTAAGCCACACGGTAAACACATAACTAAGACACAATATTGAGAATACTCTCTCTCTTTAAACAAAAGACGAGAAAATCCTGATGGCAATCCAACTAATTATAACGATTTAATAATATGTAATTTTATTTTCCTTACTGCTAACTTTACTATAAAGTCTTATCGGTGGCTCGTCGCCACGACATGATCTTGACGTTTTTCCTTTACCTCTACCTCTCTTTTTCCTATCTTCTTTCACTGATCTTACATAAAGAAAATATTAAGACTGTATTAGTTTGTCTCTCTGGATTGTTTTGGTATCATGTCAACCTCTACCTACACTTACAAAGCGGCAATTTTTATGTTCGATATATCGGCACCAAATGACAAATATATTAATTAAAAATGATTACTACTTAAGTGATTCGTAATGCACTGATTGTATTAATTGTTGTTGTATAAGACCGTATGTTTAATGATCAAATCAAATTGTCTTCCGATAAAGTACCTATGTATTTATCGAGGTAGCTAAAAATCCAATGCAATAAATAAATAATATATATAAAGAAATAATGGCCAATGATAACGAATTGTATTCAAAGATGTACTGTGCCAAAAATATTTTTTATTACAATGAACAAGTAATTAATTTAGTACTAAGTTTTATAAGCTCATGTAAATAATTAATTATTACTAATTTATGTAAGTGAAACTTGTTTCTGTTAACATTCCATAAATAGGTTTATTTATGTTATATGAAATAAATAAATATCAGATAATGACCTATTCCTAATGTTTTCGAAGTACTAAATGATAGCTCTGTATTTAAGTTTGTTATTTTCAATAAATCACTTTTTTACAATAATTTGCGTCTTTTATTCAGTTTTACCGAAATATAGGGTGGACAAAAAAGTTGGGCGCTGCTCTTTTTAATGACATGTATTAGGAAACATACATTACTCAACAATGTTAATCATTGTTAAAAAATTAGAAATGGTTCAAAACTTAAAAGATAAAACATTTTCTGGATCTTTTACGCACGTAAAGTCTACTTTACCGAAATTACCACTAATTCACTACAAAATTCTAGCAATCGCATAAGCCAAGGAAATATCTCCTCGGAAATAGATATCTATGTTTCAAATCTATGTTTCAAACCTTTTACACTCGAGACTTTCGTGATTGTGCCTCATAATCTTGTGACAACCGAGGTTACAACTGTCATGTTGGCGTCTTGTGTCATTTTTTTGCCAACTTTTTGCGATAAAGTCAAAACAATACATACCTAGTGTTTTTGTATTTTTAGTAATTTAATCAAATATTAGGCATTTCAATGTCTAGCAAAATGGCAGACACCGAAATCAAGTCTTTGATGACTCTATCGTCGAAATCCGAAGGCAGCCTCCACAGCAAGGTGAGGTGACGATAGAAATCAAACGACCGAATGCTAAGACGGTATCTTTATGCCGAGATACAACAAATACACTGGTATTATATTGGAGAGTAGGAGTAATATAGGTGCTTATTCTGTTACTATTTCATATACCAATTCAAAGGTGTGGCTGAACCCGCCTCTGCACGAGCGCTGCACCATGAACGACATGGAGAGCATGCGACAGGCCTTCCTGAGGACCTACATGGGGAAGATGTTCCCGGACGTCTTCCGCGAGACCTTGCGGGAGCTGCTCAATGTGGAGTACGATGATGAGGAATTCAACATACTGTTTTTGAAGGTATGTAATGGTAGTGGTTATTCGGGCTGCTTTCCGCAACTCGGCGTCTACATGCGCCTATTTAGCTTGAAGATACGTACTCAAATATTGAAGATACATACTGCTTGAAGATACATACTGGTTCAATGAAGAATGAAATTTTAAATGGCGGCCGTTCCGTAAGTGGGAGGGGGAAAGCATTAACAATTAACGCCTGTAGGTATGTAAGAGTTAGTGCAAGTAAGAAAACATGAACTTCCGCCGCCAATTTTAATCTCATTCTATATTGAACCAGGTAGTAAGCATTAGGATCCTCTGTACGGGATAGCCTTAGAAAGCTAGTTACGATAAATGGCGGTCTTATTGCTAAAGTAACATTCATAAATTTATTTTGTAAATTTTGGTTTTTGCTTAAGTCTGTTTGTTTTTGAAACATTATGCTATCATTGAAATAGTATAATAATCTCACTCGTCAGATCAACACGAGCCGAACTGGCGAAATAGACTGGGACGAGTTCGTGTCACATTTGCTGCTGGGCTACTTCACAAACGACCCGGAGCACCAGCGGGAGACCTTGGAGCCTCCCATCATAGGCCTGCCGAGAGTCATGCGTTCCAAGCACCGACATCCCATCTCCAGAATCACTTTCTGCCCCGTCGTTGATAAGGTAAACCAAAACCACCATACCTACAAACCGCTATACCTGTAAAGCGATTCTGAAAATGCTGGCATGGCACTCTGCGATCTGCTATCATTTAACTCCCGCAAACAAATTTTTCGATCTCTCTTCCTCTCTCTTCGTGTGTTACGCCGAGTCGCACAACGTCAGAGTTTTACATCTAAGAATATGTTATTTTGTAGCACCGCAGGACAGACTGGATGCTGGGCAACTACATCACGGCGAGTCGCGACGGCCAGATCAACACCTGGTCGCTGGACATGCAGCTGCTCAGGACCGCCTACTCCTCCAGCCGTTAGTTCTCATCATCATAGTCATAATTCTTCATCATCATTGCTTTCATATGCCTCGGTTTTGAGCTGACTTCTGCTGCGATTGATCTCTGATCTCTGCGTTTTCCGATGCGTGGCCGCCACTGCAAAGGCTTGTCTCAAGTTTAGTAGTTATACGTAATTACGTAATTATGGTTTTCATTTCAGCCCACCTAAAGGTGCGCACGACTTGGGTAACAGACTTGGTGTGCATGCCTGACGTGAGCATCATCGTGACGTCATCGACCGAGCGCGACCTGCGCTTCTACGACTGCACCGCCAAGACCTTCACGCTCAAGATCATCATCACTAGCTGGGAGTTTATGGCTAGTTTCATTTATAAAATAGCGCTTTAAAAAAGCATGCCGAAAGCACCGCTAGAAGCACCGAGGCACCTGTTTATGCGACAGCGCGATTCGGATTTACAAGAACAGAGTCAAAATAAGCCTGAGATATGCACATCGAGCTAGAGAGGTGAAAATGTAATTAAGTATATTTGACAGTCTCTATGCCATAGAAAGGTTGTAGATAAAACAGAGATGCTAGTATCTGCATAGGTATAATACCTATAGTATTATTGTACTAATATGAACTTCTTGATATATCCTGCAGATCTGCACGATGTACTACCACTTCCACAAGAACCCGAACGAGAACTCGATGCTGCTTTGCGGCGATGTCGGCGGGAACGTGCGGGTGTTGCTATTCTCGCCGTTACAACGGGGGCCCTTCCAGAGCCAGGCCGCGCGCGCCTTCATACAGCTGAGACACATCGACTTACAAAAACGGGTACCGTTGGATCTATCTTGATCCCTTTCTATTGAAAGGGTTTGATAAATGAATTTTATAAACAGCTTTCAATCTCGCAAAGTGTATGTAAGACTCTTCTTCATAAACGTTCTTATTTTAAGTATTTAGGCCTACATTTTTCCACTACTGGGCAAAGGCCTTCCTCTTCTCCTTCCACTCTGTTCTGCTCTGAACCTCTGGGTGCCAATCTGCGTTACTAAATGCGTGCAGCTCGTCGCGCCACGATCGTGGTCTCGATAAGTGTGATTTTCACAGGGTATTTTACCCACAAATCTTCTGACGTTCAACAAACGTGACCAGTTTAATTCCATTTAAGATTGTCTACCGATTGAGCGGCGTCAGGAATTTGAACGCGGTATGGTACCTATTCCTGACTGACTCGATCAATCCCCTTAAATCCTGACATACTGCGCTCCATGGCACGCTGACAAATCTTACGGCTAAACCTTTCTGATAAACGGTCATAGTTTTTTCACCTCCATATGCTTCCAGCCGCAAATGCTGCCGCTGATGACGCTGGTGGAGTTCCAGCGCGTGCACAACGAGTGGGTGCGGCAGGTGTCGTTCTACTCGTCGCTGCACTGCGTCGTGTCGTGCGCGACCTGCCCCGACAGCCTTCTCATGTGCGACATCGCCGGCACCAAGACCTCCAACATGTTTCATGTGGAGAAGGTAACAGTTGTAGACCTCTAACACTGTGTTTCATGTGGAAAAGTTAAAAGTTATAGACCTCTAACACTATGTTTCATGTGGAAAAGATAACAGTTGTAAACCTCTAACACTGTGTTTCATGCGGAAAAGATAACAGTTGTAGACCTCTAACACTGTGTTTTATGTGGAAAAGTTAACAGTTATAGACCTCTAACACTATGTTTCATGTGGAAAAGATAACAGTTGTAGACCTCTAACGCTGTGTTTCATGTGGAAAAGATAACAGTTGTAGACCTCTAACACTGTGTTTCATGTGGAAAAGATAACAGTTATAGACCGCTAACACTATGTTTCATGTGGAAAAGATAACAGTTGTAGACCTCTTACGCTGTGTTTCATGTGGAAAAGATAACAGTTGTAGACCTCTAACACTGTATTTCATGTGGAAAAGATAACAGTTGTAGACCTCTAACACTGTGTTTCATGTAGAACAGTTCTGGACCTCTAACACTATATTTTATGTGGAAAAGGTAACAGTTGTAGACCTCTAACACTGTGTTTCATGCGGAAAAGTTAACAGTTATAGACATCTAACACTATGTTTCATGTGGAAAAGTTAACAGTTATAGACCACTACTCATGTAACACTACAGTTCTGGACCTCTATCACTATGTTTCATGTAACACTACAGTTCTGGACCTCTAACACTATGTTTCATGTGGAATAGGTAACAGTTCTGGACCTATAACATGTTTCATGTGGATAAAGTAACAGTTCTGGACCTCTAACACTATGTTTCATGTTGAAAAGGTGACTGAAACATTTTTATTTTAAAAGCAGAGGCGTGACCTTACAGTGGCACTACGGGTAGTACTAGGTCCTCTACAGCAGAGTCAGCAATTTACAGTCCTTCCGATCCGAAGTTTTGAGATAACCTGTTATTAGTGGAAAATAAGAATTTTTAAAAGGTAAGCCCCTACTTACAAAGATATTTGGGCTAATATTAAATTTCTCCACGTATAATTTGTGTCCTTTCAAAAAATTTCGTGTTGATATAGGACTATACAGGCTATACACCCATCAACGTCGGTGCAGCAGTCGTAGCTCATCTTAACCCTCTCGCGCTGCAGCAATCATCTAGATAGATGCTGTAGCCAATGATGACAAACTGCCACTATTTGCTTACTCAGGGCATCCAATGTTTTGCGTTCGACGAGGAAGCCCACGTATTAGTGACGGGCGGCCCTGACTGTACGGTTCGACTGTGGAACCCCTTCGTGCCCACCAAGCCGACCCTGGTGCTGACCGGCCACCACGCCGGCATCATCGCGCTGGTCATACAGAACCAGGGCGCCACCGTTTATTCGCTGTCTCGGGACAGGGTTATCAAAGTGTGGGACGTGCCGGCGCAGTGTGTGATACAGGTTAGTTTATTTCGGTCAGCTAATATTTCTGACATTCAGTCGGTCAGCCAATATGTCGTTCATTTAATCTTTCGGTTTGATCATATTCGAAAATTAATTTTTTTTTATTTGACCGTTCAATCTTTCGGTTATTCAATTATGTATTTTGGTCATTCCTTATTTAATTTCCTTTAATCTGCTTCGGTATGCAATAAAGTGTTCTTATAACTTGCACAGATAAAGTATGAATCCAACCCCGAATTAGCAACATTATTGTTGACAATCACAAATTATGTTGCTAATTCGCGTCCATTTTTTATCTCAATACTCAATACGTTTATTGCTCTTCTTGTGTGTTACATGGATCTTAAACTATAAAGGTATCAACAAGACCCTGTTAGGGCACAGCAATTTATAGAGATTACTTATTCATAATATTACTAACAATTCATAAATTAAAGACAACAAAAACAAAATTAACTTATAAAGAATGAGATCTGTTACAAAACTTATTTTACTAAAAAATTAAAGATGACAGAAACAAAATTAACTTACAAGGAGCGAGATCTGTTACAGATTAACTTATTTTGCTAACTTTAAATAGTCGCAGACATCTCAGTAGGTAAGTATCTTATAAACAACTTATTTATCTTCATCCTCTATGAACTCTTGCAGAGTATAATAAGCCTTTTTAGTTAAAAAAATATTAAGTTCCTTCTTAAACATATTATTTTTATCTATATTTTTTAAAGTGTGTGGAAGGGCATTAAATATTTTAGCAGACATGTAGTGGGGACCAGCATTAACCATACTTAATTGAGAAGTGGATGTGGCTAATCTGTTTTGGGGTCTTAAATTTCCTGGCCGAACATTCCCTGGTTGTGGAAATAGATGAATGTTATTTTTAACAAATATGCATGTTTCAGAAATATATATACAAATTAAAGTTAAAATATTAAATTTTTGGAAATATGATCTGCAGCTTGTCATTTGGTCTATATTTGCAAGGATTCTTATACATCTTTTCTGAATTATGAATAGTTTGTCCGCATCTGTACTATTTCCCTGCGCCAGGCATTGCCATAAGCAAAGTATGTACAGGTTGCTGTTTTCAAATCAGTGGTTTTCTTTAATTCTGAAAGTGCGTATGAAAAACTTGACAATTTACTGCATACTTTTTTTATATGTTCTTTCCAACTTAAATTTATGTGCATGTCTTTAGTATTATTCTGCGTCAACTCGCCAGACAAGAGAAGATAAATGCCCCGCACCCGTCCCACACAATATCGGGTTAAGAACACGATGTTTTATTTACACTTGCTATACTGCAGAACTACATAGACATCCCGGCGTACCTCGGCGAGCGCACGCCCATCTCCGCCGTGTACAACCCGTCGACGCGCGACTTCATCCTCGGCGCGGTAATGATCGCGATGGTGGTCCTTAACGAACAGCTCAACCCCAAACATACCGACGGATACACGCACGCGCGCGCCGTCTCCAAGATCCTCTACAACACGCTGTTCAAGGTGGTGGTTACCTGCGGCATGGACTCGATCATCATCAACTGGGATCCCAAGACGGGTGGGTTGTTTGAAGTTTCTTCGTTCTTTAACTGGTCCCAACAGCTCAACCCCAAACATACGGACGGATACACGCACGCGCGCGCCGTCTCCAAGATCCTCTACAACACGCTGTTCAAGGTGGTGGTTACCTGCGGCATGGACTCTATCATCATCAACTGGGATCCCAAGACGGGTTGGTTCTTTGTTTCTTCGTTCTTTAACTGGTCTCTTCCTCAAACATACGGACGGATACACGCACGCGCGCGCTGTCTCCAAGATCCTCTACAACACGCTCTTCAAGGTGGTAGTGACCTGTGGCATGGACTCTATCATCATCAACTGGGATCCTAAGACTGGTAGGTTCTTTGAAGTTTCTTCGTTCTTTAACCGGTCTCAACAGCTCAACCCCAAACACACCGACGGAAATACGCACGCGCTGTCTCCAAGATCCTCTACAACACGCTCTTCAAGGTGGTCGTTACCTGCGGCATGGACTCTATCATCATCAATTGGGACCCCAAGACGGGTGGGTTCTTTGAGTTTCTTCGTTCTTTAACTGGTCTCTACAACACGCTCTTCAAGGTGGTGGTTACCTGCGGCATGGACTCTATCACCATCAACTGGGACCCCAAGACTGGTTAGTTCTTTGAAGTTTCTTCCTTCTTTAACTGGTCTCAACGAGCAGCTCAACCCCAAAGACATAGACGGATACACGCACGCACGCGCCGTCTCCAAGATCCTCTACAACACGCTCTTCAAGGTTGTGGTGACCTGCGGCATGGACTCTATCATCATCAATTGGAATCCCAAGACGGGTTGGTTCTTTGAAGTTTAAAGAATAATCTTTAACTGGTCTCAGCAGCTCAACCCCAAAAACATAGACGGATACACGCACGCACGCGCCGTCTCCAAGATCCTCTACAACACGCTCTTCAAGGTGGTTGTTACCTGCGGCATGGACTCGATCATCATCAACTGGGATCCCAAGACGGGTTGGTACTTTAAAGTTTATTCGTTCTTTAACTGGTCTCAACAGCTCAACCCCAAACATACGGACGGATACACGCACGCGCGAGCTGTCTCCAAGATCCTCTACAACACGCTCTTCAAGGTCGTGGTCCCAAGACGGGTTGGTTCTTTGAAGTTTCTTCGTTTTTTAACTTGTCTCAACAGCTGAACCCCAAAGACATAGACGGATACACGCACGCGCGCGCCGTCTCCAAGATCCTCTACAACACGCTCTTCAAGGTCGTGGTTATATGTGGCATGGACTCTATCATCATCAATTGGGACCCCAAGACTGGTAGGTTGTTTGAAGTTTCTTCGTTCTTTAACTGGTCTCTATAACACCCTCTTCAAGGTTGTGGTTACCTGCGGCATGGACTCTATCATCATCAACTGGGACCCCAAGACGGGTTGGTTCTTTGTTTCTTCGTTCTTTAACTGGTCTCTACAACACGCTCTTCAAGGTGGTCGTTACCTGCGGCATGGACTCGATCATCATCAATTGGGACCCCAAGACTGGTTGGTTCTTTGAAATTTCTTCGTTCTTTAACTGGTCCCAACAGCTCAACCCCAAACACACGGACGGGAACACACACGCGCGCGCCGTCTCCAAGATCCTCTACAACACGCTCTTCAAGGTGGTAGTTATTGCGGCATGGACTCTATCATCATCAATTGGGATCCTAAGACTGGTTAGTCTTTCAGGGTATTCTTTATCGTAAGTAGATATTAAACATTGAGTGATATGAAATGTAATTTATTGAACATTCAACTTTTTCTATTTTTTTAAAACAGCTGCCATAAGTAATATGAAAGAAATTTCACGCTAAGTGTTGGAAAGCGTAGAGGAGACAAGATGATCTGGCAATGCCATGGGCATGAACAGCCTTCGGCTCAAGTCTACTGTAGCGCATCTGGGAGGGCATACATACATCAATGATGCACTGGAGCTCAGAACGTTTCAGGGTAGTTGAAAGATGCGTCTACACCAACCGAGGTTGCTCGCTGCCTCGCTGCCTGGCGAGGCATACTCTCGTGCGCAGGCGAGCCAAGTTCGGCCCAATTTGGACGCCTGAATACATTATAGGCAACTTCTGAGGCGCGTAGATTTTGGTTTGGCGAGGCTGTTCACTCGGTGTATACGAGCCTAATGACGATGTTTGTTACTCAGGCAAGCGCAACGTGATGATTCGCGACGCGCACACCCGCCTGCTGCACGGCGAGGAGATCCCCGTGGAGATCACAGCCGCCTGCTTCGACCCCGGCAACCAGGCGCTTCTCACTGGCGCGAGAGATGGCACGCTCAAGGTTGTACATTGAGAATATTCAGTCGTTTCGAGTTAAGGATACAGTTACCTGACTCTATTGACCCCAGACATCAGTAACACTTCATACTGCAATCGATGACCTCGACTAAGGAAACTTTTCCCGCATATGGGGTGAAATTTTACAAGTGACCGATCGCGAAAACTCAGAATCGGCTGGTGATAAGGAACAACTTTCCCCAAGGAACATAGGTCGAAGTATATCTCGGTCACTAGTAAAAAATCATCCTATATATTGGTTGGTGGTTGGTAGTAAAGTAGTGACGATGACACGTTTAAATACTTTGTCCTTTCATTAATAGTTCCTATCATTAATAAAACGTGAATAAATCGAATGTAATGATATTTTCAGGAAGATCAGTTGACTTACCTCAATCTATTATAGCTCGCAGTCCGATGCCGGTATGTGGCCGATGTAAGTTTCTTGGGTTCACCTTGGATTCGCATCTCAACTGGGAACACCACGTGGAAGCACTATGTGGCCGGCTGAGCAGCGCTGTATATGCGCTTCGTCAGCTAAAACCTCTCATCACGCCATCAGCCCTTAAACAGGCTTATTTTGCGTATTTCCACTCACTCATGGCCTACGGTTCTCTTTTGTGGGGAGCCGCATCGAACGCGGATCAAGTTTTAATCATGCAAAACGAGCAATACGCGTAATTGCCGGCGTAAAACCTTTGCACTCGTGTCGTCAGCTATTTCCTGAGCTTCAAATAATGACCCACTACGGACAATATATCTTTGACGTCATTAATCAGGTCCGCCGAAATTTGTCGGAATTCAAACGTGTCAGTGCGGGATCGAGAACGATACGTCGTACCGGCCGACTCGCTCCCGTCAAGCACCGGATGGCGCTAGCGAGACGGAACCCGCGTGTGATTGGTCCCTCGCTATACGACAAACTGCCTATGGACTTGCAAAGTGAACAATGTGACGAAACATTTCGGTACCGATTAAAGAACCTTTTATTGGAAAAATGTTTTTACTCTGTCCAAGAGTATTTGATTTGTAAATTTTAAATTATTTTTATAATTATTGTACATTTATTTTTATTGACATTGTTATTATATATTTTTACACTGCTTTTTGACATATGTACTTAGTAATTAATTAATCAAGATTGTACTTTATATTTTATTATTATTGTTTTTATATTTTTACTTGACGATCACTATTATGGAGGACATTTATTTTAATAATTGTAATTGAATTTTAGAACCTGTAATGTGAGATAAATAAACTAAACTAAACTAAACTTAAGTTATCAAATGATTTTCTGATTCAGATTTGGAACTTCAACAACGGAGAATGCAAGAGAAACATGCATGTCGAAAGGGATCAAGAGATTACTGGTGTCTTTTGGATAGAGGGCAGGTAGATACCTACTTACCTTTTAACTTATGAAGTCTGCTGTTGATTGTACAGTGTGTGGATTTGAATTAGTCAAAAAAATCTCTGCGTCGTGTATTTGGCAGAGTTTCTAAACCAATACCTTGTGTAGAGGGTGATTGACTGTTAACCTGGGTGTTTCTACAGGATCTTCTGCATCGGCTGGAACCGGCACGTGACGGAGTTCCAGGACGAGGGCACGGAGGACGTGGGCAAGCCGTGGGAGACGCGCCACACCGACGACGTGATGGCGGCCGTCGCGCGCGCTCCGCTCACGCTCGCCACCGCCTCCTACAACTCCGAGCTCATCTTCTGGAAGCTGGAGACCGGCCAGCCCTTCAGGTGTGTACAGCTCGCTAGCTCACAAGCCCTTCAGGTGTGTACAGCTCGCTAGCTCACAAGCCCTTCAGGTGTGTACAGCTCGTTAGCTCACAAGTCCTTCAGGTGTGTACAGCTCGCTAGCTCACAAGCCCTTCAGGTGTGTACAGCTCACTAGCTCACAAGCCCTTCAGGTGTGTACAGCTCGCTAGCTCACAAGCCCTTCAGGTGTGTACAGCTCGCTAGCTCACATGCCGCGGGAGACGCGCCACGTCATACCGACCTAATCAAAGCCATGCTAGGTAGGCATAGCATAGATGACCGCAAAAAAGTCGTCATCGCCGCGTCTGACAAATATTTGAGCGTGCTATCATTATTTTGTATCAGGTTATCGGCCTATCGCCTGAAGAGAAGATGGTCCTACATATGAAGCCCTCGAATCCCTTAGTCGCCTTTTACGACACCCGCAGACTTACGTATAATACGCTGCACATGCTAGCCCTACTGAGGTGATGCTTTCTAAGGCGACATCACACGGCACGATCAAATGTATAAGAAACCATCTGTTATGCTTTAGGCGGTTCTCGTGTACGGAGCCGATGTTGCGGATCAAGATGATGTACAACAAGCGCGACGTCCGCGGCGCGGGGCGGCGCCGCAAGTCTCCAGAGACAGTGGAGGTCGTCAGGCACCGCTCCCCCATCGGGCGGCCCAACTGCATGCAGGTAAACCATGTAAAAAATTGTTACACGCACAAAGCTTTTCCTGCTCGCGAAAACACCTAAAAATAACTTGCAAAAGCATTTGAAGCTCAAGCGTCTTGTTCGCTACCCGCCGCCTAACAGAATGCGCTTTCAGATTTGGTGGAGGTTCTCTATCCATTTGCATAAAAAGAATTGACATAATATATTTTGGCACACTGTAATTTAAACTAATGATACTTACGCATAACGCATAATTCATGTACGCATAACAGTTAAGGCATAATTTATTTACGCACAAAAAATATTGCCGTAATAGTACATAGGCCTAAAATACAAAACCATAAATTGTCATATCCATTATCCATAATCAAAATAGGCATAAAAATCTGATGCATTAGAAGAACTCCTAAATTGTATAAAAATAACCTAACCTAACCTAAACTGACCTATCAATAATAAAAAAAAACCTAAACTGACCTAATTAAACCTAATATATCTTAAAAAATACTAAACTGACTTACATTTCCCGCCATTTGAACTTAATAAAAAATATATATATTAGTCCACAAAAAATTATGGAAAAAGCTATTATGCCAAAATATTGTTAGTATAAAATACAATAGTCTAAAATATGATTATGACAAGATAAATATTATGGCAAGAAACTATTACCTATGTCAAAGCAATGGTAGGTGAAAAAAATTATGCCAAACATGTTATGCTAAAACATATTAGTGGAAAAAAAATATGCCTGTGAAAGGGATACCTTTGGTGGACGATTTGTTACATGTATAAGGCTTTTCATAAGTGCAAAACAGTCGACTTGCATACGGTTTTGTGGCTTGATATAACAACAATGTAGGTACAGAGACTTTTTTGTCGAATGGGACAACGAGTCGTCCAACGACTCGATGAACCCTGATGTCAGACTATTATCGTCACATCGGTTGTCAAACACACACTGCCTCAAGCCCTCAAGGCTTCGTCCGTCAAATTCGCGCGAGTGAAGAAATCAAAGGCAGGCAGTCTTACGGGAGCAGGTATATTATCCAAAACTCTGGAGCAGATTGAACCTCTTACAAGCTACACAGTGATCTTATATACTAACTATTCTACGTGCCTAATTTGCTAGGTTGCATTTATTAAGTTAGACTTTGATTTGAAGATATTGCTTGAAGAGCTTAATTGCATATTTTAACTAGAACGACTAAAAATCACGTCTTCTGTGATGGATGCTGAGGCAGCATCCATAACTCGCGCGACCTTTCGTAGGGTTGACAGACGGTGGCTGGTGCGAGGTATCCAAGATGTCAGCGGGTAACGGGAGTGTCACATTTGAATGACGTGCTAGCTGGCCACTGCCACCGTTTGTACCCCGCAGGAAGGTCGCTCACGAAGTTGTTGAACTATAGCCAAACACGCTTTTTCTTCCATGCAGCATCTGCGTGAGACCCTGATCGACCCGGTGACGGCGATGGCGAAGGCGCACGCGCGCCGCTCGTCGCCGAAGACCACGCCCCCGCGCGTCATCAACATGCGCCAGCTCGCCATACACGCCATGATCTTCCTCGTCACCAGGCCCTTCACCAGCCAGGAAGGTGAGTCACAGTTGGATCTGCTGTACTGTAATAGACCACGCCCCCGCGCGTCATCAACATGCGCCAGCTCGCCATACACGCCATGATCTTCCTCGTCACCAGGCCCTTCACCAGCCAGGAAGGTGAGTCACAGTTGGATCTGCTGTACTGTAATAGACCACGCCCCCGCGCGTCATCAACATGCGCCAGCTCGCCATACACGCCATGATCTTCCTCGTCACCAGGCCCTTCACCAGCCAAGAAGGTGAGTCACAGTTGAATCTGCTGTACTGTAATAGACCACGCCCCCGCGCGTCATCAACATGCGCCAGCTCGCCATACACGCCATGATCTTCCTCGTCACCAGGCCCTTCACCAGCCAAGAAGGTGAGTCACAGTTGAATCTGCTGTACTGTAATAGACCACGCCCCCGCGCGTCATCAACATGCGCCAGCTCGCCATACACGCCATGATCTTCCTCGTCACCAGGCCCTTCACCAGCCAAGAAGGTGAGAAACAGTTGGATCTGTTTTAATAAGGTAGTTATTATCGAAATTATGGGCTTGGTCTTGTCTCTAGCCTGGGTTAGATAGGTCAAAGCAAATCGACGGAACACATCAGCATCTTTCTTTTCACTGGACTTGGATGGAACAGCCAATAGCTGTACTGTTTTTTTTTAAATATGCATATAGGGTAAAATTTTACTAGTGACCGATAGTATAAACTCAGAACGGGCTGGTGATCAGGAACAACTTTCCCCCAGGAACATAGGTCCCAATGGTCCCATACAAAATTGCCGATCAGCTGATTTGAGTTACCTACTATGGGAGGTCCAAATTTTTTTTCATGTTTCAACCTATGTTCGTTGGGGAAAGTTGTGCCTTATCACTAGCCGGCTCAGAGTTTTCGCTATCGGTCACTAGTAAAATTTCCCCCTATATTTACCTAAGGTATTCTATCCCATAATTGAATGACTCATAGATATATTGTGCATAGACTTCCGCAAAAAAAACTTAAGACTTATAATAACTTGCCATTATTTTTTTGTTTTCATCCTAATTTGTCCCCAACAGCGCCTCTAATGGTATCTCTGGAGAACGGGCAGATACAGGCGTGGTCGGACCACCCGGCGGGCGGGCTGCGCGGCGCATTCCAAGCAGTACACGCGCCAGGCGACTACGTGTCAGCCCTAGCCACCGACGTGGAGAATAAATACCTCTTCACGGGAACCACTGTCGGCTACGTCAAAGTGTGGCTCATGGAGAACTATCTCAGGACAGAGGATGTTAGTATTGTAGTGGTCATATTATCATATCATATTTGGCAACAGCGTTCCAGGCGGTGCACGCGCCAGGAGACTACGTGTCAGCCCTAGCCACCGACGTGGAGAATAAATACCTGTTCACGGGAACCACTGTCGGCTACGTCAAAGTGTGGCTCATGGAGAACTATCTCAGGACAGAGGATGTTAGTATTGTAGTGGTCATATTATCATATCATATTTGGCAACAGCGTTCCAGGCGGTGCACGCGCCAGGAGACTACGTGTCAGCCCTAGCCACCGACGTGGAGAATAAATACCTCTTCACAGGAACCACTGTCGGCTACGTCAAAGTGTGGCTCATGGAGAACTATCTCAGGACAGAGGATGTTAGTATTGTAGTGGTCATATTATCATATCATATTTGGCAACAGCGTTCCAGGCGGTGCACGCGCCAGGAGACTACGTGTCAGCCCTAGCCACCGACGTGGAGAATAAATACCTCTTCACGGGAACCACTGTCGGCTACGTCAAAGTGTGGCTCATGGAGAACTATCTCAGGACAGAGGATGTTAGTATTATAGTGGTCATATTATCATATCATTGGCATCATCTCATCATCAGGCGGTGTGTCGGCCAGGATGGAGAACTACTCAGGACAGAAGAGGTGTCTTAGTGGCTCTAGCCAACCACTGTCGGCTATATCAAAGTGTGGCTCATGGAGAACTATCTCAGGACAGAAGAGGTGAGCATCTTAGTGGCTCTATAGTGAAGAAGAAGTACCTCTGGGAACCACTGTCGGCTATATCAAAGTGTGGCTCATGGAGAACTATCTCAGGACAGAAGAGGTGAGCATCTTAGTGGCTCTATAGTGAAGAAGAAGTACCTCTGGGAACCACTGTCGGCTATATCAAAGTGTGGCTCATGGAGAACTATCTCAGGACAGAAGAGGTGAGCATCTTAGTGGCTCTATAGTGAAGAAGAAGTACCTCTGGGAACCACTGTCGGCTATATCAAAGTGTGGCTCATGGAGAACTATCTCAGGACAGAAGAGGTGAGCATCTTAGTGGCTCTATAGTGAAGAAGAAGTACCTCTGGGAACCACTGTCGGCTATATCAAAGTGTGGCTCATGGAGAACTATCTCAGGACAGAAGAGGTGAGCATCTTAGTGGCTCTATAGTGAAGAAGAAGTACCTCTGGGAACCACTGTCGGCTATATCAAAGTGTGGCTCATGGAGAACTATCTCAGGACAGAAGAGGTGAGCATCTTAGTGGCTCTATAGTGAAGAAGAAGTACCTCTGGGAACCACTGTCGGCTATATCAAAGTGTGGCTCATGGAGAACTATCTCAGGACAGAAGAGGTGAGCATCTTAGTGGCTCTATAGTGAAGAAGAAGTACCTCTGGGAACCACTGTCGGCTATATCAAAGTGTGGCTCATGGAGAACTATCTCAGGACAGAAGAGGTAAGCATATTAGTGGCCCTATCGTGGACAAGTACCTCTTTACGGGAACCACTGTTGGCTACGTCAAAGTGTGGCTCATGGAGAACTATCTCAGGACAGAAGACGTAAGTATTTTAGTGATCATATCATGATCGCTAACAGCGTTCAGGCGGTGCCGCGCCAGGCGTCTACATGTCAGCCCTAGCCACCGACGTGGATAATAAATACCTCTTCACAGGAACCACTGTCGGCTACGTCAAAGTGTGGCTCATGGAGAACTATCTCAGGACAGAAGAGGTAAGCATGTTAGTGGCCCTATCGTAAGCTGTTAGTGGCCCTATCGTGAAAAACAAGTACCTCTTCATGGGAACCACTGTCGGGTACGTCAAAGTGTGGCTCATGGAGAACTATCTTAAGACAGAAGAGGTAAGTATTGTAGTGGTCATATCATGTTCGCTTATAATTTAGCTGCATTTTATTCTTCTTCTTATCTTACTTGGCCTGCATCATCTTCTAGTATTTTTCTTCCAGAATTAGCAGCTGTCCGTCCGTTTTTTTTTAGTCTGAAAAGTCCATTACTCCCAAATCACATCCTAATGCCGTTTTCCGTTGACTCGGTGCCCCACTCCAAAAGAGGAAGAAGAGGAAAGAATGCAGGATTTTCTACTTATCACTTAGAAAATTTTAATTCAAGGTTTATATCCGTATCAGGCGACGCCTGGGGTAGGTATGCAGGTTGGTCGGCTATGAACGCCCTCCGGCCATATGGACCGATGACTTAAAAAGGCGGCTGGTAGCGACTAGATGGCAAAAACGGGAGATCTTGCTTTATGACGTTCCCGGGGGGAGGTCTACGTCCAGCAGTGGATTGCAATAGGCTGAATTAGAATTTTTAGATATGTCTTGTTCAAGACACATTTCCAAGACTCAGTTGCAAATGGACACAGTCTCAAATGATTCCCCCTCGCAGGTGCACGTGAACATGCCGGCGCTCCGTCTGCAGTTCCCGTTCCTGTGGAAGGACCGCATCGAGGGGCGCGCCAAGCGGGCCGTGCGCGACCAGCCGCTGCCCGTGCTGCTCAACTCGTACAGGGGGCACCTGCGCTGCGTCACCTGCATAGCCTACATAGACGACACTCGGACAGTGCTCAGGTGAGCCAAGCCAGCCAAGCGAGCACACCCAAACCACCCCAAACTTAAGAATAGCAAGGAGACACAAGTAGCAGGAGGTTATTATAACGCGAACGCTGCGTCATCCGGATTGTCCGTGACGACCCGCAATGCGAGCATTCACGTAAAGTTCTCTCATTTCATCTACACCGCGTGAAATTCGTAGTTTTCTTCGTATCGTAATCTAACTTGTACCTTTTGTTGACTATGTCCGCAGCGGCAGTTCTGACTACTCCGTGCGCATGTGGCGGCTGTCGGGCGAGTACATGCAGACGCTGGGCGGCATCGTGCCGTGGAACCTGGACATCACGCGCCTGCCGCCTGACGTGCGTAAGGTCGCCAGCTTCACCACCTTCAAGGTGAGCCACTTGTTGGACTGACTGCAGCTGCTTCGTGCCGTGGAACCTGGACATCACGCGCCTGCCGCCTGACGTGCGTAAGGTCGCCAGCTTCACCACCTTCAAGGTGAGCCACTTGTTGGACTGACTGCAGCTGCTTCGTGCCGTGGAACCTGGACATCACGCGCCTGCTTCACCACCTTCAAGGTGAGCCACTTGTTGGACTGACTGCAGCTGCTTCGTGCCGTGGAACCTGGACATCACGCGCCTGCCCCCAGACGTGCGCAAGGTTGCCAGCTTCACCACCTTCAAGGTGAGCTACTAACTAAATAGCCACTACAGTCCACTGCTGGACATGGGCCTCCGTTTTAGGAAAACATGCAAAATTTTCACCGCAGGCTGGATTTAAACCAGCGACCTTCGCCATCTGTACTGGCGACGCCAACTGGGCAACAGCGGATCTTGGTACCAGTTGGCAGTTGGTAGGCGCGTCGCCAGTAGGTACAGATGGCTGCTGAATATCGGTCTCCCCTTATCGGGGTATTGCCATTCTCACCACCTTTGATAGGCAGATTTGGTGTGCGCAGTTCAAGATGTTCTACTCATTTCCTAGACGATTATCCCTTAATCGCCTTTTACTACTCCCATGGGTAGAATTTGGGTGATGCTATTCTAAGCCGGCATCACACGGTACAACTGCGACTGGTTGGACTGCAATTCGTCATATTAAACATGCATCACCATTGTCCATAGCCTCTTCTGGCTTTGGTTCTTTTTATAATCTTAGGTACACGGGTAATATTATTTTTTACTCATAACACACAAGAAAATTCCAAGCCCAACTCTATTATTAAAGTCTTTTATTACGGTAAAAAGTAAGCAGCCACGTTTCATTTCCATAGGGCATGGAAATCTTTTGGCCTTCAGAATAGAATTCTTCATCTTACCTTGTTCTCGAAGTAATAACTTAGGAGTGTGATAATCTTGTAATTAAAGTTAGCAACTTTAAATCACACATTCGAATAGGTACCTACTTTATGTACCTTCATATTTAGATTCGGTGTGTGGTTGCAGGTGTGGCGCGGGGGTTGGTACTCGCGCTACACGCCAGGGCAGGTGGAGCCGGACATCTACGGAGACATCACCGACGTGGAGATGCGCAAGATCTACGGCAAGCCGGCCGAGGACCCGATCCTGGGACACTACTTCAAGCTGCCCAAGCGCCCCGACCACCAGGACCCCATCAAACTCGACGACAGCTTGCCAACGGTCTGTTTTCTACTTAATCATTACCTACTTTGTGCTGAGCTGGCTTTTATGTCTTGCTAAGTGGTACCTAATAACGAGAGCTCATGCACGTCCGCTCACGCCTCGTCTTAAAACAGAATCTTGTATCATTCTCAAATAACTAAACTCGCTTAGCTGTTCTATTAACTGCCTGTCTCTTGATATTGCGGTAATATTATTGCTGATTACTCTGCTGTACTTACAGGAATTGTTATTACAACTAAACCTTGCTTCTTATCCTTGTGTCAATCGTTTAGCTTGAATATTAAGTTTGCCAGATATTTTGCCAGCTGAACTGCGGGTTCGGTGGCGTAACATAAACCTTGCTAATGATATCAAAATAAATGCTGTATCATTTTGATAAAGCATTTTAGGGTTTGCAACCGGTGTATAAAATTCGCAAAAATATCTTAATAACGTTTTAGATCCCTCTGTACCGGCATCTGCACATGGCGCGCACGGTGCCGGTGCGGCGGCCCGCCACGCCGCCCATGGTGCGAGACACGCGCCTCAAGAAGGAGCGCGAGCGCCAGGACGCCAAGAAGGCGCACTTCGGCAAGCAGCAGGCCTCCGCCAGCCAGCACTCCGTCGAACACCACTCGCCGCCGCACGCGCGCACCAGGCAGACCAGCAAGTGAACACGATGCAACCTACTTGCTATACCTACATTGCTGCGTGCATGTGACACTCACACAGCTCTCGCGCTATGCATCTTTAACACACGCTTTTGCTTAACGCTCAGTAGATCGAGCACCATCTTAAGCCACCATCAATTAATGAAGCCAAGAATTGTATAATCCGTTTATTTGCAATATACCGGGAGTATCACAAAGGGTAGGTATAACAAGCCGAAAGGAGGTCAAGGTACAGATGAAACTAAACAACATCCCCTATGGAACATGGGCACAAATATGAAAAAAAAAAATTGGACCTTCCATACAAAATTGCCGAACAGCAGATTGATTTACTATGGGAGGTCCAATTTTTTTTCATTTTTCCACACATGTTCCATAGGAAAGTTGTTCAGTTTCATGAGTACCTTGACCTCCTTTCGGCTCTTTTCTGTTACTCCCTGTATACTTCAAAATAACGAAACTGTAAATGACAGCTCAAAGTGCATTTTTAAAATAATTGGGTAGCTGTTTGATGTATGAAGATGAACCCATTCCGGCTCATGTTCGATTGCTTCATTTTACAAGTACGCCGACTCAATCTCTACCGAGCGCACTGAGGCAATCATTTATCTAAGATATCAGATGCCTTTGCTACACACTTGTTTGTTTTCCACGCGCCCAAATACCTTGGCATATTTTCATTTAGTGACTGAAAGCCAAGTCGCAGGAAGTACGCAGCTTTCCAGGAGTGTTGCTTTATATGTATGTTGCTTTGTTTTATCAGTTTAAGATTTTAGCTAGACTAGACAATTTTATGTATTTTTTGTCTGCTATGCTTTTACTTGTAATTATTATTTTAATCATGCATGGTAATATTATTTTAATGTGTACATAATAAACATTGAATATGTTTTATTTTGTAGTTTATCAATAAAACAAAAGAATCACGTGACGAATTCATTTATTGGATCTTGAAATAGCATTTCCAAAAAATCACAAAATTAATGTGAAACATGTTTTAAATCAACAATGTTTTCGGGAATTATGTATTGCTCAAAAGTTTCCAACAACATTGCTTATACCTATTTACATTTCATGTTTTTATTTCTATACATCTATACTTTTCAGCAAATTAAAAGCGGAACACACAGATGACACACAGAATTACAGAGTGTCAGATAATGAAAGAGGTGGGTAAACGTAAGAATGTTGAATTGTATTTCGTGGAGCTACTACACACTATTTTTCTCGGCTTATTGCTATCTCCGTACCACTTTACTTTGACCAGTGGCGAGTGATCTAGTTGGCGTGGTCGCGCTTGGCGCTGGCGCTGGCAGCACCACTGAGCACGATGTAGGGTGATGCTGTCTCGCGCTGCTTGTCTTGTAGCATCTGCAGCGTGTTGAGCGGGGTGTCCGTCGAGCTCATCTTCTTCATCAGCTGGAAACAAACACAGATATGATTTAATATCCGCGTACTAAATCAAACGCACAAACTCAAACGGGAATTCTGGTCTTTAAATCAGGGTTAATAAACACGATAATCGAGTGGAGGCCACGAGTAGCGATCGGCGGCCTCGGAAAGACGTACCTATGACTAATGGAGAGCAGCTGGTAGTTATCGGATGGCAAAAACTAGAGATTGTGCCTCGTGCCATACCCTGGGGAAGTTCTACGTTCAGCGGTGGACAGAAGTGATAGTGATGACTTGAAAGTGATGACTCACCCCTTCCTGTACTTGCTTCTTGATGCGCTTCTCCTGCTTGTTCTTGCCGGGCCCCTTGCCGTGGAACTTGTGGCTGAGGTAGCGGAACGCCTCCTTGGGGCACAGCGGCCGTCCGTCGTCGTCCACGTAGTCCAGCTTCATACACAGAAAGATTAACACTTTATTGCTTGCTTGCTTGCATACAATACAAAACATGAAAGCCAGGTATTCATTGGGGACAAAATCTCAGAAACTTTATTTTCTCCAATTTGCTCGGAAATAGCTTCATTACTTTAAAAAAAAGAATACGTCAATGGGCTCATTTATGTTGTCAAGGCGCAGAGGACTGTAATAGAAATTGCCGGACTAGGCCGGTAATAAAAGGGTTCTTAAACTTCACACTTTCGTGATTAGGTGTTTTATGGAACACAATTTGTTTGAAGTTTGAAGGCTGAATGTGAATTTCCCGCGCATTCTTTATGAAACGGAACGTAAGCAAAACCAGCGCCAACGCTTTGCGAACTTTAAAAGTTACAAAGTGTCAATTTTATCACGATTTAAATATTTGTTTCCTTGCAAATTGGAGAAAAGCACTATACAAACCTCGGCCGAAATAACAATTTCTGGTCTCGTTTACTTTAGAAGGCCTCGACTTCGTCTCGGCCTTCCAATGCCACTCGACCAGAAATTGCTATATACTCGGCCTGTGACGTAATGTACTATTTCTCCAATTTGCTCGGAAATAGCTTCATTACTTTAAAAAAAGAATACGTCAATGGGCTCATTTATGTTGTCAAGGCGCAGAGGACTGTAATAGAAATTGCCGGACTAGGCCGGTAATAAAAGGGTTCTTAAACTTCACACTTTTGTGATTAGGTGTTTTATGGAACACAATTTGTTTGAAGTTTGAAGGCTGAATGTGAATTTCCCGCGCATTCTTTATGAAACGGAACGTAAGCAAAACCAGCGCCAACGCTTTGCGAACTTTAAAAGTTACAAAGTGTCAATTTTATCACGATTTAAAATATTTGTTTCCTTGCAAATTGGAGAAAAGCACTATACAAACCTCGGCCGAAATAACAATTTCTGGTCTCGTTTACTTTAGAAGGCCTCGACTTCGTCTCGGCCTTCCAATGCCACTCGACCAGAAATTGCTATATACTCGGCCTGTGACGTAATGTACTATTCCTATACAATGTTTCGGGATAATGTTCCCGAAAAGTTCCCAATGAGGACGCTTTTTCGCATTGGAAACATTTTATGGAGAACTTTTGTATTTGCAATGTTTCGGAAATTGGTCCCAGAAATGTTTCATAATCATAATGAATACCCGCCTTAAACAACAAACAGAAAACTTAGAGCTGCAGCAGGGGGGTTTCACTCCGCGGATTAGGTATTACCCGCCCGGGTGCCCCTTGAAGGGGCTAATCTCAGCGGGCTGCCGCCGCGTGCGAGATTCACCGCGCGTTTGTTCGTATTCGGATTAGGTAGGTATTTCATTTCGGAAGTGTTGTTTTGTGTTTCGAAAGTGGATTAAAAACTAAAAAATGGCTAGCCATGGACCTCGCAAATACTGCAATGTAGATATGTGTGAGAACAATAACCCGGAAATAAGTTTTTTCGTTAGTTATTCCAAAGGAGAAGTTTTTTCTAAAATTGTATTTTGGTAATTTTCACCTACTTGTTGCTACTTATAAAATTTGGTCAGAGTATAGGTACCTTCTTCTGGGTTCTATTTAAACAAACAACGTAGATGCCATGATGATGTACCTACATTCTTAGTAGGTACCTACCTAGTTACTTAAGCACTGTTTACAAAACTTCAGTAAGTAAGAAACACTACTCTATGGTGCCGTCATCCGAATAGGCCATATTTGACGTCTGTCAAAATCATATTAATGCTATGACATAAGGTCTATTTTTCTTTGTTGACATGTTATAGTATGGGTTTGACAGACGTCAAATATGGCCTATTCGGATGACGGCACTCTAGTACTGTTATTTTATTATTCTGTGCCTACACCAAGGTAAATACCATAACCATAACAGCCACAACAGTCCACTGCTGGACATGGGCCTCCCCCTATCGGGGGGTATTGCCATACTCACCACGCTTGGCAGGCGGATTGGCGAGCGCAGTGCATGATGTTGCATTGACAGGGAACGCTGCTGCCCATTCCCTGGATAAGTATCCCTTAGTCGCTTTTTACGACACCCACGGGTAGAATTGGGGTGATGATATTCTAAGCTGGCATCACACGGTAAATACATTACAGTACAGTCGAAATACGCATATATTTGTTGCGAAGATATTTCATACCAATAACAGCGGTGTCTCATTCTAACCCTTGATGCTACGCTCACGTGCGAGTGCGATGGAAATAAGCAGCGCGCTCGCGCTTGCGCATCGCCGCCCGCCGCCGCCGCGCCCCCGCATTGCGAGTTGATTGTGTGTGTCTAAGTAGGTAGGTTGGTAATTGTACTGTAGACTACAACAGGGAGCGACAACTTAACGTGCCTTCCAAAGTACGGAACCATTTTGCTTCAGGTCGTTCGAGTCCCAACCTAACCAGACATTGAACAAAATTTAATGATGAGAATTAGGTTGTGTGAGCTTCACTTTCTATCGTCTCATAAAATAAGTAGGTAGGTAGGTAGCTACTTACTATTGTTAATGTTACGCTAGCTTATTTCAAATTAGATTTAAAAACACTTGCAATACTTATCTTATAGTTACTTAGAATACCTATGTACTGAACAGATAAATTAAATACCTACTCGATTATTGTGACAACCCTTTAAGAGCGCGCGCGGCCGGGTCATTGTCCGGCGGCGTCCAGTGGAGATTGAGCCGTTCGGCGCAGTAATAAGTTTCAATTTCGCTCGCGGGCGGTCGGCTAAGCCGAGAGTAGGTATCTTTTTATACCTAACCATGGCTTTTGTTAGGGAGTGAATTTTCTGTACCCTAGTACTATTATATATTCTGTGGCTGCAGTAAGCAATGGCGGCCTTATCGATTTACTTTTTAAAATATTATCAACGATTATTGCACAGCTACAAATGAATCGTGCTGTTTTCGATATTTTTTAAGTAGTTTTATTGTAAAATGCGAGTGTACGTGCCCCTGACGATGCTTATTTAAGCGAAACCGGTTGGGACCAAATATAGTTTTGTGAAACGAGGACAAGTGTTTTCCTCAAAAATCATAACAATGGAGTTTCACCAAGCGCCAACAATTGCAAGTATAAATATGTTTGAAAGAGACGTAGTTACCTTGATGTTGGGGCGGAACCCTGCCTTCTCGCGGAACTCCACCAGCGGCCCCCCGCCCCCGCCGCCGTGACCGCGCTCGCGACGACCGTACTTGTCGTCCTCACCGCTAGAAATAAAAGGTCTGGTTAAAGTAGATAATAGTGGCTAAGAAGATAGAGAAACCTATATTGCGGCCATGTCACCCATGCGGCCCGGGTTCTAGCCCCGGTCGATGCGTTAACGCGTGTATTAATTTTTTTAATTTTCATTTATACAGTAGAGAAAGGAAAAATAACTACGTCTGAATGTAATGGTAATGACTGGGCCATTGATTTAGGAATATAATTATGGTGGGTGAAGGGGAGAATGAGGTGGTGTTTCTCCAACCTAAGGCGAAAAACACACGGTAATGTCCGTTTGTGCGTCATTTGTTCGATTTTCTACCTTATTCTCATACGAATACGGTTTGTGTTAAACGGTTTTACAGACGCATCCGTCGACGCAGCGTTGTGCGATGCCGTTTGACATAAACCATATCCATATGAAGGTAGGGTTGAGAATCGAATGAATGACGCACAAACGGACGTTGCGTGTGATTATCGCGTAATTTGTGCGATTGAGGTGCCAAGCATATATAAATGATGCACCTACTTCATGTCCTAACTGCCTTAACTCTTTGTTGGTTGCAAACCTCTAAAAAGTTAACAATGAAACGGTCACCATTGCTGAATAATTGAATCGAAAAAGGAATGGACTTCAATATGGGGTTACGTGGTTGGTGATGCACTGACCCGTAGTTCTTGTCCTCGATGGAGTAGTTCCTGGCGGTTAGCAGGTGGTTGGGCACCCCGCGGGGCTGCGGCGTGGCCCCCGCGCGTTCCAGGTACCCCTTGCTCAGCGCCAACTGCAGCGCGCCCGCTACGCCGCGACCTACATAGAGACACATTGTTACAATAGCTGTGTCTAGATTGTTCGAGCAGTCTCACGAGGCAGTCGCGTGAAGCAAAAATTTGAGAGATTGTGATTGCTCCAAATATTTCTAAATGATTTAAAATTATTGTTTAAATAAAATTTCAAATTGTTTAAGTTCAGACATTTGTAGAAGACGATCGATGAGGTCTTAAGGACTCCACAGAACAGTGACAGTTTCCCCACAGGTGAGCGATAAGGCACATGAAAAATTGCAGAATTGATCCCCTTAAAAGAGAATCAGTAGCTGAAAAACGCCCGGAATGGAAACGTCTTTTAAGGCAAAATATCGATGTCTTAGAAAAACGCACCAAGACGAACTCGACGCTAAAAGAGACGTTAAAAACCAGTAACTAACGGATGTAACATACCACTATAGTGGCGGCACATTCACCTGTTCGAAATGCTCTCACCTGTAAGGCCAAAATTGGCTACTGCAGCCACATGCGAGCACACGATTGCGCGGACTTACGAGACGCCAGTTAGCAGTCACTGATCGTCTCGGACAGATTATTATTATTACTGACCTAGCGCGGGCTCGGCGGCTAACCCTGTGGCGCCGGCGCGTGCCAGCAAGTCTGGGGGCTGCTCGGCTTCGATGTCGACGCGGCTCCAGGCGCCTGAGGTGCCCGGCTCCGCAGGCTGTTCTGGTTCCAACTCCATATCGCGCTCGAAGTCCTGCAACATTTCAACGTATTATTTTGAATATTCAAATTATTATCTCACGCTTTCTGCTACAAGGAACGTTCTATCATTAACGTACGGGATGTAGGGTCGCTAGACCTCGGGATAAAGCCGGACAATAGGCTGTTTGGTTTTCTGTCTGACCAAAATAAGCGGTATCCAAGTTGGACAAGGACACAGGTTGGACAGATCAAGCTGTTCAGCTTTTGTTAGGCATTTTATATTTCAGAAATAATGCCGATCGTGCGGATCGAGGCCGAATTGCAAACAAACAAATTCCGCCCGATATATCGCTAGAAACGAGAGCTCGATATCCAATAAGGAACACACAAATGAAACAGATTGTTACTGATCTGCTAAAAATGGGGGCCTTAGGCAAATGGTCATTGTGTTCGATGTATAAAATGTGGCTGCTACTGACCAGCATTTCCTGTTTGTGGTCGCGGTTGCCGGCGAGCCCATAGGTAGGTATATCTCCGAGGGTGCGGCAGAACTCCGCCGTCGCGTCCAGCACCATTGCCCCCTCTGTACTCTGCTCCATATCCTCATCCTGTTCTTCCTCCTTTACGCGCTCTAGTAGCTCTTCCACCTGCGAAACGTATGGGTCGAATTAATTATCCTTTTTGAAAACGGTTACTAAAACTGTTCATTAAAATCATCACATCATATCACACAGTATTTTTCAAAAAAGTAATTGGTTTTAGCTGCGTCTAGACCTGACGAACAACCTCGTGAGGAATGCGTCCGCGTTCTGTGTGGTCGTGCCTCATTTAAGCTTAGCCAAACGTGCGCTCAAAAATACGCCCAGATAGGGCCGAACTTGTCTTGCCCGCACATTAGCGCTTGCCACGCAAGGCGATGAGCACGCGAAAAAACGCCCGGTGATGACGCAGCTAATCTCACCGAAAAACGAGTAAACGCTGGTGCTGAAACCGGCAGATGGCTTTGACAAACGACAAATATGCTCATGTTACCTTAGGCAGGTGTGGTCTACTCTCGTCCTGCTGGCGCATGCGCCGCGCGCGAGCGAGCGCCAGCTGCAACTCGCTATCGGGCTCCACTTCTTCATCATCTACTGCTAGTTCCGTCTTCAGCAACTCTGGCTTCACCTCTGCAAGGAAAGCCGTATTTAATATAAGCACATAATTAGTGTACCATCAATAGGGCGACCCTGCTCGCTAATTGAAATCTTGGCAAACAGTTTAACAACTTTTTCAAAGCCTTTAAGAATGGATTCATGAAATAACTTTATATTTTCAAAACACTGCTGCTAGAAAGAAGTAGACACTCTAAAATGTCCAAAACAAATATTTTTATAGAACAGTCCCAAATCCTAGATATTTCTGAAAGGAAAAAAAACCGTGGAGACGCAAAAGAGGACTTATTTGTTATACTATGGTAATGAGACAATGATACGAGTGGTGTACCTGTGTCGTCGGTGAGAAGCGGCGCTGCGCCGGCGTCGTAGTCGTCCACGTCGATCGGTTCTTCCTTTGCCTTCTTCCGCATTTTACCCTGATTCAGAAATACCAACACATTATTAAAATGCAAAAAATAAAAATTCAAACGTCAGTTTCAAAGTAAGTGTAAACTGTTTTTCTGGACTCTTTTCTTAAGGGGGATCGTTACGTCATACAAACTAAAATCTGAACTTCAACCGAGTTACACATGAGCTAAACAACAATTTTATCAAAAAATCTTTATGTGAGATGAGGAAGGCACACGTAAATATGTCGCAAAACTGCTTAACGTAAAAAAATATCAAGTATTTTCTCCACAAAAAAATTAAACGTGTTTATTGCAGCAGTATCTATGTTCATTAAGTGGCGACACGGTTTTTACAGAGAAATCTGATGGTTAAAAAATTATTTGTTTTATTTTGTGAAACTGTTATAAAAGCACGGGACTTCCCATCAAGTTTTTTAATCATAATTTTGTCTCATTTAAAGACGTAACTCCATTTAAATTTTGTATGGAAAACGATCCACCTTAACAAGTCAAGAAATGCCCGTGGAAAGACGCCGCTGCGTTTGAACTTCCCTACATCCTAACACTCTTAAGTTCTTTCCCCAGGGAGTGACCACCAGTAGTCGGTTCAGAAGTCTGATCCGACTTCATTTCATACACAAGTTGCAAGGAGAATCTGTGTCGGCGGAATTATGGCGCCTCCGAGCAGTGCTAATGTGGCATCTGTTAAAAGTGCCCATGATGCCTCGACACCTGCATGCTAGAAGACCTGAGGGCGGCTACTCCTAATGCGATTAATCTAGCTACTTTCTGGTCAAGAGAAATTTAGTTTCATCTCTTTCGATATGTTAAGACAAAGAGTTGAACATATCGAAAAACTTAAAAAAAAAAAACTTATAAATACCCGTTTCTTTGGTTTCTTGAACTTGGTGTTGATCTCTGCCTCGTCGAGGTACTCTGACGCGATGCGGAGTTCCGGCATGCGCAGCGACTCCAGCCGCTTCTCCACGCCGCCCTGCATCCGCTCTTGACGCTGCAAATACCATATTTTGTTAACACGAACTTCTACAAGCAGATGTATTAAAAACAAAAACCCGAAAGCGGTAATTTCAAAGTCGTATTGTGCGATAAAAATCCGCCATACTGAATTTATGATTTTTTTATATAGCCAGTGTTACTCGCGCTGCTGAGACGAGTGTAACGACACCTCACGTATCAAGATTCGCCCAGCCGTTTGGGCTGTAGCTTTTTCTTTGTCAATATCCTCATCATACTTGGACAGTATGGGTTCCTGGTATCATACAACTCTATGCCCTATAGACTACACTACACTTAACATCATATCCCGGAATCGCTTGGCTTCAATAGCGGCTTCATCCCCAATGACAAAGCCTTTGTTCTTCTCAGCTTTATTTTTGTCAATCTCTTCATCATACTTGGACAATATGTGTATACTAAACTCACCATAATGTCCCGGAATCGTTTGGCTTCAATGGCTGCCTCATCCCCTACGACGAAGCCCTTGTTCTTCTCAGCTTTTTCTTTGTCAATCTCCTCATCATACTTGGACAGTATGGGTTCCTGTTTTACGACTCTATGACTCATGAACTATCCTACACTCACCATCATGTCCCGGAATCGCTTCGCTTCAATGGCTGCCTCATCTCCTATGACGAAGTCCTTGTTCTTCTCAGCTTTTTCTTTGTCAATCTCCTCATCATATTTTGACAGTATAGGTTTCTGGTTTACGACTCTATGGCTCATGGACTATAATCTACACTCCACTCACCATCATATCCCGGAAGCGTTTCGCTTCAATGGCTGCCTCATCCCCTATGACGAAGCCCTTGTTTTTCTCAGCTTTTTCTTTGTCAATTTCTTCATCATATTTGGACAGTATGGGTTTCTGGTAGCCGAGCGCGGCTGCTTCAATGTCTGCCTCGTCGTCGTAGGCCTGGTAGCCGGCGCGCGCCTTGCGGGCGTCCAACACTTTCTGAAGAAATAAATTGAAATTATTATTGGAGTGTTTTACTTGGTTTTAAAAGGTTGTTTTAGTGTCAAAGTTTAGTTTAGCTTGTACTTTAGTTTTGGATTTTAAAGACTGAAAGAACCGTGTGACTTGTTCGGTGGTTTATTTGCGACTTATTTGAGATCGATGCCGACGGCCGACATTATTACATACAGATAGAACAAAGGTTGATGACTAAATTAGGTTTAACGTTAACATTGAATCTGTGAAAAATGAATAGCTGGAAATCAGTTTTTAACTAAGACTAAGCTAGATGAAGCCATGCTAAAAAACATCTTCTTCGTCAGCTTGGGTTTGCCCACTATTGGACATATGCATCTCCTAATCTTCTCTATTCTACTCGGAGATCTGTTTTCTGCTTCTATAATGTCCCGGCGCGATCTCTCACGTCACCGGTCCATCTGGCGGGTGGTCTGCCTACGCTGTGCTTTCCAAGACGAGGTCCAGTCCAACACGCGTTAACGCAATGCGTTAATAGTACATAATTATTAAGATCATTTGCTTCACACCGCCAAAGGTAAATACGAAATCGTAGGTCCAAGACCTGCGTGTGACGTAAATTCAAGTTCTGTAAAAACGACGTGTTTATAACAATGTTTCGTTACCTTCTTGTATCGCTCGTCGTCGACCATGTTGACGTTGACGAGGACGTCTTCTGCATCCTCAGCCAGCACGTCCTTGTCGGCCAGCGTCAGGATGGTCTCGCGCTCGTCGCCGATCTGGAAAAATAATACTGCTTTTACAATTCTTACAGGACACCACATTTAAAATACATATGTGAATACTAGCTGCCCGTCAGCGGTTTCACCCGCTACAACCTATTATTCCGCGGGAAAAAAGCATTACTCGTCAAGAGATATCGCTGTTAGTTTTTGGCGAAAACGTTTAAAACGCGAATCGGCTCAGTCATGCCACCTTTGCAAAAATATTGGAATATGCGTGATCCCGTAGGAATAAGACCTTTTCCCGTGGTAAAAAGTAGCCTATGTGTTATTCTAGATACTCTTCTATATTCGTGCAAAATTTCATGTCAATCTAATCAGCCGTTTTAGCGTGATGTCGTAACAAACACACACACACACAAACATCCGCCTTTATAATATTAGTAGGATTCATACACAGAAAAATTCTCACAGGACGCAATATTTGAAATATGTGAATACCTTAAAGTATATATAGGCAAGCTATAGAGTGCGCCTAAAAAGTTAGAACTGTTGGCAGTAGTCTGGGCACAACCTCTCTGTCTGTCAGTAGCAAAACGTCAGTGACAGCACTATTGAACCTCTATGACTTCTCATACATTTGACGTCTGTTTTTAGGGGGCAACTGCTTATGCTTTGATAGTACGCCGCGAGGCCTTATACACAGAAAAATTCTTACAGGACACAGCATTTAAAATTTATATGAATATTCATACACATAGAAATAGTAACAAAACTAAGATGAATTTCACCTTACAACAACAATACATAACTTTCACACATAATAGTTACTTCATTCAAGGTTATTACCTAAAAGGACCCGGTAAAGTAACTATTATGAACAACGATACAGTAAAAAAATAGAGTTACCGCATCCAAATCGTGAGCGACGCGGAGCCCTTTCAATGAGTTAGCGCTGTAGCTGGCCTGCCGCTCCTCAGCTTGGTCCTCCGCCACCAGCGCGCCCACACCAAACACGTCGTCCATCTCATCCAGCATTGCCGCCTGAAACACACAACGACCCATTAAAATATAAGTAAGCCCCCAAATGATACAGGCATCATTCAAAAATTAATAAAAATGTGATTGAATACCAAATTTTAAAACACTTCTCGACCTTCTCGTGTTAGGTATACAATTTTTGGAAAACTTCCAAAATTTTGCACCGCAGGCAGGATTTGAACCTGCGACCTTCGGCATCTGTAGTGGCGTCGGCAGTACAGATGCCGAAGGTCGCAGGTTCAAATCCTGCCTGCGCTGCAAAATTTTGGAAGTTTTCCAAAAATAAAAATATGTTTCAGCAAAAAATTTATCGCCGTATTTTCTTTCCATGAGGGTCGTGAAAGCAGCTTTTACTATGAATGCAACATTTTCTCTAAGTTCCGCATCAAATACTAAAAAACAATTATTTTAAAACAAGAATATGTTACTAATTATTTTTGAATAAAATGGACTTACCCTCTTAGCAGCCTCCTGTTTCTGCTTGTCGATTTCCCGCGACTTCTTGACCCAGGCCAGAGCGTCTTCATCATCAGAGCCTTCCCCGAGGGTTTGCACTTGTAACCTGTACATACAAACATTTCATAAGGGTTTTATACTATTTGTTCTGCAAACTAATTTTGCCGGATTAGAATAGCTTCACTCGAATTCTTAAAAACTGTCTGAGAGTTGAATCCAGCCAATAAACAGCAACAAGCGAGTTCACTTAGAAGAGCATGGGAAAATGTGCAGTCTTCTCAAGAAGCTTGTGTATCTCAAGCCGCTTGCCACTAACAAATTAAGTTAATTTAACATCCTATTTGGTTCCACAAAGAAAGGAATATGAAATAGATTTTTATAATCCAAGGTTATTTTTTAATCAGTTTGCATACTTTACAGGGTGTTTTTACTCGTGATTAGGGTAAATTTTTACCATGGGACCACCTGCGAATTCGCAAAAACAATTTGGATGTTCCATAGAAAAATTCATACCTACTAGGCAAAAATGTATTGAACACACAAAATATTTTTTTACATTTCTCAGGTGGCCCCATAGTAAAAGTTGTTCAGAATCACGAGTAGAAACATCCTGCAAAGTTTGCGCACTGACTAAAAAATAACCCATAATGACGAAAAAAAGTCAGAAAAGAATAGAGTGTTACTTCTGCTCTAGTTTCCGCTTCTCCCTCCTCTCCTCGAGCTTCTGTTTGATCTTGTCGGTCTTGGCTTGCTGCGCGAGGTTGGCGGCTGGCTTGTGGTAGAACTCGCCCAGGTCGTCCTTGAACTTGCCATCCTCCGCCGGCGCCTCTGCCACCTGGATTCACACATTTTACTTAACCCCTATTGTCGTTTTCCATAGGTGATGAACTCTAAGTGAGGGTAGTAAGATTTAAACTCACTGGTACACACGCTGTGCCAAGGCAGATGAGGCCAGTAAGAGACCTGTTTCTGAGACGATTAAGGCTAGCACAGAGCGAACTCCTTCCGTCACCAGACCATACCAAACGCGTAGTATTCACGTCACTAGGTGAGTTCACACTGAGCGAAGCTGCTCGGGTGCTCGGTTCCTCGCGTAGCATACGCTCGTGCGCAGGCGAGCCAAGTTCGGCCTAATTTGGACGCCTAAATAAATTAATAAGCAAACTTCGGAGATGCGTTGATTTTGGCTCGACCCGCGCGCGTTTGCCCTAGCATGACCTTGCGTTGGGTTGTTTCGGGTGAGGCTGCTCAGTTGGCGTGGACCAGAGATGGGCGCAATCGATTACTTTTGTAATCAGATTAATAATCAGATTACATGTAATCATGATTGAAAGTAATCATGATTAACGTTAATCATGATTACTTTCAATCATGATTACTTGTAATCGTTAATCAAGATTAAAGTAATCTGTAATCAAGATTACATGATTATTAAATTATTTTACTCTTCAACTCTGACGCATAAATCCTAGAAGGGGTGGGCGTTACAAACCGTACATAGTTTCAAATACTTTGTATTGGACAATTACCGACATTACGATATTGCGTATTCCAATAACTATTTATCAGGCGAAACTATTTATCGGCATGGTACGGCAACAGTCGGTTGACAGTGACTTTAACAGTGACATTGAAAGTTACTTTGACAGTGACTATGACAGTGACTTTGACAGTTACTTTGACAGTGACTTTGAAAGCGACTTTGTCAGTGACTTTGACAGTGAGTTTGAAAGTGACTTTGACAGTGGCTCTGACAGTGACTTTGACAGTGACTCTGACAGTGACTTTGACAGTGGCTTTGACAGTAACTTTGACAGTGACTATGACAGTGATTTTGACAGTGTCTTTGACATTGGCTTTGACAGTGGCTTTGACAGTGACTTCGACAGTAACTTTGACAGTGACTTAGACAGTGCCTTTGACAGTGCCTTTGACAGTGTCTTTGAAAGTGGCTTTGATAGTGATTTTGACAGTGACTTTTACAGTGACCTTGACAGTGACTTTGACAGTGGCTCTGACAGTGACTTTGACAGTGACTCTGACAGTGACCTTGACAGTGGCTTTGACAGTAACTTTGACAGTGACTATGACAGTGATTTTGACAGTGTCTTTGACATTGGCTTTGACAGTGGCTTTGACAGTGACTTTGACAGTAACTTTGACAGTGACTTAGACAGTGCCTTTGACAGTGCCTTTGACAGTGTCTTTGAAAGTGGCTTTGATAGTGATTTTGACAGTGACTTTTACAGTGACCTTGACAGTGACTTTGACAATGTCTTTGACAGTGACTTTGACAGTGATATAGAAAGTTACTTTGACAGTGACTATGACAGTGACTTGGACAGTGACTTTGACAGTGACTTTGAAAGTGACTTTGACAGTGACCTTGACAGTGACTATGACATTGGCTTTGACAATGACTTTGACAGTGACTTTGACAGTGACTTCGACAGTGATATAGAAAGTTACTTTGACAGTGACTTGGACAGTGACTTTGGCAGTGACTTTGAAAGTGACTTTGACAGTGACCTTGACAGTGACTATGACAGTGGCTTTAACAGTGACTTTGATAGTGACTTTGAAAACGACTTTGACAGTGACCTTGACAGCGACTATCACAGTGGCTTTGACAATGACTTTGACAGTGACTATGACAGTGACTTTGACAGTGACTTTTGCAGTGACTTTGACAGAGACTTCGAAAATGACTTTGACAGTGACTATGACAGTAAATGACTTTGACAGTGACTATGACAGTGACCTTGACAGTGACTATGACATTGGCTTTGACAATGACTTTGACAGTAACTTTGACAGTAACTTTGAGTGGCTTTGAAAGTGACTATTACAGAAGCTTTGACAGTGACTTTGACAGTAACTTTGACAGTGTCTTTGACAGTGACTTTGACAGTGATATAGAAAGTTACTTTGACAGTGACTATGACAGTGACTTTGACAGTGACTTTGACAGTGACTTTGAGAGTGACTTTGACAGTGATTCTGACAGTGACTATGACAGTGACTTTGACTGTGACTTTGAAAGTGACTTTGACAGTGATTATGACTATGGCTTTGAGAGTAACTTTGACAGAGACTTTGACAGAGACTTCGAAAATGGCTTTGACAGTGACCTTGACAGTGACTATGACAGTGGCTTTGACAGTGACTTTGAAAGTGATTTTGACAGTAAGTTTGACAATGTCTTCGACAGTGACTTTGACAGTGATATAGAAAGTTACTTTGACTGTGACTATGACAGTGACTTTGAAAGTGACTTTGACAGTGACCTTGACAGTGACTATGACTGGCTTTGACAGGGACTTTGACAGTGTATTTGACAGAACTTTGACAGTGACATTGAATGTGACTTTAAAAACGACTTTGACAGTGACCTTGACAGTGTCTATGACAGTGGCTTTGACAGTGGCTTTGACAGTGGATAATTGAAAATGCCTTTGACAGTTTCTTGGACAGTACAGTACTGTCAAAGTCATTTTCAATTAGCCACTGTCAAAGCCATTGTCATAGTCACTGTCAAGGTCACTGTCAAAGACGTTTTCAAAGTCACTGTCAAAGTCATTTTCAAAGTCACTTTCAAAGTCACTGTCAAAGTGACTTTCTATATCACTGTCAAAGTCACTGTCAAAGACACTGTCAAAGTTACTGTCAAAGTCACTGTCAAAGCCACTGTCATAGTCATTGTCAAGGTCACTATCAAAAACACTTTCAAAGTCTCTGTCGAAGTCACTGTCATAGTCACTGTCAAAGTCACTGTCAAAGTCACTGTCAAAGTCACTGGTAAAATTCTGTCAAAGTCATTTTCTAAGTCTCTGTCAAAGTCACTGTCAAAGTCACTGTCAAAGCCACTGTCATAGTCACTGTCAAAGTCACTGTCATAGTCACTCTCAAAGTCACTGTCATAGTCACTGTCATAGTCACTGTCAAGGTAACTGTCAAAGTCACTTTCAAAGTCACTGTCAAAGTCACTGTCATAGTCACTGTCAAAGTAACTTTCTATATCACTGTCAAAGTCACTGTCAAAGTTACTGTCAAAGTCACGGTCAAAGTTCTGTCAAACTCACTGTCCAAGCCACTGTCAAAGTCACAGTCTAAACCACTTAAGTCACTGTCAAAGTCACTGTCAAAGCCACTGTCATAGTCACTGTCAAGGTCACTGTCAAAGTCACTTTCAAAGTCACTGTCAAAGTCACTGTCAAAATTCTGACAAAGTCATTTTCGAAGTCTCTGTCAAAGTCACTATCTAAGCCACTGTCATAGTCACTGTCAAGGTAACTGTCAAAGTCACTTTCAAAGTCACTGTCAAAGTCACTGTCATAGTCACTGTCAAAGTAACTTTCTATATCACTGTCAAAGTCACTGTCAAAGACACTGTCAATTTTACTGTCAAAGTCACGGTCAAAGTTCTGTCAAACTCACTGTCCAAGCCACTGTCAAAGTCACAGTCTATACCACTTAAGTCACTGTCAAAGTCACTGTCAAAGTCGTTTTCAAAGTCACTGTCAAGATAATTTTCAAAGTCACTGTCAAAGTTCTGTCAAATACACACAAAGTTAAAGCTGCTGTTTAGCCACTGTCAAAACCACTGTCAAAGTCACTGTCAATGTCACTGTCAAAGTCACTGTCAAAGCATCTGTAAATGACACTTTTAAAGCCACTGTCAAAGTCACTGTCAAAGTCACTGTCAAACCCACTTTCAATGTCACTGTCATAGTCACTGTCAAAGCCACTGTCAAAGTCACTGTCAAAGTTACTGTCAAAGCCACTGTCAAAGTAACTGTAAAAGTCACTGTCAAAGTCACTGTCAAAATCACTGTCAAAGCCACTGTCAAAGACACTGTCAAAGTCACTGTCAAAGTCACTGTCAAAGCCACCGTCAAAGGCACTGTCAAAGGCACTGTCTAAGTCACTGTCAATTTATTCAAGAATAAATTATTCGCAAATAAATCATTCGTTATTCGTTATTCGACATTCGTAAACTTCCGTACACACTCATAAACTACCGTAACCTACCGCAAGCATCACGCACCGACAAAATTCTATTCTATTTCTTCAAAAATAAAAAAATATTTTTAAGTCTCACTCAGTAATCGTAATCATTTAATCTAGATTACGATTAACGATTTAAAAAAGTAATCTGTAATCATGATTACAGATTATATTTTTTAATCATTAATCACGTCAATCAATCAGATTACAAAAAGTAATCGTAATCGTTAATCATTAATCTGATTACATTTTGCCCAACACTGGCGTGGACGCACCTAATCATGCATGTTTTAGTCAAGACTAATAATTACGAAAACATTTGTTGCAATAGGAATCGGAAATGTCTACTATCTAGGGTTCAATATGGATGGTGTAGTGAATGTACTGACCTCTAGCGGCTTGAGGCCCAGCTTGGCGCGCAGTCGGTTGGTCTCCTCGATGGAGAGGCTCTCCTGCGCGCCGCCGCTCGAAGCCGGCGCAGCCGCGGCTTGCGGGGAATGCTCGCGTTCACGTTCATAGCTGACAACAAAATTAACTGATTATTATACTGTGTGATAGATATATCTATAAAACAAGTAAATTCAACACTTTCATTCTACTGTTAAAAAATAAACTTAGCTAGTGGCGAAGATTGGCATTTTAATGAAGGTAGGCTAGAGCGAAAAATGTACTAAACGAAAGTAGATTGATGTGAGATTTGTAAATTTTTGAAAGGGAAGCCAATGGGAATCGGCATGTATATGTACCCTTCACTACTGCTAGATGTAGCTGTAACATAACAAAATCTATGGTTTTCTTTCATCAGTGATATGACAGGATAATAAATTATGACCTTCTCTATACATAATGGTGGCGGTGTTCGAGCTAACTCGAACATGCAATGCAAGTCAGCTATCTTAGCAGGTCACATTAGGTTAACGACTTTGCTTATGTTTAAATTATTTCCAAAACTGCAAGATATGCTGTGCTTGCACCTTACATGTATGTAATACATGCATTTTTATTCATATGTGTGTATAAACTAAGTTTAATATAAAACTGCATACATTTATCAAATAAATCAGACTCAACCAGCACCTCGAAGTCTCACTAGCTCCCCTAGGGTCGAGCCCATCACCCCGACCGCAAGGTTCCTAAATGTGCAGGCTTTGCCGCCATGGCTCTGCCCTGTACATTTTGGTCCTTCGAAGGATGCGGATCAAGTCCCGGCCTCCCACAAGCGGGTCTCACCGGTGACTTGAACACCCGCGACGAACAACAGTCAACATCATACCAGCGAGTCTACAACTTAGCTATCACTGGGACCTTCGCGGACGGACGACTGCACAAGCATTGGAACTCAACTGACAAGCATCCTGCTCCTGTCACTGCAAATCGACATGGGAGGAACTTCACGTCCCGATACTGCATCCAACATGGGCCTACATACACGTCCTGATTCTGCATTCTAAATGGGACTACATACACGTCCTGATTCCTGCATTCTACATGGGACTACATGCATGTCCTGATTCTGCATTCTACATGGGACTACATACACGTCCTGATTCTGCATTCTACATGGGACTACATACACGTCCTGATTCCTGCATTCTACATGGGACAACTGCATGTCCTGATTCTGCATTCTACATGGGACAACTGCATGTCCTGATTCTGCATTCTACCTCTACATGGGACAACTACATGTCCTGATCCTGCCTACATAATGACGTTTCTACATGGGACAGAGCTGCATCCTGATCCTGCCTGCATAATGACGTTTCTACATGGGACAGAGCTGCATCCTGATCCTGCCTGCATAATGACGTTTCTACATGGGACAGAGCTGCATCCTGATCCTGCCTGCATAATGACGTTTCTACATGGGACAGAGCTGCATCCTGATCCTGCCTGCATAATGACGTTTCTACATGGGACAGAGCTGCATCCTGATCCTGCCTGCATAATGACGTTTCTACATGGGACAGAGCTGCATCCTGATCCTGCCTGCATAATGACGTTTCTACATGGGACAGAGCTGCATCTTGATCCTGCCTGCATAATGACGTTTCTACATGGGACAGAGCTGCATCTTGATCCTGCCTGCATAATGACGTTTCTACATGGGACAGAGCTGCATCTTGATCCTGCCTGCATAATGACGTTTCTACATGGGACAGAGCTGCATCCTGATTCTGCCTGCATAATGACGTTTCTACATGGGACAGAGCTGCATCCTGATCCTGCCTGCATAATGACGTTTCTACATGGGGCAGAACTGCATCTTGATCCTGCCTGCACAATGACTTTGGGCTGAACCGCAAACTACCGGTTTACCGCCAGCACTAACATTCAGATGAACTACAATCATCTATCCTTCAACTGACAAGAACTATGAAGTCTGAGGATTTACGACCCTTTCGACCTAATCTACACTGCAAACTCAATTGCCAGAGGAAGACTGCCTATGGCTACTCGCCAGGATACAGACAACTACAGCGGATCTTTGGATTTACTACCCGCAAGATCTTCAAGCACCAGTCACGCCGTACATCTCCAACAACAAGTCTACGACAGCTACAAGCTCGTCTCAAGAGAGGAGTTATGACACTGCTACAAGCATCCTGGGCAACAACTGATTCCTGTCGGCGGTCTCCTGTTTTCTTTCTTTTTAAAGATGCCAATATGTTCGAGCTAACTCGAACATGCAATGCAAGTCAGCTATCTTAGCAGATCACATTAGGTTAACGACTTTGCTTATGTTTAAATTATTTCCAAAACTGCAAGATATGCTGTGCTTGCACCTTACATGTATGTAATACATGCATTTTTATTCATATGTGTGTATAAACTAAGTTTAATATAAAACTGCATACATTTATCAAATAAATCAGACTCAACCAGCTCCTCGAAGTCTCACTAGCTCCCCTAGGGTCGAGCCCATCACCCCGACCGCAAGGTTCCTAAATGTGCAGACTTTGCCGCCATGGCTCTGCCCTGTACAGGCGGTAACTCGAGCAGCGATCTGCGGTTGCACAAACTACACAAAAAACAGCACTACATTTAAATCGTAAAACAACTCATACCTGTAGTCGGGCTGCTCTCTCTCCCTGTGCCTTCGCTTCTCTCTGTCTCTGTCCCTCTCCCGCTCGGCTGGAGGCGGCGGCGCTACTTCTAGCGACGAGCTGCGACTGTGTGAGTGTATATACCTGTAGTCGGGCTGCTCTCTCTCCCTGTGCCTTCGCTTCTCTCTGTCTCTGTCCCTCTCCCGCTCGGCTGGAGGCGGCGGCGCTACTTCTAGCGACGAGCTGCGACTGTGTGAGTGTATATACCTGTAGTCGGGCTGCTCTCTCTCCCTGTGCCTTCGCTTCTCTCTGTCTCTGTCCCTCTCCCGCTCGGCTGGAGGCGGCGGCGCTACTTCTAGCGACGAGCTGCGACTGTGTGAGTGTATATACCTGTAGTCGGGCTGCTCTCTCTCCCTGTGCCTTCGCTTCTCTCTGTCTCTGTCCCGCTCCCGCTCGGCTGGTGGCGGCGGCGCTACTTCTAGCGACGAGCTGCGACTGTGTGACCGCTGCGCGCCGTTGTCCTTGTAAAGGTGCGAGTCCACTGGCACTTCCTCAACTGCAACAATGTGTTGCGAGCATTAGACCCTAACTACATCACTTATTTATATAAGGTTTCTGTTGGGCCCGTTAGGCCACTGACTAAAGTCCATCTATTGATATTCCTGTTGCTGAGGCATCCAAAACTACTGATGATTTTTATAATAAAGAAATTCTCAAGCAAGTCATGTCATAATTTATGGTATAATGAACTTTTCTATGTGGTCAGTTAAAATTCAGTTGAAACATCCCTAATAAAATATAATACTGCAAAAGAAGAGTCACTATATATTTTAACTTCTGATTAAGAATATAACATAGATCTGCTGTCTGAATATTTTTTTACATTATTAAATTCAATATAATTTAAAATATACATACAGATTTCAAGTAATATACCTAGTGGAGCATCTATTTTAATTAATATGCCAAATTGTAAACCAATTTTTTTTCTTAGATCTTTTCTGGGCAATTATCACTATTAGGCTAGAGACAAGTTTATCTTAGTCTTAATAAAAAAAAGAAAAGAAAATTAGAGTTAGAAAGTGCTAATTCAAATCAACATTAAAATCAAACTCCATCTTGATAGGCATAAAATGTTTGTAGGTGAAATTTCTTAAAAGTTTATGAAGTATTATTTTCAAGGAAAGGAGGAAGAAAGGACAAGTGGCACAGATCTTTTAATTCATGTAAATGATTTACATGTATAAAAACATCTATAATGTAGTACTTCAAAGGTTTATAATGTAGAAATCTGCATTAAATGTAAAAAGTTTGTCTGATTAAAATGTGTACCTGTAGAAGTGTGAGCTGTTATTATGGTCTAAATTATAATTTTAGGAATAAACACCTCAAAAGCACTAATAATTTTTTCATAGGTCTGCCACATATAGTGAGGGTGGTAAGGTTCATAATCACTGATATATATGCTGTACCCTGGAAGCTGAGTTAATTCTGTGTAGTGCATAATTGCACAAAGCAGGCAAGTGTTGGAAAAGTTTGCCCATTGTCATGGGTTCAAACCATACTCATGTACTTTATAAATTCTGTATTTTCTAGAGCTGAATAGCAATATCATTCACAAATTTTGGCTATAACAAATAATTGTGTTGTTTTTTTCATCTTCTTTTCATGAGAGACAATGAGTGGTCCAATAATATAATAAATCCTGGTGACAGTTTTTCAACCATCCTAACTAATAGTAGCAAAGCACTGATTTGACTTGATTGTTTGTAATGCTGCATGCAAATAAAAAGATCTGCCTGCTACACAAGGTCCTGAGTTAGATATTGAAATTATAAAAATGTTCTTTGTAGTGTTTGTTTGTTAATGGCACCCTGATATGGGAATGTTTAGAGGGACTCTGAGTGTGTCTACTTGTGTAGAAATGTTAGTGAAATGTCTCATGTGTATTTTCGCCGACGGCTCCTTGCAGTTGTCTCCAAATCCGCGATACAATACCCACCTCGACGCTGCTGCGGTGGCTACGCGGTGGCCTCGCGCCAGTGCCACCGAGTCTGAAATAACGAGCAGAAAATGCCATTATCATGTCAACGGGTGATTCCGCCACCACCAGTCATGATCTTTTTCGCAACTACATCGCTCAGAAAAGTGCTTCATCAATTCTGTCTACTTGTTTCACAATATTACGACGCAATGTCAGCGAAGATTTTTAGGTTATGCATTTATGAGATCATCACCAGCGGTTGGCGCCTTACATCTAAAAGTAGTTAAATAGATACTAACCGTCAGGAGACCGGTCCTTCTTTCGGTCCTTGTGTTTCTTGTGCCTTTTCCTCTCGCGTTCCTCGCCGTCCAAAGGCGAGCGAGACCTACTCCTGTGCTTCTTCTTTTTGGATTCTTTCTTATGCTTCTTTGAACCCATGATACAATGTGATAATTAAACTTTTAAATTGCACGTTTTATTTAACAAACAGTAGTACAATACCACAAAATACTTAATTCTTCAAAAACACGTATCACACGAAACACAACATGCACATCGCGAGTCCCTACAATGTACAACATAGTATTGTACAGCATAATATTGGCCGTCAGAGGAATGTACGACGTGATGGAGCACGACATGGTGGATGGAATCAAAACAATGTCGCCATCCATCACCCCGTACCGAAAGTGCACAGGGGTGGATTGCACGACATGATGGTTGGACACATCACGTGTTGTGGTAGAATAGTGATGTGACTGGATCGATAATATTTTATGCATTTCTAACTTAATCGATATTGTTTTTATATTTAATATATTCTTTAGTAAGCTTGGTCGCTCACTTCGTTCGCTCCAGGGGGTCACTGTTCTAACCTAACCTAACCTACTGTGTCGGATTTGTGTTAAGTACGTTTTTTTTACTGCGGGGGGCTGCGCCCCAAACCCCTTGGGGGCTTTGCCCCGTCCCCCCCTCCGTGGGTTCCCTTGCATGTCATGTTCCAATAATAAATCGATAACTCGATCAAAGTCAACACTGTCACATCACTACATCCGCTGTGACGTCATTTGTTTTGATTCCATTTCCACCCCTGTACATTATTGGTCCGGGCCCGTATTTCAAGACCATCCATCCATCACGTTGTACAATGATCTGCTGTACAATACGCTGCCGTGCCTTAACCTGCTGTACATTGAGTATGTCGTGCATTGTGGTTCCCCCACATCGCCATTTTGTTGTTGTTTTAAAAATTCATCCATCAGGATAGGCAATGGTACTAGCCATACAGCCTAGTCTTTTATTAGTTCTTTCTGTTATCTTTTCAAAAATAAGGCATTAAATGCCAATTCTTCTATAGTTCATTTCTTATTTCCAATAAAACAAGGCAAAAATGCCAATTTCTTCTATATATTCTTGTGTAATTTTCAGGTTCATAAAATTCCATGTCCGGTTAAATCCATGTCAAAGCTCTCCAACCGTGGAGATAATAAAGTCAAATATTGGATTAAAAGTGGCAGGGTTCGATAGAAGTTCTTGAAGCGAAGGCGGGATACTGTCTTTGTAAATATCTTGCAGCTTGTCAATTAATAAAATTCGGTTAATATTTAAAGCGGGACAGTTGAAAAATATATGTTCCAGCGTTTGATTTTCATTTAGAGAGCAATCTGTACATAAAGGTGAGTTAATAATTTTCATGCGGTGTAGATGAGCTTTAAATTTACAATGACCAAATCGTAACCTGCATATTTGTGTGAAGAATCTTCTTTTTATAAAGGTATTAATCTTAGCGAACCAGGGTTTCTCTCCAAGATTCTTATTGATTGCAGCATACCATGCACCTTTTTCTTGTATTATAATTTGACGTTGATTTATCCAGCTTTGTCTAATTTCCTCTTGAATCAATGGGATTAAATCTCTCCAGGGAACTGACATTCTTCTGGGTTGTCCAATTAAGCTATTGTTTATTGTTCTGGCAAGGTAGTCAGCTGTTTCATTACCTGACACACCTTTATGTGCTGGAGACCATAAAATTCAATTGAAACATTGGCGTTGTATAGTGTTTGCCACAGCTGTTTAATTTTATAAATAATATAATTTGTACTCAGAGTGTTATTCTTTAAAGCTGATAAAACTGACATACTGTCACTAATAATAAGCCACTTAGGAAAGAGTGATTTAAATTGTTTATATATTCTAAAGCGGCTTGAATTGCTGCAGCTTCTGCCGTAAATATACTGCAGGTTTTTGGTAGTTTATATCCATTTCCTGTCTTCAAGGCACTGTGATAGTATGCAAGAGAGACACCTGTATCAGTTTTTGAGCCATCAGTGTAAATATGCTGGTATTGTGGCCATAATGATAGTTTCTCATATAGCTCTTCTCTAGTTCTAATGGAGTTATCTATAACTATATTCATATTGCAAAATTTGCTTTCAAAAGCTCCTTCGTAACATGCCAACTTGTCAGATTTGTGAATGTTATGCCTTTCATTATAAACTTTTATTTCAGAATAATCAAGCAGAATAAAGGGAATTTAATTGAAGTAGATGCAGAGGCCAAAGTTTGATTTTCAGCGATTTTCTCTAATAAGGAATGGTGAGTAAAAGAAAATAATTTCAGTAGAAATCTAAATTTGAGATATTTAAATCTTAACATCAATGGAGGTATATTGCATTCAACTTGCATAGAAACAATAGGTGTTGTTTTCATTGCACCTGTTATTAAACGTAAATTTTTATTCTGTAAAGTTTCTAACTTTTAACCAAAATAGGATTGGAAGCATAACAAAGAAAACTATATTCAGAGTGGGAACGTACCACAGACTTATATAACATAAGTAAAACTTTAGGATCAGCCCCCATGATGTTCTAGCGAGGATTTAAGAATATTAAAAGCTCTAGAAGCTCTATCTGACACATAACTTACATGCTTATTCCATGATAAATTTCTAGTAAAAATTACTCCAAGAAATTTTGCTTCATCTTCTACTGGCAATAAGCTACCATCATAATATATATGAGATATTAAAAGTCTAGATCTACTAAAGATCACAACTTTAGTTTTCTCTAGACTAACACTTAAATGTAAATAATCAAAGTATGTTTTTAATTTTTCTAATGCTAAATTTAATTTGATTTCTGTTGCTTGCATGTTAGACCCAATACAATATATAGCTAAATCATCAGCAAATTGTAAATTTCTTACTTGGTACCCAGTATACTATTTAATTTATTAATATACAAGATGAACAGCAAAGGACTTAAAATTCCACCTTGACAAACACCTAAATATGACGATTGTGGTCCATATAAATTATTTTTAAACTTGACATATACTTGCCTACCATTTAAAAAGTTGAATATCCAACTAATTAATTTTCCAGGTAAACCTAACAACTGTAACTCCGCAGCAAGCACATGGTGATTAACATTATTGAAGGCTCCAACAATATCAAAGAAGACACAAACAACAAATTTATTAAATGAGAAGGAATGATGAATGTCAAGAAAGAGATTATTCAAACTTTCGATTGCAGAGTGACCACGTCTAAAACCAAACTGATTTGGAGGTAATAACTTATTAGATTCTATAAAAAATTCCAGTCTTTGTTTTAGTATTTGTTCAAAAACTTTACCTATACAGGATGTTAATGCTATAGGTCGATAAAATTACAATTATCCGCATCTTTACCAGGTTTCAAAACTGGAATTAAACAATCAACCTTCCATTCAGTGGGAATTATGTCATTAGACCAAAGAAAGTTAAATATGTCCAAAATCATTTTTACTTGACAATGAAAGATTTTTAATAACTTATATGGAATATGATCTAAACCAAAAACAGTATCTCTTCTAGAGCTAAGTGCACTAATAAATTCATTTAAAGTAAAAGGTGTAATTAAATAATCATTACTACTAGTGACTGGAGAGTTAACAGTAGTAGTGACAATATTTGGAGAAACGGTTGTGTACTTATTTAAAAATGCTGGTATCCAATCTGTGTTAGAAGACCGTATCACATTACATTCAGAAAAGATTTATTAAACATGCGCATTGTTTTCCATATTACAGACAGAGGTGTTTGCCGGTTAAATGTTTCACACAAAGCCATCCATGAAGCTTCTCTTTCCCTTTTAATGGTAAGTTTTTTAATAGCTTGTTGTTTTTTAAAATAGATATAATTTTCTAATGTTGGATCATTTTTAAATTGAATGTAAGCAGCTTTAGAATTATTTACTGCTAAAGTGCAGGCATTATTCCACCAAGGCAAACATGGTCTTTTCCTACGTGTTAAATTTGGCTGCACTGAATTATTTCTGGTTGTTGGATTAGCCTCAAATGCACAATTTAGTAGTAAAGAGCAGAGATTAGAATAGGATTCCTGGGGTCGTTCAAAGTCAAAGTTAAAAGTAGTTAATTTGTCACTAACTATTTCTTGATATTTTTTCCAATCGACATTTGAAAAATTTGGACGGATGTAATTTCCTTGATTTAAATTGGAATTGTTAATTCTGTTTACAGAACCAAGGATACTAGTAACAGTGGGAAGATGATAACTCCCCATTGGATCATCATGAACTGACCAGCTACAACGTAATGATAATGAGGAAGAAACGAGAGTAAGATCCAATGCATTTGGTTTCCACACATGTGAACCCACAGTAGTTGCTTGGCCGTCATTAAGGAGGCATAAATTATTATCATCAATCACATCTTGCAAAATTATACCACGCGTATCAGTTGACGTGCAACCCCACGAAGTACTGTGTGCATTGAAATCCCCAGCCATAATAAGAGGCCCCGGTACAGATTTAATCAAACTATCAAGACGGGAATAAGTAAAGTTGGAAGGAGAAGCCAACGTGGGACTATAGAAACTAATTATTGTAATAATTTCATTGTTGAAATGTAACTGAACTGCCAAATTTTGTAATGAGTTATCAGAATATGTGTTTAACAAATTGTAACGCAAATTATTTTGTATTAATATAGCAACACCATTGTGTTTAGTACCTATATCTAATCTTTCGATGTTAAAACCTTTAATTTTAATTTTTTTCCCTGGTTTTAACCAGGTTTCAGAAATAAGTGCTACATGAATATTATTATTATATAAAAAATAAGTAAAAGCATGTAAATTACTAGACAAACTTTGAGCATTCCATTGAACAATATTAAACTGATCCTTAAATTAGAATTTACTTAGTTTTATGGTCTGTAGTTTTATTGATACTGAATGAATCAAGTAAAGCGCTTTTTATACTTTGAGTAGAGATTGGGATGGGATTTTCAGCATCTTTACTAGCGTAAATAATTTTTATAATTGAAGAAATCAGAAGATTCATGAATTGTTCCGATTTAAACAATTGTTGAACTGGGTCTACTTTACTTTTTAGTGGGGGGAAGTTTTTGTTATTAAAAACTTCAGAATACGAGGCCCTGCGCATCTGAACTTTTATCTCCTCTGCTTTTGAATTTTCACTGGGCATGATTTGGCAATTGCAACATGTTTTCCTTTGCAGTGAACACAGACTGCTTCTTCTGGCCGTTTTACGCAATCTTTATAATTGTGGGAATCACCGCAGATTGAGCACCTCTGGGCGTTTTACAAAATTTACCAATGTGCCCAAAGCGCAGGCATCGCAGGCATTGGCTCACAGGAGGCGTGTATGGCCTTACTTCGAAATACCAGCTGTTAATATCCACATAATCAGGAAGTACTGCACTAGCGAAAGTTATCGATACCGCTTGTGTTGGTACCAAGCAGGAGTTACCTTCGTCGTCTTTGGAACGTCGCATGAATCGGCGTACAGATACAACATTTCTGCAACTAGAAATTCCATCATATATTTTTTTGTTGCTCATGTATGTTGGAACATTTGTTATTACCCCTGTCACTTCCGTTAATCTTGCTGGAATAGTCGCCCTCAACTTTAGCTCTTTTTGAGACTTGACATTATTAAGAGCTGCATTTGCTAACCCTGGTCGCTCAAATATAACCGCTATTTTGTAACGATTGATTCTTTTCAATTGCTTGATACCTTTGTTACTAAGCTTCAATGCGCTTCCCAAGCCCATCAAGTCTCTCTCACCTATCGGCGTCTTGTCGTCCGCGCTCTCGTAAATTACTATATATTCGAACTCACCGCCATCCTCCGGATACTGACGAATGTAGTTTTCAGTTTTATAAGGTTTGTATTTGTCTACACCGTCGTCGCCCGCATCATCGCTCATAGCGGGGTCCTCTCCTTCGCTTACCTCTCCGCCATCGTTTCCCTTTTTACGTTTGCTTTTGCGACCCATGGCTGGGCAGCAAAGCTGTGTTGCTTTTTTATTGCACTATTAGAATATAAGTTACTAGTAATTAAATTTACTAAGAAATTATCAATTTATTCTGCAAAAAGCAATTTTAAAATTTTCTTTGAAAAATTTCACCCTCTTGATTCAAATTCCCGCCAAAGACCTCGCCATTTTGTTTTGAATGCAGCTGTCAAAGTGACAACAAAAGCGTTGTGTTGCCATTTTTCAATTATAGCGTTTTACAGATTCCCATTCACGGCACGATTTCTAATCCAACTTTTATCTGAAATGGCTGAATAAAGTTTTTTATTTTGCTAATCCAAGAACCTAGCTAAGAAACTAAGTGTCAAATAAAATTGTCTATGTCTATGTTTATTTTTGTTGTAGGCTTTGTTTTTTGGGTTTTCTCAATAATTTTTAGAGAATTTACGGGTTCGTAGTAATTAGGCACTGTTAAAAATATAATAATAGCGCAAAACAAACCGCTAAAATGAATTTAGAGCTGCTTGGTGAGTTGAAACGTAAAAATAATTCCGTTTGTTTATTTACCATTATTTGTTTTCATAACTTTATCTTATGTTTTCAGAGTCGTTTGGGCAAAACTATCCTGAGGTAAGCTTTTAGGACTCAGTACATAGTAGACAATTTTTGCTATTTTAAATTAAATTGTATTGTATAAAACTAACCTACAAACTTACTCTTGCACGAAATAATCAATTTAGTAGCGTTGTCTGAGAGTGCAGATTTCAATAGCTTTTCGTTTCTCATCAGACAACTCTACATGGACATATTTAAGTTGTCATTACTCAGCTGCTATATCATTCAAAATTATTTCAGGAATTCGATGGTACCCTAGACTCAATCTCCCTTGCTGCTACCTGCGCGTTCAACCGGCGCGGCACGCTGCTGGCCGTGGGCTGCAACGACGGCAGGATCTTCATCTGGGACTTCCTCACGCGAGGCATCGCCAAGTCTATATCCGCTCATGTTTATCCAGTGTGTAGCTTGAGCTGGTCAAGGAATTGTAAAAAGGTATACTTCACAGTGTACTACACTTTTTTTTATGTTTCCCTTCTGTGTAATGTCAAACTGCAGAGGACTACACTTATTTTCTTTTTTACTTGCTTATAATGTCCTGTTGTTGTAGGAATTAAAAACAATAGAAATGCAATAGAAAGGCAAATTTTATGGCAATGCTGGATCCCAAAGGCACAGGAGAGCAGAATTTTAACTATTTCAAGTGTGAACTGTAAACTGCAAACTTGTAAAAAATACACCAGTACTGTATTTGTAACAAATACCTTTATAGAAACAACTTTTCTTTTCAGCTATTATCAGCATCTACAGACCACAATGTGTGCATATGGGATGTACTCTCTGGAGAATGTGAACAGCGCTACAGGTTCCCGACACCAATATTGAGGGTACAGTTTGATCCGCGCAATGACAAGAGGTTCCTGGTGTGCCCGATGAGACATGCTGCATTACTGGTGGACACAGATGGAGATCACAAAATATTGCCTATTGATGAGGATGTAAGTACTATGTGGCAGACAAAGAATGGATCCCCAATTTCATATGTCATATAATATTAGAGAAAGACAAATAATTATAGTATTGCCAATTTGGGATCGATTCTTTATTTGTGCAAGTTATGGTTAATGTAATAATTTTGGTAACACAAATGTAAGGGCTACCACAGACCAGCGACTGCGACATTTCACACACAAGCGACAGCCGCGTGACAGGTCGCAACAGTCGGCAAATAGTTGGCAAATAGCCTATGGCTGTCGCAGGCAAAGTGTCGCTTTTTTGTGGGCAAACTGGCAAACTGATTGGAGCCCAAACATGCTATACAAAAGTCTCGTAACAGCTTTACTATACTGAATAAATTAGGGACATTCATTTCATTTTAATAAAAATAATGTGAGAAATACAACTAACAAAGACCTGACATTCCAGGGTGATATAAACGTAATAGCATCATTCGACCGGCGCGGCGACTTCGTGTACACCGGCAATTCGAAGGGGAAAATCCTGATCCTTGACTCACAGACACTGACTGTAAAAGCCAGCTTCAAAATCACAGTTGGGACATCCAGCACTACCAGTATTAAAAGTATAGAGTTTGCTCGGAGAGGAGAGTAAGTAGTAATGTCTGTTCTGTAATAAAGCCCTCCCATACAAGCGATTTTTCTCGCCGATATCTCGGTTCTCGCAGCGTTGAAAGTCGTGAGAAATTGCTTGTGTGAAAGGGCTTGTAGTTTATGGTTTGCTTATAGGCGTGTCCACACGGTGAGCGTGAAATTGCCGAGGCATACGCTCGGGCGAGCGCGCGCAGGCCGAGCCGTTTGAGTGCTCGGCTGCCTCGGTTCTATATAGTTAGTTTATCTAAGCGTCCAAATGGGCCGAACTTGGCTCGCCTGCCACCCGAGCGTATGCCGCGCCAATGCAGTGCCTCGGCAATTTGCCGCGCTCAGTGTAGACGCGCCTTATTACATTTTTTCAATGTCTGAAGTTTATTTTCATTGTTATACTTGAAATCATTTTAAATTTCACAGTTGTTTCCTAGTCAACACATCAGACAGAGTTATCAGAGTGTATGACACGAAGCATGTGATCAAAAGTGGGATAAATGGTGAACCAGAGCCCATACAGAAACTTCAGGATCTAGTCAACAAGTAAGTCGAGCTTCTGTCTACTATACCACTACTATAACAGCCACAAAAGTCCCCTGCTGAACATGGGCCTCCCTTTAGCAGTTTCTGTCTATTTAAGGTAAATACTGAAATGGCTTGCTTTTGATCGCACTTGGTTGGATCACTTAATTACCATGTTATTTCAATTTTACATCTGAACTACAATCTCCAAAGATTGTTCAGTCCATCAAACTATACTATAACTATATATAACTCTATTGTTTAGATGATTAATTGTAAACAGACAATACCTTGTACTAACGGAAATTATTTTAAATTGTGGAACTAGTGCAAGCTGTTGTTAGTTTACAATTACAAATTGTCCTGGTTTTAAATCACAACCTTAGATCAGGGTAAAAGTTTTAAGGAAACTAATTTATTAAAATGCACACAACAGAACGACATGGAAGAAGTGTTGTTTCTCCGGCGACGGCGAGTACATCTGCGCGGGGTCGGCGCGGCAACACGCGCTCTACATCTGGGAGAAGAGCATCGGCAACATCGTCAAGATCCTGCACGGCACCAAGGGGGAGCTGCTGCTGGATGTAGTGTGGCACCCCATCCGGCCCATCATCGCCAGCATCAGCGCAGGTGAGAGCATCACCCCATAATGACAACACGCGCTCTACATCTGGTAGAAATCCATCGGGAACATCGTCAAGATCCTGCACGGCACCAAGGGGGAGCTGCTGCTGGATGTCGTGTGGCACCCCATCCGGCCCATCATCGCCAGCATCAGCGCAGGTGAGACAGCATCACCCCACCACCCTGCACGGCACCAAGGGGGAGCTGCTGCTGGATGTCGTGTGGCACCCCATCCGGCCCATCATCGCCAGCATCAGTGCAGGTGAGACAGCATCACCCCACCATCCTGCACGGCACCAAGGGGGAGCTGCTGCTGCATGTCGTTTGGCACCCCATCCGGCCCATCATCGCCAGCATCAGCGCAGGTGAGACAGCATCACCCCACCATCCTGCACGGCACCAAGGGGGAGCTGCTGCTGCATGTCGTTTGGCACCCCATCCGCCCCATCATCGCCAGTATCAGCGCAGGTGAGACAGCATCACCCCACCATCCTGCACGGCACCAAGGGGGAGCTGCTGCTCGACGTCGTGTGGCACCCCATCCGGCCCATCATCGCCAGCATCAGTGCAGGTTAAGCAATTTTATTGATAGGGATGTGTTTGGCACGCTGAGATGTGTAAACTCCCTTCGGGGGCTGGGATGTGTGTGGCACGCTGAGATGTGTAAACTCCCTTCGGGGGCAGGGATGTGTGTGGCACGCTGAGATGTGTAAACTCCCTTCGGGGGCTGGGATGTGTGTGGCACGCTGAGATGTGTAAACTCCTTCGGGGCAGGGATGTGTGTGGCACGCTGAGATGTGTAAACTCCTTCGGGGCAGGGATGTGTGTGCACGCTGAGATGTGTAAACTCCTTCGGGGCTGGGATGTGTGGCACGCTGAGATGTGTAGACTCCTTCGGGGCTGGGATGTGTGGCACGCTGAGATGTGTAAACTCCCTTCGGGGGCAGGGATGTGTGTGGCACGCTGAGATGTGTAAACTCCTTCGGGGCAGGGATGTGTGTGGCACGCTGAGATGTGTAAACTCCTTCGGGGCTGGGATGTGTGTGGCACGCTGAGATGTGTAGACTCCCTTCGGGGCTGGGATGTGTGTGGCACGCGGAGATGTGTAAACTCCCGTCGGGGGCAGGGATGTGTGTGGCACGCTGAGATGTGTAAACTCCCTTCGGGGGCAGGGATGTGTGTGGCACGCTGAGATGTGTAAACTCCCTTCGGGGGCAGGGATGTGTGTGGCACGCTGAGATGTGTAAACTCCCTTCGGGGGCAGGGATGTGTGTGGCACGCTGAGATGTGTAAACTCCCTTCGGGGGCAGGGATGTGTGTGGCACGCTGAGATGTGTAAACTCCCTTCGGGGGCAGGGATGTGTGTGGCACGCTGAGATGCGTAAGTCCCCTTCGGGGCAGGGATCGTCTTTCTCTCGTTCGTCCTTATAGACAATATCAACTTTATTTCAATTACGATAGAGTTTATTTTCGTATATCTTGTGAAAAATTCGAGGACAAATCACTCGTATTTCCGCGGCGGCCTTCAATATATTTAAAATTTTTACAAAATTTTCTTCTTTATCACGAAAAAATTATTCCTACGGAGAAATCGTCTCAAAAGAACCCAAGCTTTACTTTACATACTGTGATATTGCAGGCGTAGTGTCGATCTGGGCGCAGAACCAGGTGGAGAACTGGTCTGCCTTCGCGCCAGACTTCAAGGAACTTGATGAGAACGTGGAGTACGAGGAACGAGAGAGCGAGTTCGATGTGGAAGACGAGGACCGCTCCGTCGACCAGAACAACGACCCCAGGGATATCGAGGATGTTGAGGTAAGGCACCAACAGCTGACTTCAAGGAGCTGGATGAGAGCTAGGAGAAGAGAGAGAGAGAGAGTTCGATGTGGAGGACGAGGACCACTCCGTCGAACAGAACAACGACCCCAGGGATATCGAGGATGTTGAGGTGAGGCACCAACAGCTTACTTCAATGAGCTTGATGAGAACCTGAAGTATGAGAGAAAAAGCGAGATCGAAGTGGAGGACGGGGACCGCTCCGTCGACCAGAACAACGACCCCAGGGCTATCGAGGATGTTGAGGTTCGTTGCCGCTCGATAGTGGATTATCGACAGTTCAAAATTCTCAAGATTGAGTATCAATCCAGACGCAAATTCATACCTGTCCCGCTTTTTTCGCCGACATCGGCTCAGCGCCATCTATCAATGATTTTGATATAAGTAGTACCTATTTAGTGTAAGTCGCGCAGATAAAGATCAAATCCCAAAAAGATCAATTGCCTATCATTTTATATGGCATATGAGCAGGATGTCAACAATAATCTTGGCAATTCGGAATTTCTTCTATATCTGCGCGACATGTACCAGTTTTTTTAGCTGTTGAAAAAAGCCTCATACTATCAATAGTATTGTGCGTTTTCGACAGTATTGCTACCTTGTTTGCAGGTACAGTTTGTTTTAATTGAAGTCTGCATTTTTTATGTTTTGCTGTTTCAGGTGGACGTGACGTCGTGCGAGCCGGTGGCTGCGTTCTGCAGCTCGGACGAAGAGGGAGAGGACGATAACGTGCTCTCCTTCTTACCCATCGCGCCGGAAATCGAGGACCCGGAGGTACATTTCCAATATAATCAGTGCATTTGTGTCACTTCAAAACGAGGTGACAATGTATAAACATGGTGTAAAGAGTGCAACTGTATCCGGATGGCCAACGAGGGTAGCGGAACTAAATCCCTTGACAATTTGTTCCAATCAGAATACCGCGTACCGCACTGATACCGCTCAGGCGTAAATAGTTAGCTGACTAGTCATGTCATGAAAACGATCATTTACGAAATCTGTATGTCTAGGACGGATGGGCGGCGACCCAGGAGACGGTGACCCCCACCGATACCCCCGAGAAGCTGGAGCCCGCCGCCAAGCGCGCCAAGAGCAAGACCTACGACATCACGCTACACATCGCACCGCCAGGTTAGTAGTTACGAAACAGTGATTTAATAGTGTCATTTCGTAGCTGGTTACGAAAAGTTACGAACGTGGAAAAAACAGTGTTTATTCGTAACCGGTTACGAAACAGTGATTAAAAAGTGTTTTTTCGTAGCTAGTTACCAAATTCTGGTTACGAAAGTGCACGAAGGGGATAGAATTTTGTGAAATGGTCATTTTTGACCCTTCATCCCCGTGGTCCACCTCCTGGTCCACCTGGTGGACCACGGGTAAGTTTTTTTCCCTGTGGTCCACCTAATATATTAAAACCGCTGATAAATAAATTTCTATTACCCGTGGTCCACCTTTTCAAAAGTGACTTCATCTAGGTAGATATGACCTGCTCTGGATTCGATCACACTTTGTATGCACCACTTCTAATGGAGACAATTTCTGAATTTGATCAATGTAAACTTTTTTATACGTTTAGATTTCGTTAAGGCCTACAACTTTCCCAAAGAAACCAATAGTCTCGCACGCATAGTTTCCGATATAAACGACTTTTCAGTTTGACAGCTGACACCTGTCACGTAGATCTCGTTAAGGCCTACAACTTTCCCAAAGAAACCAATAGTCTCGCACGCATAGTTTCCGATATAAACGACTTTTTAGTATGACAGCTGACACCTGTCATGTAGATCTCGTTAAGGCCTACAACTTTCTCAAAGAAACCAATAGTCTAGCACGCATAGTTTCCGATATAAACGACTTTTTAGTATGACAGCTGACACCTGTCATGTAATTAGTGTAAACATTTATTCAAAGTTGCTTTCAGGAATAACGTGAACCGGGTGAACCATCGGGAAATCACCTGCCCGTGAGTCCACCTATAGCAGGTGGACTAGGGTGGACCACGGGGAAAAAAGAATTACCCGTGGTCCACCAGGTGGACCACGAGTTGGACCACGGGGATGAAGGGATTTTTGAATTGGACATAACCAAGAGACAACGTTCCGAAACGGATAGAAACAAGAGGATGTTGATTTGTGGAACAAGTGAATAATGCAATGTCAATCCTTGTTTCAGAGCCTTCTCTTTCATTTGGTGGCAAGAACAAGCAAGCGGCGGGAAGTAAAAAAGTTGCCGGCAGACCGCGGAAGTAGAATAAGTTATTTAATGATAATTTAGAATAAAATTATTTCTAAGAAGCACTAAATTCGTTTCTTTTATATTGTGCTACATTTTTATTCCTTACACGTTTTATTTTTAGATGATGTAAGATGAGACTGGCATTATGCGTCGATGTGTGGTTTCCTATGTGGCAATAAATTAAAACAAATGACTTAGGAGAAAAACATTTACTTCGCAAAAAAATTCATCGATTGATCTTTTTGTTATAATTCGTATTGTATACTACCGTAAGTACGTAAGTTTGTATAAATAAATCTCACTTAAACATAACCAAAATAATACATTCGATTCGAGACCAAATAAGACTCAATATTATTACTATTATTATATCTGTCATAATATAATATAATCTATTACATTACATAATATTAATATCATACATAGTACAGACTATGTCACTAGGCATATATTCAGCCGTATAAATAAAATTATCTACGTTTATTATGTACAATTCTACATCTACTGTGATTTAAATAGAACAGAACCGCGTGCCTCATACAAAGTTGACTGTTTCCCGCTCCATCTACAAAGATATGATTCTTTGGTCTGCGATTAGCTGCTCATTGAGAATTTGATACAATATTTTATGAAAATAATCAGTTCTAAATTTGATCTATGATAAGTAGATTTTGTCTAAGCCAGTTTTGAATCAATGATCGTCGTTTTGGAAGAAGAAACAGTGAGACTCGTTAGTCGGAGATTCCCTTCCCTTCACGCGTCGGCGTCGTCCTCGTGCTGGCTGGAGAAGTAGCTGACCAGTCCGCCGAACACGCTGCCCTCAGGCGCGGGAGCGGGGGGTGGAGCGCGGGGCGCGGCGGGCGTGGGTACCTCGTCCTTGGGCGCGCGGGGTGACTCAGGTTTATTTACATCGTCGGCCGGCGGCGGCGGCGGAGGAGCGGCGGGCGGCGAGGCTTCCTTTGGCGCGGGCGCAGGGCTCTCTTCGGCTCGCGTTGGTTCCTCTGGCGCGTCGCTGGGCTCAGGTCTCGGCGGGGCGGGCGGCGGCGCCGGCGCGGGCGGTGGGGGCGGAGTCTCGGCTGGTGGCGCGGCCGGCTCCGTGACGGGAGCGGTCGGAGTCGGCGGTCGTATCGGGGATTCTCTGTGGGGAGGAGTGGCCTGCTCGCTCGGCCGGTCGAGCGGTCGCGGGTCTTGGTACGGAGCGTAGGGCTGGTGCGGCGGGCCGCGAGGAGGTATCGGGTAGGGCGGGCGCAGGGGCGGGGGGAGGTAGTGTGGAGGTGGGGCGTAGGGGCGCAGGCGGTCAGTAGCAGCGTCCCCGCCCGGCAGTAACCTGTGCAGTTGGTGTAACGGAGTCATCTGCGGGTGTGAGCGTAGCGGATCGGGCGGTGGAGGGGCGTAGGGTCCGTACGGGCCGTACTGCGGCGCGTAGGGTCCGAGCGGGTACCGCGGGCGGCGCTCCTTATTCTCTGTATGCTTGATTTTGGGTCTGGGCGCGTCGGGGGAGTTGGAGCGGCTGGGGGAGCTCGGTGGAGAGCGATACTCCGGCTCTGTTTTGACTTCCGCTTTGATCTTGACGGGTTCCGGCGCTTCGGGGGAAACGCCGGTTTCTGGGGAAGCGGGCGGGGGCGCTCTCAGCCCCGGGTGCGGCAGGACTCCAGGGGGCATCTGCCGGGGGTTGTACTGCATGTGTAGTCCAGGTGGTGGTCCGTAGCGCGGGTACCCGTACATGGGGTGATGCGGGGAGCTGGTGGGCGAGGCTCGCAGCATCGCGTGTGGGGAGCCAGGCGGGCCGTGATTCGGTCCTGGCGGGCCATGGTTGGATCCTGGTGGTCCATGGTTCGGGCCGTGGGCCATCGGGCCGGGGGAAGGTCCAGAGGAGCTCGGTCGACTCTGCTGCATGCTAGAAGGCGGCATGTTCGGAGTCCCTCTGCCGTTTGCTGTCAGCAGACCATGCAATGCCCCAGGCGGGCCGTGTTGCCCAGGCCCTGGAGGCCCGTGCGCTGCTGGAGGCCCATGATTTGATCCAGGAGGTCCGTGCGCACCGGGTGGTCCGTGACTCGGTCCAGGAGGTCCATGACTCGATCCGGGAGGCCCGTGCGTGTTAGGTGGCGTCTGATTTGATCCGGGAAGTCCGTGGCTCGGTGCGGGAGATCCGTGCGTACTAGGCGGTCCATGATTTGATCCGGGCGGACCGTGAGTTGTCGAAGGAGGTAGGTGACTCGATGCGGGAGGTGGATGCCCTGATCCGGGAGGCCCGTGACCTGATCCGGGCGGTGGGTGACCTGACGCGGGCGGCCCGTGACTTGTAACTCCAGGTTGGATATGGCCAGGTCCAGGTGGGCCGTGGCTCGGCATGGGTGATCCATGGGCCCCAGGCGGTCCATGGCTCGAACTGGGAGGTCCGTGACTTGATCCAGGTGGGCCGTGAGAGCCAGGGGGTCCCACATTAGGTCCAGGTGGACCGTGTCCTGATCCAGGCGGCCCATGACTCGATCCAGGTGGCCCATGTCCTGGCCCAGGCGGCCCATGACTTGATCCAGGCGGCCCATGCCCTGATCCGGGCGGTCCATGACTCGATGCGGGCGGTGGGTGACCTGATCCGGGCGGCCCATGCGCGCCAGGTGGTCCGTGACTCGATCCGGGAGGTCCATGACTTGATCCCGGTGGCCCTTGCGCACCGGGGGGACCGTTATTTGACCCGGGTGGCCCTTGCCCTGCTCCTGGCGGCCCGTGTATTGATCCAGGTGGTCCATGTGTTCCGGGAGGTCCTTGATTTGGTCCAGGAGGTCCGTGACCGGGGCCAAGTAGCCGATGACCTGCACCGGGAGGCCCGTGAGCTCCAGGAGGGCCATGCATCGACCCAGGCGTCCCGGGAGGGCCTTGTACCGGGCCCCGCGGCCCGAGCATTGAACCTGGAGGCCCGTGGAGCGCGTGAGGAGATCCGTGAGTCGTCGGAGGGCCCTGCATGCCTTGCAGACCATGTGTCGACCCTGGGGGCCCGTGAGGTGCTCCAGGGGGCCCTTGAGAACCCGGCGGCCCGTGCGAGCCGGGCCTGCCGTGATGTCCTGGCGGTCCATGCGGCCCCGGTGATCCTTGCGGCCCCGGAGGCCCATGTAGATGCGGTCCGGGCGATCCGTGAGGCCCCTGAGGTCCATGACCTTGGAGTCCATGAGGGGATTGTCCGTGTCCGTGAGGCGGCGGGCCGTGCGACCCCGGCGGCCCGTGGACAGACCCTTGCGGCATGCGTAGCAGTGTACCTGAAAGATTACATTATACATAAGTAAGCAGCAGGCGCGACTGTGCCTAAATGCACCAATAAGAAGTAAGACATGAATAACAGGTAATCTTGACAATACTTTCATTCAGTACGTGTGACCGCGAAAGTATAAGAGCGTACGAGCGTCATGCGGATTGACTGGACAATCCGAATGACAATGTTCGAGCTAAGACAGTTGGCTAAATTGACGATGATTTTACGCTGTAACTTCAAAAGTTACGATTTACCTCTATCTTCTATTATATGCCAACACTTTTTTGCCTCCGGTGTTGACTAGATTATTGTTTTGTGTAACCGTTTATCGACTGGTGGTACAGCGTATATTTGAACCTTACTACCATCAATTAAAATCCAAACACAGAATAATAGCTGGTACATGCTGGTAATTACGGCTTTATCTATTTACCTAGTGAGCTGGGCGGGGGCGGGTAACCCCCCTGGTGCGGCTGTCGCTGTCCGGGTGCTGAGGGGGGGTAGGCGCGCAGGTGGGGGTAGTAGTGCGGGGGGGTACTGCATGCCGCCGGGACCGTACATCGGGGGACATACCTCCCATAGTAAATCAATCAGCGATTTTGTATGGTAGGTCAAATTTTTTTTTCATATTTCGACCCATGTTCCATGGGGAAAGTTGGTCAGTTTCATGAGTACGTTGACCTCCTCTCGGCTTGTTATACCCTTTTTGGTACTCCCTTAGTATATTATCGTCTCATGCAATAAATGACCTATTGAGATTATATTACCTAGTGAGGAATGCGTTGCGGGTGGCGGGGGCGGGTACCCCCCCTGGTGCGGTTGTCGCTGTCCGGGTGCTGAGGGGGGGTAGGCGCGCAGGTGGGGGTAGTAGTGCGAGGGGTACTGCATGATGCATACCTTCCATAGTAAATCAATCAGCTGATCGGCGATTTTGTATCGTAGGTCCAATTTCTTTCATATTTCAACCCATGTTCCATGGGGAAAGTTGGTCTGTTTCATTAGTACGTTGACCTTGTATAGTTATCGTAATTTCGTGCAATAAACATTTTACCTATTGAGATGGTATTACCTAGTGAGGTATGCGTAGCGGGTGGCGGGGGCGGGTACCCCCCCTGGTGCGGTTGTCGCTGTCCGGGTGCTGAGGGGGGGTAGGCGCGCAGGTGGGGGTAGTAGTGCGGGGGGTACTGCATGCCGCCGGGACCGTACATCGGGGGGCGACCATAGTACATCGTCAATACACTTGGACAAATCAACCTTTGAACACGAAATCTAAAGACTTTGTTCTATACCTCTTTCAAGCAATTTTCGGGGGGAGGGAGGTAATGACAGATAATAATCTACTAAATTGAAAAAACACCTAATTCATATCACATATCTTCACTTTTGACATTTTAAAATTTGAACCACTACATTGACAGACATAAAGTGAATGAATGAAAAACTAACTGATAAAAACCGGCTAAGTACTATAACCTACTAGTCAAAATGCGCTAAGGAATATGACCTTTTCTATAGAGATTGTTACGGTTTGTTTACTTTGGTATTCACCAAAGTTCAAAGCTATAGGGGTAAGGGGTGAAATGTCATCGAGTCGTGTCTAGAGGTTGATTTGTCCAAGAAAGTACATCATCAATATAGTATGTTTATCAATATATTACCTAGTGAGGTATGCGTAGCGGGTGGCGGGGGCGGGTACCCCCCCTGGTGCGGCTGTCGCTGTCCGGGTGCTGAGGGGGGGTAGGCGCGCAGGTGGGGGTAGTAGTGCGGGGGGTACTGCATGCCGCCGGGACCGTACATCGGGGGGCGGCCATAGTACACTTGGACAAATCAACCTCTGGACACAAAAACCTAAAGAGAATTTGTTCCAGATCTCTTTCAACCAATTTTGTAGGGGAGGGGAGGTAATAATGACAGATATTAATGTTCGTAATTGCAAAGACACCTAATTCATATCATATCTCTAAACTTTTACATTTTAAAATTTGAATCACTAAATTGACTGACATAAGGTGAATGAATGAAAAACTGACTGATAAAACCGCGCTAATTATAGTACTACAACCTACTGGTTGAAGTGTGTTAAAGAATGTGATATTTTTTTTATGCAGACGGTTGCGGTTTGTTTACTTTGGTATTAACCAAAGTTCAAAACTAGAGGGGTAAAGGGTAAAACGTCATCGAGTCGTGTCCAGAGGATGATTTGTCCAAGGCAGTACATAATCAATAGTATATTACCTAGTGAGGTATGCGTAGCGGGTGGCGGGGGCGGGTACCCCCCCTGGTGCGGCTGTCGCTGTCCGGGTGCTGAGGGGGGGTAGGCGCGCAGGTGGGGGTAGTAGTGCGGGGGGTACTGCATGCCGCCGGGACCGTACATCGGGGGGCGCCCGCCGTACATCATCGGACCTCTGCGGACAAAGACATTTTATTATAGACACGGTACCTCCATACTGCTTGTACAAAAAAGTTGTTCCGTGAAATTCGCTTGAACAGCTCATAGCCTGACCAAAGCCTGACTGACACAAGACTGTCACATTGGTCTCACGGAGACCAATTTGAAGGAACAACTTTTTGCTCAGGTGGCGTATCTACAACCTAGAACCTACATATAATATCATTGTCTGCGGAAGATAGAAATAAATAATTAAGTTAATACATATAGTCGGGAGAACAAGCAAGTTCATTCGATGACGTTAGATCTCATCTACCTCAAGGTTTTTGATTGAACATGATCACGGAACAACTAATACCAAGGCCAAAATAGCGAAGTTCTCAGAGGACAGGTCGTGTATCTGGACAATAACCATTTTGCCGGAATGTAACTGTTTATCGAACCTTATTTTAATAAAGATTGTAGGAGTATAGAACAGCATGCTTTTAACATAGACGTAGTAAAAAAAGCTGTGGTGACGATTTCGTGTAATACCATGTTTTTAATATCGGCTAAAACATTTATCGGAGAGTAACGTACCTTTTTTTACAATGTAGCGATATGTTGACGCTGCAAATATGTTAAAGGGAACCAGTACATGATTACAACCAATGATTTTCAAGGAGCATGGACCAAAATATGCACAGAAAAGTTTAGTCTCCCTAGTAATTTGGTGTTTTTGTATGAGTACCTGTACTGGTGGTTGAGCATGTGCGGCATGCGCGTGATGATGCTGGGCTCCTCGGTGACGGGCTTGAAGGGCTGCGGCGACCCCGCCACGGACAGCGTGCCCTCCCTCATTCCCCCCGCGCCCGCCTCCGCCCCGCTACCACCCCCGCTACCGCCTCGGTCACCGCGCTCGCCGGTCAGCACGCCGCGCAGCTCCGCGCGGACCTGCAAGTGAGATAGAACTACGTGTTAGGATGTAAAACACTTAAGAGTTAAGGCCCCTCGTCGTACTGTAAAAATGTAAGCAGTTGCTCTATAGATACAGATGTCTAATGTATGAGAAGTTATACAAGGTGTTCCAAAGGAAATACATTAAATTGGAGACGTTGAGTAGACCATTGTACTGAACAATTTCCATTATGGCACTAAGTTTTAATTCTTAACAATTTAGAAGTTAAAATTTTCATACAAAGTAAATGTCTACATTTACTACGACCATGATGTGTTACCCCTTATCCAAGATTGCAACCTTGCAATTTTAACTTGTTGGATTTGAATCTTCGAAAAAGTTTGGAACTTAGTTGTCTATTGTCTATGTCTTAAAAGAGACCTCCGGAAAAATGTATGAAACGCGGGAGAAGAATTTCGACTGAAGTGAGAGTTATACAGGTTTAAAGTACATAATTAATAAAGCAATACTCCTAAGTTATATATTAAAAAATTATCCCCGTTTTTTATTAAAATGTGTTTTAAATAAGTGAAGTGGTAATCATAATGATAATGCTGGCAACACTATGGTAAACTCTCAGTTTGGCACCGCTAAAAGAGCTCGTATCCGAGCCAGAAACTCTTTAATTAAGGCTCCAGCAGACCAATGCTACGTCGCGTAGACGCAGACGCATGCAACTGTGTGAAGTGCGCATATACCCGTCATTTTCTGGACTTCTTATTTTAATTGCATTGCGTGCCGTATCCGGTATGCGGGAGCCTTAACAGCGCGGAGCAGACGGAGCGCAGCGCGGGTGCTTTCGTGCAGTGAATAGTATAGAGATGACAGTGCCCAAGTCTGCTAAATGAAAATCGTTTCACTTGGATGTCGATGGCTTGTCAGTTGCATGGTTTTGGTCATTTCGTAGTCTGCTAACAGTTTTTAATGGAAAATCACAGTGGCAATAGAATGACAGTTGTGTGTCGCTGGCATTACAATGGCTAAAATTAGCAGACTTGGGGCCCAGGTGTTGCGTTGCGTGCGTACGTCTGTCATCTGACGTCTTCCATTACTGCACGCACGCACGCGTGCTACGTTCGGTCTGCGTTAGCTTTAAGGGCGTGCGCTGCGTCGCTGGGACTATCAATGCGAGGACCTGCATTGCTTGAAGTAAGGGCATGCGCTGCTTATGCTTGCCGGTGTGGTAGGGTCTGCGCGCCTGCGTAGAAATACACGCTACGCGACGTGACGCGACACAAGGCGACGCGTCGTGTCTGCGGAGCCTTTACTTTTTCTACCTACTCTACACATGCAACCTCATTAAAAACTCTTTAGATGCAAAAAATATCCTCGGTTGTCAAGTAATATGTTTGACAATTGATTTGTTTACTTTGAGCTTTGATAATTATTTTACTTATTTTGTGCGATTTTATTGTTTATTACATATTTTACCGTTACCTGCAGACCAGGATCGTCAATAATAATTACATCAGTAGGTTTTAGTGATTTATTGTGCTTTTATCGAATAACATGATTTCTTGTGTTTTTGCCTCAAATCAATACAATCCAGTATACAAAATGTGCGAATGAAGTCCTATTTGAATACAATTTAGGTATTCAATAAAATTCGATGCATAGATAAGTGTAAAATGTTCTAGGGCATTAAAATATACCTATTTAAAAATAATGAAATACAATGTTTGTGTTTGTTTTGGTTTAATGACAGATATGAATGACAGTTTACTTTTTAACATTGATACTTCTGCCATAATTCATGAAGGTTTTATAGATACTATGCCGTCATCTAAGAAGGTTCCATGTCAATGCATGTTCGTTTCATTTCATTTCATTTTTAGTACGACAATTTGTTTTTATTAAATATAAAAAAAAGGAGGATTTTTAGATAAAATTAAATATATGCTTTAGTAACATTTTAACTAAGCTTTAAAATGATATACTTTTTATATCAGTCGAAATTGATCTCCCGGTAAAAGACGTCACCTTTAAACGAAAACTTAAGATAAAAGATCTCTTTCTTGGTGTCAACTTTATTTTATTGCCGCCTCAAACTAAAAACTTCTTTTGACTTAGAGCACCCATAGAGACGCAAAAAGACAGAGGGCCAATCAGAGAACCCAGTAGAGTCTGTAGTGTCGGTTGTGTCAGTTTTTTGACGAACGTGACATTTGACCTTGGTCTACGCCACAACTATTGCCTTGGCAACTAAATTACCCCCAAAACCGTTGCCTTGGCAACAGTTGTGGCGGTAATTTCAAAAGTTTTTCCAAGACGGCAACATGACATAAATAAAGATCATAATCAATAAAGCTCCTTTCATAATGTGGCACTCAATTAAATGTAACAAATTTAAGTTGCTGATTACTGCTAAACGAGGAGTTTTCATAACTTGGCCCCATAATGAAAATTGTTCGGTTCGATGGCCTACACAACGTCTCCAATTTAATGTATTTACATTGGAACACCTTGTAGAAGTACAATGGAGTTGTCACTGGCGTTTTATTATTTTATTTTTATTTTATTTTTGGTTTCTTTGGGAAACTTACAGCTAACATAATTACAATAAATCAAAAACAATATTTTAAGCTTATAGCCAATTACAAGATTCCAAGATGTAGGTGTAATGAAATATCGATTACATTTTAATGAACTATGTAGATTTAACTTTTTGGGATATCAACATTTTGAATTCTCCTCTTATTTATCAACCTTGTGGCATATCCACAAGAATTACTTTAAGGGTTAAACCAACTACAGAGTGAAAAATAAAATAAACAATTTGACATTTCTGTCATCAAACATATAAATACAAGGTGTTCCAATGTAAATACATTAAATTGGAGACGTTGTGTATGCCATCGTACCGCATATTTTTCATTATGGGGCCAAGTTATGAAAAGCCCTTGTTTAGAAGTAATTAGCAACTTAAATTTGTTAAATTTAATTGAGTCCCACATTATGAAAGGAGCTTTATTTATTATGACCTTTATTTATGTCATGTTGCCGTCTTGGAAAAACTTTTGATATTACCGCCACAACTGTTGCCAAGGCAACGGTTTTGGTGGTAATTTAGTTGCCAAGGCAACAGTTGTGGCGTGTTGTGGCGTAGACTAAGGTCAAATGTCATATTCGTCAAAAACTGACACAACTGACACTAACGACTCTACTGGATTCTCTGATTGGCCCTTTCTCTTTGCATCTCTATGGGTTCTCTAAGTCAAAAGAAGTTTTTAGTTTGAGGCGGTAATAAAATAAAGTTGACACCAAGAAAGAGATCTTTTATCTAAAGTTTTCGTTAAATTTCACACATAGACAACTATGTTCCAAACTTTTTCGAAGATTCAAATCCAACAAGTTAAAAATGCAAGGTTGCAATCTTGGATAAGGGGTAATACATAATGGTTGTAGTAAATGTAGGCATTTAGTTTGTATGGAAATTTCAACTTCTTAATTGTTAAGAATTCAAACTTGGTGCCATAATGAAAATTGTTCAGTACAATGGTCTACACAACGTCTCCAATTTAATGTATTTCCTTTGGAACACCTTGTATAACTTAAAAATTGAAAATATCCGACAAGTTCTGTAAAGACTGAAAGTCGAGGATCTGCCTACAAAATAATAAAAAAACAGACGACCTAAAAGTCGACCGAATTGATGAAAGAAGTGCCTGCATCGTACCTGCAGCCTCGGCGCGTACTCATGCGGGTGTTGAGGCGGGTAAGCGCGCTCCGGATTTTCTTTTAGTCTATGCATGACCTCAAAAACCGAGACTCGACTTGATAATCCACATTTGACTTAATACCGAGGAAATGCTAAAATTACCTCTCTCTCTCTCCCTGCCTCCCTCTCTCTTTGTATAGGACACCGCTGCAATGACCTGTTAGAGTTTACAAAGTGTGTTGTATTGTTACCTGCAGTCTCGGCGCGTACTCGTGCGGGTGTTGAGGCGGGTAAGCGCGCTCGGGGGGCGGCGCGCGCGTCATGTACCCGCCCCCGCCCATGCCGCCCACCGCGCCCACCATGCCGCCCATACTGCCCGTGACTAACGAGCCGAGAACAACTAACAATAGTGAATGGAGAGTGTCTAGCAACTAATAAAAGAAAGTCTAATAAACCTACCTGAAGATCCAGAAACTAACAGATAATAAACTATCGATCTGAAAGTCAATGAATCAAACAGAAATCGAGAAACGACCTAATAATGGATCCCCCAAAAGTTGCGTAGTAGAAATTGCTATCTAAACAGAAGTGACATTGTAGCAGTAACAGTAATGATATTGATATTGTAGCGAATTATCATTTAGTTTATGAATGACAAAAAAACCGAGACTACTTGAAAATCCACTTATAACCTTAATACCGAGGTACTGCTAGATTGATCTCTCTATGTCATTCCCCCTCCCCTCTCTCTCTCTCTTTCTTTCTCCCTCTCTCTTTGTATAGGACACCGCTGCAATAATCTGAAAGAGTTTATAAAGTGTGTTGTATTGTTACCTGCAGCCTGGGCGCGTACTCATGCGGGTGTTGAGGCGGGTAGGCGCGCTCGGGGGGCGGCGCGCGCGTCATGTACCCGCCCCCGCCCATGCCGCCCACCGCGCCCACCATGCCGCCCATACCGCCCGTCACTAACAAGCCGAGAACAACTACCAATCATGGATGGAGAGTGTCTAGCAACTAATAAAGGAAAGTCTAATAAACCTACCTGAAGATCCAGAAACTAACAGATAATAAACTATCGATCTGGAAGTCAATGAATCAAACAGAAATCGAGAAACGACCTAATAATGGATCCCCCAAAAGTTGCGTGGTAGAAATTGCTATCTAAACAGAAGTGACATTGTAGCATTAACAATCATGATGTTGATATTGTAGCGAATTATCATTTAGTTTATGAATGACAAAAAAACCGAGACTACTTGAAAATCCACTTATAACCTTAATACCAAGGTACTCTCTCTCTCTCTCTCTCTCTCTCTCTCTCTCTCTCTCTCTCTCTCTCTCTCTCTCTCTCTGTGTGTGTGTGTCTCTATCTTTCTCTCTATCTCTAGTAGTAGTGGGGTTACCAATAATGTAGCGAATTTTCTTTTAGTTAATGAATGACCTCAAAAACCGAAACTCAACTTGATCTCTCTTTCTCTCCCTCTCTTCACCTATCTCTTCGTATGGGACAGCGCTGAAACGACCTGAAAAAGGAAATAAAGTGTGTTGTATTGTTACCTGCAGCCTCGGCGCGTACTCGTGCGGGTGTTGAGGCGGGTAGGCGCGCTCGGGGGGCGGCGCGCGCGTCATGTACCCGCCCCCGCCCATGCCGCCCACCGCGCCCACCATGCCGCCCATACCGCCCGTCACTAACAAGCCGAGAACAACTAACGATAGTGAATGGAGAATGTCTAGGAGCTAATAAAAGGAATGCTATCAACGACCAACAACCAAAAAGAATTTGATAATCTAGTATCAATTTGAAAGTCTATGAATTAACCAAAAATCGAGGAACGACCTAATAATGGACTCCCAAAAATATCCTGGTGGAAATTGCTATCTAGGTAAGTGATATTGATATTGTAGCGAATTTTCATTTATTGTAATAATGACTTATAATCATAACCTTAATACCGAGTTACTGCTACAATGATCTCTCTCTCTGTCTCTCTTTCTCTGTCTCTCTCTCTCTCTCTCTATCTCTAGTAGTGGGGTTACCTATATTGTAGCGAATTTCCTTTTAGTTAATGAATGACCTCAAAAACCGAAACCCAACTTAATCTCTCTCTCTTTCTCTCTCTCCCTCTCTTTTAGTGTGTGACACCGCTGAAACGACCTGAAAGAGGCAATGAAGTGTGTTGTATTGTTACCTGCAGCCTTGGCGCGTACTCATGCGGGTGTTGAGGCGGGTAAGCGCGCTCGGGGGGCGGCGCGCGCGCCATGTACCCGCCCCCGCCCATGCCGCCCACCGCGCCCACCATGCCGCCCATACCGCTCGTGACTAACAAGCCGAGAACAACTACCAATCATGGATGGAGACTGTCTAGGAGCTAATGAAATAAAGTCTATCAACGCCCTGAAAATCCAGATACTATTTGATAATCGAGTATCGATATGAAAATTTATGAAGTAACCAAAAATTAAAGAACGACCTAATAATGGACCCCCAAAAAATGCTTGTTAGAAATTGCTACCTAACAGTAGTAAGATTAAAATACTATACAAATATGATTTAATATACAAGAACAAAATAGAACCTTGTAACATAAATGAAAAGACAAAATACAACACATGCCTATATTGTAGCGAGTTTTCTATTAGTTTATAAACGACCTGACTAAGCCCCAAGACTGCTATTTTGAAGCCAGCAACACAACTCTTTCTATTGTCACTGTGATTTTCTACGAAAAAACTATTAGGCATATAAGAAGCTACCAAAACAATCCAACTGATATGCCATCGACTCATAACTGAAACGATTTTTATTTAGCATACTTCGGCCATACAGAAGAACTGCTAAAATGACCTCACTATCTTTCTCTATCTTCGTGTGGGGCTGAAAGAGAAAATAAAGTGTGTTGTGTTGTTACCTGCAGCCTCGGCGCGTACTCATGCGGGTGTTGAGGCGGGTAAGCGCGCTCGGGTTTCCGGCGCGCGCGTCATGTACCCGCCCCCGCCCATGCCGCCCACCGCGCCCACCATGCCGCCCATACCGCCCGTGACTAACGAGCCGAGAACAACTAGCAATAGTGATGGAGGATGTCTAGCAACTAATAGAAGAATGCCTATCAACGACCTGAAGATCCAGAAACAATTTGATAATCGACTATCGATATGAAAGTCCAATTAACCAAAAATCGAGGAAGGACCTAATAATGGATCACCAAAAGTTGCCTGGTAAAAATTGCTATGTAAACAGTAGTGATATTGTAGCAGTAACAGTAATGATATTGATATTGTAGCGAATTTTCTTTTAGTCTATAAGTGACCTCAAAAACCGAGATTCGACTTGAAAGTCCACTTGTAACCTTAATACCGAGTTACTGCTACAATGATCTCTCTCTCTCTCTCTCTCTCTCTCTTTCTCTAGTAGTGGGGTTCTCTATATTGTAGCGAATTTCCTTTTAGTTCATGAATGACCTCAAAAACCGAAACCCAACTTAATCTCTCTCTCTTTCTCTCTCTCCCTCTCTTTTAGTGTGTGACACCGCTGAAACGACCTGTTAGAGTAAATAAAGTGTGTTGTATTGTTACCTGTAGCCTCGGCGCGTACTCATGCGGGTGTTGAGGCGGGTAAGCGCGCTCGGGGGGCGGCGCGCGCGTCATGTACCCGCCCCCGCCCATGCCGCCCACCGCGCCCACCATGCCGCCCATACCGCCCATTCCACCCATCCCGCCCATGCCCAGATCAGGCTTCTCCTTCTTTATCCTGGAAACATAAGATATTGTTAAGGATTATCGTATCCGAACACTTATCGCTCTTTCTAAACTTCCGGTTTTCGCCTGTCAACAGTGGTAACACTATTAAAAAAATATACTTCCGTTTTCGTCGCCTATTCGCGTGGCCACACATCATTTACAGTGCAAACATTTTTTATAAAATAATAATAAAATACAAAAGTTGAGGTGAGATAGTAAAGGGTAAGTAAGCCCTGGGAACGCCTCGCGCGGGCAAGCATTGGCTGGAGGTATTGGAACACATTTCGGTGAGTCAGTTTTTATCATGCCCTCAACTCATTAATTTACCAATATTATCGTATAGATCGTAAATTATCAATAAGTCTTTTGCAATCCACTAATCTAACATAAAACAGTATACATTAGTGTTCGCAACGTTACCACAGAATACATAATAGTACAGGTACAGAAGACGCACTCCGCCATAGCGATTCAACAAATATAAATCTTTACGCGCGATAATAAAGTACAATTTCCTTCGCGCCGGCTTTGGATACCTACTTTTATATTAGCCTACTCATCGCGCGCGCAAGCACAAATGAGCCGAATGGCTGCGCGCGAAAGTTCTTCTGCCGCTGGCGCGTCCTGAAGGTCACAGTCAGCGCGCTCAGTGGGGATGTCACTTTCGAATTCTAAAGAAGGAAGGCAGATAGGTTCAAAAACTCTGACATCAGGGTTCATCAGGTCGTTGTAGTAGTAGGTACCTAGATAATAAATAATAATTTTATTACATAGCTGGAATCTATGTAGGTACCTATTTTCTTACCTTTCGATGTCACGCGGTAACTTGTGGAACTTGAGGCTTTTATCACTAGAATTATTCAAGCAATTATAAGTACCAGGTTTAGTAGGTCTGTGATTATAAGCAATGCAGTATTTTCTTATTCTCATTTTCGCGTAATTTACGTAAATTTAGAACAAAGAAAGAATTAAGAGCGGCAACGTGGGAGCGCGTGCGTAACGAGCGGCGTGCGGCAACCCACTGATTAACCTCCCCGCGGGTGTCGCCGCACGTACTTGTAAATCTATACCTACGCAGCGGAGTGCGCCAGGCCTGACGTTACGTATGTTTCGATAAGGCGAGCAACCTCGCGAGGTATTAACTGTTTCACAGAAGTAAGGGATTATAAATGGCGGCGGTTCCATAAGTGCGAGTGAGAAGGCATAACCACCAGCTCGGTAATACCTTTCTTCTGTGAATCAGGAAGTAGTCGCTCATGCGCGAGTGAGTTAAGACAGTTTATTATTTCCATAGATAATTACTAGAAAGTGTGACACGCGACACGCGTGGTTAGACCGGTCGTTGCGGACTTCTAAGTACGATTTTAGAAAAATTACACTTTCAATACTTGACTTTCAAATCGATTAATCGAAAATTCTAACCTCTTATTCTCCTGCGCCGCGAGCTTGGCTAAGCGCTTCTCTTCGCGTTCCTTCGCCTTCTGTTCTTTTAACTTCTCCTTCTCTTCTTTCTTTTGTATCCGTTCAAGGCGCTTCGCTTCTTTTTCTGCTAGTTTCGCTTCTCGCTCTGCTCGCTTCTTTTCACGTTCAGGCTGTGGAAGGGATAAATGAAAATGAGAAATACTTAGTAGATATATTTTTTAGAATCTCGTTTTGGTTTTTGTACAGAAATATTCCAAAATAATAATGGTTTATTACAATATATTATAATCTAACACAAATACTTACGTCAAGTGGTTTGATCGGTGTGCCATCCGGGTTGAGATCTGAAAATGAAATAACCAAGAATAAATTGCACGACTTATTAATTGTACGACTTCTTTCTTTCCGACAAAGTATTTTATTTGTAACATAAACGTACCGCTTAAGATAATTCGCTTAAGGCGTTCCGTTTTCCATACAAAAGTTCAATGGAGTTATGTATGTAAAGGAGACAAGAGTCGGTTTAAAAAACTTGATGGGGAGTCCCGTGGGTATATAAGATTGTCGCAAAACACTAAAAAGAATTTTTAAATCATCAGATTTCCCCGTAAAAAGCGAGTCGCCACTTTACGAAAATAGATGGAGCTACTGCTGCAATAAATACGTTTAATTTTACTGTGCAGAAAATACTGATTATCTTTTAACTATAAGTAGTTTTGCGACAAATTTACGTGTGCCTTCATCATTCAGAATAAAGTTTCTTTAAAAAGAAACTCTACAGCTCATGTGTAACCCGACTGAAGTGCAGTTTTTCGTTTGTATGACGTAACGAACCACCTTAAGGTGGTTTACAAGGAACCACCTTATATACCCACGGGACTCCCCATCAAGTTTTTTAAACCGACTCTTGTCTCCTTTACATACATAACTCCATTGAACTTTTGTATGGAAAACGGAACGCCTTAATCAAAATTATTACGGAATCACTCTAGGTTTGGATAAATCTCCGATGCTATTTGTTTAGGATTTAATAATAAATGAGTTACCTTTGATCTTGACACCAACCAGACCGCCGGGCGTGCCGTCACCTGCGCGCGCGCCGCGACCTCGCCCGCCGCCACGCGGACCTCTAACGAAGGAAATACAAAAGGGGTTAATATATGGTTTCCGTTCATACAAATCTCCGCGTTTTATAAAGACATAAATTAGATTTGTATCAGAAATTCAACTTTATGTAGCTTGTCTAACTTTTGTTCATAACCAGTCAAATGGTTTCGAAATATTAAAAAAAGTAGAGCAATATAGATTCCATACCTGCTCCCCCGACCGCCTCTGCTGCCGCGGCCTCGCAGCGGGCGCGCGGTCGCCGCCAGCCCCCCCGCTCCGTCGGCACCTGAACTGTCACCGAGTTGAGTATCTGTAAGACAAAATTAGACGCGAGTTAGTATAGAAAATATAAGAAAAGGATAACAATTTTTGGAAAACTTCTAAAATTTTCACCGCAGGCAGGATTTGAACCTGCGACCTTCGGCATCAGTACTGCCGACGCCTTAACCAACTGGGCTACCGAATGAATTAGTCGCTGGGAATTAGTTGCAAAACTATCCCGGTAGATGGAGCCCATCCACATCCATCCGCGATAGTGGACAAGATATACTTCCATAATTTCGCGGGCTCGATTAGAACCGCGGTAGCCCAGTTGGTTAGGGCGTCGGCAGTACTGATGCCGAAGGTCGCAGGTTCAAATCCTGCCTGCGGTGAACATTTTGGAAGTTTTCCAAAAATTGTTTACCTAACACGAGAAGTGTTTTAAAATTTGGTATTCAAAAGGATAACAATTGGTTCGAAGGGCTTCAAAGTATTCCGGTTTCGACTATTCCGACGGTTTCGGTTCGGCGTTGGCAAATTGGCAAAGAATCGTGACGTCTTTCAACAGCTTTTACAGTTTTGCGGGACAACAGCACAGCATCAGCAGTCTTCTTGATAAGCTCATCCAAGATCTTCCTCCGTACTTCAACAGATTTCTCTGATACTTCAACTCTCCCAAATATAACAAGCAAAGAAATACTTACTTAAATGCGCCTGAAGCTCCTCCGTCTTCGTCTTAGTTAATTCTTCAGACATTTTCCTCAAAGGAACTACAGCACCGTCAGTCTTCTTGATAAGCTCGTCCAAGGCCTTCTTCCGTTCTTCGCAGGATTTCTCTGATTCCTCAACCTTCTTTCGTCGTCGTCGTTCAGCGTCGGAATCGGAATCGAACTCGGAGTCGTCGATCTTAAACTCGTCCGAGCTGTCCGGCATGTGCTTGCCACTAGACTTGTGCATCTCCTGTGGGAATCATGATAACAAATAAATATACAACAGGTTGATGAAAGTTGATGCCGAATGATGATGACTTAAGAAAGCATCACTCCGATTCTACCTGAGGGTGTCGTAAAAAGCGATTAAGAGATAAACATCCAGGGAATGGCAGCGGCGTTCCCTGTAAATGCAACATCTTGCACTGCGCTCGCCAATCTGCCTGCCAAACGTGATGAGTATGGCAATGCCCCTCAGTAAGGGGAGGCCCAAGTCCTGCAGTGAACTTTTGTGGCTGTTGAGGTGGGACTTACTAGACTAGTGACTGCGAGACGACTCCCGCTGGACAAAGGTGGTGATGGAATGGTGTCCTAGGTGGTGTGCGTAAAATCAACGTAAAACATTCAGTTGGAGATAGTCAAACGACATCGTGGCCGTAACGGGGCAGTATTGGATGAGAGAGGCAAAAGCACGTAAAAACTGTCGTGAAGAAGAATGGGCCTATGTCGCAGTGAGCTGATTTTGTACGGCCCAGAGTTTAGCCAAGCAGTATGTAATACTCACATCCTCAGATTCCGTGTTAGGCATCTCCGTGTAGTTGATCTTCTTCTGCCTGGTGCGGTGTTTGGGCGACCAGTCGTTCTCCCCCTCTCGTCGCTGATCCCCCCCGTAGGTGACACTTGCCCTTTAGGTGTTAAGTAAGAGGCCTCTAGAAATTCAAATGTATGGCCCTCAGTTTAGCTAGTCATATGTAATACACTCACATCCTCAGATTCCGTATTAGGCATCTCAGTGTAGTTGATCTTCTTCTGCCTGGTGCGGTGTTTGGGCGACCAGTCGTTCTCCCCCTCGTCGCTAAGCCCCCCGTAGGTGACGCGCAAGCGGATCACGTTGCCTTGTGCAAACCTCCTGTAAGCCTATCCTTTAGCCCAGAGCAGTCCCAACATCGAACCACGTAACTCCTACACTCTTATCCTTTAGATGTTCGGTAAACGGCCGCTAGAAATTCAAATGTATGGTCCAGAGTATAGCCAGTCATTATGTAGACTTACGTCCTCAGATTCCGTGTTAGGCATCTCAGTGTAGTTGATCTTCTTCTGCCTGGTGCGGTGTTTGGGCGACCAGTCGTTCTCCCCCCCCTCGTCGCTGAGCCCCCCGTAGGTGACGCGCGCGCGGATCACGTTGCCCTGCGCGTCGTACTGCGTATATATCCACGCTTGTGGATAGCGTCCCAGGTACTTAATATATTCAGTTGTCAGATCACCTCCCAGATGGTCAAACAATATCGTGGCCGTAAAGGGACAATATTGGATGAGGGAGGCAAAACCACGTAAACACTGTCGTGAAGAAGGATGACCCTATGGGAAAACTCCTGTAAGCTTATCCTATATAGCAGTCCCAACATCGAACCACGTAACTCCTACACTCTTATCCTTAGATGTTCGGTAAACGGCCGCTAGAAATTCAAATATACGGCCCAGAGTTTAGCCAGTCAGTATGTAAAACACTTACATCCTCAGATTCCGTGTTAGGCATCTCGGTGTAGTTGATCTTCTTCTGCCTGGTGCGGTGTTTGGGCGACCAGTCGTTCTCCCCCCCCTCGTCGCTGAGCCCCCCGTAGATGACGCGCGCGCGGATCACGTTGCCTTGTGCAAAACTCGTGTAAGCTTATCCTTTAGGCCAGAGCAGTCCCAACATCGGACCACGTAACTCCTACACTCTTGCCCTATGATGTTAGGTAAACGGCCGCTAGAAATTCAAATATACGGCCCAGAGTTTAGCCAGTCATATGTAATACTCACATCCTCAGACTCCGTGTTAGGCATCTCCGTGTAGTTGATCTTCTTCTGCCTGGTGCGGTGTTTGGGCGACCAGTCGTTCTCCCCCCCCTCGTCGCTGAGCCCCCCGTAGGTGACGCGCGCGCGGATCACGTTGCCATGTGCGTCGTACTGCGTCAATCCGCGCGCGGCCTTAGGCTTCTTGCTGGATGACTTGTTGTGTTTCTTCGTCTTTGGCCGTTTCGGTCTGACATGAAAATAAGTAAATTAATATTCTATGTATCCATTTAAAGCATACCTATTGCAGTGTCCCTAATTCTATCCGTAAAATCGACATAAAAATATAATAATCCATGAAATCGACAGTAGCTTTCCCTTTGATGGCAATTTCTCTTTTATCTACACTCATTTTGTAATATTCGTTTTACAGAATCGAAAGTACGAACGTAATGAACTGCATTACGAATATATAGCCTTTAAAAAAATACTTTCATACTACTGGCAGCTACATAAAGTAACTCGATTTCTAGTATTTGAAAAAAAATTAAACGAATTGACCCGCATACCAAATTGTAATCTGTTCCAATTTGGCACTGGCCAACAGTAAGTCAAATAAAAAAAAAACAAGTGTCACCCGGGCGCGGGACGACACTTGAAATTATGAGGACTTATTTATTATTAAATCTTTGCTTCAAATCATTCACCGATAAATGCTTTTTAATTTTAAAAGTTATTCAGTTTTTATGAGCCTCCATTTTAACGTTTAGTTAAAAAGTTACTTATGTACAAAAGTCGTTCAGTTGTTGGTTCAGTAGATAGGCTTGCAATCGCCATAGTGCAGTGCGGAGGTTTGAATTATTTTTCATAGTTTTTCTTGTAGAGTGTAGATAAAATAGTGTATGCAACTGCATATAATTAGGCTTTAGAATGCTCGTGTCAAACTATTATCACACTCGGCTGCGCCTCGTGTGATAAACAGACACTCTCATCCTAAAGCCTCTCATTATTAGGCAGTTGCATAAACTACTATTATCCGCCGCACGGTCAATACATAACGTGTACGTCAAAAACTTTACGCTGGGGAACTTGGTATAGATCACAGACAAATGAAACCTTTTTCGCGCAGCGCTACTAGACACGCCTTTTGTCAAAATTTCATACAAGACAAGCCTGTCATTTTTGAACGTGTTTGTCATTTGAGGTGATAGCTCATTTAACCGTTCCGTACGCGTCATATTTTGAAATTCTATGCCACTTAGGGTGCTGTGCGTACGATTCGGAACAGAGTGCGTTCACCCTAAAGTGTTGCCACAACCGTATTTTCAAAATACACATATCCGTCGCCAAAACCTAAATTTGGAGTGTATGAGATTGAATAAAAAAAGGGAATGAATGAAAATGAATGAAAGGGAATGAATGAAAATGGCCCCTTCATCCCCGTGGTCCACCTCCTGGTCCACCTGGTGGACCACGGGTACGTTATTTTTTCCCTGTGGTCCAGGACAGGTGTCAGCTGTCATACTAAAAAGTCGTTTAAATCAGAAACTATGCGTGCTAGACTAATAGTTTCTTTGGAAAAGTTGTAGGCCTTAACGAGATCTACATGACAGGTGTCAGCTGTCACACTAAAAAGTCGTTTAAATCAGAAACTATGCGTGCTAGACTATTAGTTTCTTTGGGAAAGTTGTAGGCCTTAACAAGATCTACATGACAGGTGTCAGCTGTCACACTAAAAAGTGGTTTATATCGGAAACTATGCGTGCTAGACTATTAATTTCTTTGGGAAAGTTGTAGGCCTTAACGAGATCTACATGACAGGTGTCAGCTGTCACACTAAAAAGTCGTTTCAATCAGAAACTATGCGTGCTAGACTATTAGTTTCTTTGGGAAAGTTGTAGGCCTTAACAAGATCTACATGACAGGTGTCAGCTGTCACACTAAAAAGTGGTTTATATCGAAAACTATGCGTGCTAGACTATTAATTTCTTTGGGAAAGTTGTAGGCCTTAACGAGATCTACATGACAGGTGTCAGCTGTCACACTAAAAAGTGGTTTATATCGAAAACTATGCGTGCTAGACTATAAGTTTCTTTGGGAAAGTTGTAGGCCTTAACGAGATCTACATGACAGGTGTCAGCTGTCACACTAAAGTCGTTTAAATCAGAAACTATGCGTGCTAGACTATTAGTTTTTTTGGGAAAGTTGTAGGCCTTAACGAGATCTACATGACAGGTGTCAGCTGTCACACTAAAAAGTCGTTTATATCGGAAACTATGCGTGCTAAACTTAAATCGTTTTTCATAGTTAAAATTATTTACCTACCAGCTTGCTATTACCTACATAAAATGGTTTTATAATGGTAAAAGAACTGAGTAGCAAGCGAGGCTTAGAGATTTAATATGTTAATGTTTTTGATTGGATCAAGTTTATTGGGTCTTGCACTCGTTTTCCAAAAAGGATCGCAAATCAATCACATCAAGCCCTACAACTTACGTAAAGAATTATTATAGTATTAGTGTAAACATTTATTCAAAGTTGCTTTCAGAAATAAGGTGAACCGGGTGAACCATTAGTAAAACCCCTGCCCTTGAGTCCACCTATAGCAGGTGGACTAGGGTGCACCACAGGGAAAAAAGAAATACCCGTGGTCCACGTAGGCATTTTCACCTTTTCTTGTGGACTCGTTCTGATAGATGACTGAATGTCAGTGTTAGAAACTGACATCCTCTGATATTATAAAAGATTACGTGTCAGCCAGAAAAAACATTCAATGAGCTGAATGAGACAACTTTTGTCTGTCGTGTTTATTTTTTAGAATTAGGTACATAGATAAGTAGATAACAGCTACGTAAAAAAAAATATTCTCATTTTTTGTTTAAGTCGTTTTTTCACCAAATCACAACGAAGATCCAGAAATTAAATAGGTATATTGCCGAGTAATGTTGGCGTTGAATAGCATCACCCCATCTATCTACCATTCCATTCTAAGTCATTCCAGAGAATGGGCAGCAAAATTCTCTGTGAATACATCACCTTGAACTGCGCTTGCCAATCCGCCTGCCAAGCGTAGTGAGTATGGCAAATACCCTCCTAATTAATAATGGAAGGCCTATGTCTAGCAGTGGACTGTTGCGGCTGTTATAGTATAGCATGTTTTATTGTATCATAAGCATTAGAGTAAGGGCGATTTACAAACAAAATGGTAAAATTACAAATAACACGTGGGAGTCAAAAAAGGACGTCAAGTTCGAGAAATATAAGCTGGTGGCAACACTGGGAATGGCAATTCGGTTAACCAAATGACACGCTATTTTGCTCAAAGGGCGTCTCTATCGGGGACTGCGAATGTCATTTTTTTGCTCTGTGGTATAGATGATGACACCTAGGTACTTACTTGGATTTTTTAGCCCAATCCTTCTCGCCGGATTCACTGGAGCTGTCCGCAAATACTTTCTTCTTTTTCTTAACTTCGGGGGAACTTTCTGCTAGTTTAGGACGCTCTGAAATTGCGATATCATAAAATTTTTATTTGTTTAAAAAGCAGCAACATTATACTGTACAATATCGACGTGATATTTTGACTATAGTCCGGCTAGTTCGTGCGCGACCTTCCCTAGGGGTGACAGACGTTGGGGGGCGAGATGTCAGCGGGTAGCGGGAGGTGTAGCGGGGAAGGGTGACGCGCGCATCCGCGCTGCACGTCATATTAAAATGACGTGCTTCCTCGCCCCTCGACCGTCTGTACCCCGCAGGAAGGTCGTGCACGAAGTTGTCAAACTATAGCAATCAAATATTGTACATAACTATTTCGGCAATGAGAATTGTTGAGACCTTCCGTGCGCCTTGCGCTTCATTTGTGAACCAGAACGACACTATAACTTGCACATATAAAGAATGGACCCGAATTAGTGACACTGTCGTTTGAAGGTTGTTTGCCTCTCTATCATATTATATAACATATGAGCAGGATGTCAACAATTTTTGTTGCCAATTCGGGTCCATTCTTTGCGCAAGTTGTAGAAGTATGTATATTACCTTTGGAGGCGGTCCGCGCGGGTCGCCGGATGGGCAGGTCGTCTGAGGAGTTGGTGGCTGAAGAGGTGGCGCGCTCAGCTGATGAGGAGATATCCTCCGATTCAGACTCCATGCTGCAAACAGATTCAACTTCATTGCGTGTTCATGTGCATTCGATATTTAGAGGCTCGGCAAAGAGGCACAAAAGTTAAACAGCTTATATAAATTAGCGGCCCGTGAGCGGTTTCACCCGTTACAACTAGTAATCCCGCGAGGAAAAAGTATTTCCCTGGCATGTGTTATACATATAAACCTCTTGAATCACTCTATCCACTCTATTAGGAGGAGTTAGCGAATTCCACCTCAGACAGAGAGAGAAACGCAAAACGCGACTTCATTTTATACTATGTATTGCTGTTTGAAACGCCCTTTTTTTTTAAAGGGATGGGCTCTATGTTTCTCGGTCCCGGGACCGGTAAAAACTACACCTAACTATTTGGTGGGGAGCGAGGGCTCACCCGGATGTGTTTGGGTGGTTGTTCAAACAACCAGCCCAATCACGCCCTTGGGGCGAGACTGGGCTTACGAGTTGTTCTGGGAAGAACGGATCGGACTATGTCTACCGGGAATATGCCGGTAGTTGCCAAAGAATGGCACAAATGAGGGACCTCCGCGTCCCCGCCGGCGGGGACGGCGGTTGCTTGAAGAGCTTGTGGAGTGTGATCTACTCACGTTGGCTGCAGTTCGCGTTGGCGCGTTTGAAACGCCCGTTCTGTCTATCTCGTAAGGGATAAAGGCGTGATGTATGTATGTACTATGTTTAAAAACAAACAAACCCATTGTCTTTAAAATCCTCGTCGGTCTCATCGTCGTCCTCGGAAGGCACCTCCAGCGAATTGAGTTTGCGCGGTTTGCGGCGCTGCTTCTTCTTCTTCTTCTCTATCGGTTTACCCTGCAAACAAAACAATGTTCTTCCAGTTGCTGCAATCTACATTATGATCACTTATTTATAGCAAGTTAGTTTACGTAGAATCACGTTAAGTAGATTTATTTTTGGTATATTATTTGATACAAAGGTGAAACCCACGTAACTACTTTACGAGCTGTGTGACCAATTAGAGCCAATGAAGCACCGTAATGGTTCGCTGGCTTTGATTCGCCGCTGTTATATCGAACATCTTACTACACAAGAAAAATCAGCGACTTTATTTTGTTGTTAAATTGTTAAGGTGGGCAATAGAGTGTCGGCCAGTATCATGCTGCGCAATATAGTGTCGGGTATTATAAACACCTGTTCAATAGCCTCGCGCTCCTGCTCCCTTTTCTCTTCTTCAGCGGCCTCGATGATGGTACTGATGTCTTTGCCGCGACCCTGGTTGCCGGCTGACGTAGTCGGTTCCACGTACTCCTCCTGGAATTAGACAACACATTATATCATCGTAATCTAACTAGGTAAAACTTGCGCAGATAAAAAAATGGATCCCTAATTCCGGTCCATTCTTTTATGTGCACAAGTTCTATAAATCTCTTACCACGTTCGTTACCCAAGACGATGGTGTCAGATTTGCCTGTCTAATTAAAAGCTCTGGGAGTTATTGGATGGAAGATGTTAGGGTGGGGTAGAATGGGCAGCGGGTGGCATGTGATTGTGAGTGCATTTGACCACTAACGCGTGGTAGGGCTCAATCTACCAGGATAGTTTCTCTTACCTTAATGGCGGAGGACATAAGGCGGTCGTACTCCTGTGCGCGCAGCGACACGGGCAGCTGCTTGCGAGCTCGCAGTCTATACACAGCGCCCTGTGATGACGATGACGACCACGACGAATTGCTGCCAGAATCTGCAACAATAAAAGTAACGTATTAGCCCTGGAAAGCATACAACGTAATGTAAAGATAACGTAGCGGATTTTCATACAAACGCACGCTCACTCTGTGAGTAGTTTTTTATGAAAAAGTTCAAAGTGATACTACCTGATTTGTAGGAGAAGAGGACTCGAATTGGCAAAATTATTGTTGACATCTTGCTCAAATGTCATGTAATATCAAAAAGACGCAAACAATAATGTTGCCATTTCGGGTCCTCTTCTCCTATGATTCAAGTTATACCTTTACATTTCAAAAATTACAAAAAATCACAAGTAAACTGTTTATTCTATACAAAACAGATTTTGCACGATTTTAAAAGACTTCGTATGGATTTTATAAAAACTAGTGAAGATTTTGGCATAACGTATAGATAAATTCAAAGTCGCGCGTCGCAAGCGAACCAGGCTGGCAAAAATTGCTTTAGAGGGAGAGATGCCAAATCAAGATGTAAGTGTTGATAACAACATAAGCAAAATGCAAAGTCAAGAGGCCGAACTTACCGGAGCCAGATTTGTCCTCTTCATCGTCGTGTTTGCTATGCTCGCTGTCGCTCTTGACCTTCGGCTCCGGCTCCTCCAAACGCTTGCGTTCCCACTCCGCGCTCACTTCAACCCTTAGGGTGATGACATTCCAAGCCGGCGTCACACCTGTTCTTACCAGACTGTTAGGCCAAACTTACCAGAGCCAGACTTTTCCTCTTCATCGTCGTGTTTGCTATGTTCGCTCTCACTCTTGACCTTCGGCTCCGGTTCCTCCAAACGCTTGCGTTCTCGCTCTGCGCTCACTTCTTCGAACAACTTGTCGTATTTCACCAGCTCGGCTTCTAGAGATTCGATCAGCATCGCCTGTGGGAGAAATTCAATAATTTATTTTTGTGGTTTTGAAATTGTCATTGAGTTTATTCACATTATTTGGTTTTGAGATTCTCGAATAAAAGCTGTCTACTTAGAAATAATCAGGTAAATGACCTTGATGTTAAAGATTGTTTAGATAAATACCCTCCACCCTTCTACACCTCTGTGCGTATTTCTAAATGCCTCTGCACCTGTTAGTTCTCTGCAAGATGTTTACCTGAAGAGCCGTGGAAGCTAGAAAAATTGCTTATACTTTTGGCATTACAGCAGCGTTGATTAAAATTTACAGTATTTATTTATTTAAAGAAAAAACATTTGGTTTACAGTATTCTCCAAAACACTTGCACTTTAGGTACTAACTACAATTTCTGATACAATCAATTAATAAAAAATAAAATAATGGTCACAAATTATGTTAAAATTGAATAAAATTATAAAAAAAAGCAAGTAATAAACGGATGTCACATTTCATACAAAAAATTAAAATACTAAATTCCCACATAAATAGTCATAAACTTTATTAAAAATAGCTTCATTTTGTCAGCATATACTGGGTTATTTTTTAGTCAGTGCGCAAACTTTACAGGGTATTTCTACTCGTGATTCTGAACAACTTTTAATTTGGGACCACCTGCGAGCCTGTATATCCGCGTCATAATGCTGAGCAATTATATCACTGATGGATGAGGGGGAGTGCGCGGGTGTTAGGCGCATTGCGGGCGTGACACGTGCTGAGCAAAAGCCTATGTCTGTCACAGTAGCAAGCAAAGAAGACAATCTCAATCTCAGCATTTTTTGACGCTCTAGTAAGTCCACTCACGTGGTTGCAGGGCGGGCAGTACCAGTCCCCCTCCGGCACCAGGAACAGCACGGGCTTGAGGCAGGACGCGTGGTGTCCGCCGTCGCAGCGGTCGCACAGTACTCACCACTCGGCTGGTACTCACGTGGTTGCAGGGCGGGCAGTACCAGTCCCCCTCCGGCACCAGGAACAGCACGGGCTTGAGGCAGGACGCGTGGTGTCCGCCGTCGCAGCGGTCGCACAGTACTCACCACTCGGCTGGTACTCACGTGGTTGCAGGGCGGGCAGTACCAGTCCTCCGGCACCAGGAACAGCACGGGCTTGAGGCAGGACGCGTGGTGTCCGCCGTCGCAGCGGTCGCACAGTACTCACCACTCGGCTGGTACTCACGTGGTTGCAGGGCGGGCAGTACCAGTCCCCCTCCGGCACCAGGAACAGCACGGGCTTGAGGCAGGACGCGTGGTGTCCGCCGTCGCAGCGGTCGCACAGTAGGATCCACTCCGGTTGGTCGGCGCTGCCGCACGTCTTGCAGTAGCCGTCGTCTTTTTCTGGAGAAAATACATACATACATAAAATCACGCCTCTTTTCCGGAGGGGTAGGCAGAGACTAAATCCTTCCACTTACTACGAGCCAGACACACCTCTTTTGCTTCCTCCACATTCATCAATCTTTCAAACATGCTCGTCGGTTTAGGGTTCTCTTGATCAGACATTTCTTTAGAACATCCCCAATTTAATCGAGATACGTTCGTCGAGCCCTGCCCCATCCAACGTTCCCATCCACGTTTGCTATAAATGCTTGTTTCGTTAACCTTCTTTCAGTCATCTCTGAAAGTGACTAAACCATATAATCATACCTTTTTATACCAGTCCCTACGTCTTCATTTATATAACAACAATCTTTTATCAAATATATGTTCGGTAACTCTCGCTCGTTATGCTACTTTTGCACAAACAAATAAGGATTTTGTAAGACAATTCACGCATTCAACAGATTTTAACCTTCTTTCATTCAAAAGTTTATTCAACGCTGTATTTATCGTTATTGACAGGATGACACAAGTTTTAGGTTGTTTCGGTGCCTAATCTTAGAAGGCTTCAAAGCGATACCACTGCCGTCTATAGGTAGGACAAACCTTCTTGCAATGTTCTCGCTCGCTTGAGAGGCTCCACCTGCTCGCCGCTCTCGAGATCCGATTCCGGAGAAAACTCGTGGTCCGATTTATTGAAGTCCACTGTAAACAAATTATCAATCTATAAAATATCTATTTCGTTGACATGTAACTTTGTGAGGAAGATGTGAGTTGCGAATGAGTGCTGAATGGGTGGACCATACAGTGACATCAAAAGACAAAATTTTATTTCTCAGTGTCAGATTCAGGTCCTGTAAAGTCTAATGTGCGCCATTTCTTCGAAATCCTTCTTGCGTAGACGCTTTTCAGACTATAGTTTGCTTATATAAGAGACTTACAGTCCGGTTCGTGGTCCCGTCGCTCGAAGTCAGGCTCGTCGGACTCTGAGTCAGGTTCAGGTCCTGTAGTCTGACGCGCGCCATTTCTTCGAAATCCTTTTTACGTGTTCTTAAACTATAGCTTGCTTATATAAAAGACTTATAGTCCGGTTCGTGGTCCCGCCGCTCGAAGTCAGGCTCGTCGGACTCTAAATTAGGTACAGGTCCTGCAGAGTCTGACACGCGCCATTTCTTCGAATCCTTCTAGCTAAGGCGCTTCTCAGACTAAAGCTTGTTTATCTAAGAGACTTACAGTCTGGTTCGTGGTCTCGACGCTCGAAGTCAGGCTCATCAGACTCTGAGTCAGGCTCGGGCCCTGTAGAGTCTGATGCGCGCCATTTCTTCGAAGCCTTCTTGCGCAGACGCTTTTCGGACTCGGAGCTGCTGTGCGGGCTCGCCTTCCAGTCTTCTTCTTCATCATCGTCCTTGTTCTGCGAAACAGGAAGATATAGTTGGATCTAAATTAAGTTTCAATGGACTGAGAATAAATGCAGCAAAATTTGTTCAGCTGTGAAAATATTTTATACATTTAGACCAACACATAGTTTTATTTTGAACAAATATTGGTCGAAAATACATTCAACTTCCTGAACAAGTTTAAATCATAGTCAGGAGAGTAGCTACCGTCGTAACAGCTATATGGAGCCGATAGATACCCAAAATTAAGCCGACAGTGCTGTACACACTTTTTGCTGGCGTAGTCGAGATTGCTGCACCCACTTTACATTCAAAGGACCCCCATAGCTAGCTTTTAAGGGCCCCGACAAGGCATGCGACGGCAATGTCAGACTTGTCAGGTGTGGAGCAGTGTTGTGGACTCACCTTCTTCTTGTGTATCTTCTTGAGCTCCCTCAAGGCCACCTCCTCCTGCCGCCTGCGCTGCGCCTCCTCGCGTATCTTGAGCTGCGCGATGCGGCGCGACTGCCGCACCGGCGCCGCGTCCGACGCCTCCGAACCGGACTTGTCAGATTTGTCCGACTTGTCAGACTTCTCGGCAGGTTTGGCCTTCTCTTTCTTGGTGGGAGTTTTCGGTTTGGGTTTCCGCTTCGGCGCTTTTTTGGTGGGCTTCTTGCCTGCTGTTGTTGGAAACGAAGTATAATGTTAGTTACGTAGGTCATGAGTAGATATATCGAAATAAAACAGTGTTAATAAAATAATACTCCTTAAGTGGAAGGGAGAAAGCCTGAACTCCTGGTGTATGTAAGAGCCTTAGTGCGAGTGAGAAAGCATGACCTCCGGCCGGGCGGAATTCCCTTTCTTCCGTGAATCAGGTATAGTTTGTAATGTTTTAATCGTTATACCTATGCTGTACAAAGTCTCCTCCTCAGACTCGTCGCTTGAATGTTTTTCTTGCAGCTTTGCTTCGACCTTTTTCCTGAAATTAAGATTCATTTTTAGATTTAGTACAAAACAAAGTCAAATATTTTAAATTACTCGACAATAATACAACTTTGTCGGCAGCTTGTTAGGGTTGATATTTTTATTTATTTTCTTACCTGGATGACTTGCTGATTTTCTTCGGCTTAATCTTCTGCCGCTTCCCGATCGTAACCGGCTCGTCGTCCTCGCTTTCGCTTTGAGATTCAGACTTGTTCTTATCACTAAGAGTAGCATCTATTAGAGACCTTTTTAAGCTCTTTCCCTTTACTCTGCTTTTAATATCCTCTTTAGCATCGTCATCATCATTATCACTTTTGCTAACATCATTACTTTTGCTTGTTACACTTTTACGTTTGAATTTACCCTTTTTGGCTTTGATCTTCTTTCTTTGAGTCACAGAATTATTGCCTAAATTTTTCTCTTCTTTATTTTCAACTTTATTTACATCTCTATCTACTGATTCCTTGGAATGTGACACGGTATCACTTTCAGGAGTGGTTTCTAAGCGTATTTTTTTCGGAGGTAATGTATCTTCTACTTTTAGTTCCTTATCAGGACTCTTCTCTTTTTCATTGGCAGCTTCTGAGTCATCGTGATCTTCTGATGATAAGCTGCTTTTCCTCTTTTCAATAATACTTGTTTTACTATCTGTGCCATTGTCTGTTTTCGATACCGATTTTTTATCATTAATCTTGACCTTTCTAGTCACTTCAGGTTTTTTCTTAACTTTACTTTTGCCTTTCTTCACGTTATTTTTACTAGGGCTTTCACTGTCGGTAGTTTTGTCATTTACACTGCTTTCTCTTTTCAACTCTCTTTCTACACTTTTTGAATTTGAGTTGGAACTATCGGATGGTGTACCAGACTTACGTACGCAAGGCTTTTTAGTATCAGGTTTTAATACTTCAGAGTTGTCTGTTGATTGCTTCTTGAGACTACGTTTCGTGACGGCGGAAATTTTGGATCTCAACTTTGTGGTTTTTACTGAATTCGAATTGGATAGATTATGATTTTCTCCATTGACACAGTCATCATTGCCATTTTCCTCATCGGAATTCTCTACGTCTTTTTCCCTAGCTATCACTTCCGGATTCCCGGTGTCGTTATCGAAGCCGCAACCTTCGCCGTAAAAAAACATGACTTCCTCTTCAATTTCTTCGCCTATTATGTAAGGACTTTCGCAATCCGCCCCATTGCCTTCTCCAGTAACAACCATAACTGGTTCTTCTATAGCTTCACTTACTTCTTCACTTTCATCTGCAGTCTTCTCGTTCTTGGTTTCTGTAGTTGTTTCAGGTGATGTTGGTTTTTCAGTAGGAGCTTCAGGTGTTTTCTTGGCTGGGTCTGCCTCAGCATCTTCAGTCAATACTGACGGACTGCCCTGACTCGACAGATCTTCATTCTGTTTTTCTAATTCATCTTTTTGCAGACTCTTTTTGTGCACTGGTTTCTCATCAATTTGTGGTTTATAATTTTTTGGAGATGAGGGTATTGGCGAAGTCTCTTTTTCTGTTTCTGCAGCAGCAGATTCAGTTTCTTTTACTTCTACTGGTTTAAGAGAGCCTTTGTTGTCATCTGTTTTGTTATCTTCTATTTGTTCATCTTGTTTTTCTTCTGCTATTTCCTTTTCTTCAGGAGGATTATTTGGAGCATCTGGTTCTCCAGGTTTGCTTTCAAGATTAGCTTTCTTCTCGTCTTCATGATCAGATTCTGACTCTGGGCTCAGAAATTCCTCTTCATTTTCTTCATTCTCTTCTTCTGCATTTACTTTGTTAGACTGTAAATAACATGATAATAACTTACAACAATACATCTTTACAATATATCTGTAAAAATAGAAGCAGATGCTAGAGACGTTTTTTAAGCCTCTCAATGTTGGCAGCTTTAAGTATTAACAAGTATGTGAGTTGTTCCTATAGCATATATTCTCACTTACCTCTAGTTCCGGCGGAACCTCTGCGCTGTTAGAATCTTCGTTAGTGTTGTTAACAGTTGATGGCCCAATCTGTTCGCCGCTTTTCAGCTGCGCTATTACTTTTACCAATTCTTCTCTATTCCTAAAATAATTTATTAAAATTCAAAAATATGTCGCTACAATACTCACAAAAGGTGACCTAGCCTAATAAACTGAATGGCTAAGTAACATAGCCTTAAAACTAAAATACCTACCATACTGTAAATGTGCTAACCAAATAACAAATGCTTGAGGTTTAACTTTTCCCTAACATATCTTTCTATCTAGTGGAAAGTTGTACAATAAGTTGTTTGACCACTTTAAACTTTTTAGCTTTTGCCTTAGAGTGTATGGTATGTATTTCATTACATTATAAACAAGTCATCATGTGAAAGAATGTAAATGCTGTTATCAAAGCAGACTACAAACCTGGCTATGAGCTGCCACGTCTCCTCATCACGGTCTTCCCTGTACAGGCAGAGGTTGGCCTCATGGTCTACCTGCAGCCAGTATACGCAGCCAGCCTTGTCCCGCCCGATGGGCTCAGGACGCAACTCGCTGCAAGGCACCGCATTCACTGCTGCCTTGAACTTTGGGTGGCACGTGAATTGGTACTCCAAGAGAAGCTGGTAGGAGTAAAAGTATTTGGATTAGGTCATTAAATTAAAATCTAAATTACATTGACATACATTCCTCACAATACAGTTAATTTTGCTGTATTGCGAGGTAAAACAAATTCGCAAAATAAAGCATTAAAAAAACTTATAATGTATCACAGACAGTTCTGTTGTGTTTAAAATTTACATTGTTATTAATCAAAATAATGCACTTCAAACTCTTATACATAATACAGCAGGGCTAGAAGCAGAAATGAGCTTCCATTCTTCTTTTTACAATTTTATTCTTCTTCTTCTTTCTTCTTTATAAGCCTATAAATTTATTAACTAAAAAAAATCCACATGAAACTTTATACGGGGTGTTAGGGACGGTGTAACGAAAACTTTGCAGGCGTGCTCAGACCTTGAAACTGAACAACTTTCACTATGGAGCCAATGGTGGGAAACGAAAAAAAATTTCTGACCTCCCATACAAAGTCAGTCAGCTGATCGTGATTTTTGTATGGGAAGTCGGAATTTTTTTTTCGTTTCCCACCATTGGCTCCATAGTAAAAGTTGTTCAGTTTGATGGTCTGATCATGCCTGCAAAGTTATCGGTACACCGTCCCTAACACCCTGTATGTAACAGTAAACATCTTCTATGTCAGATGTGTTGTAAATGGCTGTTTCTACAGCCGTTTACGCCTAGCCTACCTCACAAGGGATATAGGCGTGATATATCTCTTCAGTGCATACAATGCAGCTTCTCACAAAGATTGTGATAAAATTGTACCTAGAGGGCTATCAAAGCCATATTGTGAGTATAACCAGTTTCATTTGGTCCCTTAAATGGGTAGGTTGATCTACCGGTGATAGGACCTTATATGTATTCAATTTAGAAAAGAGGTTCAAAATAATGTATTTCCTGCATAAATCCATTATAAAAATTAATTTTGGATTTATTTTACATTTGCAAGGGGCCATACATTGCCCTTAGTAGGTAATGTAGGTAAGATTCTGTGAGAGTTTCTAATTGAGGTATTTATCTGCCTAGAGAATAACTAACAAACTTTATAGAATGTCACAAAATAATTAAAATTAAATCCTAAGCACCAATTAATTACCATCTCAATTTATTGGACAATTGCATACTTTCTAAGTTATGAGTGAGCACAATAAAATCAAGATAGGCAAATCAGGCTTGAAAAAAATGTGTTATAAGTGCTTTAGTACATAAACACAGATACTTAATAATAGACATCTATTACTTCCTAGGTCAACTATTGTTTTCTACAGCTAACAATGCTTATTTTATATTTGCATACTTCTTACATATTTGTACTTTCACAAATAGGTTAGGTTAGAAAATGTAATCTTTCTCTTATGTATGAGAAACATTGAGGAAGAAAATCCATTTCCATGCAAATTATCAATCAACAATAATCAATATTTTGCTTATTAACACCACAAGAATCGATAAATTAGCGATAATTACCTTGAGAACCTTCAATTTCACTTGTGTGCTAGCTTTTTTGTATGAAAATCTCTCCATTTCCCAAGCCTCCTGGTGGTGTCCATGTTGGTGACAAAACTTGATCAGGCATCTCTCCCATCGGTTGCTCTGCACGGACTTGAGCGCGCGCCGCAGCAGCCGCAGGTGCAGCTCCTTCAGAGGCTCCAACACTGCAACACCAAACCCACTCAGTATGTTTGTTTATGCTCCAACATGGCTTACCCCACAATCGTACATACCTTCTTGCGTATTCTCTATCAGTTCCTGCAATTTTGATATACTAGGCACCTCCAAGCCGTACAATTCACCGAACACTTTCAAAAATGAGATGGTAACAGCGAAATTAGGATCATTCGTACAAGAAATTTCACCGTCCGACGCCATCGTCCAAGCTTGCTAAGCTTTTTTATTACACATCGTTCTGTGACCGAAACTGTCGGTGTATTATTTTAACACTTAAAATTATTATAAAATTGTAAAACATGTACATCATTCACCAAAATATCATAAATTCTAAAGCACTAAACATCTTTCCTTATTTTCTACAATAAAATAAAACTCCACGGTTGACAGCCATCGTCCCATAGACAAATTATTATTTTTTTGAATCATACCAAATCGGCAAGCAAATGCTTTGAAGGAGATCATCCTCCTGTCTGATTATCGAGGGCACCCACGGACAACTTTCGCAACTCAGATCTTTAAGTTTTAACTATTGTGGTATCTGGGTATACAATAAACAAATATAAACTGGACAATGTTGGTTTAATTGTAGTTTAGATACAATTCATATATTTATAATATTGAGACACAGAAAAAGTAATGTCACGAGTCAACAACAAGTTGACATGTGTCGTTGCTAGGTGCACCACAGACAGTAACCATAGAGGCTAGGTACTATCCTCTTTACACCCTCCGAACTTTTAGAGTTTGCAGCTTGATCAAACTCTTCTTAGCCCAATTTTCTGACTCAAGTCTTGAAGTCTTGGACCGTAGAGAGGTTTCGTGAACATGTCGGCTAATTGGTTTTCTGAAGGCACTTGTTTAACTTCCAGTTCACCGTCGGCTACACGTTCACGCACAAATAGGTGCTTTATCTTAATATGTTTGGTACGCTTGTGGTACTCGTATTTGGATTTTGTTAGAGCTTCACCGCAGATTCGTTATCAAGGTGAAGTACTGGTTTTTCTAATTTTATAAGTCTGTTCAGTAGACTATTTAGCCACATTATCTCCTGAGTGGCTTCGCTAGCCGCAATAATCTCAGCTTCAGTTGAAGATATGGACACGATTGTTTGTCGTGCACTCCTCCAGCTGATTGCAGCTCCTGAGAGCAGGCAGACCATTCCCGATGTGGATCTGCCGGTCGGTATGTCTCCGGCGAAATCAGAATCAGAATAGCATATCATATGTTGGGGCGAGGTCTGGCAATAGACTAGGCCTTTCTCCACCGTTCCTTTTAAATAACGGAAAATCCGTTTTACTGAAGCAAAGTCTTGTCTTGTTGGAGATTCCAAATTTCTAGAGGCTTTGTTCACAGCATATGATATGTCAGGCCTTGTGCCTACTGATAGATAAGTAAGGGCTCCAACGGCCTGTCTGTAGTTGAATGTTGTTTTATTTTCACGGTTTTCTTCCACATCATCATTGCTGATGTTTTCCTTGATAATGGGCGTTGGCGTGGGTTTGCTGTTCTGCATGCCAAACTTTTCAAGTAACTTCTTTGTATAGGCCTGCTGGTGCAGCGTAATTTTGCCTTTTTCAGTTTTAATTTCCATACCAAGGAAGTAGCTGGCAGGTTTAGTTGTAATCTTAAACCTTCCTTTCAGTTCTTTTATAAATTCATCTGCAGCGCCGGTCGTGTTTGCTGCGACGAGTCCGTCATCGACGTAGAGGCCAATCAAGACCTTGGATCTTCCTCTAGTTCTGTAGTACAGGCATGGATCAGCTTCACTCTGTTCAAAGCCATCGTTGACTAGGAATTCAGCAATGCATGTATTCCAGCATCGTGGAGCTTGCTTCAATCCATAGAGGCTGCGTTTCAGTCTACAGACTCTCTTTGTTCCGTCTTGGTAGCCTTCAGGCTGCTTGACGTAAATTTCTTCTTCTACCGTACCATTGAGGTAGGCTGTTGCTACATCGAACTGACGTAGACTCAAGTTTTCTTTGGCGGCAATAGCAATAATTGCTCGTATGGTGCTAAGTCGGGCCACGGGACTGAACGTCTTGTCATAGTCGACGCCTTGTTGTTGGGAATACCCTTTGACAACTACTCTTGCTTTGAATTTGTCAATCGAGCCATCCGGAAGTGTTTTGACTTTGTATACCCATTTGCATGGCAGTGCTTTTCTTCCTTTGGGTAAATCCACTAAGTCCCAGGTCTCGTTTTGTCGTAGAGACTTTATTTCGCTTAGCATGGCTTCTTGCCATTTTTCTTTGTAGGGCGAGTCCAATGCCTCTTTGTAGGTCATCGGGTCCTTAGGTATGTTGTTAATTTCGGCGACAGCAGCCAATACCTGATCGTCGTACCTTTCAGGTCGTTTGATTGTTGTCCTTTCTCTTAGGTTATACCGGTTCGGTGTACCAGGGGCGGAGAACGGACGGGACTCACTGTCACTTGCAGTGCTGTCATTTTCGGTTTCATGTTCCGTTTGAGGTTCAGTTTCATGATTGTCGGGTTCAGGTACATTCTCAGCTTCGGATTCAGTATCAGATTCATGAGTGTCGTCATGTTCTATTGGATAATTTTCGACCCTTTGAGTAGAGTCTGGGGCGTTGACGATGTTTGGTTCATGTTGGATATCGTCATCCGAATCGTCAATGTCTATTTGAACTGTATTTTTATTTGAACCGGTTGAAACATGGTTGTTGTTCCGAGTATCGTTGTATGTAAAATCTATTTCGTTTTCAGGGCTTGAGTAAAAGTTGCTTTTTGTTACTCTTACATCTTTGGAAACGTATACCTTGCGTTTGGATGGAACGTAGACCCTGTATGCTTTGCTGGTGTCTGAGTAGCCAACAAATACGCCAGGAATTGCTTTCGGTGCAAATTTTGGGCCTTTATTGGGGCCTTTCTGCAGTACAAAGGCTTTTGAGCCGAAAGGATGCAGATGATGAACACAGGGCTTCCTTTTAACCCATTTTTCAAATGGCGTTATAAAGTCAATGGCACTGTTGATGCATCTGTTTGAAAGGTAGTTAGCAGTGTTAATTGCTTCTGCCCATAGGTGCATTGGTGCTTTGGCGTCAATAAGCATAGCTCTGGCTTTCTCAACAAGCGTCCTGTTTTTGCGTTCAGCAATGCCGTTTTGGTGTGGCGTATAGGGTGCAGATAGGCGTCGCCTGATCCCATTATTCTTTAAATAGGCATCAAATTTGTCGTTGACATATTCTGTGCCATTATCCGTTTGCAGGTGTTTTATTTGGTTTCCCGTAAATTTTTCCATTTCTTGTTTATACTGTTTGAAGTGTTCAAGCACTTCCGATTTCTTTTTCATAGGGTACACGCGAGAGTATCTGGTGTAATCATCAATAAAAGTGACGAAATATTTGTTTTTTCCATTTGATGGAGTGATCGGACCACATACGTCGCTGTGTACAATCTCCAGGCGTTCAGTTGTCCTTGGAGTTGTTCTTTTTGGAGGACTTGGAACTCGAGTAATTTTCGATTGAATGCATACGTCACATTCTGGCAAAGTCTCGTTTTTGTTGAAGTCGAGTCCAATCATTCTCTCGTTGTTGAGGGCAAGGTGTAGGTCTTTTTCATTCATATGACCAAGCTTCCTGTGCCAGTTTTGTATGGAGTTTTGCTTTATGGTTTGTGGTTGCGTTGAAGGAGTTATAATATCATCTATCGCTGCATTGCATTCTTCAGCTTTTAGCGATTTGATATAGTATAGTCCATTTTTGTCAGATTTTTCCGCAATCATAAGCAGTATTCCATTTTTGTTGTAAACCAACCCAACGTTGTCATAGAACGTTGCTCTAGCTCCATTTTTAGTCATTCTAGATAAGGAGAGGAGATTTTTGCATAGGTCAGGAACGTACAGCGCGTTTTCGAGGTGAATCTTTCTGTTTTCACTTGAAAGTGTGACTCTTCCTTCTCCTTCGATATCAGAAGAAAAGTTTTTCGATGCAAACTGTAGTTTTCTTGACGTTTTCTTCATATTTTGAAAATATTCCGAGTGGAAAGTCATGTGGGACGTACATCCACTGTCGAGTACCCATCTGTCATCAACGTCGTTGTTATCTGAAGATAGGAAGCATTCCTCACTGAGTAGACATTCCTCGGCGTAGGGGGATTGTTCAGTGTTTGGTTCTTCAGCGTAAAGACATAAGAAGGCACTGTCACAAGCTTTAGGGCTTGGTTTTTTCTTGTTGTTTGTCTTCCAGCAATTGGAACATATTTTGTGGTTCCTTTTCTGAAAGATTTTGTTTCCCGTCTTCTTGCATATTTTGCAGATAGCGAGAAGTGCATCTTCTGTCTCTGAACGTTGACTCGAGGTCCCGATGTTCGTGTTGTTGTGGCGAGCGTCGTATTCGTCGATAATTTTTTGTTTGAGCTCGTCCGGTTTTGGCAGGGTGTCTCTTGTTTCAATGGCCACACGAAAGTTTTCGTATTCCGACGACAGGCTGTACAACATGATTATTGTCACCAGGTCCTCATTTATGGCTACGTCCATTTCGTTGAGTTTGTCGACAATGTCCATAAAATTGCGGAGATGTTCGCGGATGTCGCTGCCTTCGTCTAGTTTTGAGAGTATGAGCCTTTTTAAGAGTGCTGCCTTTTTAGCAGGGCCTTTGCTTGCATATATGGTTTTTAGTTTCTCCCATAGTGCGTTTGCCGTTGCGCATTTTTTGATGTCTTTTAGTTGGGAAGGGGCGATTATTAAGATGAGTTCGCATCTCGCTTCTCTGTCCCCTTGTTTCTCCTCTGCAGTCGCCTCATTTGCAAGAGGGGTCTCAATATACTGCCACAGTTTGTTTTTTGTCAGCAGGGCTTCTGCCTGTATTACCCAGGTGTCATAGTTATCAGAGTTGAGTGGATCGATATTGTATTTGGGCATTTTCGTTGGTACTGGTTCGGTACGATTTTTTGTTTTGCCACGAAAGTATTTTGTTCAAACTCTAGCGATCTTTAGATCTTATTTACATTCTGCTACCATTTTAACTATTGTGGTATCTGGGTATACAATAAACAAATATAAACTGGACAATGTTGGTTTAATTGTAGTTTAGATACAATTCATATATTTATAATATTGAGACACAGAAAAAGTAATGTCACGAGTCAACAACAAGTTGACATGTGTCGTTGCTAGGGTGCACCACAGACAGTAACCATAGAGGCTAGGTACTATCCTCTTTACATTAAGCCTTTCCAACGTGGGTAAAAGGGACTTCCCGATATGTGCCCGCAACCTCGGCCCGCAACTATCAACTAAAAGCACTTCTCCAAACATTAGTAGCTTGTGGTGCCTCTGGCAAACGTAGACAAAAAAGTCGCCTGAGTACACAGGGTCTAAAAAAATCTTTTGTCTTTGGTTCTTATAGTGTCGCACCTTCCCACTGGTGAGTGAGTTCGATGGTTAGAGAATGAATCAGGTTTATATTCAGGCTGTGCCTCCGCTGCCGGAACCGGCACCCGGGACAGCTGCCGGAACCGGCACCCGAGACAGCCGGGACAGTTGCCGGAACCGGCACCCGGGACAGCTGCCGGTACCGGCATCCGGAACAGATACCGAAACCCGCCGTTGCCATATAAAGTTGGGACTTAGAACAAATTTCGACCTTTAGGTCTCCATGATTGATTACAAGTCACTTGTTACTTTGTTACTTGCATAGTTACAAGTTGTTACAAGTAACTAGTAACTATGCAAGTGCGTGCATGTATGTGACTTGTAACCATGCATAGTTACAAGTCACTTGCATAGTTATACTTCACTTGCATAGTTTCAAGTCACTTGCATAATTACAAGTCACCTGCACAGTTATAAGTCACTTGCATAGTTTCAATACAAGGCACTTGCATAGTTACAAGTCACTTGTAAATTGTGCAAGTGATTTGAAACTATGCTAGTGACTTGTGACTGTGCCAGTGACTTGTAACTGTGCCAGTGACTTGTGACTGTGCCAGTGACTTGTAACTGTGCCAGTGACTTGTAACTGTGCCAGTGACTTGTAACTGTGCCAGTGACTTGTAACTGTGCCAGTGACTTGTAACTGTGCAAGTAACTTGTAACTGTGTAAGTGCCTTGTAACTGTGCAAGTGACTTGTAACTTTGTAAGTATGTAAGCGACTTGTTTGTAACTGTGCATGTGATTTGTAACTATGCATGCGACTAGTAACTGTGCCAGTGACTTGTAACTGTGCTAGTGACTTGTAACTGTGCAAGTGACTTGTTTGTAACTGTGTAAGTGACTTGTAACTACACAAGTAACTTGTAACTGTATAAGTAACTTGTATCCTTAGAGTATACAGGGTGTAAGGGACGGTGTACCGAAAACTTTGCAGGCATGATCAGACCATAAAACTGAACAACTTTTCATGGTCTGAGCACGCCTGCAAAGTTTTCGTTACACCGTCCCTAACACCCCGTATAGGGTTACATTTAATTAAGTACAAATCTCTTAAGTTTGTGATCTACTCACAAAACTAAACAACTTTTATTTCACACATAATAACATAAACACAAACAACCGCTTGAAAACCACTGCAAGAACACCCAACTATAGACTATCAAAAGTTTTTAAAATATAACCATAGAGCATTATTTTTTTTCTCGGTTCCCGTCCCGAGTATTTTTGGGAACCGGTTCCGGCAGCGGAGGCACAGCCTTTATATTCAACTAGCTTTCCGCCCGCAGTTTCACTCGCGGTTGTTGAATTTGAAATTTTGCCCACTACTACACATGCTGTTGATCGCAGCGCCTTTCGAAACGCAACTCAAATAATAGTTGTTATGAATGGAGTTAAACTACTCGAAAACAGATGGCGCCACTACTTCACTTCATTTTCAAGTTGAGGGATTGAAAAATCCCTTATATCTTGAAAAATACGCCCTTTAAGTTAAAACGGGAACTTTCTTGTTCGAGGCGGGATAAAGGGCTATTGCACTATATAAGGTCCTATTAAATTCAGTGCAAATCTTTTAAGGGCATGCGTAAATATGTATAAGAAAAACATCTAAGGCATTTTAAAAAAAAATTACACACTAGATTTTTTTTTTTTCATTTTCAAACAAACTTTGTAAATAATTATGTGAACACCCTTTGACTGACCCGACTGACGTTCCACCACGTAGACAGGATTCACCTACACGGCACGCATACTAACAACAAACCAATCACAGCACCTTTTTTCGGCGCGTAATTTAAATTCATCGATGTGTGTGTTTCTAGGACAAACAGGGTGCACTTTTTTCATTTTGTTTTTTTTAGTTAAATGCGAAAACTAGCGTGTAGATTTCTTTAAAAATTTGTCAAGTACATGCTTATAATTTTATTTGATCTGCCCCTAAAATATTTGCAGTGAATTTAATAGGACCTTATATAAGTCCCTTTATCGTACCGGGAATCCTTTTTAAGTTATATCGGCACGCACATTTTATCAACTTAGTTTTATTATATATAATGATTATAAATCACTCAATATTTTTAAACCGCTTTTCAGCGATTTTTTTAAACTTTTTATGATAGTTTTTACTTAATTTTATTCATGCTAACTTCATAAAAAACATATTTCATTTTGAGTGAGTCAGCTCACTGAATCACTAAGGTCTAGCGCGCACTGATGACTTTTGTCAGCATGACAAAAAAGTTTTTGTCGCTGTCACGTCACGCCTCCAAAGCGAGGTGCGCTCACGAAAGGTGACAGTGACAATTTTTCTTTTGAAAAGCGTCATTTGTCGAAATGGATTTCGAAGAGACGGTCGTCATCTGTGAGCTTATGAGACGGAAATTTAAAAGAGAAAAAAAGCGAAAAGAATACTGGATACTTAAACGACTGATTTTATCTCATGCTTTAATTTTCAAATTAGAATCTGAATACTCTTTCAACTTTTTATCTTAAAGTAAGGCTCTTTTTTCAACTTTTTCAATAAGGAAATCATTATCTATTATCCTCTTCATGCACTTTGACGTTTTGCGTAGACGTTGACGCCATTTTGCGTTCGCTAAAGACGACGGTCCGAATGCAAATGGTGGAAGAACCACGTGTTGAGTGAAAATTTTGTTGCCCGTGCGCGCGCTGCTATAAGAACCTAGCAGCGCGGTGACAGTTTCGTCACGGGCTTGTCCGCTGGTCGGCGGACAAAAATGTCACCCAATTGTCACGTCGTAACGTGCGTGCACCTCCATACATATTCATAGACTTGATGTGAGTGACGAAACAGTCACGGTGACAAAAGTCACCAGTGCGCGCTAGGCCTAACACATCACTAATACGTCACAAGCATCGACACACACAATCTCACATTCATCGTCAACGCACACAGACCACACAGAGACGAGACAAAAAACTAGGAGTGAAAGAGTGTTTGATTTATCCATTTGCTTGGAAAAATTGAGTAGTTAGTTTATTTTAGATTATTTCCTTTAGTTGCCTAGCGTTATTTTAACCCGGACTCACCATGTCGTCCGTTTGCTGTGGAAGTAAGAAGCAGAAACTCAATAATTCCTACAACTCAAACATCGAGCGACCTTTGAATGGGTATACGGAGTCAGTGGCTATTCCTGATATGTGCTACTTCTGCTTCGACGTGTTGTACAGCCAGCTGAACAGTATGGAGCCCCCCCAAACGCCAAACTTCACGAATGATGCATAGTAAGTGCTGCCTACTTTGTGGCTGTGCACCTTTGTTGGGAGGTCAAATGCTTTGTTCATGTACTCAAGTCTTTTGTCTGAATCAGGTCGTTGTAGCAACCCAAACATTCCATGCGTCGTATTTATATTTCATCTGTGTAAAATTTCAGTAAACATTGATTTGTATTTTTTTTTTGGTAAAATAAAAAATAAATATAGGCTTTCATTGTTATTGTGTTCTCATCATTCTTTAATTTATGCAAACGAAAGTGTTTTACGCGCTGCGCGTACGGGTAGAAGGCACTGTTAAGATGACACCCACACACATTTATTCTTTCGTAATCTTACATTATTCAATGATGCTGTTCTAGTTTCTAGCAGTTTATAATAATTTAGGTAAATAAAATTAATTACATTAGTTCTTACTTAAAAGGTTGCAATTGAACATATTGTTACTCAGCTGTCTCAGAATGGGAGTTAATGTATTTACGAGAAAGTGTATATTTTATGATTTGCTTCTGTAAATTGTTGGAAATACAGGGGGAAGCCAAGTCTGCTCAAACATGCACCAACAACCGAGCAAAGTCTCCAAGCAGGATTGCTACACTTCTGTCTGATGCCTACCATGGTCAGTGACAGAACTAAAGGATTTATCCGCCTAGCTTATCTAGCTTCAGAGGGTTTGTTCGGGTTATTGAAACATAAGAAGAATAGGGTGTTTTATGATGCCATATTATACACAGTCTGAAAACAGTGCAGCAATACATACCTTGAATTGAACAATATTTTGGCCAGTTTTAAAACTGTGCAGACCTCACTAGGTTTGGCTTGTCAGACTGTTGGAGATTTGTCTTATGTGATAGAGGGGTGATTTTATCCAGAGTGTCTCAGAACTAAATGTCAAGCTTAAACTGGGTGACAGAAATGATTGTAAATATCATGAGAAACATGAAAAAAAAAATTATCACATGCTCAAAATTCTCTGCATTTAAGAAGCCTAGGAAATTGGCCAAACTGTAACTATTTTTCGGTTATTGTAATTAAAGTTTCGATTTAGGTTAACCATAATAACCAAAAATGGTTACTGTTTAACCAATTTTTTTTTAAACCAATTTTACCCAACATGACAAAAATTATAACATGCTGTTTTGCATGTTATAATTTTTGTCATGTTGGGTACAATCAATCTTGTCACCCTGTTTCAGCTTGTCATTGAGTTCTGGAACACTCTGTATATTTCATAGTTCAATTTTACAATATTTAGCATAGGAAATAAACACAGTTTCCAACAACTGCTGTCTCATCAAAAATAATTAAATTAATGTAATATTTTAGAATGGTATTTTAATAAAAAAAATATGCAGGGAGCTTCATTTACAAAATAATTACAATGCATATTTAGAAACAAATCTTTCCTAATCAATGACTGTATGAAGATTCCTTGTTAGCAGCCATTTAATAAACCCTAAACTACGGAGTAAGAACATAGAAACAACTTTAATAAATATGCCAGTCGCAATTCTATCTTTATATTAGTGTTACATTTCAGCCCCCTGTTTGTGACTTGGAAGATTGGCAAGGAGCACCGCCTTAGAGGCTGTATTGGAACATTTAATGCCATGCATTTACATTCAGGTAAAAAGCAAACAAATAAAAACTTTTATTTTCTATAATTATCTTAAGTAGCATGTTAACCTAACCACTTTGACAACATGGTTAATTTCAGTAAATGTGTTGTAGATGGGTAGTTATCTTGTATTGACTTAATTTATGGCAAATGAGACCCTGGCTGATGATGACTCAGCTTGACTAAGAACTTTATATTGTGAACAGTAATCCCAAAATATCGTAAGGTCTAATTGCGAAAGTAGCACTTTCAAATTTCACAAGTTTCCTAGAAACGAAATAATTGTTTATTTACTTTATTCAAACCACTTGTACTTGTTTAGAATTATTACTTTTTAATTAAACCGCTTGTTCTTGTTAGACAAATTTTATAGTGGGGTGAAACAAGTACAGGTGGTTTACATAAAAAATAAATAAACATATCATCAAGTGCCGACAATCCCAAGTATTAACTAAATATATATTTTTTCCTTGGCAGGTCTCCGCGAGTACGCAATAACGTCGGCACTAAAGGACTCGCGGTTCTCGCCGATCACGCGCGAGGAGGTGCCGCGGCTGACGGTGTCCGTGTCCATCCTGCAGCACTTCGAGGACGCAGAACACTACCTCGACTGGAAGCTGGGCACGCACGGCATCCGCATCGAGTTCCTGTCCGAGAGGGGCTCCAAGCGCACTGCAACCTACTTACCTCAAGTCGCCACTGAGCAAGGTATATTGCTCGACCGTCTGAATAGGCCGATCTCAAATTACCCTTTATAAAAAAACTGAAGCTTTTTTTTTACTTAATTGTTACCTATAGTTGCGTGAGGCAATGACAAACACAGGATTTTTTTTAATGCTGCCCCATTTTCAATCTGCGTAGTCTCAGAAGTCCCAAAGTGGAATTCCTAATGTAAATTGAAGTTATTTTAAATGATACTAAATTTAAAGTAACTTGTCTTGTTCGTGTTTTTTTAAGTTGTTCTTTTCACATGTGCTTCACAGGTTGGGACCAAATCCAAACAATCGACTCGTTGCTCAGAAAGGGCGGGTACAAGGCGGCAATCACGGCCGAGCTGCGGCGGAGCATCAAACTCACGCGCTACCAGTCCGAGGAGATCTCCGCCTCCTACAGCGAGTACATCAGCCAGCGCTGCTAGCGAATGCCTTATCCCTCCCTCCTGCTGGCACCGCGCCACCAAGGATACCACAGTTGGAACAGTTGGCGAAGTGGCTACGAATATTGTGTTAGTTCTAGCTATAACTTAGGCTATAAGTGTACGTATAGTGTCCCGAATCACTCGCGAAGTGCGCCGCTCAGGCCGGTCTGGAACGCGAATGTAAGTATGACGAGTCAGAATTATGTTCAAAGTGATGCGAGCTCGAATAGAGAAAGATGTTTCGTGAAGATCGTTTAAGGTTAGTAATTATCACTGCCAACTTATTGTACATTCCGTACGAAACGCGAACGGTGCCATCTTAAAACAATGAAAATTATCTATCTTGCTTGTACTTTAATGTTTCATCATCAGTGACCTATAGATTAAATAAACTAGTGTAAAACTATTCGCGGGGGTCATTTAGTTGCTACATTATGTCTAGAGTGTCAATTTCATATTGCAACCCTCTCCACACTTTGATCAGAATTTTGACTTAATTATTTTTTGAAGTGTCTCGCACATTCAATGGCAATGTACCTTACAGATATTATTCATACATGTACAAAGTGTTACTATTTTTTTTTATTACAATGCAAAAGCTGTTGTTACTTTATCAGAAGAAAAACTAATGCCTAAGGGCCCTTTTCCTGTCATGCGTATTTTCGCACGCGCGCGGATCTGGTCCGCATGCGGGCCGCACGCATCGTATCTTTTGATACATGTTTTTCCTATCATGCGGCTAGCACGCGCGCGGAACGCGGATTGACGCAAACGAAATCCCTGTCCTGCGTGTGACCAGGAGCGTGCTATCATCCGCATGCGGACCAGATCCGCGCGCGTGCGAAAATACGCATGACAGGAAAAGGGCCCTAAGGCGCGTAACGGTTCGCGTGCTAAGTTGACATTACTCGCAAGTGGTGCAGATGAAATGAGTGAACATCGTACCGCTCGCATTGATAATACGTCACGCAGCGAAGGACCTTATTATATCAGTTTTAAGTCCCGTATTCATTTGGAAACATTTGTTGCGCGATAATGTTTCATAACAACTTCACGATTAAAGGCGCGCAGTCATTTGGAATCATTGCGAGAACATTTCATGCGCGAAATTGTTTCGCAACAACTTCACAAGTGTTTCACGTTGCCGCGAATCACTTGTAAAGTTGTTGCCAAACAATGTCGCTATCGCGAAAAAGAAATTGTCCATTTGTCTGTTGGGCCTTTGTTTTTTAATTCTTTTCAGCCCCCAAAATAATCTAAATGAAAGATTAGATAGATATGATACTTGCTGTATCTGAAAACATATTGTTATTAAAACTAGTAATACTAAGGTCATGTTACATGTTTTATCCTAGGGTTAATATTGCCAATGATTGTACTAAGATCACTAGGGTAATATAGGATTGCCCATGCTTCCATATTTTAATCTTAATAATATAATATAATAATGTTGACATCGTATAAAGATCTCAAATGAGTCGTTCGATTCTATCGAACTAAATTTCAAAAGGACTGCGCTAAAACTTTAAGGCCATTTATGGGAAATTTTCTATGAATTCTCAAGTGTCTTGTAGAGGGCGCTGAGCCAAGTTGCAATAACGTTTCTTTGCACAAAATGTCTGTACCACTTTTAAAAATAACTTTTTATTTTGTGTTTTTTAAATTTTCTCCATGCTCTTATTAATTTTCTGTTTATTAAATTGAATGACACATAATATAATAACAAGATGACTTTATTTCGTAACAAATCGAATAGTTACGAACACAACGTGAAACGGAACGTGACAAAAGCCGTCAGCTATATTGAATTTTGCTGATTGGTTGGTATAACGTCAAATTACAACTAAGCACTACGCCCTCATGTGTGACATTAAAGCATTGACCCAGAACTGTCAATAGAAAGTTTCCCATTGCATTCAAGATCCAACTTTTCTTCAAAGTCGGTGCTTGGGCCTTAAATGTACGTACTTATTCTACGCTATTCTATTCACCTATGGTTAGTGCAGTCCTGACCTTGCTTACAATTTAGCAGAGACTGTTGTCTCATAAGTAATCTATTAATTGAGTGTCGTCAAATGACAATAGAATTGTTCTAATTTTAGATTGTTTTCTTCTAAATCTAAATGAGAAAATAACTATGATAAAATTTGTAAAAAAAATATGAAAATATGAAACAACAAAAAAATACGAATTGTAATTTAAGATTTTATTTGTTGTAGATTAAGTCGTATTTTAATCGGTACGGTTATGATAATATGATGTTATTGGAAATGAAGAGAACTATTACTAAAGTATCTGAGAGAATTAGATCAGAAGATATTGTCCACTTTCCCGAATCTTATATTCCTTTACTCTTTGTTTATGTTGTCCACTAAGTATGTTTCAAAAGTTACACTAAGATTATAACAACTGAAATGTAACTAACTACATTAAAAACTTTACTTTAGTGCAAGCCGCAATCGCCCCATGTAGTGGAAAGCTAGACTAGGCATGTTATAAAATAGTACATAACATAATTGTGATTTTATGAAACTAGACGCGCATGATTCATAGACACGGGCCAAAGAAAAGAGTTTAAAGTTGGTTGTTTCCAAATAAATCAAAGTGCTCTTACAATCAGTAATAAATGGAGTGAATTTTGAAAGAAATAAATAGCGATAAACGAAGTTAAATACAAATACCTCTAAAATGAATACCATTTTATCCTTGTGTTAGGTATAAAAACGTGCAAAATTTTCCATCGAATTGTCGCTGGGAAAAATATCCCGACAGATGGAGCCCTCTCGTTATAGTGGCCAAGATACACTTCAGCCGAAGCCGAAATTGATGACAAGATAAATTAACCAATCTTAAAAAAATAAATCTCAAGCGGTTTGAAAATAATGTGCATTTAAGATAAACCTAGAGGATTGGTCAAAATGTAACCATTTTTCGGCTTTTGTGGTCAACTTTTAGTCTAAAGTTTAAATGAACAAAAATAATAAAAGTTAACCACAATAACCGAAAAATAGTTACAGTTTGACCAAATTTCCAGGTTTTTAAAAAGCCCAGAAATTTTAAACTTCACAGGATAGTTTTTTTTTTATTTATTTTCCCATGTTGGTTGCAATGAATCCTGTCACCCCGTTTTGGATTGACGTTGAGTTCTGGGACACCCTGTATTTTTATGTTGAACAGAGTTATCGAACAATATGCAACAGGGTATTTATCGAATGCAAGATTCCACAACTTGGCAGGAACGGCACTAAATTAGATTTTGGAAGATGTTTACTTAAAAGTTTAAGTAACATTAAATAAAAATATTTAATAATCCTGTTTAAGTTATTTTATGTATGTGACACTTTATGTAAAAGTAATCTTATTTGTAATTGATTTAATTTATTTCCTTGTCAGATTATATTATGTATTGCTCTTGATCCTGTCAGATATGATTCCAATCTATACAGGGAGTAACAGAAAGGGTATAACAAGCCGAAAGGAGGTCAAGGTACTCATGAAATTTTTTTTTCATATTTCGTCTTATGTTTCATGGGGGAAGTTGTTCAGTTTCATGAGTTCCTTGACGTCGTTTCGGCTTGTTATACCCTTTCCGTTACTCCCGGTATAAAAGAACATGACATTTACAGGCCACTTCACGATTTTGCCCTATGCTATATATAGCACATCAGAAATGTGTAGAAGAAGAATACTTTTTTAAATTGCTTTACCATCTATAATTCGTTGGCTTTACCATAAAAGTTGACAGAGTTTCATGTCTCTTTTTTCGAAAGTAACCTCGACAGAAGAAGTAGGATGTGCTGTATGTACTTACCTGTACAAATTAATTATGGAATTTGTTTGCCAGAGTTGAGACCGACCAATCGAGACAAATCTAATATTGTATTTTTTTAAAGCAATTAGGAATGTTATTTTTATTTCCGTACTACGTTCAAAGTTCGATAATTTTTCAAATTGTTTCGCAAGGTTTACGAAAGGTGTAAATAAAGGGCAGTTGCATGTGTTCAATCCTAGAAAATGTGTTTCTCTGAAAGTTGTGTGCATAGTTTGTTGTCCGTTTTTGTAATTCATTAACTAATATTAATATAGATCTATTTGAATGATAAATGATGTGTAATTTATTTTTCAATACATTGTAATTTTTGAATATCTGCATTAAAAGTTTTGGTAATTTAATGAGAGCCATCTGTCGACAATTTTAGAAAGCTTCCTTGTCTCACTTGTTCTATGGAACAAATGAAACTTACCAAAAAGAAAACAATGTTCAGTCAATAACAATAATTTATTTACAAACTACACCTACTTTTATATACATTAAAAAAAACTAATTTGCACCATCCTGTTCTGCTAGGAGTTTGTTTTCTATTTCCATTAATTTTGTCCTTAAAACAACATTGTTTTTCATTTCATAATATGTGAGGAATGAAACTGCAGCCACTTGAAATGCTGTGAGGTAAGCAAGTGTACCATTGAATGGTCTGGTTATTTTCCTCAGGAAGTTGAACATCACTTTGGGACCATCTGATAAGTCTGGTATTCTGTATGTGCTGTATCTGTTTGCAAACTGCAACAAGAAATTACATAAATTAAACATTTCTTATACCAGGATATTTTCTTTACAGTTCCTAGTTACTTGGGGAACCCTAGTTATGAGTGATACTTACCATAAGACTTGAAGCAGGGCCAAGCACCATTGGGTACGCAACTCCAAGTGCCATCTGCAAGGCTGTTGACTTCACCTCATAGCACACCGGACAGACATCATTCTTCATCAGTAACATCTGTGTTGATATTAGCTGTAAAATGCCACAATTGATTTTTATTTCATTCTATTTTAAATAAGTATTTGTTGTTATATCAACAACAGTAAGTAACACATATTATGTGAAAATTTCAACTGTCTATTACCATTCATGAGATACAAACATGTTTTTTGTAAGGGGGTGCCCTTAATTAATTTTTTATTTTTTTTATTTTTAGCATTAGTTGTTATAGTGGCAACAGAAATAGGACATTTGTGAAAATTTCAACTCTCTAATTAAAATGATTATTTATTTATTTTTATTTTATTTTATTTATTTAGGAAAACCAACAGCTATATATACAGGAACACTTATAACTAATACAGGTTTTCACTAATACATAGGTTTGTGATACCTACAGATTGACAGACAGGGCTCCGTTTTCACTCTTTGGGTATGGCATCCTTTAAAAGCTAATTTAGACTGGTCGACAGATGTATAACTTACATGTCTATGAAAAAGGGCCGTCAGCAGGCCAGGCATGACAGAAATTGGTATAACAGAGGACAAGTACCCATAGGTACCAAGCTTCAGTTTGAATCTGTAGTGTTTGTTGATCAGCATGCCAGAGATGGCACTCAACCCTCCGAGGATGGCTGGCGTATACCGCAGAGCCCAACTGAAATAGATAATCTTATAATTTTGGTACTAGCACATAAGGTGTAAAAAAATCGACTACAAATATTTTATGGGGTGAACCAGCCCATTTTGATCCTGCGGATTTTTGAAAGAAATGGAAAAAGTGGCTGATATACAACAACTTTTGACTACAAAGTTTTTGTCGGGGTCCCTGGATTTGTCTGTGGGGTAGGGACTCACAGCCCCTTTAACTGGACCAGAACAGCTTTCTTCATTTGTATGGCAGCCCCAAAGTGCACTCCAATCGAGAAATTTATTTTGCAAGTCACAGTCTTCGCACACTGAACTTCTACTCACCGACAGTATTTTTAGACAATATTATACGTGCAGGATAACCTAACTTTCTGAATAAACTCTCATAGTCCAATTATGACTGAATAAATCTACTTATTGGCTAGACAAATCGAAATACTTTGTACTTACGTATCAGAAGTGTTCTCCCAATTGGTAACGATGTCCCAAACGTAGGAAGTAGCCTCTAGTTCATCCATGACCACCGCATCCTTCGGAACTTCTTTAGCTTTCATCAGAGCCATGTTTGGAAGGGATATAACACTTCTTTATATCAACAATAAAATTCTGACGATATTTTAACTCATAATTTCCATTATATCGTTATTGTACAAATATTGTTACTGTTTATTTTGCTTCTAATCACACTTTAACCACATAACCTCTATTTGATAACTGTCAGCAACTGTCAAAAACAGCTGAGAAAGATTTTTTATGACAGGACGGTACAGACGGGCGACAAGCTCGTTATAACGCGTTATTTGTTAGACCAGTACGGCTAGCTTTTCGTGTTTCAAAAATATTAAAGTCGATGATTTTTTGCTCATAGTTTCTGGACCATTCATTGATCCCAATTTATTAATTTGTGCCATTTTAGGTGTGAGGAAACATACTTTCGTTATCAGTGGAAAAGCGACTCAAACAAGATTTTTACACGGTGCTATCTGTCACAGAGACAATACTGGTAAACTTTCTAATATTTTTCTGTAGGTACCTACATACTTAAAAAATAATTTAATTAATGAGCTGCCATACATTGAATCGAAAATTTACGGGAGCGTAAAAAATGGCACAAAAATAAATATGTGCTTTATAGACACAAATTGCACAATCGTACAAAAAATAAGCGACTTTAGAATTTTTGTAAGTTACACCCTCAAATAATGCCAGCCGTACCGGACTATTGTATGGCAGACGTGCGATTACGTACTGGCCTCGATTCTGACTGGACAATTTGATCATCATTTCCTATTTTGTTACCAGTGGCCAGCCGATGTGGCGCAGTGGTTAGTATGCCTGCCTGCCACGCAAAGGTTCCGGGTTGGTTGATATTTATCACTTTGTGAATTTGTTCCCAGTCTGGTTAGGACGTTGCAGGCTGAACCACCTGATTGTCCGCAAGTAAGATGGTTCCGTGCTTCGGATGGGTACGTTAAGCCGTCGGTCCCAGTTGCTGTCTATGATGGCGGTCGTTACACAACCATGTCAGAGGCCTGCTACAGAGCCGTGTGGTGCCGGCAGAGTAGAATAGCACCACCCCCTCTCTTCCCGTGGGGGTCGTAAGAGGCGACCGAGGGATAAACCCGACCCAAACAGCCAAGGCCAACCGTATGGTGGCGGTTAATCCACCACAAAAGCATTCCCAAGGAGGGTTGACGTCTGGTAGGCGGCCGGTCGTAAAATTCAGCCAAATTGTTTTGCAACACGATTTTGTGTTCAACGAAACGTGTTGCGCCGACCCCAAGTAATTGGGATAAGGGCAGGAAGATGATGATGTCAGAGGCCTGCTACTTGCAGTAGGCCGTTGAAAACTCTGACACCAGGGTTCATCGGGTCGTTGAACGACTCGGTGCCCCACACGAAAAGAAAAAGACAAGTGGCTTTCCGGTACTCGGCTCAATATCTGTCGACTATCATCGAGACTATCATAGTACCATAATGGTCGGCATAGTGGCGCGGCGGTAATACCATCTACAATAGCATTCCTAATAGAGATGGGCCGAATATTCAGTTTATGTTCGGTATTCGGCATGTTCGGCACATTTACCGAATATTCGGTTTCGGCCGAATGTTCGGTGAACTTCGCCGAATATTTGGCCGAATAAAAACGTATCCTTTTTGTATGTATTGCACTCTAAATTTGTATGTCAAGACATGCAATGAATCAGTTTTATATTAATTTGTTGTCAATGTTTCCAATCTAAAAAGTTAGAGGGGTAAAGAGCGGAGTGGTCTGATGCTATTCAGCGCGTAATTCGTGAACAAGTGACAATCATAATTATATTATTTTATATGGAAATCGATTCCTGCCGAATTATTCGGCCGAATATTCGGTTCGGCAAACTTTTTACCGAATGTTTGGCCGAATATTCGGATTCGGTGAAACCTATGTTCGGCCCATCGCTAATTCCTAAACAGGGTTGACGTCAGGCAGGTGGCTGGTGTGCGGCCGGTCATAAAACATTGCCAAAGACTCGAACTATTTGAGATAAGTGCAAGCTAATTAGAGAATAGGTAGGTTTAAATTATACGTGACCTAAGGCTGTGTGTAGATGATGGATAGACGAAAACATGAGATCGTGACTTTTCTAGGCGCCGTGTGATGCCGTGTTATAGCATCACACCAATTCTAGCCGTGGGTGTCGTAATAAGCGACTAGGGATAATCATCTAGGGGACGGGCAGCAGCGTCCCTTGTAAACGCCACATCATGAACTGCGCTCGCCAACCCGCCTGCCAAGCGTGGTGAGTATGGCAATGCCCTCTGATGGGGGAGGCCCATATTCAGCAGTGGTCTGTTGTGGCTATTATGGTGATTATCTTCTAATAAGCTATCTAGCTATCTTCGCATAATCCTACCCAAAGGTTGCCTGGAAGAAATTGCTACGCTAGCAATAAGGCCGCCTGTGTTGTACTTTGTCTTTTCATTTGTTACATTGTTTTTTATTTTTTGTTTCTTGTACATTAAACCATATTTGTATTTGTATTGTATTGTATTGTGATTATGGTTATGGTATGGGCTTTACGTCCTACAGTGTCTATTGATCTAGGTTAATGAAATAATAAAGTATGTATTATGTTATCCCTAATTTAATCACGTTTCACTTAAAAATAGACTTAAATACTAGAAAGCTCAGACAAAAATATACGGGGTGTTAGGGACGGTGGTGTAACGAAAACTTTGCAGGCGTGCTCAGACCATGAAACTGAACAACTTTTACTATGGAGCCAATGGTGGGAAACGAAAAAAAATTTTCGCTCTCCCATACAAAGTCAGGCAGCTGATCGTGAATTTTGTATGGGAGGTCAGAAATTTTTTTTCGTTTCCCACCATTGGCTCCATAGTAAAAGTTGTTCAGTTTGATGGTCTGATCATGCCTGCAAAGTTTTCGGTACACCGTCCCTAACACCCTGTATTTTTATAAAATATAAGTACTTTGTGCTTATTATTAGACAATAGAAATAAATGCAATTAAATTTATATTTTTTTTGTTATGACTAGTAGTACAATTATAACTCCTACCTATACAATTTTTTACAATTTAATGTAATTATGCTACCTACATTAATAATTAATTACAACTAATTCACTTGTATCATAATAATCCCTGTGATGTTGTAAGTTTTTCTTTTTTTTCTTTCATACCTATTTTTATTATTTACACAGGGCTTTATAATATTGCGCTATTATAAATCTTCAATCTCATAATTGAAGTTTATGCAATTGCCTTATAATAAGAGGCTTTAGGATGTGAGTGTCTGTTTATCACACGAGGCGCAGCCGAGTGTGATAATAGTTTGACACGAGCATTCTAAAGCCTAATTATATTGCAATTGCATACACTATTTTATCTACACTTTACAAGAAAAACTATGAAAAATAATTCATACCTCCGCACTTCACTATGGCGATTGCAAGCATATCCACTGAACCAACAACTGAACGACTTTTATACATAAGTAACTTTTTAACTAAACGTTAAAATGGAAGCTCATAAAAACGGAACAACTTTTAAAATTAAAAAGCATTAATCGGTAAATTTTAATTCGGAAAATGATTTGAAGCAAAGATTTAATAATAAATATGTCCTCATAATTTCAAGTGTCGTCCCATTCTTTGATTGTGTCGTGACATTTGTTTTTTTTTTATTATCTTACTGCTAAATGTCGATATCATAAAGTCAGAAAAAAGTACTTTATGACATCGACATTTTACTTTATGATATCGACATTTTTTTTTAAAGGCTGAATGGCTGTAAAGCAGTTGCTTATACATTTGCTTTCGAATTTGTAATAGGAACATTATGTATGAAGTGTAGATAAAAAATAATGTTGAAACCGTTTTGTTTGCTTCTTTAAGTAGCCATACATATAACTTCCTAATCAGTTGTGGGGTAGGCAGAGCGTTAACGGCTGTAAAAATACGACTGCTTTCGTCTCGACTTACAAATATTTGAGGGCCGTTACTTGAGTAGCAGGTTGTCAGTTTTAAGTAAGTACTTAAACAAATAAATAGTTTGGCAATCGCATCTCGATAAGCACATTTATGTTCATAAATGCGTTGAGAAGTGATTGTGGCTTGAGAGACCAAACCCATACTCAAAACCCTTTCTTTCTCCATGCTCAAAACCATGTGAGTTTCGGAAAGGATTGACTGACGTAAGGCTCATATTAAACTGGCGTTTTGCGAGCGGATACGGAGCCTACTGGTTTGGCGAATCTAAGACGCTATCTTCACGCGAAACGTAAGATGACATCTGTCAGATAAGTGATCGTCGGCCGTCATTGATGCGACGTCACGTGTACTATAGACGCCGGCGGCGTCTCCTCTGTTTCATTCAAAAAAATTGCAAAATGTCCAGTTAATGTTCCTGACTTGAAAATTACCAGTTTGCAAAAGTACAATTAGCGAAAGTAAGGTGTGAGTTCAGACCATGAAAGTGAACTACTTTCCCCAAAACACATTGGTCAGTGACCCAGTATTTCATGTAAACTGAATTTATTGCAAACTGGACATTTTGCAAACTGAACATTTTGCAAACTGGACATTATGCAAACTGGTCATTTTTTCACCACTGGACATTTTGCAAAATGGACATTATGCACCTAAAGGATTTTATCATGTCATTCTTATATCTTACGTCTCATGTAGGTAAGGAGATAGGCCCAAAGCTATTAAAACTTGATTTATAAATATAAAATGATTCATGCTATGCCACATCATAATAACAAAAAGTCTGATGGTCAACACTATTTACTTACAACGTAATTATCCTAAAATGTACCTTATAATCTAATTACAAAACAATTATTTTGCATTATGTATTGCTTTTGCAATTCAACATTTAACATTGCTTATAAATGTATTTGTTTTTAAAACATACAAAGTACTTGTAGTACATTCTCAGACACCCTGTATAACACTTACTTTTTTAAAGATAGGGTGTCCCAAAACTCAACGTTAAACCGAAACATGACGTCAGGGATGATTGTAACCATCATGAGTTTTTTATTCTTGTTCATTTAAACTTTAGAATAAAAGTTAACCACAATAACCGAAAAATGGTTACAGTTTAACCAAACTTCTAGGTTTTATTAAATGCCCAGAATTTTCAAACTGCTTGGGATTTCTTTATTTTTAATTTTTCTCATGATGGTTACAGTCAATCCTTTCACCTCGTTTCAGCTTGACGTTGAGTTCTGGTGCACCTGTAGAACTTTACTATATCAAAAAACCTTACACTATTTGTCATTGCGTCTAAACAGTCATATCCTCATAATTTTAAGTCTTGATCGATTCTACGCTACGCTATCGTAGAATAGCGCTGTCTTTCAAGTTCAATATTCTTAGGCAAGGATAGACCAGCCCTGAAGCAGTGTCTTTATTTTTTTTAACCCGCCCTAGCCGCGTTTATACTAGGAACATAAATTTGTTATAAGAAGGCACAATTTTCTCTTTTTTAGAATGGCCAATCCATTTATGTTAACTGATTGGAGTAATTTTGTTATCCAACTTTTAATAAATATATTTGAAATATGCTAAAGTAGCGATAGAAATGCCGTTTACCATATTTCAAATAAAGTGTATTTGAAACTATTTCATACGTGGTAAATGTGCATTAAAGTCTAGTAGTGAATATAGTTCTGACGTTGTCACTGGCGCGCCACTGCCTGCCCCACTTGTCGGACAGCAGACGCACGAGGTAGTCTGGCATGAAGCACGCCACTATCAGCAGAACGTTGAAGCTAAAGTCTCGTAGTGAATATAGTTCTGACGTTGTCACTGGCGCGCCACTGCCTGCCCCACTTGTCAGACAGCAGGCGCACGAGGTAGTCTGGCATGAAGCACGCCACTATCAGCAGCACGTTGAACATCCAGAACGAGAACGATGACAGCATTTATTTCAAATCTAGTGTTTTAAATGTGAACTAAAGTCTCGTGGTGAATATAGTTCTGACGTTGTCACTGGCGCGCCACTGCCTGCCCCACTTGTCAGACAGCAGACGCACGAGGTAGTCTGGCATGAAGCACGCCACTATCAGTAGCATGAAGCTAAAGTCTCGTAGTGAATATAGTTCTGACGTTGTCACTGGCGCGCCACTGCCTGCCCCACTTGTCAGACAGCAGACGCACGAGGTAGTCTGGCATGAAGCACGCCACTATCAGCAGCACGATGAAGCTAAAGTCTCGTAGTGAATATAGTTCTGACGTTGTCACTGGCGCGCCACTGCCTGCCCCACTTGTCAGACAGCAGACGCACGAGGTAGTCTGGCATGAAGCACGCCACTATCAGTAGCATGAAGCTAAAGTCTCGTAGTGAATATAGTTCTGACGTTGTCACTGGCGCGCCACTGCCTGCCCCACTTGTCAGACAGCAGACGCACGAGGTAGTCTGGCATGAAGCACGTCACTATCAGTAGCATGAAGCTAAAGTCTCGTAGTGAATATAGTTCTGACGTTGTCACTGGCGCGCCACTGCCTGCCCCACTTGTCGGACAGCAGACGCACGAGGTAGTCTGGCATGAAGCACGCCACTATCAGCAGCACGTTGAAGCTAAAGTCTCGTGGTGAATATAGTTCTGACGTTGTCACTGGCGCGCCACTGCCTGCCCCACTTGTCAGACAGCAGACGCACGAGGTAGTCTGGCATGAAGCACGCCACTATCAGCAGCACGTTGAAGCTAAAGTCTCGTGGTGAATATAGTTCTGACGTTGTCACTGGCGCGCCACTGCCTGCCCCACTTGTCAGACAGCAGACGCACGAGGTAGTCTGGCATGAAGCACGTCACTATCAGTAGCATGAAGCTAAAGTCTCGTAGTGAATATAGTTCTGACGTTGTCACTGGCGCGCCACTGCCTGCCCCACTTGTCGGACAGCAGACGCACGAGGTAGTCTGGCATGAAGCACGCCACTATCAGTAGCACGTTGAACATCCAGAATGAGAAAGATGACAGCATATTTCAAATGTTTTAAATGCGAACTAAAGTCTCGTAGTGAATATAGTTCTGACGTTGTCACTGGCGCGCCACTGCCTGCCCCACTTGTCAGACAGCAGACGCACGAGGTAGTCTGGCATGAAGCACGCCACTATCAGCAGCACGTTGAAGCTAAAGTCTCGTGGTGAATATAGTTCTGACGTTGTCACTGGCGCGCCACTGCCTGCCCCACTTGTCAGACAGCAGACGCACGAGGTAGTCTGGCATGAAGCACGCCACTATCAGTAGCACGTTGAACATCCAGAATGAGAAAGATGACAGCATATTTCAAATGTTTTAAATGCGAACTAAAGTCTCGTAGTGAATATAGTTCTGACGTTGTCACTGGCGCGCCACTGCCTGCCCCACTTGTCAGACAGCAGACGCACGAGGTAGTCTGGCATGAAGCACGCCACTATCAGCAGCACGTTGAACATCCAGAATGAGAACGATGACAGCATTTTTCAAATATAGTGTTTTTAATGCGCACTAAAGTCGCAGGCTAAAGTCTCGTGGTGAATATAGTTCTGACGTTGTCACTGGCGCGCCACTGCCTGCCCCACTTGTCGGACAGCAGACGCACGAGGTAGTCTGGCATGAAGAATATAAATTTGTTATAAAAAGGCACAATTTTCTCTCTTTACAACGGCTAATCTATTCATGGGTAATTTTGTTATCCAACTTAGAATAAACATACTTGTATTTGAAATACATAATATGCTGAAGCACAGCTGAAGTACCGATACAAATTGCGATTTTAGGCGGTATTATCGCAAGGTTTATCGCTAAGTACATTTCAAATTTCAAATAAAGTGTATTTGAAACTATTTCATACGCGGTACTTTTAAATGTGCACTATAGTCTCGTGGTGAATATAGTTCTGACGTTGTCACTGGCGCGCCACTGCCTGCCCCACTTGTCAGACAGCAGACGCACGAGGTAGTCTGGCATGAAGCACGCCACTATCAGCAGCACGATGAAGCTAAAGTCTCGTAGTGAATATAGTTCTGACGTTGTCACTGGCGCGCCACTGCCTGCCCCACTTGTCAGACAGCAGACGCACGAGGTAGTCTGGCATGAAGCACGCCACTATCAGCAGCACGATGAAGCTAAAGTCTCGTGGTGAATATAGTTCTGACGTTGTCACTGGCGCGCCACTGCCTGCCCCACTTGTCAGACAGCAGACGCACGAGGTAGTCTGGCATGAAGCACGCCACTATCAGTAGCATGAAGCTAAAGTCTCGTAGTGAATATAGTTCTGACGTTGTCACTGGCGCGCCACTGCCTGCCCCACTTGTCAGACAGCAGACGCACGAGGTAGTCTGGCATGAAGCACACCACTATCAGCAGCACGTTGAACATCCATAATGAGAACGATCACAGTATATTTCAAATTGAACTAAAGTCTCGTGGTGAATATAGTTCTGACGTTGTCACTGGCGCGCCGCTGCCTGCCCCACTTGTCAGACAGCAGACGCACGAGGTAGTCTGGCATGAAGCACGCCACTATCAGTAGCATGAAGCTAAAGTCTCGTAGTGAATATAGTTCTGACGTTGTCACTGGCGCGCCACTGCCTGCCCCACTTGTCAGACAGCAGACGCACGAGGTAGTCTGGCATGAAGCACGCCACTATCAGTAGCATGAAGCTAAAGTCTCGTAGTGAATATAGTTCTGACGTTGTCACTGGCGCGCCACTGCCTGCCCCACTTGTCAGACAGCAGACGCACGAGGTAGTCTGGCATGAAGCACGCCACTATCAGCAGCACGATGAAGCTAAAGTCTCGTGGTGAATATAGTTCTGACGTTGTCACTGGCGCGCCACTGCCTGCCCCACTTGTCAGACAGCAGACGCACGAGGTAGTCTGGCATGAAGCACGCCACTATCAGTAGCATGAAGCTAAAGTCTCGTAGTGAATATAGTTCTGACGTTGTCTTTGGCGCGCCACTGCCTGCCCCACTTGTCAGACAGCAGACGCACGAGGTAGTCTGGCATGAAGCACGCCACTATCAGCAGCACGATGAAGCTAAAGTCTCGTAGTGAATATAGTTCTGACGTTGTCACTGGCGCGCCACTGCCTGCCCCACTTGTCAGACAGCAGACGCACGAGGTAGTCTGGCATGAAGCACGCCACTATCAGCAGCACGTTGAACATCCAGAACGAGAACGATGACAGCAGACGCAGGTACGTGCCCAACACGTCGCCGTCTACTTGTCTGTGGAGGAGAATAAATAAAACTATTAAAATACGGAATACAAGGAGTAACAGAAAGGGTATAACAAGCCGAAAAGAGGTCATGGTACTCATGAAACTGAACAACTTTCCCTATGGAACATGAGTCGAAAAACGAAAAAAAAAAATTAGGGCCTCTCATACAAAATTGCCGATAAGCTGATTCAGTCTCTAAGGGAGGCCCAATTTTTTTTTTCATATTTTGACCCATGTTTCATAGGGAAAAATGTTTAGTTTCATGAGTACCTTGACTACCTTTCGGCTTGTTATACCCTTTCCGTTACTCCCGGTATAGTGGTGCAACAATGTAGCTACGTCGGCACTCACTCTCGGCCCTGTACTCACTCCCTGAATACGTACAAGGCGGTTCAAAAGGGTGTCAGGGGTTCGATTTTTCAAAATTTTATTCCAACCTTGGCCCCAAACTCCACAGAGAGGACATGGAGAGGACATAGGACGTAGGGCATGACGCTTGACGTTTGACATCGCGACGTTTCCATACAAAATGTACGAAAAAGTATTGACAAAGGCACACACAAGCGTCGCCAAAGCGTCGCATCTATAACAGCTAGCGTCAAAAACTAAGAAGAATATTTGACGATCACTTGTCTGTCAACTGTCATTCTTACGTCCTATGCCCTTCGTCTTTTTGGTGGAGTTTGCGCCTTGCAGCGCGATGTGGTTGAATGCGTAACGATCATGAGGTAACGATAGAAGTAGTGATGTAACGAATGACACTTTTTGAACATTGCGCGAATGCAAATATTCAGTTTTTCAAAGTCTGGAGCATATTGTCTATGGTTTGTTGTTTGCAGCACATAGATAAATAGGTAACCAGGCAGTAGTTTCAAAATTTGCAAAGAAGTGGTAACATTTAAAAATTCTTTAGTATGCTATATGAATAAACAGCACAATCACACTAAATTTCGCGCTAACTTTGCGAATGCGAATATTCGTTCCATCACTAAATAGAAGCGTCGTTTCATGGAAATTTATCTGCTATAGAAACGCAAAACTCAGTGATTTTAGTGCTGGCGCAATTTACGAGATACCATATATATACTTACAAGTATACAGCGGAGTATGCAGTGTTGAACGCGATGTAGGCGAGTATGGACAGCATTATGGAGGCTATGAGCATGGTGGTCTGGTAACGCGCATGAAGCCACAGCTTCAGGTTATATATATACTTACAAGTATACAGCGGAGTATGCAGTGTTGAACGCGATGTAGGCGAGTATGGACAGCATTATGGAGGCTATGAGCATGGTGGTCTGGTAACGCGCATGAAGCCACAGCTTCAGGTTATATATATACTTACAAGTACACAGCGGAGTATGCAGTGTTGAACGCGATGTAGGCGAGTATGGACAGCATTATGGAGGCTATGAGCATGGTGGTCTGGTAGCTGCAGCCACAGCTTCAGGTTATATATATACTTACAAGTATACAGCGGAGTATGCAGTGTTGAACGCGATGTAGGCGAGTATGGACAGCATTATGGAGGCTATGAGCATGGTGGTCTGGTAGCAGCCATGGTTATATATATACTACAAGTATACAGCGGAGTATGCAGTGTTGAACGCGATGTAGGCAGTATGGACAGCATATGGAGGCTATGAGCATGGTGGTCTGAACGCGCTGAGCACAGGTTATGCTATGCACAAGTACCAGCGGGTATGCAGTGTTGAACGATGTAGGCGGTATGGACAGCATGGAGGCTATGAGCATGGTGGTCTGGTAACGCGCATGAAGCCACAGCTTCAGGTTATATATATACTTACAAGTATACAGCGGAGTATGCAGTGTTGAACGCGATGTAGGCGAGTATGGACAGCATTATGGAGGCTATGAGCATGGTGGTCTGGTAACGCGCATGAAGCCACAGCTTCAGGTTATATATATACTTACAAGTATACAGCGGAGTATGCAGTGTTGAACGCGATGTAGGCGAGTATGGACAGCAAGTACACAGCGGAATATGCAGTGTTGAACGCGATGTAGGCGAGTATGGACAGCATTATGGAGGCTATGAGCATGGTGGTCTGGTAACGCGCATGAAGCCAAAGTTTCAAGTTCGTCACAACTACCATCATATGGAACTGCACTGCGCCGAACATCCTGGGAAAAAACACGAATGATTGAGAAGAACTGATTTCATTTCATTTTCAAATTATTTTATTTTATCCCTCCAGAATCATCCTAATTTATTATTTAGGTTTCTTTGGTAATGTACCAATGTAATGAGGGGCTGGAGAAGGACGATGAAGATCAGCTGGACAGAGAAAAAGACAAACGAGGAAGTGCTGGCATTAGTTGTGTTGTGGAGGATCGTTGGCTACTGAGGAATTAAGAAATCCTTACAGGAAAAATGATTGGCCACTTAATGACACGATGAATTCATGAAGAGCATTCATTGAGGGAAGGTCGAATAGAAGGGAAATAGAAGGGAAAAAAGGTAGAGGTAGAACGAGGCGCGTAAAATTCACTCAAATAAAAGAAAATGTTGATGTCGTGCCGTATCAAGAGGTAAAAGCACTGGCAGAAAACAGACTGGAATGGAAATTGCTCGACTGATATGAGCATAGCTCTTAAAAAAAAGATTATGATGAATGTACCAGAGATCGAGGTTCTTCCCGTCGGTATTTATAGAGTTACCCTTTCGATAAACTTAAAGCAAATGAATGGGTTATCAGTGGAGGTGGGGGAAGTCGTTTAGGAACTTGGGGTATTCAGACATGGGGTTCGAAAATTAAGCGCTTAGCGGGTCCCTGATATAGATATAGATAATGTACCAGAGGTCGAGGTTCTTCCCGTCGGTGTTGACGACGGAGCTGCGCACGAAGAGCACGGTGAAGAAGAAGATCAGCAGCGAGTGGTACACCGAGCTGCAGCACCACGCCAGGAAGTGCTGCCACCCCATCAGACGGTTCTTGCGGATCTCCCGGTACAGCGTCGGGTTCCTGTCGGGGAAATAGCATTACAATTTTTAGAGATAAGTATTCCTTCTACGTCTAACGGATTTACGTGTCAGCGTGGTTCACTTCGCTCTCAAATACATGCACTGTTGCTCACACCAACACTACACGTAATGCGTGCGAGCCACATTGTGTCACACAAAGTAGTCTTTGTGACATGGTTGTGATCCCTCCCCTCATAATTTTAGGCTTTATGCCTGACGCAGAGTGGCGCATATTGTTCATGAGCATTGCACGATTGTATGCCAGCACACACGCTAAGTTCACTCACGTCATGTGTACCGCTTTGACTAAAGTGAATTTCAGACGCGGACCGGTACGCGCATATTTCTGCCTGACGCAGCGGAGCAGACAAGTAGTGGTATACTCACTGCAGCAGCAGCGGTGCGGGCCAGCGCTGCTCGGTGACGCTGAGCACGAAGCAAGGCACAGACGAGAAGAAAAGGTTGAAGCAGGTGAGGTACATGTGGTATACTCACTGCAGCAGCAGCGGGGCGGGCCAGCGCTGCTCGGTGACGCTGAACGCAGGAACGGACGAGAAGAACAAGTTGAAGCAGGTCAGGTACATCGAGTCGAACAAGTGGGCAAGCAGACAAGTAGTGGTATACTCACTGCAACAGCAGCGGGGCGGGCCAGCGCTGCTCGGTGACGCTGAGCACGAAGCAAGGCACAGACGAGAAGAAAGGTTGAAGCAGGTGAGGTACATGTGGTATACTCACTGCAGCAGCAGCGGGGCGGGCCAGCGCTGCTCGGTGACGCTGAGCACGAAGCAGGGCACGGACGAGAAGAACAGGTTGAAGCAGGTCAGGTACATCGAGTCGAACATGGACTGTGTCGAGAAGTGGCTGTACGTTTGGAAGAACAGCTGCAGGTTGCTGGGTAGTAAGTACTGGTGTAGATACTCACTGCAGCAGCAGCGGCGCGGGCCAGCGCTGCTCGGTGACGCTGAGCACGAAGCAGGGTACAGACGAGAAGAACAAGTTGAAGCAGGTCAGGTATAGGGCTTCCAATACCGGTATACCGGTATTGGCCAATACCAGGATCACGGACTTTTGACCTCTTTTTCAGTACCGGTATTAAAATCTAATACCGGTATTCCACCCACTTTCTACCTACTAGAGTGCCCGACACGCTCTTGGCCCTATTCTACCCACTTTCTGCACTAGGTGCCCCCGAAACGCTCTTGGACAAATGTGTCTTGCCACACAAGACACATTTTTGCCATACTAGACAAATTTGTGCCACTCCAGACAAATTTGTGCCACACTAGATGTTTGATTCCGAAGCTGATCTTAGCGCAGTGGAAGCAAATTAAAGTTATCTTAAAATCTAAAACTAAATGGTCGATCAGCCTCGGAACAACATTTGACTACGATTCGTAGTGCTCTTTACTATAGCTAAATAAAATAAATTTAATGAGAGAATTCTGCTCCGGAAAGTTTCCGGCCGAGATATTCTTGTTTCCAAATCTACTTAAATAGGGCCCAGCAACGAATTGCTTACCGAGCGAACGATGACGCCGTCGTTTCCTTGTAAGTCTAGGTTTTGACAGGAAAAATAGGTATCAGGTTTGAGGAAGACTTTTGGATTGGGACTTAGGTACTAGACTTACTGCGGGCACCAGCTCGTGTGGCACTCCGTCCCTCCGACAGTTTGGCTTCACCTCAGTTCATCACTCCACCATTCACCAGTTCACAGTTCGACATCAACAATTAACACAAAACAACTAAAGATTCCTCTCCGAATGAGAATCGGCCCGTTGGCCCCAAATCAATAAAACAATCAAAAAATTTATGGCTATGGGAAGCGGCGACGCGAGCGACGACTCAAAGTGAGGTTATGTTACCGGCGACCACGTTGGCCTCAATCAAAAAGCCGGAACCAAAATCACGGTTCACTTCCCCTGAACAGGAAAACCACACGAGAAAACCGAAAGCACACTAAATACTTATTTATAATTAAACTTCGCATCCACGATGCGCGACGGCAGAGGACGTGACAAGATGACAGAGCAGTGTTGCCAGCACCGCGCGCCCATTTTATACGAAAACTAAACATTCACCCGCCCCGGACCGACCCATCGGTCCGCTCTATCCATGGCAGGCGTGATAATGTAGCTACTGCTCGCTTAAGGACTGCATCCCCCACCGGAACTTCTGCAACTCGAGGGTGCCATCACTGCGGAAACAGGTTGAAATGCGCCCCGGCGCCAACGCAGTGGCGGTACAGTGTTTGATTTGACTCAAAAATTCCTATGCTGTTTATTGCCAAATAGATCAAGAAATGCATTAGAAACGCATGTAAGAAGGTCCCGCGTGTCTATTTCAAATACTTTTTTATAAAAAACATTTTGTATTCATGGTGACCTTGAAGGGCAAAACTCTACAAAAAGCTTTGTAAGTGTGTGATCATGATATATAATTTTTATTTATACAATTTAATAAAGCATCTTTAGGCACATATTTCTCGTTTTTATTTTCAGAATACCATATACTTACCGAGTTATACATTTTTTCATAATTTTGTTATAATTTTTTCTCCAAAAATACTCCAATGTGGGACTTGTGACTAGGACTGAAATATTGTTCTTAATTAGATCTATTATTGACAAAAAAACCACGTTCCTACTTGGAAGCGTTTGGGAGTTACAGACTAAGGTCAAATTGTACATTTTAGGGTTGTCACTAAAGGTTCTCACAAATAAATTCACAGCGTAAATCATTTAATATTTTACGGGTGATTCAAATAATGTACTTGAACATTATAAGGAATATTGGTCCGAAACGAATAAAATGTGTTATCTTCGTCTCACCTACTTTGATAAAATAGTAGTTTGCGTACTCGGGATGGAAGTTATCAATCGCAACCGAGGTTTTGGCAACTTTCCGAGGTTGCGATTGATCTTCACCCGCGGTACGCAAACTACTTTACATAACGAATGAAATAAGTAAATAAAGCGATAAATACAAAGAATAATCCATAAACGATTATTGTATCGTCTGGTAAGCAAATGCAAAATGGAACGTGATTTAATCGTAATTTTACCTTTGTTGTCGTATTATTGTGTAATTTCGACAAAGTAATTTTTAGGTTGTAAAAATACAGATAAAAAATATTGTTCCTTCCACGCGTTTTCTTTTTTATCGGTGTTCTTATTCAAGCGACACACAGTTCATACTGGCCAGTTCGAAATTTGAAATTAAATGTATTGAAACTGTTTCGATTCGGGATATCGATTTAAAATAATATTATCGAAAATCAAACAAATAATAAGTTGCGGCTCCATGGTGCCTCGCCCCGTTTCTCCAGTTCACATGTATGAGCATGGGGTTTCAGCATAAGCTTATCGAGGCGGACCCTTCCCATGCTACATGTGAACCTTCATCAAAAAAATCCAAATGTAAAAAAAAGCACTACATAATAATAAACACGCTAAGGTACCTGTCAAGAATTTGATTAATTTGTGATCATGTTTCCAGATTAATATCTAAAAGTCTCACTTGAAGTAAAATAGACATAATATAATTTATAATATATTATCTATTTGGTCACAAATAATATATAAACACTTAAGTACTTTATTACACTCACCACTTGATGAAACTTGTACATAAGTACTGCTTCTGTCATGCCGTAACGCCATGGGGCTAGTTTAACAAGGTACTAAAATTCAACAAAATATCTACGTGAATATTATGCAGGTAACAAAATATACTGCACTTTAACATAAAGAAAATAATTTAAGGTTTGTAATAGTAGAAAAAAATTACGAATTTTGTTAAAATAAAGTCAAGTTAAGTGCTTACCTACCCAATATTTTGAAATTCAGTAACTCGTAACTTCCAAGTAGGAAGATGTTTTTGATTAATGATAGGCCTAATTAGGACAATCTTTCAGTCTAGTCACAAGTCCCACATTTGAGTATTTTCGGAGAAAAAATTATAACAATATTATGAAAAAATATACGTAACTCAGTAAGTATAAGTGATATTCTTAAATAAAACATTAAATATGTGCTAAGGATGCTTTATCAAATTGTATAAATAAAATTATATATCATGATCACACACGGTTACAAAGCTTTTGAATATTTTTGACCTTAAAGGTCACATAATACAAAATGTTTTTATAAAAAGTATTTGAAATGACACATGGACCTTCTTACATGCGTTTCCTAATGCAACTGCCGAATCTATGCAATAAACCAGCAAAGGAAATTTTTGAGTCAAATCAAACGCTGTGGCGGTAGGTTGTCCTTAACCAGAACGAGATCCCCAATGCAGGGGTTCAGTCCTGTCCGTCCACTTAAGGCGTTGCTGCAGAATGTGCAAGTACTCAAGCGACCAACGCTTCCAAAGTTTTGAGTCATTTGCTGCAACAACTGATAACGTGACAAACGATTGCTATTCACCTCCGTATAGGGATATTCCGGCAAGGCGTTAAGTGGGCGGCCAATTAGAAATGCCCTGGCGTCAGGGCCTCTAAATCATTTGGGTCTGAGCTGAGCGGACACAAAGGACGCGAATTGAGTACAGCCTCAATTTTACAAAACACGGTCGCCAGCTCCTCGAAAGTCAAAATTGTTAACCCTACAACGCGCAACAAATGCGTCTTAGCGGACTTTACAACCGCTTCAAAAATACCACCCCAGTGAGGGCACGCTGGTGGATCGAACACAGGTAATGCCCTGACGGGAGGCCCGTGCTGATGGCTTCTTCGTTCTCCCGTAAGAACGTTACAATTTCTTTCATACACCGATCAGCACCCTTAAAGTTGGTACCACAATCCGACCTGATCAGCGCTGGTCGCCCTCGTCGCGACGTAAATCTCTCCAGCGCTGCCAAAAAGGCCTCCGTAGAAAGGTCGGCCACGAGCTCCAAGTGGACGGCCTTGGTGGCCAGGCACACGAACACGCACAAGTACGCCTTTATAGACTTTGCGTTCCGCAGGCGTGATGCCTTTACCATGAAAGGGCCTGCGAAATCCGTTCCCACACCTGCAAACGTCCAGGCCTCCGTCACCCGGTCCGGTGGAAGATCTCCCATCTGTGGCTGCATTGTGGCTGCCTTCAAGCGGTAACAAGGCAAGCACCTAAACACAACGCTACGTACCGTTCGTCGTCCCGATAAGATCCAGAACTCGCGCTGTAGAATGGCCAATAGCGCATTACAGCCCGCGTGCGAGTTTTCTCATGACGATCCTGACTAAGAGCTCAACTAAGGGTCCTTTTTGGAAGTAACAGTGGATGCCGAGCCGAAAAGGGCAGGCTAGCGTTCGAAGTCTGCCTCCAACCCTGAGCATACCTTGCTCATCCAGGAATGGGTTGAGGCGCACAATTCCTCCCTTCAGCTTTCCACGTCCATCCCTGAGCAGCTGACCTCCTCTTCAAAATGTTCCGCCTGGACGACTCTAACCAATGAGCATAGAGCCGCATTCCTCCGCAGGCGGAGGACAGGTGTAAAGTTCCGTTCTGCTTGAGGCTTCCTGCAGTTGTTCACGAACCGCTTGATCCAACCTGTCACCCCAAGAAGTTTGTCGAGGCTATACCGTTCCAGCAAGAAAGCTGGGTTAGGCTTCGGTACGAGTTGCCCCACGTTCACTCGCAAACCTCGATCAGGTGGCCCAAGCGGCGCCCTGCACTCGTTGAATGGCCATTCCTGCGGCGACTCAGTCAGCCATTGAGGTCCCCACCACAGTGGGTGACTCACAAATCAGGGCCCTGCACCCGCGCGAAGCGCAGTCCGCTGGGTTCCATTCTCCCGGTACGTGCCTCCACACTAACGGAGTTTCCGACCCCGTAATCTGTGACACCCGATTTGCCACGAAAACCTCAAGTGTATGTACCGACGTCTGCAACCAGCACAGAACTATCCGACTGTCAGTCCACGCGTACACCGTTTCATCAAGTTGATGGTACCACGCAGATTGCAGGTTACATGATTTAGCAAGCGCGCTAGAAGAGCTGCCCCTGCCAATTCCAATTTGGGGATGGTCCATCTAGTTCTGACTGGTGCCACCTTACTTTTGGCCATAACCAGACGCACGTGCACAGTTCCCGTTGAACTTGCTGTCCGAAGGTATACAGCTGCCGCGTACCCTCGCTCCGAGGCGTCACAAAACCCATGTAGGGTAGCCTTACATCCCACCGATGGGACTAACTTGCGGGGTATCGCGATGTGCACAATCCCTGGTAAGGTGGTCACAAACTTGAGCCAAACCTTAAACAACTCACCGGATAGTTCGTCGACCCATACAAAGTTGTCTAGCCACAACCAATGTCAAAAGCAAGTCGCCATGAACGTAACCGGGGCGATCCATCCGTTAGGATCGAACGTTCTAGCGATTGTCGACAGTACCGACCGCTTAGTCAAGTTTTCTCCAAAGGTCGGGCTCGATCTTGTACGTGAATACGTCATGCGTTGGCCTATATTGCACCCGAGGATGCCCAACGTGTTTGGATTGTCCGGGTTCTCAAGAGGTGCGGGTCCTGATGGAACTCGCCTGGCAAACCGGCCAGGAGCTCTGGGCAACTGGACAACCATTTCCGCAACTCGTAACCTCCTGAACCCATGATCGCGATCAACTCGTCTCGTAGAATTAGCGCCTGCTCCACGCTATCAGCACCCGTGCAGATATCGTCCGTAGACGTCGCGATCCAGTACTGCTGGCTCGAGGATATCTTACCCTTTCCTGTGCGGCCAACTCGCAGCGTACGTACTGCCAAATACGGACTTGGCTTAAGTCCATACGTCACCGTGTTAAGTTCGTATGTGACCATCGGCTCATCTGGGCTCTCGCCACAAAATCAGCTGATACCGACGGTCATCCGGATGTATCATGGTTTGGCGAAACATCATTTTGACGTCTGCGACGAACGCTACCTGGTGTAACCGAAAGTCTGTGAGAATGTCCACAATGTCCCGGTTCAATTTAGGACCCGCGTGCAAACATTGGTTCACAGACACACCATTCGAGTAGGAGCAGAACCGTCAAACACCACCCGTATTTTCGCCTCAGGTGACTTCAAGACAGCCAGGTGTGGAATGTAATAATGCTCGACACACCTCCAATCCAGGCTGGACACCGACATGTGGCCCAATTGAATATATTCCCGCATGAATTCTATATACTTCTGCCGAAGTGCTGGGTCTCGCCTCATCTTCCGCTCCATTCCGAGTAGTCTCCGTTCCGCGAGCTGTCGCGAACTACCTAAAGCAGGGCGGTTTGGGAGAAAAGGTAGCCTGGTCACGAATCTGCCTGACGGGCATCTCGCAGTGTTGTATTGATAGAACAACTCGCACTCGTCATCCTCTGGCTTCCGTCTGTCCGCCGTGGGCGCTCTTCGAACTCCCAAAACCTCTGCAGCACCTCTGACAGCACTATAGAGGACCGGATCCCTTCTGGTAGGTCCTGAGGTCTCAAACTGGGCCGAAAACAACATACCCCTGTGGTATCTACGGCCACCAAACCAGTTTCCTGGAGTACCTTCTTCCTACCGCACCATAATCTCCGAGGACGTCTGACCGAGAAGTACGTCCACCGTACCAGGAGTATCAAAATCAGGATCAGCTAACTCCAACCCTGTGGTTAACCCTCGTACCGTTGGTGGTAACCTAACCTGAGGGTTTCCAACCACTTCATCCAGCACCACGGCTGAGACTTGATAGCTGACCCTGTACATGTGCTACCTAATGCGAACTCAAAGTTCGTCTGACCCCGAATGTCAGGCACATTTACCCCCGATGCCTACAGCTTCATCCTCACTTGGCCGTACATTTAGGCCTAGCCTACTCACCAGCTTACTCGATACAATACATCCCTGAGCCCTGTATCCAGTAGGGCTCTTGCTTGAATGGTCCGGCCACCGTATCCCCATACCCAAATCTTAGCCGTTGGCAAAAGTACCGTGATTGGACGGGAGCCGAAGCTGATGAGTAGGCGGCGATTACCTAGCGGAATCTAAACGCGGTGAGCCGCGTCCGCGAGGTATCCCTCGCTACCCAAACCTGTGTATGGGTCCCACTCCTGCTGGTAGGAGGTCTGCCCATAAAGGCCATGGCTGGAGTCTATAGTACCCCGACGGCAAACGTCCGTACCGAGGTTGCGCCTGTAGCCGCGGGTACTCAGGCATGCGTGGGTCTTGAGACCCAACCAGGTGGCTCAAGCCCGCAGAATACTGCATGTACCCTGGTGGCTGCCTAGTGCTCCCCTGACACCCGCCCGTTGAATCCCGTACCTGGGATGGGTGTCCTTGGCCACGTTCCTGTGCCGCTCTTCCCCAATCCGGCACCTGCTGCCGTGGTGGAGATCGTCCCCGTCCTTGGGTAAGTGGGCTCCGTCTGTTGACGTCCCCTGCCTGTCCCTGTGACCGATGCGGAGGTGGGCTCCTCCTTGGAGGTGGGAGCGTTGCTCCTCCTGGTGGGCAGGCTCCTTCGCTGATCCGATCCAGCGCTGCCCCGGCGCCTCCGGAGCGATTCATGCAGAGCAGCGGATGGTGTGCACCCTGGTACCTACAGTTGGTGCTAAGGGCACTCGCACCTGATGCGGCCCCAGGCACCGAAAACACCAACGCCTCTGCTGTGCCACACCCGTCTCCTCTGAACCCGCTGCGCAGCAAACTCCTGACACGCTGCCACCCCGTGGCCTGTCTCTCCTGCAGTAGGCACACCCTGATTCCAATGCGGTGTTGTACCGCCTGGGTTGCCCTGTTGCCTCCTCGCGCCGGTGCACCCGGCCGTTCCGGGTGGCGAGGGCAGAGGTCTCCTTGCGAGGGCTTCACCAGCCTGGACGTCCACTCGCCTGCTTTCGGCCTCGAGGAACGACTTCAGATCCTCGTAGGTCGGGAGGTGGTCGAGGACTTGCCCCATGTAGCTGCTCGAATCGAGCGACCATTTCGCTCGGCAGGCGGCGAAGCACTGTGGACCAGATATAACCGTAGCCCGCCACTGGCAAACCCTGTCGCTCTAGTGCGCTGACCGCGACACTGACTGGGTGGAAGATTTTCTCGCGAGGTCCGTACCTCGCGTTATGGTTGGTATTGACAGCCACTGGTCTAACAGCCTGTCTACAATCAGGCGCTTGTTTCGATACCGGTCGGTAAGGATCTTCACGCCACCTCATAATTGCTATCCGAGACAGCCAAATGCGTCAGCAATTCATGAGGCTCTCCATAGCCCTGGACATCAGCTGAGCCATCTTGTACGCCGGCGTTATGTCCGTCCGTGTGTGGACCACACTGCTATACAGGTCCTCAAACGCCGGCCAGTCGGCGTAATCGCCTGCAAAGACTGGAACCGTAACAGGCGGAAGAGGCACCTGTAATCCTTGTCACACAGGCCGATCATTGCCGCTGTGGTAGTAAACCACCTTAATTCTGTCTTTATAGCAGCCTTATACCTGGCGATCGAGGGAGCCATGGTACCAACTTTACACACTCGACTTAATAAAAACGAAAAACCAATAAACAAATACCACAAAATAAATGTTAGTTGACTGGCCTAGACCTTACCGATAAGGTACCGTTCACTAGGCAAACAATACAGTCACAAAAAGAAACAATATTTTCCAAAATTAATAAAATATGTGGGTAATATAAAAACACGCTTAATACTAAATTACGGCTAACTATGTTGCAATAAAGCAACCACGCTCTGCTACCAAAAATGTTTGATTCGAAGCTGATCTTAGCGCAGTGGAAGCAAATTAAAGTTATCTTAAAATCTAAAACTAAATGGTCGATCAGCCTCGGAACAACATTTGACTACGATTCGTAGTGCTCTTTACTATAGCTAAATAAAATAAATTTAATGAGAGAATTTTGTTGGAAAGTTTCCGTAGAAATTCTTGTTTCCAAAATCTAATTAAACAGTTCCCAGCAACAATTGCTTAACGAGCGAACGATGACGCCGTCGTTTCTTGTAAGTCTGGTTTTGACAGGAAAAATAGTATCAGGTTTGAGAAGACTTTTGGATTGGGACTTGGTACTAGACTTACTGCACCGGGCACCAGCTCGTGTGGCACTCCGTCCTCGACAGTTTGGCTTCACTCAGTTCATCCTCCACCATTCACCAGTTCACAGTTCGACATCAACAATGTTTTCAACACAAAAACAACTAAAGATTCCTCTCCGAATGAGAATCGGCCCCGTTGGCCCCAATCAAGAAAACAATCAAAAAATATGGCTATCGGCCGCGACGCGAGCGACGACTCAAAGTGAGGTTATGTTACCGGCGACCACGTTGGCCTCAATCAAAGCGCCGGAACCAAAATCACTTGGTTCACTTCCCCACCGAACAGGGAAAACCACACGAGAAAACCGAAAGCACACTAAATTACTTATTTATAATTAAACTTCGCATCCACGATGCGGGCGACGGCAGAGGACGTGACAAGATGACAGAGCAGTGTTGCCAGCACCGCGCGCCCATTTTATACGAAAACTAAACACTAGACAACTTTGTGCCACACTAGACAACTTTGTGCCACATTAGACAAATTTGTGCCACACTAGACTAATTTGTGCCACACTAGACAAATTTGTGCCACTCCAGACAAATTTGCCACACAAGGGACACTGGACAGGAACAAGCAGGTCACTCGAAGTTAGTTCGCTCGAGTTTAGGTTAATGACATGTGTCGTTCAAAGTGACATTTGGGTTCTAAAGTGTGTCCGGCCGGTCCGACTCTCCCGAAGTTATTTCACAAAAGTGACATTTGGGTCCTAAAATGGTCTAATAAGTGACATGTGTCATTAAAAGTGACAGTTGTGTCCTAAAATTGTCATGTGTCATTAAAACTGACAGTTGGGTCCTTAAATGGTCATGTGTCTTTAAAAGTGACAGTTGTGTCCTAAAATGGTCATGTGTCATTAAAAGTGACATTTGGGTCCTCAAATGGTCTAAAAACTTACATGTGTCATTAAAAGTGACAGTTGTGTCCTAAAATGGTCATGTGTCATCAGAAGAGATTCGACCCACTTTCTACCTAGTAAAGTGGCCGACACGCTCTTGGCCATTATCGAGCTACAAAGCTAAAATGGACGTAACCAAACTGGGAACAATCTCAACGAACCAAACTGGGATCTGTGTTTGAATACTGGTGTTTCCATACAAACACTAGGAGGGACCAGTTTTAGGTGGCCTCACTTACCTACTGTACTGACTGTATGTATCGACGCGACGAAAAAACACCGCTGGTATCCGATCGCCGTAAGTGTTGTACCATCGAACGCGGCTCGAGCTCCTCTTTCAAACGACACCCCACACATGGTACCTACTACTACCCACTACCGTACCGTAGGCGGTTTTCTTAAGTTCTAAGTTCTAAGTTTTCGCGAGGCGAACGTGTCCGCGTGGCGAACACTATGCACCCCACACCTTTATCATATCGCAGAAAACATTTCATTACCGCGTTTTAAAAAACTACTAGCGCCATCTAGTGTTATCATACGAAAATACTTTCGACAATTGAAATGTGACTTTATTTCTACAGTAGACATTTTCTTAAACATTCGAACTGCGATTCGGACTGCGTCGAGAAGTGGCTGTATGTTTGGAAGAACAGCTGCAGGTTTCTGGGTAGTAAGTACTGGTGTAGATACTCACTGCAGCAGCAGCGGCGCGGGCCAGCGCTGCTCGGTGACGCTGAGCACGAAGCAAGGGACAGACGAGAAGAACAAGTTGAAGCAGGTCAGGTATAGGTTTTTAGACCTCTTTTCAGTACAGGTAGTTAAAATCTAATACCGGTATTCCACCCACTTTCTACCTACTAGAGTGCCCGACACGCTCTTGGCCCTATTCTACCCACTTTCTACCTACTAGAGTGCCCGACACGCTCTTGGCCCTATTCTACCCACTTTCTACCTACTAGAGTGCCCGACACGCTCTTGGCCGTATTCTACCCACTTTCTACCTACTAGAGTGCCCGACACGCTCTTGGCCTTATTCTACCCACTTTCTACCTACTAGAGTGCCCGAAACGCTCTTGGACAAATGTGTCTTGCCACACAAGACACATTTTTGCCATACTAGACAAATTTGTGCCACTCCAGACAAATTTGTGCCACACTAGACAACTTTGTGCCACACTAGACAACTTTGTGCCACATTAGACAAATTTGTGCCACACTAGACTAATTTGTGCCACACTAGACTAATTTGTGCCACTCCAGACAAATTTGTGCCACCATAGACAAATATTTGTCTAGTATGGCACTAATTTGTCTAGTGCCACATTTGACAAATTTGTGCCACTCCAGACAAATTTGTGCCACACAAGACAAATATTTGTCTGAGATGGCAAAAATTTGTCTAGTGCCCATTAGACAAATTTGTGCCACTCCAGACAAATTTGTGCCACACAAGACAAATATTTGTCTGAGATGGCACAAATTTGTCTAGTGCCACATTAGACACATTTGTGCCACTCCAGACAAATTTGTGCCACACATGACAAATATTTGTCTGGGACACAAATTAGTCTAGTGCCACTATAGACAAATTTGTGCCACACTAGACAACTTTGTGCCACTCTAGACAACTTTGTGCCACATAAGACAAATTTGTGCCACACTAGACTAATTTGTGCCATACTAGACAAATTTGTGTCCTCTAGACAAATTTGTGCCACACAAGACACATTTGTGCCATACTAGACAAATTTGTGCCACTCCAGACAAATTTGCCACACAAGGGACACTGGACAGGAACAAGCAGGTCACTCGAAGTTAGTTCGCTCGAGTTTAGGTTAATGACATGTGTCGTTCAAAGTGACATTTGGGTTCTAAAGTGTGTCCGGCCGGTCCGACTCTCCAAGTTATTTCACAAAAGTGACATTTGGGTCCTAAAATGGTCTAATAAGTGACATGTGTCATTAAAAGTGACAGTTGTGTCCTAAAATTGTCATGTGTCATTAAAACTGACAGTTGGGTCCTTAAATGGTCATGTGTCTTTAAAAGTGACAGTTGTGTCCTAAAATGGTCATGTGTCATTAAAAGTGACATTTGGGTCCTCAAATGGTCTAAAAACTTACATGTGTCATTAAAAGTGACAGTTGTGTCCTAAAATGGTCATGTGTCATCAGAAGAGATTCGACCCACTTTCTACCTAGTAAAGTGGCCGACACGCTCTTGGCCATTATCGAGCTACAAAGCTAAAATGGACGTAACCAAACTGGGAACAATCTCAACGAACAAACTGGGATCTGTGTTTGAATACTGGTGTTTCCATACAAACACTAGGAGGGACCAGTTTTAGGTGGCCTCACTTACCTACTGTACTGACTGTATGTATCGACGCGACGAAAAAAAAAACACCGCTGGTATCCGATCGCCGTAAGTGTTGTACCATCGAACGCGGCTCGAGCTCCTCTTTCAAACGACACCCCACACATGGTACCTACTACTACCCACTACCGTACCGTAGGCGGTTTTCTTTAAGTTTTAAGTTCTAAGTTTTCGCGAGGCGAACGTGTCCGCGTGGCGAACACTATGCACCCCACACCTTTATCATATCGCAGAAAACATTTCATTACCGCGTTTTAAAAAACTACTAGCGCCATCTAGTGTTATCATACGAAAATACTTTCGACAATTGAAATGTGACTTTATTTCTACAGTAGACATTTTCTTAAACATTCGAACTGCGATTCGGACTGCGTCGAGAAGTGGCTGTACGTTTGATAGAACAGCTGCAGGTTTCTGGGTAGTAAGTACTGGTGTAGATACTCACTGCAGCAGCAGCGGGGCGGGCCAGCGCTGCTCGGTGACGCTGAGCACGAAGCAGGGTACAGACGAGAAGAACAAGTTGAAGCAGGTCAGGTATAGGGCTTCCAATACCGGTATACCGGTATTGGCCAATACCGGGATCACGGACTTTTTTGACCTCTTTTCAGTACCGGTATTAAAAATCTAATACCGGTATTCCACCCACTTTCTACCTACTAGAGTGCCCGACACGCTCTTGGCCCTATTCTACCCACTTTCTACCTACTAGAGTGCCCGACACGCTCTTGGCCCTATTCTACCCACTTTCTACCTACTAGAGTGCCCGACACGCTCTTGGCCGTATTCTACCCACTTTCTACCTACTAGAGTGCCCGACACGCTCTTGGCCTTATTCTACCCACTTTCTACCTACTAGAGTGCGAAACGTCTTGGACAAATGTGTCTTGCCACACAAGACACATTTTTGCCATACTAGACAAATTTGTGCCACTCCAGACAAATTTGTGCCACACTAGACAACTTTGTGCCACACTAGACAACTTTGTGCCACATTAGACAAATTTGTGCCACACTAGACTAATTTGTGCCACACTAGACAAATTTGTGCCACTCCAGACAAATTTGCCACACAAGGGACACTGGACAGGAACAAGCAGGTCACTCGAAGTTAGTTCGCTCGAGTTTAGGTTAATGACATGTGTCGTTCAAAGTGACATTTGGGTTCTAAAGTGTGTCCGGCCGGTCCGACTCTCCCGAAGTTATTTCACAAAAGTGACATTTGGGTCCTAAAATGGTCTAATAAGTGACATGTGTCATTAAAAGTGACAGTTGTGTCCTAAAATTGTCATGTGTCATTAAAACTGACAGTTGGGTCCTTAAATGGTCATGTGTCTTTAAAAGTGACAGTTGTGTCCTAAAATGGTCATGTGTCATTAAAAGTGACATTTGGGTCCTCAAATGGTCTAAAACTTACATGTGTCATTAAAAGTGACAGTTGTGTCCTAAAATGGTCATGTGTCATCAGAAGAGATTCGACCCACTTTCTACCTAGTAAAGTGGCCGACACGCTCTTGGCCATTATCGAGCTACAAAGCTAAAATGGACGTAACCAAACTGGGAACAATCTCAACGAACCAAACTGGGATCTGTGTTTGAATACTGGTGTTTCCATACAAACACTAGGAGGGACCAGTTTTAGGTGGCCTCACTTACCTACTGTACTGACTGTATGTATCGACGCGACGAAAAAAACACCGCTGGTATCCGATCGCCGTAAGTGTTGTACCATCGAACGCGGCTCGAGCTCCTCTTTCAAACGACACCCCACACATGGTACCTACTACTACCCACTACCGTACCGTAGGCGGTTTTCTTAAGTTCTAAGTTCTAAGTTTCGCGAGGCGAACGTGTCCGCGTGGCGAACACTATGCACCCCACACCTTTATCATATCGCAGAAAACATTTCATTACCGCGTTTTAAAAAACTACTAGCGCCATCTAGTGTTATCATACGAAAATACTTTCGACAATTGAAATGTGACTTTATTTCTACAGTAGACATTTTCTTAAACATTCGAACTGCGATTCGGACTGCGTCGAGAAGTGGCTGTATGTTTGGAAGAACAGCTGCAGGTTGCTGAGTAGTAAGTACTGGTGTAGATACTCACTGCAGCAGCAGCGGCGCGGGCCAGCGCTGCTCGGTGACGCTGAGCACGAAGCAAGGGACAGACGAGAAGAACAAGTTGAAGCAGGTCAGGTATAGGGCTTCCAATACCGGTATACCGGTATTGGCCAATACCGGGATCACGGACTTTTGACCTCTTTCAGTACCGGTATTAAAATCTAATACCGGTATTCCACCCACTTTCTACCTACTAGAGTGCCCGACACGCTCTTGGCCTATTCTACCCACTTTCTACCTACTAGAGTGCTCGACACTCTCTTCTCGCTATTCTACCCACTTTCTACCTACTAGAGTGCCCGACACGCTCTTGGCCGTATTCTACCCACTTTCTACCTACTAGAGTGCCCGACACGCTCTTGGCCTTATTCTACCCACTTTCTACCTACTAGAGTGCCCGAAACGCTCTTGGACAAATGTGTCTTGCCACACAAGACACATTTTGCCATACTAGACAAATTTGTGCCACTCCAGACAAATTTGTGCCACACTAGACAACTTTGTGCCACACTAGACAACTTTGTGCCACATTAGACAAATTTGTGCCACACTAGACTAATTTGTGCCACACTAGACTAATTTGTGCCACTCCAGACAAATTTGTGCCACAAGACAAATATTTGTCTAGTATGGCACTAATTTGTCTAGTGCCACATTGGACACATTTGTGCCACTCCAGACAAATTTGTGCCACACAAGACAAATATTTGTCTGAGATGGCACAAATTTGTCTAGTGCCACATAGACAAATTTGTGCCACTCCAGACAAATTTGTGCCACACAAGACAAATATTTGTCTGAGATGGCACAAATTTGTCTAGTCCACATTAGACACATTTGTGCCACTCCAGACAAATTTGTGCCACACATGACAAATATTTGTCTGGGATGGCACAAATTTGTCTAGTGCCACATTAGACAAATTTGTGCCACACTAGACAACTTTGTGCCACTCTAGACAACTTTGTGCCACATAAGACAAATTTGTGCCACACTAGACTAATTTGTGCCATACTAGACAAATTTGTGTCCTCTAGACAAATTTGTGCCACACAAGACACATTTGTGCCATACTAGACAAATTTGTGCCACTCCAGACAAATTTGCCACACAAGGGACACTGGACAGGAACAAGCAGGTCACTCGAAGTTAGTTCGCTCGAGTTTAGGTTAATGACATGTGTCGTTCAAAGTGACATTTGGGTTCTAAAGTGTGTCCGGCCGGTCCGACTCTCCCAAGTTATTTCACAAAAGTGACATTTGGGTCCTAAAATGGTCTAATAAGTGACATGTGTCATTAAAAGTGACAGTTGTGTCCTAAAATTGTCATGTGTCATTAAAACTGACAGTTGGGTCCTTAAATGGTCATGTGTCTTTAAAAGTGACAGTTGTGTCCTAAAATGGTCATGTGTCATTAAAAGTGACATTTGGGTCCTCAAATGGTCTAAAAACTTACATGTGTCATTAAAAGTGACAGTTGTGTCCTAAAATGGTCATGTGTCATCAGAAGAGATTCGACCCACTTTCTACCTAGTAAAGTGGCCGACACGCTCTTGGCCATTATCGAGCTACAAAGCTAAAATGGACGTAACCAAACTGGGAACAATCTCAACGAACCAAACTGGGATCTGTGTTTGAATACTGGTGTTTCCATACAAACACTAGGAGGGACCAGTTTTAGGTGGCCTCACTTACCTACTGTACTGACTGTATGTATCGACGCGACGAAAAAAAAAACACCGCTGGTATCCGATCGCCGTAAGTGTTGTACCATCGAACGCGGCTCGAGCTCCTCTTTCAAACGACACCCCACACATGGTACCTACTACTACCCACTACCGTACCGTAGGCGGTTTTCCACTTCTAATTTTTAATTTTTAAGTTTTAAGTTCTAAGTTCTAAGTTTTCGCGAGGCGAACGTGTCCGCGTGGCGAACACTATGCACCCCACACCTTTATCATATCGCAGAAAACATTTCATTACCGCGTTTTAAAAAACTACTAGCGCCATCTAGTGTTATCATACGAAAATACTTTCGACAATTGAAATGTGACTTTATTTCTACAGTAGACATTTTCTTAAACATTCGAACTGCGATTCGGACTGCGTCGAGAAGTGGCTGTACGTTTGGAAGAACAGCTGCAGGTTGCTGGGTAGTAAGTACTGGTGTAGATACTCACTGCAGCAGCAGCGGCGCGGGCCAGCGCTGCTCGGTGACGCTGAGCACGAAGCAAGGAACGGACGAGAAGAACAAGTTGAAGCAGGTGAGGTACATGTGGTATACTCACTGCAGCAGCAGCGGGGCGGGCCAGCGCTGCTCGGTGACGCTGAGCACGAAGCAAGGAACAGACGAGAAGAACAGGTTGAAGCAGGTGAGGTACATCGAGTCGAACATCGACTGCGTCGAGAAGTGGCTGTATGTTTGGAAGAACAGCTGCAGGTTTCTGGGTAGTAAGTACTGGTGTAGATACTCACTGCAGCAGCAGCGGCGCGGCCAGCGCTGCTCGGTGACGCTGAGCACGAAGCGGAACAGACGAGAAGAACAAGTTGAAGCAGGTCAGGTATAGGGCTTCTGGTATACCGGTATTGGCCAATACCAGGATCACGGACTTTTGACCTCTTTCAGTACCGGTATTAAAAATCTAATACCGGTATTCCACCCACTTTCTACCTACTAGAGTGCCCGACACGCTCTTGGCCCTATTCTACCCACTTTCTACCTACTAGAGTGCCCGACACGCTCTTGGCCCTATTCTACCCACTTTCTACCTACTAGAGTGCCCGACACGCTCTTGGCCGTATTCTACCCACTTTCTACCTACTAGAGTGCCCGACACGCTCTTGGCCTTATTCTACCCACTTTCTACCTACTAGAGTGCGAAACGCTCTTGGACAAATGTGTCTTGCCACACAAGACACATTTTGCCATACTAGACAAATTTGTGCCACTCCAGACAAATTTGTGCCACACTAGACAACTTTGTGCCACACTAGACAACTTTGTGCCAGGACAACAAGCAGGTCACTCGAAGTTAGTTCGCTCGAGTTTAGGTTAATGACATGTGTCGTTCAAAGTGACATTTGGGTTCTAAAGTGTGTCCGGCCGGTCCGACTCTCCCGAAGTTATTTCACAAAAGTGACATTTGGGTCCTAAAATGGTCTAATAAGTGACATGTGTCATTAAAAGTGACAGTTGTGTCCTAAAATTGTCATGTGTCATTAAAACTGACAGTTGGGTCCTTAAATGGTCATGTGTCTTTAAAAGTGACAGTTGTGTCCTAAAATGGTCATGTGTCATTAAAAGTGACATTTGGGTCCTCAAATGGTCTAAAAACTTACATGTGTCATTAAAAGTGACAGTTGTGTCCTAAAATGGTCATGTGTCATCAGAAGAGATTCGACCCACTTTCTACCTAGTAAAGTGGCCGACACGCTCTTGGCCATTATCGAGCTACAAAGCTAAAATGGACGTAACCAAACTGGGAACAATCTCAACGAACCAAACTGGGATCTGTGTTTGAATACTGGTGTTTCCATACAAACACTAGGAGGGACCAGTTTTAGGTGGCCTCACTTACCTACTGTACTGACTGTATGTATCGACGCGACGAAAAAAAAAACACCGCTGGTATCCGATCGCCGTAAGTGTTGTACCATCGAACGCGGCTCGAGCTCCTCTTTCAAACGACACCCCACACATGGTACCTACTACTACCCACTACCGTACCGTAGGCGGTTTTCTTAAGTTCTAAGTTCTAAGTTTTCGCGAGGCGAACGTGTCCGCGTGGCGAACACTATGCACCCCACACTTTATCATATCGCAGAAAACATTTCATTACCGCGTTTTAAAAAACTACTAGCGCCATCTAGTGTTATCATACGAAAATACTTTCGACAATTGAAATGTGACTTTATTTCTACAGTAGACATTTTCTTAAACATTCGAACTGCGATTCGGACTGCGTCGAGAAGTGGCTGTATGTTTGGAAGAACAGCTGCAGGTTGCTGAGTAGTAAGTACTGGTGTAGATACTCACTGCAGCAGCAGCGGCGCGGCCAGCGCTGCTCGGTGACGCTGAGCACGAAGCAAGGGACAGACGAGAAGAACAAGTTGAAGCAGGTCAGGTATAGGGCTTCAATACCGGTATACCGGTATTGGCCAATACCAGGATCACGGACTTTTGACCTCTTTTCAGTACCGGTATTAAAATCTAATACCGGTATTCCACCCACTTTCTACCTACTAGAGTGCCCGACACGCTCTTGGCCCTATTCTACCCACTTTCTACCTACTAGAGTGCCCGACACGCTCTTGGCCCTATTCTACCCACTTTCTACCTACTAGAGTGCCCGACACGCTCTTGGCCGTATTCTACCCACTTTCTACCTACTAGAGTGCCCGACACGCTCTTGGCCTTATTCTACCCACTTTCTACCTACTAGAGTGCCCGAAACGCTCTTGGACAAATGTGTCTTGCCACACACACATTTTTTTATACTAGACAAATTTGTGCCACTCCAGACAAATTTGTGCCACACTAGACAACTTTGTGCCACACTAGACAACTTTGTGCCACATTAGACAAATTTGTGCCACACTAGACTAATTTGTGCCACACTAGACTAATTTGTGCCACTCCAGACAAATTTGTGCCACACAAGACAAATATTTGTCTAGTATGGCACTAATTTGTCTAGTGCCACATTGGACACATTTGTGCCACTCCAGACAAATTTGTGCCACACAAGACAAATATTTGTCTGAGATGGCACAAATTTGTCTAGTGCCACATTAGACAAATTTGTGCCACTCCAGACAAATTTGTGCCACACAAGACAAATATTTGTCTGAGATGGCACAAATTTGTCTAGTGCCATTAGACACATTTGTGCCACTCCAGACAAATTTGTGCCACACATGACAAATATTTGTCTGGGATGGCACAAATTTGTCTAGTGCCACATTAGACAAATTTGTGCCACACTAGACAACTTTGTGCCACTCTAGACAACTTTGTGCCACATAAGACAAATTTGTGCCACACTAGACTAATTTGTGCCATACTAGACAAATTTGTGTCACTCTAGACAAATTTGTGCCACACAAGACACATTTGTGCCATACTAGACAAATTTGTGCCACTCCAGACAAATTTGCCACACAAGGGACACTGGACAGGAACAAGCAGGTCACTCGAAGTTAGTTCGCTCGAGTTTAGGTTAATGACATGTGTCGTTCAAAGTGACATTTGGGTTCTAAAGTGTGTCCGGCCGGTCCGACTCTCCCGAAGTTATTTCACAAAAGTGACATTTGGGTCCTAAAATGGTCTAATAAGTGACATGTGTCATTAAAAGTGACAGTTGTGTCCTAAAATTGTCATGTGTCATTAAAACTGACAGTTGGGTCCTTAAATGGTCATGTGTCTTTAAAAGTGACAGTTGTGTCCTAAAATGGTCATGTGTCATTAAAAGTGACATTTGGGTCCTCAAATGGTCTAAAACTTACATGTGTCATTAAAAGTGACAGTTGTGTCCTAAAATGGTCATGTGTCATCAGAAGAGATTCGACCCACTTTCTACCTAGTAAAGTGGCCGACACGCTCTTGGCCATTATCGAGCTACAAAGCTAAAATGGACGTAACCAAACTGGGAACAATCTCAACGAACCAAACTGGGATCTGTGTTTGAATACTGGTGTTTCCATACAAACACTAGGAGGGACCAGTTTTAGGTGGCCTCACTTACCTACTGTACTGACTGTATGTATCGACGCGACGAAAAAAAAAACACCGCTGGTATCCGATCGCCGTAAGTGTTGTACCATCGAACGCGGCTCGAGCTCCTCTTTCAAACGACACCCCACACATGGTACCTACTACTACCCACTACCGTACCGTAGGCGGTTTTCTTAAGTTCTAAGTTCTAAGTTTTCGCGAGGCGAACGTGTCCGCGTGGCGAACACTATGCACCCCACCTTTATCATATCGCAGAAAACATTTCATTACCGCGTTTTAAAAAACTACTAGCGCCATCTAGTGTTATCATACGAAAATACTTTCGACAATTGAAATGTGACTTTATTTCTACAGTAGACATTTTCTTAAACATTCGAACTGCGATTCGGACTGCGTCGAGAAGTGGCTGTATGTTTGGAAGAACAGCTGCAGGTTGCTGAGTAGTAAGTACTGGTGTAGATACTCACTGCAGCAGCAGCGGCGCGGGCCAGCGCTGCTCGGTGACGCTGAGCACGAAGCAAGGGACAGACGAGAAGAACAAGTTGAAGCAGGTCAGGTATAGGGCTTCCAATACCGGTATACCGGTATTGGCCAATACCGGGATCACGGACTTTTTTGACCTCTTTTCAGTACCGGTATTAAAAATCTAATACCGGTATTCCACCCACTTTCTACCTACTAGAGTGCCCGACACGCTCTTGGCCCTATTCTACCCACTTTCTACCTACTAGAGTGCCCGACACGCTCTTGGCCCTATTCTACCCACTTTCTACCTACTAGAGTGCCCGACACGCTCTTGGCCGTATTCTACCCACTTTCTACCTACTAGAGTGCCCGACACGCTCTTGGCCTTATTCTACCCACTTTCTACCTACTAGAGTGCCCGAAACGCTCTTGGACAAATGTGTCTTGCCACACAAGACACATTTTTGCCATACTAGACAAATTTGTGCCACTCCAGACAAATTTGTGCCACACTAGACAACTTTGTGCCACACTAGACAACTTTGTGCCACATTAGACAAATTTGTGCCACACTAGACTAATTTGTGCCACACTAGACTAATTTGTGCCACTCCAGACAAATTTGTGCCACACAAGACAAATATTTGTCTAGTATGGCACTAATTTGTCTAGTGCCACATTGGACACATTTGTGCCACTCCAGACAAATTTGTGCCACACAAGACAAATATTTGTCTGAGATGGCACAAATTTGTCTGGTGCCCATTAGACAAATTTGTGCCACTCCAGACAAATTTGTGCCACACAAGACAAATATTTGTCTGAGATGGCACAAATTTGTCTAGTGCCACATTAGACACATTTGTGCCACTCCAGACAAATTTGTGCCACACATGACAAATATTTGTCTGGGATGGCACAAATTTGTCTAGTGCCACATTAGACAAATTTGTGCCACACTAGACAACTTTGTGCCACTCTAGACAACTTTGTGCCACATAAGACAAATTTGTGCCACACTAGACTAATTTGTGCCATACTAGACAAATTTGTGTCACTCTAGACAAATTTGTGCCACACAAGACACATTTGTGCCATACTAGACAAATTTGTGCCACTCCAGACAAATTTGCCACACAAGGGACACTGGACAGGAACAAGCAGGTCACTCGAAGTTAGTTCGCTCGAGTTTAGGTTAATGACATGTGTCGTTCAAAGTGACATTTGGGTTCTAAAGTGTGTCCGGCCGGTCCGACTCTCCCGAAGTTATTTCACAAAAGTGACATTTGGGTCCTAAAATGGTCTAATAAGTGACATGTGTCATTAAAAGTGACAGTTGTGTCCTAAAATTGTCATGTGTCATTAAAACTGACAGTTGGGTCCTTAAATGGTCATGTGTCTTTAAAAGTGACAGTTGTGTCCTAAAATGGTCATGTGTCATTAAAAGTGACATTTGGGTCCTCAAATGGTCTAAAACTTACATGTGTCATTAAAAGTGACAGTTGTGTCCTAAAATGGTCATGTGTCATCAGAAGAGATTCGACCCACTTTCTACCTAGTAAAGTGGCCGACACGCTCTTGGCCATTATCGAGCTACAAAGCTAAAATGGACGTAACCAAACTGGGAACAATCTCAACGAACCAAACTGGGATCTGTGTTTGAATACTGGTGTTTCCATACAAACACTAGGAGGGACCAGTTTTAGGTGGCCTCACTTACCTACTGTACTGACTGTATGTATCGACGCGACGAAAAAAACACCGCTGGTATCCGATCGCCGTAAGTGTTGTACCATCGAACGCGGCTCGAGCTCCTCTTTCAAACGACACCCCACACATGGTACCTACTACTACCCACTACCGTACCGTAGGCGGTTTTCTTAAGTTCTAAGTTCTAAGTTTTCGCGAGGCGAACGTGTCCGCGTGGCGAACACTATGCACCCCACACCTTTATCATATCGCAGAAAACATTTCATTACCGCGTTTTAAAAAACTACTAGCGCCATCTAGTGTTATCATACGAAAATACTTTCGACAATTGAAATGTGACTTTATTTCTACAGTAGACATTTTCTTAAACATTCGAACTGCGATTCGGACTGCGTCGAGAAGTGGCTGTATGTTTGGAAGAACAGCTGCAGGTTGCTGGGTAGTAAGTACTGGTGGAGATACTCACTGCAGCAGCAGCGGCGCAGCCAGCGCTGCTCGGTGACGCTGAGCACGAAGCAAGGAACGGACGAGAAGAACAAGTTGAAGCAGGTGAGGTACATGGTATACTCACTGCAGCAGCAGGGCGGCCAGCGCTGCTCGGTGACGCTGAGCACGAAGCAAGGGACAGACGAGAAGAACAAGTTGAAGCAGGTCAGGTATAGGGCTTCAATACCGGTATACCGGTATTGGCCACCGGATCACGGACTTTTTTGACCTCTTTTCAGTACCGGTATTAAAAATCTAATACCGGTATTCCACCCACTTTCTACCTACTAGAGTGCCCGACACGCTCTTGGCCCTATTCTACCCACTTTCTACCTACTAGAGTGCCCGACACGCTCTTGGCCCTATTCTACCCACTTTCTACCTACTAGAGTGCCCGACACGCTCTTGGCCGTATTCTACCCACTTTCTACCTACTAGAGTGCCCGACACGCTCTTGGCCTTATTCTACCCACTTTCTACCTACTAGAGTGCCCGAAACGCTCTTGGACAAATGTGTCTTGCCACACAAGACACATTTTTGCCATACTAGACAAATTTGTGCCACTCCAGACAAATTTGTGCCACACTAGACAACTTTGTGCCACACTAGACAACTTTGTGCCACATTAGACAAATTTGTGCCACACTAGACTAATTTGTGCCACACTAGACTAATTTGTGCCACTCCAGACAAATTTGTGCCACACAAGACAAATATTTGTCTAGTATGGCACTAATTTGTCTAGTGCCACATTGGACACATTTGTGCCACTCCAGACAAATTTGTGCCACACAAGACAAATATTTGTCTGAGATGGCACAAATTTGTCTAGTGCCACATGACAAATTTGTGCCACTCCAGACAAATTTGTGCCACACAAGACAAATATTTGTCTGAGATGGCACAAATTTGTCTAGTGCCACATTAGACACATTTGTGCCACTCCAGACAAATTTGTGCCACACATGACAAATATTTGTCTGGGATGGCACAAATTTGTCTAGTGCCACATTAGACAAATTTGTGCCACACTAGACAACTTTGTGCCACTCTAGACAACTTTGTGCCACATAAGACAAATTTGTGCCACACTAGACTAATTTGTGCCATACTAGACAAATTTGTGTCACTCTAGACAAATTTGTGCCACACAAGACACATTTGTGCCATACTAGACAAATTTGTGCCACTCCAGACAAATTTGCCACACAAGGACACTGGACAGGAACAAGCAGGTCACTCGAAGTTAGTTCGCTCGAGTTTAGGTTAATGACATGTGTCGTTCAAAGTGACATTTGGGTTCTAAAGTGTGTCCGGCCGGTCCGACTCTCCCGAAGTTATTTCACAAAAGTGACATTTGGGTCCTAAAATGGTCTAATAAGTGACATGTGTCATTAAAAGTGACAGTTGTGTCCTAAAATTGTCATGTGTCATTAAAACTGACAGTTGGGTCCTTAAATGGTCATGTGTCTTTAAAAGTGACAGTTGTGTCCTAAAATGGTCATGTGTCATTAAAAGTGACATTTGGGTCCTCAAATGGTCTAAAAACTTACATGTGTCATTAAAAGTGACAGTTGTGTCCTAAAATGGTCATGTGTCATCAGAAGAGATTCGACCCACTTTCTACCTAGTAAAGTGGCCGACACGCTCTTGGCCATTATCGAGCTACAAAGCTAAAATGGACGTAACCAAACTGGGAACAATCTCAACGAACCAAACTGGGATCTGTGTTTGAATACTGGTGTTTCCATACAAACACTAGGAGGGACCAGTTTTAGGTGGCCTCACTTACCTACTGTACTGACTGTATGTATCGACGCGACGAAAAAAAAAACACCGCTGGTATCCGATCGCCGTAAGTGTTGTACCATCGAACGCGGCTCGAGCTCCTCTTTCAAACGACACCCCACACATGGTACCTACTACTACCCACTACCGTACCGTAGGCGGTTTTCCACTTCTAATTTTTAATTTTTAAGTTTTAAGTTCTAAGTTCTAAGTTTTCGCGAGGCGAACGTGTCCGCGTGGCGAACACTATGCACCCCACACCTTTATCATATCGCAGAAAACATTTCATTACCGCGTTTTAAAAAACTACTAGCGCCATCTAGTGTTATCATACGAAAATACTTTCGACAATTGAAATGTGACTTTATTTCTACAGTAGACATTTTCTTAAACATTCGAACTGCGATTCGGACTGCGTCGAGAAGTGGCTGTATGTTTGGAAGAACAGCTGCAGGTTTCTGGGTAGTAAGTACTGGTGTAGATACTCACTGCAGCAGCAGCGGCGCGGGCCAGCGCTGCTCGGTGACGCTGAGCACGAAGCAAGGAACGGACGAGAAGAACAAGTTGAAGCAGGTGAGGACATGTGGTATACTCACTGCAGCAGCAGCGGCCAGCGCTGCTCGGTGACGCTGAGCACGAAGCAAGGAACAGACGAGAAGAACAGGTTGAAGCAGGTGTACATCGAGTCGAACATCGACTGCGTCGAGAAGTGGCTGTATGTTTGGAAGAACAGCTGCAGGTTTCTGGGTAGTAACGTACTGGTGTAGATACTCACTGCAGCAGCAGCGGCGCGGGCCAGCGCTGCTCGGTGACGCTGAGCACGAAGCAAGGAACGGACGAGAAGAACAAGTTGAAGCAGGTGAGGTAAAGGGCTTCACCGGTATACCGGTATTGGCCAATACCAGGATCACGGACTTTGACCTCTTTTCAGTACAGTTATTTAAAATCTAATACCGGTATTCCACCCACTTTCTACCTACTAGAGTGCCCGACACGCTCTTGGCCCTATTCTACCCACTTTCTACCTACTAGAGTGCCCGACACGCTCTTGGCCCTATTCTACCCACTTTCTACCTACTAGAGTGCCCGACACGCTCTTGGCCGTATTCTACCCACTTTCTACCTACTAGAGTGCCCGACACGCTCTTGGCCTTATTCTACCCACTTTCTACCTACTAGAGTGCCCGAAACGCTCTTGGACAAATGTGTCTTGCCACACAAGACACAATTTTGCCATACTAGACAAATTTGTGCCACTCCAGACAAATTTGTGCCACACTAGACAACTTTGTGCCACACTAGACAACTTTGTGCCACATTAGACAAATTTGTGCCACACTAGACTAATTTGTGCCACACTAGACTAATTTGTGCCACTCCAGACAAATTTGTGCCACACAAGACAAATATTTGTCTAGTATGGCACTAATTTGTCTAGTGCCACATTGGACACATTTGTGCCACTCCAGACAAATTTGTGCCACACAAGACAAATATTTGTCTGAGATGGCACAAATTTGTCTAGTGCCACATTAGACAAATTTGTGCCACTCCAGACAAATTTGTGCCACACAAGACAAATATTTGTCTGAGATGGCACAAATTTGTCTAGTGCCACATAGACACATTTGTGCCACTCCAGACAAATTTGTGCCACACATGACAAATATTTGTCTGGGATGGCACAAATTTGTCTAGTGCCACATTAGACAAATTTGTGCCACACTAGACAACTTTGTGCCACTCTAGACAACTTTGTGCCACATAAGACAAATTTGTGCCACACTAGACTAATTTGTGCCATACTAGACAAATTTGTGTCACTCTAGACAAATTTGTGCCACACAAGACACATTTGTGCCATACTAGACAAATTTGTGCCACTCCAGACAAATTTGCCACACAAGGGACACTGGACAGGAACAAGCAGGTCACTCGAAGTTAGTTCGCTCGAGTTTAGGTTAATGACATGTGTCGTTCAAAGTGACATTTGGGTTCTAAAGTGTGTCCGGCCGGTCCGACTCTCCGAAGTTATTTCACAAAAGTGACATTTGGGTCCTAAAATGGTCTAATAAGTGACATGTGTCATTAAAAGTGACAGTTGTGTCCTAAAATTGTCATGTGTCATTAAAACTGACAGTTGGGTCCTTAAATGGTCATGTGTCTTTAAAAGTGACAGTTGTGTCCTAAAATGGTCATGTGTCATTAAAAGTGACATTTGGGTCCTCAAATGGTCTAAAAACTTACATGTGTCATTAAAAGTGACAGTTGTGTCCTAAAATGGTCATGTGTCATCAGAAGAGATTCGACCCACTTTCTACCTAGTAAAGTGGCCGACACGCTCTTGGCCATTATCGAGCTACAAAGCTAAAATGGACGTAACCAAACTGGGAACAATCTCAACGAACCAAACTGGGATCTGTGTTTGAATACTGGTGTTTCCATACAAACACTAGGAGGGACCAGTTTTAGGTGGCCTCACTTACCTACTGTACTGACTGTATGTATCGACGCGACGAAAAAAAAAACACCGCTGGTATCCGATCGCCGTAAGTGTTGTACCATCGAACGCGGCTCGAGCTCCTCTTTCAAACGACACCCCACACATGGTACCTACTACTACCCACTACCGTACCGTAGGCGGTTTTCTTAAGTTCTAAGTTCTAAGTTTTCGCGAGGCGAACGTGTCCGCGTGGCGAACACTATGCACCCCACACCTTTATCATATCGCAGAAAACATTTCATTACCGCGTTTTAAAAAACTACTAGCGCCATCTAGTGTTATCATACGAAAATACTTTCGACAATTGAAATGTGACTTTATTTCTACAGTAGACATTTTCTTAAACATTCGAACTGCGATTCGGACTGCGTCGAGAAGTGGCTGTACGTTTGATAGAACAGCTGCAGGTTTCTGGGTAGTAAGTACTGGTGTAGATACTCACTGCAGCAGCAGCGGGGCGGGCCAGCGCTGCTCGGTGACGCTGAGCACGAAGCAGGGTACAGACGAGAAGAACAAGTTGAAGCAGGTCAGGTATAGGGCTTCCAATACCGGTCGGTATACCGGTATTGGCCAATACCAGGATCACGGACTTTTGACCTCTTTTCAGTACCGGTATTAAAATCTAATACCGGTATTCCACCCACTTTCTACCTACTAGAGTGCCCGACACGCTCTTGGCCTATTCTACCCACTTTCTACCTACTAGAGTGCCCGACACGCTCTTGGCCCTATTCTACCCACTTTCTACCTACTAGAGTGCCCGACACGCTCTTGGCCGTATTCTACCCACTTTCTACCTACTAGAGTGCCCGACACGCTCTTGGCCTTATTCTACCCACTTTCTACCTACTAGAGTGCCCGAAACGCTCTTGGACAAATGTGTCTTGCCACACAAGACACATTTTTGCCATACTAGACAAATTTGTGCCACTCCAGACAAATTTGTGCCACACTAGACAACTTTGTGCCACACTAGACAACTTTGTGCCACATTAGACAAATTTGTGCCACACTAGACTAATTTGTGCCACACTAGACAAATTTGTGCCACTCCAGACAAATTTGCCACACAAGGGACACTGGACAGGAACAAGCAGGTCACTCGAAGTTAGTTCGCTCGAGTTTAGGTTAATGACATGTGTCGTTCAAAGTGACATTTGGGTTCTAAAGTGTGTCCGGCCGGTCCGACTCTCCCGAAGTTATTTCACAAAAGTGACATTTGGGTCCTAAAATGGTCTAATAAGTGACATGTGTCATTAAAAGTGACAGTTGTGTCCTAAAATTGTCATGTGTCATTAAAACTGACAGTTGGGTCCTTAAATGGTCATGTGTCTTTAAAAGTGACAGTTGTGTCCTAAAATGGTCATGTGTCATTAAAAGTGACATTTGGGTCCTCAAATGGTCTAAAAACTTACATGTGTCATTAAAAGTGACAGTTGTGTCCTAAAATGGTCATGTGTCATCAGAAGAGATTCGACCCACTTTCTACCTAGTAAAGTGGCCGACACGCTCTTGGCCATTATCGAGCTACAAAGCTAAAATGGACGTAACCAAACTGGGAACAATCTCAACGAACCAAACTGGGATCTGTGTTTGAATACTGGTGTTTCCATACAAACACTAGGAGGGACCAGTTTTAGGTGGCCTCACTTACCTACTGTACTGACTGTATGTATCGACGCGACGAAAAAACACCGCTGGTATCCGATCGCCGTAAGTGTTGTACCATCGAACGCGGCTCGAGCTCCTCTTTCAAACGACACCCCACACATGGTACCTACTACTACCCACTACCGTACCGTAGGCGGTTTTCTTAAGTTCTAAGTTCTAAGTTTTCGCGAGGCGAACGTGTCCGCGTGGCGAACACTATGCACCCCACACCTTTATCATATCGCAGAAAACATTTCATTACCGCGTTTTAAAAAACTACTAGCGCCATCTAGTGTTATCATACGAAAATACTTTCGACAATTGAAATGTGACTTTATTTCTACAGTAGACATTTTCTTAAACATTCGAACTGCGATTCGGACTGCGTCGAGAAGTGGCTGTATGTTTGGAAGAACAGCTGCAGGTTGCTGAGTAGTAAGTACTGGTGTAGATACTCACTGCAGCAGCAGCGGCGCGGGCCAGCGCTGCTCGGTGACGCTGAGCACGAAGCAAGGGACAGACGAGAAGAACAAGTTGAAGCAGGTCAGGTATAGGGCTTCCAATACCGGTATACCGGTATTGGCCAATACCGGGATCACGGACTTTTTTGACCTCTTTTCAGTACCGGTATTAAAAATCTAATACCGGTATTCCACTTTCTACCTACTAGAGTGCCCGACACGCTCTTGGCCCTATTCGACCCACTTTCTACCTACTAGAGTGCCCGACACGCTCTTGGCCCTATTCTACCCACTTTCTACCTACTAGAGTGCCCGACACGCTCTTGGCCGTATTCTACCCACTTTCTACCTACTAGAGTGCCCGACACGCTCTTGGCCTTATTCTACCCACTTTCTACCTACTAGAGTGCCCGAAAAGATCTTTGACAAATGTGTCTTGCCCCACAAGACACATTATTGCCATACTAGACAAATTTGTGCCACTCCAGACAAATTTGTGCCACACTAGACAACTTTGTGCCACACTAGACAACTTTGTGCCACATTAGACAAATTTGTGCCACACTAGACTAATTTGTGCCACACTAGACTAATTTGTGCCACTCCAGACAAATTTGTGCCACACAAGACAAATATTTGTCTAGTATGGCACTAATTTGTCTAGTGCCACATTGGACACATTTGTGCCACTCCAGACAAATTTGTGCCACACAAGACAAATATTTGTCTGAGATGGCACAAATTTGTCTAGTGCCACATTAGACAAATTTGTGCCACTCCAGACAAATTTGTGCCACACAAGACAAATATTTGTCTGAGATGGCACAAATTTGTCTAGTGCACATTAGACACATTTGTGCCACTCCAGACAAATTTGTGCCACACATGACAAATATTTGTCTGGGATGGCACAAATTTGTCTAGTGCCACATTAGACAAATTTGTGCCACACTAGACAACTTTGTGCCACTCTAGACAACTTTGTGCCACATAAGACAAATTTGTGCCACACTAGACTAATTTGTGCCATACTAGACAAATTTGTGTCACTCTAGACAAATTTGTGCCACACAAGACACATTTGTGCCATACTAGACAAATTTGTGCCACTCCAGACAAATTTGCCACACAAGGGACACTGGACAGGAACAAGCAGGTCACTCGAAGTTAGTTCGCTCGAGTTTAGGTTAATGACATGTGTCGTTCAAAGTGACATTTGGGTTCTAAAGTGTGTCCGGCCGGTCCGACTCTCCGAAGTTATTTCACAAAAGTGACATTTGGGTCCTAAAATGGTCTAATAAGTGACATGTGTCATTAAAAGTGACAGTTGTGTCCTAAAATTGTCATGTGTCATTAAAACTGACAGTTGGGTCCTTAAATGGTCATGTGTCTTTAAAAGTGACAGTTGTGTCCTAAAATGGTCATGTGTCATTAAAAGTGACATTTGGGTCCTCAAATGGTCTAAAACTTACATGTGTCATTAAAAGTGACAGTTGTGTCCTAAAATGGTCATGTGTCATCAGAAGAGATTCGACCCACTTTCTACCTAGTAAAGTGGCCGACACGCTCTTGGCCATTATCGAGCTACAAAGCTAAAATGGACGTAACCAAACTGGGAACAATCTCAACGAACCAAACTGGGATCTGTGTTTGAATACTGGTGTTTCCATACAAACACTAGGAGGGACCAGTTTTAGGTGGCCTCACTTACCTACTGTACTGACTGTATGTATCGACGCGACGAAAAAAAAAACACCGCTGGTATCCGATCGCCGTAAGTGTTGTACCATCGAACGCGGCTCGAGCTCCTCTTTCAAACGACACCCCACACATGGTACCTACTACTACCCACTACCGTACCGTAGGCGGTTTTCTTAAGTTCTAAGTTCTAAGTTTTCGCGAGGCGAACGTGTCCGCGTGGCGAACACTATGCACCCCACACCTTTATCATATCGCAGAAAACATTTCATTACCGCGTTTTAAAAAACTACTAGCGCCATCTAGTGTTATCATACGAAAATACTTTCGACAATTGAAATGTGACTTTATTTCTACAGTAGACATTTTCTTAAACATTCGAACTGCGATTCGGACTGCGTCGAGAAGTGGCTGTATGTTTGGAAGAACAGCTGCAGGTTTCTGGGTAGTAAGTACTGGTGTAGATACTCACTGCAGCAGCAGCGGCGCGGCCAGCGCTGCTCGGTGACGCTGAGCACGAAGCAAGGGACAGACGAGAAGAACAAGTTGAAGCAGGTCAGGTATAGGGCTTCCAATACCGGTATACCGGTATTGGCCAATACCGGGATCACGGACTTTTTTGACCTCTTTTCAGTACCGGTATTAAAAATCTAATACCGGTATTCCACCCACTTTCTACCTACTAGAGTGCCCGACACGCTCTTGGCCCTATTCTACCCACTTTCTACCTACTAGAGTGCCCGACACGCTCTTGGCCCTATTCTACCCACTTTCTACCTACTAGAGTGCCCGACACGCTCTTGGCCGTATTCTACCCACTTTCTACCTACTAGAGTGCCCGACACGCTCTTGGCCTTATTCTACCCACTTTCTACCTACTAGAGTGCCCGAAACGCTCTTGGACAAATGTGTCTTGCCACACAAGACACATTTTTGCCATACTAGACAAATTTGTGCCACTCCAGACAAATTTGTGCCACACTAGACAACTTTGTGCCACACTAGACAACTTTGTGCCACATTAGACAAATTTGTGCCACACTAGACTAATTTGTGCCACACTAGACTAATTTGTGCCACTCCAGACAAATTTGTGCCACACAAGACAAATATTTGTCTAGTATGGCACTAATTTGTCTAGTGCCACATTGGACACATTTGTGCCACTCCAGACAAATTTGTGCCACACAAGACAAATATTTGTCTGAGATGGCACAAATTTGTCTAGTGCCACATTAGACAAATTTGTGCCACTCCAGACAAATTTGTGCCACACAAGACAAATATTTGTCTGAGATGGCACAAATTTGTCTAGTGCCACATTAGACACATTTGTGCCACTCCAGACAAATTTGTGCCACACATGACAAATATTTGTCTGGGATGGCACAAATTTGTCTAGTGCCACATTAGACAAATTTGTGCCACACTAGACAACTTTGTGCCACTCTAGACAACTTTGTGCCACATAAGACAAATTTGTGCCACACTAGACTAATTTGTGCCATACTAGACAAATTTGTGTCACTCTAGACAAATTTGTGCCACACAAGACACATTTGTGCCATACTAGACAAATTTGTGCCACTCCAGACAAATTTGCCACACAAGGGACACTGGACAGGAACAAGCAGGTCACTCGAAGTTAGTTCGCTCGAGTTTAGGTTAATGACATGTGTCGTTCAAAGTGACATTTGGGTTCTAAAGTGTGTCCGCCGGTCCGACTCTCCGAAGTTATTTCACAAAAGTGACATTTGGGTCCTAAAATGGTCTAATAAGTGACATGTGTCATTAAAAGTGACAGTTGTGTCCTAAAATTGTCATGTGTCATTAAAACTGACAGTTGGGTCCTTAAATGGTCATGTGTCTTTAAAAGTGACAGTTGTGTCCTAAAATGGTCATGTGTCATTAAAAGTGACATTTGGGTCCTCAAATGGTCTAAAACTTACATGTGTCATTAAAAGTGACAGTTGTGTCCTAAAATGGTCATGTGTCATCAGAAGAGATTCGACCCACTTTCTACCTAGTAAAGTGGCCGACACGCTCTTGGCCATTATCGAGCTACAAAGCTAAAATGGACGTAACCAAACTGGGAACAATCTCAACAGAACCAAACTGGGATCTGTGTTTGAATACTGGTGTTTCCATACAAACACTAGGAGGGACCAGTTTTAGGTGGCCTCACTTACCTACTGTACTGACTGTATGTATCGACGCGACGAAAAAAACACCGCTGGTATCCGATCGCCGTAAGTGTTGTACCATCGAACGCGGCTCGAGCTCCTCTTTCAAACGACACCCCACACATGGTACCTACTACTACCCACTACCGTACCGTAGGCGGTTTTCCACTTCTAATTTTTAATTTTTAAGTTTTAAGTTCTAAGTTCTAAGTTTTCGCGAGGCGAACGTGTCCGCGTGGCGAACACTATGCACCACACCTTTATCATATCGCAGAAAACATTTCATTACCGCGTTTTAAAAAACTACTAGCGCCATCTAGTGTTATCATACGAAAATACTTTCGACAATTGAAATGTGACTTTATTTCTACAGTAGACATTTTCTTAAACATTCGAACTGCGATTCGGACTGCGTCGAGAAGTGGCTGTACGTTTGGAAGAACAGCTGCAGGTTGCTGGGTAGTAAGTACTGGTGTAGATACTCACTGCAGCAGCAGCGGCGCGCCAGCGCTGCTCGGTGACGCTGAGCACGAAGCAAGGAACGGACGAGAAGAACAAGTTGAAGCAGGTGAGGTACATGTGGTATACTCACTGCAGCAGCAGCGGGGCGGGCCAGCGCTGCTCGGTGACGCTGAGCACGAAGCAAGGAACAGACGAGAAGAACAGGTTGAAGCAGGTGAGGTACATCGAGTCGAACATCGACTGCGTCGAGAAGTGGCTGTATGTTTGGAAGAACAGCTGCAGGTTTCTGGGTAGTAAGTACTGGTGTAGATACTCACTGCAGCAGCAGCGGCGCGGGCCAGCGCTGCTCGGTGACGCTGAGCACGAAGCAAGGAACAGACGAGAAGAACAAGTTGAAGCAGGTCAGGTATAGGGCTTCCAATACCGGTATACCGGTATTGGCCAATACCGGGATCACGGACTTTTTTGACCTCTTTTCAGTACCGGTATTAAAAATCTAATACCGGTATTCCACCCACTTTCTACCTACTAGAGTGCCCGACACGCTCTTGGCCCTATTCTACCCACTTTCTACCTACTAGAGTGCCCGACACGCTCTTGGCCCTATTCTACCCACTTTCTACCTACTAGAGTGCCCGACACGCTCTTGGCCGTATTCTACCCACTTTCTACCTACTAGAGTGCCCGACACGCTCTTGGCCTTATTCTACCCACTTTCTACCTACTAGAGTGCCCGAAACGCTCGTGGACAAATGTGTCTTGCCACACAAGACACAATTTTGCCATACTAGACAAATTTGTGCCACTCCAGACAAATTTGTGCCACACTAGACAACTTTGTGCCACACTAGACAACTTTGTGCCAGGACAACAAGCAGGTCACTCGAAGTTAGTTCGCTCGAGTTTAGGTTAATGACATGTGTCGTTCAAAGTGACATTTGGGTTCTAAAGTGTGTCCGGCCGGTCCGACTCTCCCGAAGTTATTTCACAAAAGTGACATTTGGGTCCTAAAATGGTCTAATAAGTGACATGTGTCATTAAAAGTGACAGTTGTGTCCTAAAATTGTCATGTGTCATTAAAACTGACAGTTGGGTCCTTAAATGGTCATGTGTCTTTAAAAGTGACAGTTGTGTCCTAAAATGGTCATGTGTCATTAAAAGTGACATTTGGGTCCTCAAATGGTCTAAAACTTACATGTGTCATTAAAAGTGACAGTTGTGTCCTAAAATGGTCATGTGTCATCAGAAGAGATTCGACCCACTTTCTACCTAGTAAAGTGGCCGACACGCTCTTGGCCATTATCGAGCTACAAAGCTAAAATGGACGTAACCAAACTGGGAACAATCTCAACGAACCAAACTGGGATCTGTGTTTGAATACTGGTGTTTCCATACAAACACTAGGAGGGACCAGTTTTAGGTGGCCTCACTTACCTACTGTACTGACTGTATGTATCGACGCGACGAAAAAACACCGCTGGTATCCGATCGCCGTAAGTGTTGTACCATCGAACGCGGCTCGAGCTCCTCTTTCAAACGACACCCCACACATACCTACTACTACCCACTACCGTACCGTAGGCGGTTTTCTTAAGTTCTAAGTTCTAAGTTTTCGCGAGGCGAACGTGTCCGCGTGGCGAACACTATGCACCCCACACCTTTATCATATCGCAGAAAACATTTCATTACCGCGTTTTAAAAAACTACTAGCGCCATCTAGTGTTATCATACGAAAATACTTTCGACAATTGAAATGTGACTTTATTTCTACAGTAGACATTTTCTTAAACATTCGAACTGCGATTCGGACTGCGTCGAGAAGTGGCTGTATGTTTGGAAGAACAGCTGCAGGTTGCTGGTAGTAAGTACTGGTGTAGATACTCACTGCAGCAGCAGCGGCGCGGGCCAGCGCTGCTCGGTGACGCTGAGCACGAAGCAAGGGACAGACGAGAAGAACAAGTTGAAGCAGGTCAGGTATAGGGCTTCAATACCGGTATACCGGTATTGGCCAATACCGGATCACGGACTTTTTGACCTCTTTTCAGTACCGGTATTAAAATCTAATACCGGTATTCCACCCACTTTCTACCTACTAGAGTGCCCGACACGCTCTTGGCCCTATTCTACCCACTTTCTACCTACTAGAGTGCCCGACACGCTCTTGGCCCTATTCTACCCACTTTCTACCTACTAGAGTGCCCGACACGCTCTTGGCCGTATTCTACCCACTTTCTACCTACTAGAGTGCCCGACACGCTCTTGGCCTTATTCTACCCACTTTCTACCTACTAGAGTGCCCGAAACGCTCTTGGACAAATGTGTCTTGCCACACAAGACACATTTTTGCCATACTAGACAAATTTGTGCCACTCCAGACAAATTTGTGCCACACTAGACAACTTTGTGCCACACTAGACAACTTTGTGCCACATTAGACAAATTTGTGCCACACTAGACTAATTTGTGCCACACTAGACTAATTTGTGCCACTCCAGACAAATTTGTGCCACACAAGACAAATATTTGTCTAGTATGGCACTAATTTGTCTAGTGCCACATTGGACACATTTGTGCCACTCCAGACAAATTTGTGCCACACAAGACAAATATTTGTCTGAGATGGCACAAATTTGTCTAGTGCCACATTAGACAAATTTGTGCCACTCCAGACAAATTTGTGCCACACAAGACAAATATTTGTCTGAGATGGCACAAATTTGTCTAGTGCCACATTAGACACATTTGTGCCACTCCAGACAAATTTGTGCCACACATGACAAATATTTGTCTGGGATGGCACAAATTTGTCTAGTGCCACATTAGACAAATTTGTGCCACACTAGACAACTTTGTGCCACTCTAGACAACTTTGTGCCACATAAGACAAATTTGTGCCACACTAGACTAATTTGTGCCATACTAGACAAATTTGTGTCACTCTAGACAAATTTGTGCCACACAAGACACATTTGTGCCATACTAGACAAATTTGTGCCACTCCAGACAAATTTGCCACACAAGGGACACTGGACAGGAACAAGCAGGTCACTCGAAGTTAGTTCGCTCGAGTTTAGGTTAATGACATGTGTCGTTCAAAGTGACATTTGGGTTCTAAAGTGTGTCCGGCCGGTCCGACTCTCCCGAAGTTATTTCACAAAAGTGACATTTGGGTCCTAAAATGGTCTAATAAGTGACATGTGTCATTAAAAGTGACAGTTGTGTCCTAAAATTGTCATGTGTCATTAAAACTGACAGTTGGGTCCTTAAATGGTCATGTGTCTTTAAAAGTGACAGTTGTGTCCTAAAATGGTCATGTGTCATTAAAAGTGACATTTGGGTCCTCAAATGGTCTAAAACTTACATGTGTCATTAAAAGTGACAGTTGTGTCCTAAAATGGTCATGTGTCATCAGAAGAGATTCGACCCACTTTCTACCTAGTAAAGTGGCCGACACGCTCTTGGCCATTATCGAGCTACAAAGCTAAAATGGACGTAACCAAACTGGGAACAATCTCAACGAACCAAACTGGGATCTGTGTTTGAATACTGGTGTTTCCATACAAACACTAGGAGGGACCAGTTTTAGGTGGCCTCACTTACCTACTGTACTGACTGTATGTATCGACGCGACGAAAAAAAAAACACCGCTGGTATCCGATCGCCGTAAGTGTTGTACCATCGAACGCGGCTCGAGCTCCTCTTTCAAACGACACCCCACACATGGTACCTACTACTACCCACTACCGTACCGTAGGCGGTTTTCCACTTCTAATTTTTAATTTTTAAGTTTTAAGTTCTAAGTTCTAAGTTTTCGCGAGGCGAACGTGTCCGCGTGGCGAACACTATGCACCCACACCTTTATCATATCGCAGAAAACATTTCATTACCGCGTTTTAAAAAACTACTAGCGCCATCTAGTGTTATCATACGAAAATACTTTCGACAATTGAAATGTGACTTTATTTCTACAGTAGACATTTTCTTAAACATTCGAACTGCGATTCGGACTGCGTCGAGAAGTGGCTGTACGTTTGGAAGAACAGCTGCAGGTTGCTGGGTAGTAAGTACTGGTGTAGATACTCACTGCAGCAGCAGCGGCGCGGGCCAGCGCTGCTCGGTGACGCTGAGCACGAAGCAGGGAACGGACGAGAAGAACAAGTTGAAGCAGGTCAGGTACATGGGTATACTCACTGCAGCAGCAGCGGGCGGGCCAGCGCTGCTCGGTGACGCTGAGCACGAAGCAGGAACAGACGAGAAGAACAGGTTGAAGCAGGTGACATCGAGTCGAACATCGACTGCGTCGAGTGGCTGTATGTTTGAAGAACAGCTGCAGGTTTCTGGGTAGTAAGTACTGGTGTAGATCTCACTGCAGCAGCAGCGGCGCGCCAGCGCTGCTCGGTGACGCTGAGCACGAAGCAGGAACAGACGAGAACAAGTTGAAGCAGGTCAGGTATAGGGCTTTCCGGTATACCGGTATTGGCCAATACGGATCACGGACTTTTGACCTCTTTTCAGTACCGGTATTAAAATCTAATACCGGTATTCCACACTTTCTACCTACTAGAGTGCCCGACACGCTCTTGGCCTATTCTACCCACTTTCTACCTACTAGAGTGCCCGACACGCTCTTGGCCTATTCTACCCACTTTCTACCTACTAGAGTGCCCGACACGCTCTTGGCCGTATTCTACCCACTTTCTACCTACTAGAGTGCCCGACACGCTTGGCCTTATTCTACCCACTGAACGCTCTTGGACAAATGTGTCTTGCCACACAAGACACATTTTTACTAGACAAATTTGTGCCACTCCAGACAAATTTGTGCCACACTAGACAACTTTGTGCCACACTAGACAACTTTGTGCCAGGACAACAAGCAGGTCACTCGAAGTTAGTTCGCTCGAGTTTAGGTTAATGACATGTGTCGTTCAAAGTGACATTTGGGTTCTAAAGTGTGTCCGGCCGGTCCGACTCTCCCGAAGTTATTTCACAAAAGTGACATTTGGGTCCTAAAATGGTCTAATAAGTGACATGTGTCATTAAAAGTGACAGTTGTGTCCTAAAATTGTCATGTGTCATTAAAACTGACAGTTGGGTCCTTAAATGGTCATGTGTCTTTAAAAGTGACAGTTGTGTCCTAAAATGGTCATGTGTCATTAAAAGTGACATTTGGGTCCTCAAATGGTCTAAAACTTACATGTGTCATTAAAAGTGACAGTTGTGTCCTAAAATGGTCATGTGTCATCAGAAGAGATTCGACCCACTTTCTACCTAGTAAAGTGGCCGACACGCTCTTGGCCATTATCGAGCTACAAAGCTAAAATGGACGTAACCAAACTGGGAACAATCTCAACGAACCAAACTGGGATCTGTGTTTGAATACTGGTGTTTCCATACAAACACTAGGAGGGACCAGTTTTAGGTGGCCTCACTTACCTACTGTACTGACTGTATGTATCGACGCGACGAAAAAAAAAACACCGCTGGTATCCGATCGCCGTAAGTGTTGTACCATCGAACGCGGCTCGAGCTCCTCTTTCAAACGACACCCCACACATGGTACCTACTACTACCCACTACCGTACCGTAGGCGGTTTTCTTAAGTTCTAAGTTCTAAGTTTTCGCGAGGCGAACGTGTCCGCGTGGCGAACACTATGCACCCCACACCTTTATCATATCGCAGAAAACATTTCATTACCGCGTTTTAAAACTACTAGCGCCATCTAGTGTTATCATACGAAAATACTTTCGACAATTGAAATGTGACTTTATTTCTACAGTAGACATTTTCTTAAACATTCGAACTGCGATTCGGACTGCGTCGAGAAGTGGCTGTATGTTTGGAAGAACAGCTGCAGGTTTCTGGGTAGTAAGTACTGGTGTAGATACTCACTGCAGCAGCAGCGGCGCGGGCCAGCGCTGCTCGGTGACGCTGAGCACGAAGCAAGGGACAGACGAGAAGAACAAGTTGAAGCAGGTCAGGTATAGGGCTTCCAATGCCGGTATACCGGTATTGGCCAGGATCACGGACTTTTGACCTCTCTTCAGTACCGGTATTAAAACTCTCATACCGGTATTCCACCCACTTTCTACCTACTAGAGTGCCCGACACGCTCTTGGCCCTATTCTACCCACTTTCTACCTACTAGAGTGCCCGACACGCTTTTGGCCCTATTCTACCCACTTTCTACCTACTAGAGTGCCCGACACGCTCTTGGCCGTATTCTACCCACTTTCTACCTACTAGAGTGCCCGACACGCTCTTGGCCTTATTCTACCCACTTTCTACCTACTAGAGTGCCCGAAACGCTCTTGGACAAATGTGTCTTGCCACACAAGACACATATTTGCCATACTAGACAAATTTGTGCCACTCCAGACAAATTTGTGCCACACTAGACAACTTTGTGCCACACTAGACAACTTTGTGCCACATTAGACAAATTTGTGCCACACTAGACTAATTTGTGCCACACTAGACTAATTTGTGCCACTCCAGACAAATTTGTGCCACACAAGACAAATATTTGTCTAGTATGGCACTAATTTGTCTAGTGCCACACTTGACACATTTGTGCCACTCCAGACAAATTTGTGCCACACAAGACAAATATTTGTCTGAGATGGCACAAATTTGTCTAGTGCCACATAAGACAAATTTGTGCCACACTAGACTAATTTGTGCCATACTAGACAAATATTTGTCTGAGATGGCACAAATTTGTCTAGTGCCACATTAGACACATTTGTGCCACTCCAGACAAATTTGTGCCACACATGACAAATATTTGTCTGGGATGGCACAAATTTGTCTAGTGCCACATTAGACAAATTTGTGCCACACTAGACAACTTTGTGCCACTCTAGACAACTTTGTGCCACATAAGACAAATTTGTGCCACACTAGACTAATTTGTGCCATACTAGACAAATTTGTGTCACTCTAGACAAATTTGTGCCACACAAGACACATTTGTGCCATACTAGACAAATTTGTGCCACTCCAGACAAATTTGCCACACAAGGGACACTGGACAGGAACAAGCAGGTCACTCGAAGTTAGTTCGCTCGAGTTTAGGTTAATGACATGTGTCGTTCAAAGTGACATTTGGGTTCTAAAGTGTGTCCGGCCGGTCCGACTCTCCCGAAGTTATTTCACAAAAGTGACATTTGGGTCCTAAAATGGTCTAATAAGTGACATGTGTCATTAAAAGTGACAGTTGTGTCCTAAAATTGTCATGTGTCATTAAAACTGACAGTTGGGTCCTTAAATGGTCATGTGTCTTTAAAAGTGACAGTTGTGTCCTAAAATGGTCATGTGTCATTAAAAGTGACATTTGGGTCCTCAAATGGTCTAAAACTTACATGTGTCATTAAAAGTGACAGTTGTGTCCTAAAATGGTCATGTGTCATCAGAAGAGATTCGACCCACTTTCTACCTAGTAAAGTGGCCGACACGCTCTTGGCCATTATCGAGCTACAAAGCTAAAATGGACGTAACCAAACTGGGAACAATCTCAACGAACCAAACTGGGATCTGTGTTTGAATACTGGTGTTTCCATACAAACACTAGGAGGGACCAGTTTTAGGTGGCCTCACTTACCTACTGTACTGACTGTATGTATCGACGCGACGAAAAAAAAAACACCGCTGGTATCCGATCGCCGTAAGTGTTGTACCATCGAACGCGGCTCGAGCTCCTCTTTCAAACGACACCCCACACATGGTACCTACTACTACCCACTACCGTACCGTAGGCGGTTTTCCACTTCTAATTTTTAATTTTTAAGTTTTAAGTTCTAAGTTCTAAGTTTTCGCGAGGCGAACGTGTCCGCGTGGCGAACACTATGCACCCCACACCTTTATCATATCGCAGAAAACATTTCATTACCGCGTTTTAAAAAACTACTAGCGCCATCTAGTGTTATCATACGAAAATACTTTCGACAATTGAAATGTGACTTTATTTCTACAGTAGACATTTTCTTAAACATTCGAACTGCGATTCGGACTGCGTCGAGAAGTGGCTGTACGTTTGATAGAACAGCTGCAGGTTTCTGGGTAGTAAGTACTGGTGTAGATACTCACTGCAGCAGCAGCGGGGCGGGCCAGCGCTGCTCGGTGACGCTGAGCACGAAGCAGGGTACAGACGAGAAGAACAAGTTGAAGCAGGTCAGGTATAGGGCTTCCAATACCGGTCGGTATACCGGTATTGGCCAATACCGGGATCACGGACTTTTTTGACCTCTTTTCAGTACCGGTATTAAAAATCTAATACCGGTATTCCACCCACTTTCTACCTACTAGAGTGCCCGACACGCTCTTGGCCCTATTCTACCCACTTTCTACCTACTAGAGTGCCCGACACGCTCTTGGCCCTATTCTACCCACTTTCTACCTACTAGAGTGCCCGACACGCTCTTGGCCGTATTCTACCCACTTTCTACCTACTAGAGTGCCCGACACGCTCTTGGCCTTATTCTACCCACTTTCTACCTACTAGAGTGCCCGAAACGCTCTTGGACAAATGTGTCTTGCCACACAAGACACATTTTTGCCATACTAGACAAATTTGTGCCACTCCAGACAAATTTGTGCCACACTAGACAACTTTGTGCCACACTAGACAACTTTGTGCCAGGACAACAAGCAGGTCACTCGAAGTTAGTTCGCTCGAGTTTAGGTTAATGACATGTGTCGTTCAAAGTGACATTTGGGTTCTAAAGTGTGTCCGGCCGGTCCGACTCTCCCGAAGTTATTTCACAAAAGTGACATTTGGGTCCTAAAATGGTCTAATAAGTGACATGTGTCATTAAAAGTGACAGTTGTGTCCTAAAATTGTCATGTGTCATTAAAACTGACAGTTGGGTCCTTAAATGGTCATGTGTCTTTAAAAGTGACAGTTGTGTCCTAAAATGGTCATGTGTCATTAAAAGTGACATTTGGGTCCTCAAATGGTCTAAAAACTTACATGTGTCATTAAAAGTGACAGTTGTGTCCTAAAATGGTCATGTGTCATCAGAAGAGATTCGACCCACTTTCTACCTAGTAAAGTGGCCGACACGCTCTTGGCCATTATCGAGCTACAAAGCTAAAATGGACGTAACCAAACTGGGAACAATCTCAACGAACCAAACTGGGATCTGTGTTTGAATACTGGTGTTTCCATACAAACACTAGGAGGGACCAGTTTTAGGTGGCCTCACTTACCTACTGTACTGACTGTATGTATCGACGCGACGAAAAAAACACCGCTGGTATCCGATCGCCGTAAGTGTTGTACCATCGAACGCGGCTCGAGCTCCTCTTTCAAACGACACCCCACACATGGTACCTACTACTACCCACTACCGTACCGTAGGCGGTTTTCTTAAGTTCTAAGTTCTAAGTTTTCGCGAGGCGAACGTGTCCGCGTGGCGAACACTATGCACCCCACACCTTTATCATATCGCAGAAAACATTTCATTACCGCGTTTTAAAAAACTACTAGCGCCATCTAGTGTTATCATACGAAAATACTTTCGACAATTGAAATGTGACTTTATTTCTACAGTAGACATTTTCTTAAACATTCGAACTGCGATTCGGACTGCGTCGAGAAGTGGCTGTATGTTTGGAAGAACAGCTGCAGGTTTCTGGGTAGTAAGTACTGGTGTAGATACTCACTGCAGCAGCAGCGGCGCGGGCCAGCGCTGCTCGGTGACGCTGAGCACGAAGCAAGGGACAGACGAGAAGAACAAGTTGAAGCAGGTCAGGTATAGGGCTTCCAATACCGGTATACCGGTATTGGCCAATACCGGGATCACGGACTTTTTTGACCTCTTTTCAGTACCGGTATTAAAAATCTAATACCGGTATTCCACCCACTTTCTACCTACTAGAGTGCCCGACACGCTCTTGGCCCTATTCTACCCACTTTCTACCTACTAGAGTGCCCGACACGCTCTTGGCCGTATTCTACCCACTTTCTACCTACTAGAGTGCCCGACACGCTCTTGGCCGTATTCTACCCACTTTCTACCTACTAGAGTGCCCGACACGCTCTTGGCCTTATTCTACCCACTTTCTACCTACTAGAGTGCCCGAAACGCTCTTGGACAAATGTGTCTTGCCACACAAGACACATTTTTATACTAGACAAATTTGTGCCACTCCAGACAAATTTGTGCCACACTAGACAACTTTGTGCCACACTAGACAACTTTGTGCCACATTAGACAAATTTGTGCCACACTAGACTAATTTGTGCCACACTAGACTAATTTGTGCCACTCCAGACAAATTTGTGCCACACAAGACAAATATTTGTCTAGTATGGCACTAATTTGTCTAGTGCCACATTGGACACATTTGTGCCACTCCAGACAAATTTGTGCCACACAAGACAAATATTTGTCTGAGATGGCACAAATTTGTCTAGTGCCACATTAGACAAATTTGTGCCACTCCAGACAAATTTGTGCCACACAAGACAAATATTTGTCTGAGATGGCACAAATTTGTCTAGTGCCACATTAGACACATTTGTGCCACTCCAGACAAATTTGTGCCACATGACAAATATTTGTCTGGGATGGCACAAATTTGTCTAGTGCCACATTAGACAAATTTGTGCCACACTAGACAACTTTGTGCCACTCTAGACAACTTTGTGCCACATAAGACAAATTTGTGCCACACTAGACTAATTTGTGCCATACTAGACAAATTTGTGTCACTCTAGACAAATTTGTGCCACACAAGACACATTTGTGCCATACTAGACAAATTTGTGCCACTCCAGACAAATTTGCCACACAAGGGACACTGGACAGGAACAAGCAGGTCACTCGAAGTTAGTTCGCTCGAGTTTAGGTTAATGACATGTGTCGTTCAAAGTGACATTTGGGTTCTAAAGTGTGTCCGGCCGGTCCGACTCTCCCGAAGTTATTTCACAAAAGTGACATTTGGGTCCTAAAATGGTCTAATAAGTGACATGTGTCATTAAAAGTGACAGTTGTGTCCTAAAATTGTCATGTGTCATTAAAACTGACAGTTGGGTCCTTAAATGGTCATGTGTCTTTAAAAGTGACAGTTGTGTCCTAAAATGGTCATGTGTCATTAAAAGTGACATTTGGGTCCTCAAATGGTCTAAAACTTACATGTGTCATTAAAAGTGACAGTTGTGTCCTAAAATGGTCATGTGTCATCAGAAGAGATTCGACCCACTTTCTACCTAGTAAAGTGGCCGACACGCTCTTGGCCATTATCGAGCTACAAAGCTAAAATGGACGTAACCAAACTGGGAACAATCTCAACGAACCAAACTGGGATCTGTGTTTGAATACTGGTGTTTCCATACAAACACTAGGAGGGACCAGTTTTAGGTGGCCTCACTTACCTACTGTACTGACTGTATGTATCGACGCGACGAAAAAAACACCGCTGGTATCCGATCGCCGTAAGTGTTGTACCATCGAACGCGGCTCGAGCTCCTCTTTCAAACGACACCCCACACATGGTACCTACTACTACCCACTACCGTACCGTAGGCGGTTTTCCACTTCTAATTTTTAATTTTTAAGTTTTAAGTTCTAAGTTCTAAGTTTTCGCGAGGCGAACGTGTCCGCGTGGCGAACACTATGCACCCACACCTTTATCATATCGCAGAAAACATTTCATTACCGCGTTTTAAAAAACTACTAGCGCCATCTAGTGTTATCATACGAAAATACTTTCGACAATTGAAATGTGACTTTATTTCTACAGTAGACATTTTCTTAAACATTCGAACTGCGATTCGGACTGCGTCGAGAAGTGGCTGTACGTTTGGAAGAACAGCTGCAGGTTGCTGGGTAGTAAGTACTGGTGTAGATACTCACTGCAGCAGCAGCGGCGCGGGCCAGCGCTGCTCGGTGACGCTGAGCACGAAGCAAGGAACGGACGAGAAGAACAAGTTGAAGCAGGTGGTACATGGTATACTCACTGCAGCAGCAGCGGGCGGGCCAGCGCTGCTCGGTGACGCTGAGCACGAAGCAAGGAACAGACGAGAAGAACAGGTTGAAGCAGGTGAGTACATCGAGTCGAACATCGACTGCGTCGAGAAGTGGCTGTATGTTTGGAAGAACAGCTGCAGGTTTCTGGGTAGTAAGTACTGGTGTAGATACTCACTGCAGCAGCAGCGGCGCGACCAGCGCTGCTCGGTGACGCTGAGCACGAAGCAAGGAACAGACGAGAAGAACAAGTTGAAGCAGGTCAGGTATAGTGCTTCCAATACCGGTATACCGGTATTGGCCAATACCGGGATCACGGACTTTTTGACTCTTTCCAGTACCGGTACTTAAAATCTAATACCGGTATTCCACCCACTTTCTACCTACTAGAGTGCCCGACACGCTCTTGGCCCTATTCTACCCACTTTCTACCTACTAGAGTGCCCGACACGCTCTTGGCCTTATTCTACCCACTTTCTACCTACTAGAGTGCCCGAAACGCTCTTGGACAAATGTGTCTTGCCACACAAGACACATTTTTGCCATACTAGACAAATTTGTGCCACTCCAGACAAATTTGTGCCACACTAGACAACTTTGTGCCACACTAGACAACTTTGTGCCAGGACAACAAGCAGGTCACTCGAAGTTAGTTCGCTCGAGTTTAGGTTAATGACATGTGTCGTTCAAAGTGACATTTGGGTTCTAAAGTGTGTCCGGCCGGTCCGACTCTCCCGAAGTTATTTCACAAAAGTGACATTTGGGTCCTAAAATGGTCTAATAAGTGACATGTGTCATTAAAAGTGACAGTTGTGTCCTAAAATTGTCATGTGTCATTAAAACTGACAGTTGGGTCCTTAAATGGTCATGTGTCTTTAAAAGTGACAGTTGTGTCCTAAAATGGTCATGTGTCATTAAAAGTGACATTTGGGTCCTCAAATGGTCTAAAAACTTACATGTGTCATTAAAAGTGACAGTTGTGTCCTAAAATGGTCATGTGTCATCAGAAGAGATTCGACCCACTTTCTACCTAGTAAAGTGGCCGACACGCTCTTGGCCATTATCGAGCTACAAAGCTAAAATGGACGTAACCAAACTGGGAACAATCTCAACGAACCAAACTGGGATCTGTGTTTGAATACTGGTGTTTCCATACAAACACTAGGAGGGACCAGTTTTAGGTGGCCTCACTTACCTACTGTACTGACTGTATGTATCGACGCGACGAAAAAACACCGCTGGTATCCGATCGCCGTAAGTGTTGTACCATCGAACGCGGCTCGAGCTCCTCTTTCAAACGACACCCCACACATGGTACCTACTACTACCCACTACCGTACCGTAGGCGGTTTTCCACTTCTAATTTTTAATTTTTAAGTTCTAAGTTCTAAGTTTTCGCGAGGCGAACGTGTCCGCGTGGCGAACACTATGCACCCCACACCTTTATCATATCGCAGAAAACATTTCATTACCGCGTTTTAAAAAACTACTAGCGCCATCTAGTGTTATCATACGAAAATACTTTCGACAATTGAAATGTGACTTTATTTCTACAGTAGACATTTTCTTAAACATTCGAACTGCGATTCGGACTGCGTCGAGAAGTGGCTGTACGTTTGGAAGAACAGCTGCAGGTTGCTGGGTAGTAAGTACTGGTGTAGATACTCACTGCAGCAGCAGCGGCGCGGCCAGCGCTGCTCGGTGACGCTGAGCACGAAGCAAGGAACGGACGAGAAGAACAAGTTGAAGCAGGTGAGGTACATGTGGTATACTCACTGCAGCAGCAGCGGGGCGGGCCAGCGCTGCTCGGTGACGCTGAGCACGAAGCAAGGGACAGACGAGAAGAACAAGTTGAAGCAGGTCAGGTATAGGGCTTCCAATACCGGTATACCGGTATTGGCCAATACCGGATCACGGACTTTTGACCTCTTTTCAGTACCGGTATTAAAATCTAATACCGGTATTCCACCCACTTTCTACCTACTAGAGTGCCCGACACGCTCTTGGCCCTATTCTACCCACTTTCTACCTACTAGAGTGCCCGACACGCTCTTGGCCCTATTCTACCCACTTTCTACCTACTAGAGTGCCCGACACGCTCTTGGCCGTATTCTACCCACTTTCTACCTACTAGAGTGCCCGACACGCTCTTGGCCTTATTCTACCCACTTTCTACCTACTAGAGTGCCCGAAACGCTCTTGGACAAATGTGTCTTGCCACACAAGACACATTTTGCCATACTAGACAAATTTGTGCCACTCCAGACAAATTTGTGCCACACTAGACAACTTTGTGCCACACTAGACAACTTTGTGCCACATTAGACAAATTTGTGCCACACTAGACTAATTTGTGCCACACTAATTTGTGCCACTCCAGACAAATTTGTGCCACACAAGACAAATATTTGTCTAGTATGGCACTAATTTGTCTAGTGCCACATTGGACACATTTGTGCCACTCCAGACAAATTTGTGCCACACAAGACAAATATTTGTCTGAGATGGCACAAATTTGTCTAGTGCCACATTAGACAAATTTGTGCCACTCCAGACAAATTTGTGCCACACAAGACAAATATTTGTCTGAGATGGCACAAATTTGTCTAGTGCCACATTAGACACATTTGTGCCACTCCAGACAAATTTGTGCCACACATGACAAATATTTGTCTGGGATGGCACAAATTTGTCTAGTGCCACATAGACAAATTTGTGCCACACTAGACAACTTTGTGCCACTCTAGACAACTTTGTGCCACATAAGACAAATTTGTGCCACACTAGACTAATTTGTGCCATACTAGACAAATTTGTGCCACACAAGACACATTTGTGCCATACTAGACAAATTTGTGCCACTCCAGACAAATTTGCCACACAAGGGACACTGGACAGGAACAAGCAGGTCACTCGAAGTTAGTTCGCTCGAGTTTAGGTTAATGACATGTGTCGTTCAAAGTGACATTTGGGTTCTAAAGTGTGTCCGGCCGGTCCGACTCTCCCGAAGTTATTTCACAAAAGTGACATTTGGGTCCTAAAATGGTCTAATAAGTGACATGTGTCATTAAAAGTGACAGTTGTGTCCTAAAATTGTCATGTGTCATTAAAACTGACAGTTGGGTCCTTAAATGGTCATGTGTCTTTAAAAGTGACAGTTGTGTCCTAAAATGGTCATGTGTCATTAAAAGTGACATTTGGGTCCTCAAATGGTCTAAAACTTACATGTGTCATTAAAAGTGACAGTTGTGTCCTAAAATGGTCATGTGTCATCAGAAGAGATTCGACCCACTTTCTACCTAGTAAAGTGGCCGACACGCTCTTGGCCATTATCGAGCTACAAAGCTAAAATGGACGTAACCAAACTGGGAACAATCTCAACGAACCAAACTGGGATCTGTGTTTGAATACTGGTGTTTCCATACAAACACTAGGAGGGACCAGTTTTAGGTGGCCTCACTTACCTACTGTACTGACTGTATGTATCGACGCGACGAAAAAACACCGCTGGTATCCGATCGCCGTAAGTGTTGTACCATCGAACGCGGCTCGAGCTCCTCTTTCAAACGACACCCCACACATGGTACCTACTACTACCCACTACCGTACCGTAGGCGGTTTTCTTAAGTTCTAAGTTCTAAGTTTTCGCGAGGCGAACGTGTCCGCGTGGCGAACACTATGCACCCCACACCTTTATCATATCGCAGAAAACATTTCATTACCGCGTTTTAAAAAACTACTAGCGCCATCTAGTGTTATCATACGAAAATACTTTCGACAATTGAAATGTGACTTTATTTCTACAGTAGACATTTTCTTAAACATTCGAACTGCGATTCGGACTGCGTCGAGAAGTGGCTGTATGTTTGGAAGAACAGCTGCAGGTTGCTGAGTAGTAAGTACTGGTGTAGATACTCACTGCAGCAGCAGCGGCGCGGGCCAGCGCTGCTCGGTGACGCTGAGCACGAAGCAAGGGACAGACGAGAAGAACAAGTTGAAGCAGGTCAGGTATAGGGCTTCAATACCGGTATACCGGTATTGGCCAATACCGGATCACGGACTTTTGACCTCTTTTCAGTACCGGTATTAAAAATCTAATACCGGTATTCCACCCACTTTCTACCTAGAGTGCCCGACACGCTCTTGGCCTATTCTACCCACTTTCTACCTACTAGAGTGCCCGACACGCTCTTGGCCTATTCTACCCACTTTCTACCTACTAGAGTGCCCGACACGCTCTTGGCCGTATTCTACCCACTTTCTACCTACTAGAGTGCCCGACACGCTCTTGGCCTTATTCTACCCACTTTCTACCTACTAGAGTGCCCGACGCTCTTGGACAAATGTGTCTTGCCACACAAGACACATTTTGCCATACTAGACAAATTTGTGCCACTCCAGACAAATTTGTGCCACACTAGACAACTTTGTGCCACACTAGACAACTTTGTGCCACATTAGACAAATTTGTGCCACACTAGACTAATTTGTGCCACACTAGACTAATTTGTGCCACTCCAGACAAATTTGTGCCACACAAGACAAATATTTGTCTAGTATGGCACTAATTTGTCGAGTGCCACATTCGACACAATTGTGCCACTCCAGACAAATTTGTGCCACACAAGACAAATATTTGTCTGAGATGGCACAAATTTGTCTAGTGCCACATTAGACAAATTTGTGCCACTCCAGACAAATTTGTGCCACACAAGACAAATATTTGTCTGAGATGGCACAAATTTGTCTAGTCCACACTAGACACATTTGTGCCACTCCAGACAAATTTGTGCCACACATGACAAATATTTGTCTGGGATGGCACAAATTTGTCTAGTGCCACATTAGACAAATTTGTGCCACACTAGACAACTTTGTGCCACTCTAGACAACTTTGTGCCACATAAGACAAATTTGTGCCACACTAGACTAATTTGTGCCATACTAGACAAATTTGTGTCACTCTAGACAAATTTGTGCCACACAAGACACATTTGTGCCATACTAGACAAATTTGTGCCACTCCAGACAAATTTGCCACACAAGGGACACTGGACAGGAACAAGCAGGTCACTCGAAGTTAGTTCGCTCGAGTTTAGGTTAATGACATGTGTCGTTCAAAGTGACATTTGGGTTCTAAAGTGTGTCCGGCCGGTCCGACTCTCCCGAAGTTATTTCACAAAAGTGACATTTGGGTCCTAAAATGGTCTAATAAGTGACATGTGTCATTAAAAGTGACAGTTGTGTCCTAAAATTGTCATGTGTCATTAAAACTGACAGTTGGGTCCTTAAATGGTCATGTGTCTTTAAAAGTGACAGTTGTGTCCTAAAATGGTCATGTGTCATTAAAAGTGACATTTGGGTCCTCAAATGGTCTAAAAACTTACATGTGTCATTAAAAGTGACAGTTGTGTCCTAAAATGGTCATGTGTCATCAGAAGAGATTCGACCCACTTTCTACCTAGTAAAGTGGCCGACACGCTCTTGGCCATTATCGAGCTACAAAGCTAAAATGGACGTAACCAAACTGGGAACAATCTCAACGAACCAAACTGGGATCTGTGTTTGAATACTGGTGTTTCCATACAAACACTAGGAGGGACCAGTTTTAGGTGGCCTCACTTACCTACTGTACTGACTGTATGTATCGACGCGACGAAAAAACACCGCTGGTATCCGATCGCCGTAAGTGTTGTACCATCGAACGCGGCTCGAGCTCCTCTTTCAAACGACACCCCACACATGGTACCTACTACTACCCACTACCGTACCGTAGGCGGTTTTCTTAAGTTCTAAGTTCTAAGTTTTCGCGAGGCGAACGTGTCCGCGTGGCGAACACTATGCCCCACACCTTTATCATATCGCAGAAAACATTTCATTACCGCGTTTTAAAAACTACTAGCGCCATCTAGTGTTATCATACGAAAATACTTTCGACAATTGAAATGTGACTTTATTTCTACAGTAGACATTTTCTTAAACATTCGAACTGCGATTCGGACTGCGTCGAGAAGTGGCTGTATGTTTGGAAGAACAGCTGCAGGTTGCTGAGTAGTAAGTACTGGTGTAGATACTCACTGCAGCAGCAGCGGCGCGGGCCAGCGCTGCTCGGTGACGCTGAGCACGAAGCAAGGGACAGACGAGAAGAACAAGTTGAAGCAGGTCAGGTATAGGGCTTCAATACCGGTATACCGGTATTGGCCAATACCATCACGGACTTTTGACCTCTTTTCAGTACCGGTATTAAAATCTAATACCGGTATTCCACCCACTTTCTACCTACTAGAGTGCCCGACACGCTCTTGGCCTATTCTACCCTTTCTACCTACTAGAGTGCCCGACACGCTCTTGGCCTATTCTACCCACTTTCTACCTACTAGAGTGCCCGACACGCTCTTGGCCGTATTCTACCCACTTTCTACCTACTAGAGTGCCCGACACGCTCTTGGCCTTATTCTACCCACTTTCTACCTACTAGAGTGCGAAACGCTCTTGGACAAATGTGTCTTGCCACACAAGACACATTTTGCCATACTAGACAAATTTGTGCCACTCCAGACAAATTTGTGCCACACTAGACAACTTTGTGCCACACTAGACAACTTTGTGCCACATTAGACAAATTTGTGCCACACTAGACTAATTTGTGCCACACTAGACTAATTTGTGCCACTCCAGACAAATTTGTGCCACACAAGACAAATATTTGTCTAGTATGGCACTAATTTGTCTAGTGCCACATTGGACACATTTGTGCCACTCCAGACAAATTTGTGCCACACAAGACAAATATTTGTCTGAGATGGCACAAATTTGTCTAGTCCACATTAGACAAATTTGTGCCACTCCAGACAAATTTGTGCCACACAAGACAAATATTTGTCTGAGATGGCACAAATTTGTCTAGTGCCACATTAGACACATTTGTGCCACTCCAGACAAATTTGTGCCACACATGACAAATATTTGTCTGGGATGGCACAAATTTGTCTAGTCCACGATGAACAAATTTGTGCCACACTAGACAACTTTGTGCCACTCTAGACAACTTTGTGCCACATAAGACAAATTTGTGCCACACTAGACTAATTTGTGCCATACTAGACAAATTTGTGTCACTCTAGACAAATTTGTGCCACACAAGACACATTTGTGCCATACTAGACAAATTTGTGCCACTCCAGACAAATTTGCCACACAAGGGACACTGGACAGGAACAAGCAGGTCACTCGAAGTTAGTTCGCTCGAGTTTAGGTTAATGACATGTGTCGTTCAAAGTGACATTTGGGTTCTAAAGTGTGTCCGGCCGGTCCGACTCTCCCGAAGTTATTTCACAAAAGTGACATTTGGGTCCTAAAATGGTCTAATAAGTGACATGTGTCATTAAAAGTGACAGTTGTGTCCTAAAATTGTCATGTGTCATTAAAACTGACAGTTGGGTCCTTAAATGGTCATGTGTCTTTAAAAGTGACAGTTGTGTCCTAAAATGGTCATGTGTCATTAAAAGTGACATTTGGGTCCTCAAATGGTCTAAAAACTTACATGTGTCATTAAAAGTGACAGTTGTGTCCTAAAATGGTCATGTGTCATCAGAAGAGATTCGACCCACTTTCTACCTAGTAAAGTGGCCGACACGCTCTTGGCCATTATCGAGCTACAAAGCTAAAATGGACGTAACCAAACTGGGAACAATCTCAACGAACCAAACTGGGATCTGTGTTTGAATACTGGTGTTTCCATACAAACACTAGGAGGGACCAGTTTTAGGTGGCCTCACTTACCTACTGTACTGACTGTATGTATCGACGCGACGAAAAAAAAAAAAACACCGCTGGTATCCGATCGCCGTAAGTGTTGTACCATCGAACGCGGCTCGAGCTCCTCTTTCAAACGACACCCCACACATGGTACCTACTACTACCCACTACCGTACCGTAGGCGGTTTTCCACTTCTAATTTTTAATTTTTAAGTTTTAAGTTCTAAGTTCTAAGTTTTCGCGAGGCGAACGTGTCCGCGTGGCGAACACTATGCACCCCACACCTTTATCATATCGCAGAAAACATTTCATTACCGCGTTTTAAAAAACTACTAGCGCCATCTAGTGTTATCATACGAAAATACTTTCGACAATTGAAATGTGACAAAAATCTAATACCGGTATTCCACCCACTTTCTACCTACTAGAGTGCCCGACACGCTCTTGGCCCTATTCTACCCACTTTCTACCTACTAGAGTGCCCGACACGCTTTTGGCCCTATTCTACCCACTTTCTACCTACTAGAGTGCCCGACACGCTCTTGGCCGTATTCTACCCACTTTCTACCTACTAGAGTGCCCGACACGCTCTTGGCCTTATTCTACCCACTTTCTACCTACTAGAGTGCCCGAAACGCTCTTGGACAAATGTGTCTTGCCACACAAGACACATTTTACCATACTAGACAAATTTGTGCCACTCCAGACAAATTTGTGCCACACTAGACAACTTTGTGCCACACTAGACAACTTTGTGCCAGGACAACAAGCAGGTCACTCGAAGTTAGTTCGCTCGAGTTTAGGTTAATGACATGTGTCGTTCAAAGTGACATTTGGGTTCTAAAGTGTCCGGCCGGTCCGACTCTCCCGAAGTTATTTCACAAAAGTGACATTTGGGTCCTAAAATGGTCTAATAAGTGACATGTGTCATTAAAAGTGACAGTTGTGTCCTAAAATTGTCATGTGTCATTAAAACTGACAGTTGGGTCCTTAAATGGTCATGTGTCTTTAAAAGTGACAGTTGTGTCCTAAAATGGTCATGTGTCATTAAAAGTGACATTTGGGTCCTCAAATGGTCTAAAAACTTACATGTGTCATTAAAAGTGACAGTTGTGTCCTAAAATGGTCATGTGTCATCAGAAGAGATTCGACCCACTTTCTACCTAGTAAAGTGGCCGACACGCTCTTGGCCATTATCGAGCTACAAAGCTAAAATGGACGTAACCAAACTGGGAACAATCTCAACGAACCAAACTGGGATCTGTGTTTGAATACTGGTGTTTCCATACAAACACTAGGAGGGACCAGTTTTAGGTGGCCTCACTTACCTACTGTACTGACTGTATGTATCGACGCGACGAAAAAAAAAACACCGCTGGTATCCGATCGCCGTAAGTGTTGTACCATCGAACGCGGCTCGAGCTCCTCTTTCAAACGACACCCCACACATGGTACCTACTACTACCCACTACCGTACCGTAGGCGGTTTTCTTAAGTTCTAAGTTCTAAGTTTTCGCGAGGCGAACGTGTCCGCGAGGCGAACACTATGCACCCCACCTTTATCATATCGCAGAAAACATTTCATTACCGCGTTTTAAAAAACTACTAGCGCCATCTAGTGTTATCATACGAAAATACTTTCGACAATTGAAATGTGACTTTATTTCTACAGTAGACATTTTCTTAAACATTCGAACTGCGATTCGGACTGCGTCGAGAAGTGGCTGTATGTTTGGAAGAACAGCTGCAGGTTGCTGGGTAGTAAGTACTGGTGGAGATACTCACTGCAGCAGCAGCGGCGCGGGCCAGCGCTGCTCGGTGACGCTGAGCACGAAGCAAGGGACAGACGAGAAGAACAAGTTGAAGCAGGTCAGGTATAGGGCTTCCAATACCGGTATACCGGTATTGGCCAATACCGGGATCACGGACTTTTTTGACCTCTTTTCAGTACCGGTATTAAAAATCTAATACCGGTATTCCACCCACTTTCTACCTACTAGAGTGCCCGACACGCTCTTGGCCTATTCTACCCACTTTCTACCTACTAGAGTGCCCGACACGCTCTTGGCCTATTCTACCCACTTTCTACCTACTAGAGTGCCCGACACGCTCTTGGCCGTATTCTACCCACTTTCTACCTACTAGAGTGCCCGACACGCTCTTGGCCTTATTCTACCCACTTTCTACCTACTAGAGTGCCCGAAACGCTCTTGGACAAATGTGTCTTGCCACACAAGACACATTTTCCATACTAGACAAATTTGTGCCACTCCAGACAAATTTGTGCCACACTAGACAACTTTGTGCCACACTAGACAACTTTGTGCCACATTAGACAAATTTGTGCCACACTAGACTAATTTGTGCCACACTAGACTAATTTGTGCCACTCCAGACAAATTTGTGCCACACAAGACAAATATTTGTCTAGTATGGCACAAATTTGTCTAGTGCCACATTTGACACATTTGTGCCACTCCAGACAAATTTGTGCCACACGAGACAAATATTTGTCTGAGATGGCACAAATTTGTCTAGTCTACATTGATGACAAATTTGTGCCACTCCAGACAAATTTGTGCCACACAAGACAAATATTTGTCTGAGATGGCACAAATTTGTCTAGTCCACATTAGACACATTTGTGCCACTCCAGACAAATTTGTGCCACACATGACAAATATTTGTCTGGGATGGCACAAATTTGTCTAGTGCCACATAGACAAATTTGTGCCACACTAGACAACTTTGTGCCACTCTAGACAACTTTGTGCCACATAAGACAAATTTGTGCCACACTAGACTAATTTGTGCCATACTAGACAAATTTGTGTCACTCTAGACAAATTTGTGCCACACAAGACACATTTGTGCCATACTAGACAAATTTGTGCCACTCCAGACAAATTTGCCACACAAGGGACACTGGACAGGAACAAGCAGGTCACTCGAAGTTAGTTCGCTCGAGTTTAGGTTAATGACATGTGTCGTTCAAAGTGACATTTGGGTTCTAAAGTGTCCGGCCGGTCCGACTCTCCCGAAGTTATTTCACAAAAGTGACATTTGGGTCCTAAAATGGTCTAATAAGTGACATGTGTCATTAAAAGTGACAGTTGTGTCCTAAAATTGTCATGTGTCATTAAAACTGACAGTTGGGTCCTTAAATGGTCATGTGTCTTTAAAAGTGACAGTTGTGTCCTAAAATGGTCATGTGTCATTAAAAGTGACATTTGGGTCCTCAAATGGTCTAAAACTTACATGTGTCATTAAAAGTGACAGTTGTGTCCTAAAATGGTCATGTGTCATCAGAAGAGATTCGACCCACTTTCTACCTAGTAAAGTGGCCGACACGCTCTTGGCCATTATCGAGCTACAAAGCTAAAATGGACGTAACCAAACTGGGAACAATCTCAACGAACCAAACTGGGATCTGTGTTTGAATACTGGTGTTTCCATACAAACACTAGGAGGGACCAGTTTTAGGTGGCCTCACTTACCTACTGTACTGACTGTATGTATCGACGCGACGAAAAAAAACCGCTGGTATCCGATCGCCGTAAGTGTTGTACCATCGAACGCGGCTCGAGCTCCTCTTTCAAACGACACCCCACACATGGTACCTACTACTACCCACTACCGTACCGTAGGCGGTTTTCCACTTCTAATTTTTAATTTTTAAGTTTTAAGTTCTAAGTTCTAAGTTTTCGCGAGGCGAACGTGTCCGCGTGGCGAACACTATGCACCCCACACCTTTATCATATCGCAGAAAACATTTCATTACCGCGTTTTAAAAAACTACTAGCGCCATCTAGTGTTATCATACGAAAATACTTTCGACAATTGAAATGTGACTTTATTTCTACAGTAGACATTTTCTTAAACATTCGAACTGCGATTCGGACTGCGTCGAGAAGTGGCTGTACGTTTGGAAGAACAGCTGCAGGTTGCTGGGTAGTAAGTACTGGTGTAGATACTCACTGCAGCAGCAGCGGCGCGCCAGCGCTGCTCGGTGACGCTGAGCACGAAGCAAGGAACGGACGAGAAGAACAAGTTGAAGCAGGTGAGGTACATGTGGTATACTCACTGCAGCAGCAGCGGGGCGGGCCAGCGCTGCTCGGTGACGCTGAGCACGAAGCAAGGAACAGACGAGAAGAACAGGTTGAAGCAGGTGAGGTACATCGAGTCGAACATCGACTGCGTCGAGAAGTGGCTGTATGTTTGGAAGAACAGCTGCAGGTTTCTGGGTAGTAAGTACTGGTGTAGATACTCACTGCAGCAGCAGCGGCGCGGGCCAGCGCTGCTCGGTGACGCTGAGCACGAAGCAAGGGACAGACGAGAAGAACAAGTTGAAGCAGGTCAGGTATAGGGCTTCCAATACCGGTATACCGGTATTGGCCAATACCAGGATCACGGACTTTTGACCTCTTTTCAGTACCGGTATTAAAATCTAATACCGGTATTCCACCCACTTTCTACCTACTAGAGTGCCCGACACGCTCTTGGCCCTATTCTACCCACTTTCTACCTACTAGAGTGCCCGACACGCTCTTGGCCTATTCTACCCACTTTCTACCTACTAGAGTGCCCGACACGCTTGGCCGTATTCTACCCACTTTCTACCTACTAGAGTGCCCGACACGCTCTTGGCCTTATTCTACCCACTCTACCTACTAGAGTGCCCGAAACGCTCTTGGACAAATGTGTCTTGCCACAAGACAACATTTTGCCATACTAGACAAATTTGTGCCACTCCAGACAAATTTGTGCCACACTAGACAACTTTGTGCCACACTAGACAACTTTGTGCCAGGACAACAAGCAGGTCACTCGAAGTTAGTTCGCTCGAGTTTAGGTTAATGACATGTGTCGTTCAAAGTGACATTTGGGTTCTAAAGTGTGTCCGGCCGGTCCGACTCTCCCGAAGTTATTTCACAAAAGTGACATTTGGGTCCTAAAATGGTCTAATAAGTGACATGTGTCATTAAAAGTGACAGTTGTGTCCTAAAATTGTCATGTGTCATTAAAACTGACAGTTGGGTCCTTAAATGGTCATGTGTCTTTAAAAGTGACAGTTGTGTCCTAAAATGGTCATGTGTCATTAAAAGTGACATTTGGGTCCTCAAATGGTCTAAAACTTACATGTGTCATTAAAAGTGACAGTTGTGTCCTAAAATGGTCATGTGTCATCAGAAGAGATTCGACCCACTTTCTACCTAGTAAAGTGGCCGACACGCTCTTGGCCATTATCGAGCTACAAAGCTAAAATGGACGTAACCAAACTGGGAACAATCTCAACGAACCAAACTGGGATCTGTGTTTGAATACTGGTGTTTCCATACAAACACTAGGAGGACCAGTTTTAGGTGGCCTCACTTACCTACTGTACTGACTGTATGTATCGACGCGACGAAAAAAACACCGCTGGTATCCGATCGCCGTAAGTGTTGTACCATCGAACGCGGCTCGAGCTCCTCTTTCAAACGACACCCCACACATGGTACCTACTACTACCCACTACCGTACCGTAGGCGGTTTCCCACTTCTAATTTTTAATTTTTAAGTTTTAAGTTCTAAGTTCTAAGTTTTCGCGAGGCGAACGTGTCCGCGTGGCGAACACTATGCACCCCACACCTTTATCATATCGCAGAAAACATTTCATTACCGCGTTTTAAAAAACTACTAGCGCCATCTAGTGTTATCATACGAAAGGGCGGGCCAGCGCTGCTCGGTGACGCTGAGCACGAAGCAAGGGACAGACGAGAAGAACAAGTTGAAGCAGGTCAGGTATAGGGCTTCCAATACCGGTATACCGGTATTGGCCAATACCGGGATCACGGACTTTTTTGACCTCTTTTCAGTACCGGTATTAAAAATCTAATACCGGTATTCCACCCACTTTCTACCTACTAGAGTGCCCGACACGCTCTTGGCCACATTCTACCCACTTTAAACCTACTAGAGTGCCCGACACGCTCTTGGCCCTATTCTACCCACTTTCTACCTACTAGAGTGCCCGACACGCTCTTGGCCGTATTCTACCCACTTTCTACCTACTAGAGTGCCCGACACGCTCTTGGCCTTATTCTACCCACTTTCTACCTACTAGAGTGCCCGAAACGCTCTTGGACAAATGTGTCTTGCCACACAAGACACATTTTTGCCATACTAGACAAATTTGTGCCACTCCAGACAAATTTGTGCCACACTAGACAACTTTGTGCCACACTAGACAACTTTGTGCCACATTAGACAAATTTGTGCCACACTAGACTAATTTGTGCCACACTAGACTAATTTGTGCCACTCCAGACAAATTTGTGCCACACAAGACAAATATTTGTCTAGTATGGCACTAATTTGTCTAGTGCCACATTGGACACATTTGTGCCACTCCAGACAAATGTGGGCCACACAGACAAATATTTGTCTGAGATGGCACAAATTTGTCTAGTCCACATTAGACAAATTTGTGCCACTCCAGACAAATTTGTGCCACACAAGACAAATATTTGTCTGAGATGGCACAAATTTGTCTAGTCTCACATAGACACATTTGTGCCACTCCAGACAAATTTGTGCCACACATGACAAATATTTGTCTGGGATGGCACAAATTTGTCTAGTGCCACATTAGACAAATTTGTGCCACACTAGACAACTTTGTGCCACTCTAGACAACTTTGTGCCACATAAGACAAATTTGTGCCACACTAGACTAATTTGTGCCATACTAGACAAATTTGTGTCACTCTAGACAAATTTGTGCCACACAAGACACATTTGTGCCATACTAGACAAATTTGTGCCACTCCAGACAAATTTGCCACACAAGGGACACTGGACAGGAACAAGCAGGTCACTCGAAGTTAGTTCGCTCGAGTTTAGGTTAATGACATGTGTCGTTCAAAGTGACATTTGGGTTCTAAAGTGTGTCCGGCCGGTCCGACTCTCCCGAAGTTATTTCACAAAAGTGACATTTGGGTCCTAAAATGGTCTAATAAGTGACATGTGTCATTAAAAGTGACAGTTGTGTCCTAAAATTGTCATGTGTCATTAAAACTGACAGTTGGGTCCTTAAATGGTCATGTGTCTTTAAAAGTGACAGTTGTGTCCTAAAATGGTCATGTGTCATTAAAAGTGACATTTGGGTCCTCAAATGGTCTAAAACTTACATGTGTCATTAAAAGTGACAGTTGTGTCCTAAAATGGTCATGTGTCATCAGAAGAGATTCGACCCACTTTCTACCTAGTAAAGTGGCCGACACGCTCTTGGCCATTATCGAGCTACAAAGCTAAAATGGACGTAACCAAACTGGGAACAATCTCAACGAACCAAACTGGGATCTGTGTTTGAATACTGGTGTTTCCATACAAACACTAGGAGGGACCAGTTTTAGGTGGCCTCACTTACCTACTGTACTGACTGTATGTATCGACGCGACGAAAAAACACCGCTGGTATCCGATCGCCGTAAGTGTTGTACCATCGAACGCGGCTCGAGCTCCTCTTTCAAACGACACCCCACACATGGTACCTACTACTACCCACTACCGTACCGTAGGCGGTTTTCCACTTCTAATTTTTAATTTTTAAGTTTTAAGTTCTAAGTTCTAAGTTTTCGCGAGGCGAACGTGTCCGCGTGGCGAACACTATGCACCCCACACCTTTATCATATCGCAGAAAACATTTCATTACCGCGTTTTAAAAAACTACTAGCGCCATCTAGTGTTATCATACGAAAATACTTTCGACAATTGAAATGTGACTTTATTTCTACAGTAGACATTTTCTTAAACATTCGAACTGCGATTCGGACTGCGTCGAGAAGTGGCTGTACGTTTGAAGAACAGCTGCAGGTTGCTGGGTAGTAAGTACTGGTGTAGATACTCACTGCAGCAGCAGCGGCGCGGCCAGCGCTGCTCGGTGACGCTGAGCACGAAGCAAGGAACGGACGAGAAGAACAAGTTGAAGCAGGTGAGGTACATGGTATACTCACCGCAGCAGCAGCGGGCGGGCCAGCGTGCTCGGTGACGCTGAGCACGAAGCAAGGAACAGACAGGAAGAACAGACAATTGAGGTATCAGAACATCGATTCGAGAAGTGGCTGTATGGAAGAACAGCTGCAGGTTTCGGCAGTAAGTACTGTGCAGATACTCCTGCAGCAGCAGCGGCGCGGCCAGCGCTGCTCGGTGACGCTGAGCACGAAGCAAGAACAGACGAGAAAACAAGTTGAAGCAGGTCAGGTATAGGGCTGGTATACCGGTATGGCCATGGGATCACGGACTTTTGACCTCTTTTCAGTACCGGATTAAAAATCAATACCGGTATTCCACCCACTCTACCTACTAGAGTGCCCGACACGCTCTTGGCCCTATTCTACCCACTTTCTACCTACTAGAGTGCCCGACACGCTCTTGGCCTATTCTACCCACTACCCACTAGAGTGCCCGACACGCTCTTGGCCGTATTCCACCCACTTTCTACCTACTAGAGTGCCCGACACGCTCTTGGCCTTATTCTACCCACTTTCTACCTACTAGAGTGCCCGAAACGCTCTTGGACAAATGTGTCTTGCCACACAAGACACATTTTTGCCATACTAGACAAATTTGTGCCACTCCAGACAAATTTGTGCCACACTAGACAATCCACCACACTAGACAATGTGCCAGGACAACAAGCAGGTCACTCGAAGTTAGTTGCCTGAGTTTAGGTTAATGACATGTGTCGTTCAAAGTGACATTTGGGTTCTAAAGTGTGTCCGGCCGGTCCGACTCTCCCGAAGTTATTTCACAAAAGTGACATTTGGGTCCTAAAATGGTCTAATAAGTGACATGTGTCATTAAAAGTGACAGTTGTGTCCTAAAATTGTCATGTGTCATTAAAACTGACAGTTGGGTCCTTAAATGGTCATGTGTCTTTAAAAGTGACAGTTGTGTCCTAAAATGGTCATGTGTCATTAAAAGTGACATTTGGGTCCTCAAATGGTCTAAAACTTACATGTGTCATTAAAAGTGACAGTTGTGTCCTAAAATGGTCATGTGTCATCAGAAGAGATTCGACCCACTTTCTACCTAGTAAAGTGGCCGACACGCTTGGCCATTATCGAGCTACAAAGCTAAAATGGACGTAACCAAACTGGGAACAATCTCAACGAACCAAACTGGGATCTGTGTTTGAATACTGGTGTTTCCATACAAACACTAGGAGGGACCAGTTTTAGGTGGCCTCACTTACCTACTGTACTGACTGTATGTATCGACGCGACGAAAAAACACCGCTGGTATCCGATCGCCGTAAGTGTTGTACCATCGAACGCGGCTCGAGCTCCTCTTTCAAACGACACCCCACACATGGTACCTACTACTACCCACTACCGTACCGTAGGCGGTTTCACTTCTAATTTTTAATTTTTAAGTTTTAAGTTCTAAGTTCTAAGTTTCGCGAGGCGAACGTCCGCGTGGCGAACACTATGCACCCTACACCTTTATCATATCGAAGATAACATTTCATTACAGCTTTTTAAAAACTACTAGCGCCATCTAGTGTTATCATACGAAAATACTTTGACAATTGAAATGTGACTTTATTTCTACAGTAGACATTTTCAAACATTCGAACTGCGATTCGACTGCGTCGAGAAGTGGCTGTACGTTTGGAAGAACAGCTGCAGGTTGCTGGGTAGTAAGTACTGGTGTAGATACTCACTGCAGCAGCAGCGGCGCGAGCCAGCGCTGCTCGGTGACGCTGAGCACGAAGCAAGGGACAGACGAGAAGAACAAGTTGAAGCAGGTGAGGTACATGTGGTATACTCACTGCAGCAGCAGCGGGGCGGGCCAGCGCTGCTCGGTGACGCTGAGCACGAAGCAAGGAACAGACGAGAAGAACAAGTTGAAGCAGGTCAGGTATAGGGCTTCCAATACCGGTATACCGGTATTGGCCAATACCGGGATCACGGACTTTTTTGACCTCTTTTCAGTACCGGTATTAAAAATCTAATACCGGTATTCCACCCACTTTCTACCTACTAGAGTGCCCGACACGCTCTTGGCCCAATTCTACCCACTTTCTACCTACTAGAGTGCCCGACACGCTCTTGGCCCTATTCTACCCACTTTCTACCTACTAGAGTGCCCGACACGCTCTTGGCCGTATTCTACCCACTTTCTACCTACTAGAGTGCCCGACACGCTCTTGGCCTTATTCTACCCACTTTCTACCTACTAGAGTGCCCGAAACGCACACAAGACACATTTTTGCCATACTAGACAAATTTGTGCCACTCCAGACAAATTTGTGCCACACTAGACAACTTTGTGCCACACTAGACAACTTTGTGCCACATTAGACAAATTTGTGCCACACTAGACTAATTTGTGCCACACAAGACTAATTTGTGCCACTCCAGACAAATTTGTGCCACACAAGACAAATATTTGTCTAGTATGGCACTAATTTGTCTAGTGCCACATTGGACACATTTGTGCCACTCCAGACAAATTTGTGCCACACAAGACAAATATTTGTCTGAGATGGCACAAATTTGTCTAGTGCCACATTAGACAAATTTGTGCCACTCCAGACAAATTTGTGCCACACAAGACAAATATTTGTCTGAGATGGCACAAATTTGTCTAGTGCCACATTAGACACATTTGTGCCACTCCAGACAAATTTGTGCCACACATGACAAATATTTGTCTGGAGTGGCACAAATTTGTCTAGTGCCACATTAGACAAATTTGTGCCACACTAGACAACTTTGTGCCACTCTAGACAACTTTGTGCCACATAAGACAAATTTGTGCCACACTAGACTAATTTGTGCCATACTAGACAAATTTGTGTCACTCTAGACAAATTTGTGCCACACAAGACACATTTGTGCCATACTAGACAAATTTGTGCCACTCCAGACAAATTTGCCACACAAGGGACACTGGACAGGAACAAGCAGGTCACCAGTTAGTTCGCTCGAGTTTAGGTTAATGACATGTGTCGTTCAAAGTGACATTTGGGTTCTAAAGTGTGTCCGGCCGGTCCGACTCTCCCGAAGTTATTTCACAAAAGTGACATTTGGGTCCTAAAATGGTCTAATAAGTGACATGTGTCATTAAAAGTGACAGTTGTGTCCTAAAATTGTCATGTGTCATTAAAACTGACAGTTGGGTCCTTAAATGGTCATGTGTCTTTAAAAGTGACAGTTGTGTCCTAAAATGGTCATGTCATTAAAAGTGACATTTGGGTCCTCAAATGGTCTAAAACTTACATGTGTCATTAAAAGTGACAGTTGTGTCCTAAAATGGTCATGTGTCATCAGAAGAGATTCGACCCACTTTCTACCTAGTAAAGTGGCCGACACGCTCTTGGCCATTATCGAGCTACAAAGCTAAAATGGACGTAACCAAACTGGGAACAATCTCAACGAACCAAACTGGGATCTGTGTTTGAATACTGGTGTTTCCATACAAACACTAGGAGGACCAGTTTTAGGTGGCCTCACTTACCTACTGTACTGACTGTATGTATCGACGCGACGAAAAAAAACACCGCTGGTATCCGATCGCCGTAAGTGTTGTACCATCGAACTCCTCTTTCAAACGACACCCCACACATGGTACCTACTACTACCCACTACCGTACCGTAGGCGGTTTTCCACTTCTAATTTTTAATTTTTAAGTTTTAAGTTCTAAGTTCTAAGTTCTAAGTTTTCGCGAGGCGAACGTGTCCGCGTGGCGAACACTATGCACCCCACACCTTTATCATATCGCAGAAAACATTTCATTACCGCGTTTTAAAAAACTACTAGCGCCATCTAGTGTTATCATACGAAAATACTTTCGACAATTGAAATGTGACTTTATTTCTACAGTAGACATTTTCTTAAACATTCGAACTGCGATTCGGACTGCGTCGAGAAGTGGCTGTACGTTTGGAAGAACAGCTGCAGGTTGCTGGGTAGTAAGTACTGGTGTAGATACTCACTGCAGCAGCAGCGGCGCGGGCCAGCGCTGCTCGGTGACGCTGAGCACGAAGCAAGGAACGGACGAGAAGAACAAGTTGAAGCAGGTGAGGTACATGTGGTATACTCACTGCAGCAGCAGCGGACGGCCAGCGCTGCTCGGTGACGCTGAGCACGAAGCAAGGAACAGACGAGAAGAACAGGTTGAAGCAGTGGAGGTACATCGAGTCGAACATCGACTGCGTCGAGAAGTGGCTGTATGTTTGGAAGAACAGCTGCAGGTTTCTGGGTAGTAAGTACTGGTGTAGATACTCACTGCAGCAGCAGCGGCGCGGGCCAGCGCTGCTCGGTGACGCTGAGCACGAAGCAAGGAACAGACGAGAAGAACAAGTTGAAGCAGGTCAGGTATAGGGCTTCCAATACCGGTATACCGGTATTGGCCAATACCGGGATCACGGACTTTTTTGACCTCTTTTCAGTACCGGTATTAAAAATCTAATACCGGTATTCCACCCACTTTCTAAGTGCCCGACACGCTCTTGGCCCCATTCTACCCACTTTCTACCTACTAGAGTGCCCGACACGCTCTTGGCCCTATTCTACCCACTTTCTACCTACTAGAGTGCCCGACACTCTTGGCCGTATTCTACCCACTTTCTACCTACTAGAGTGCCCGACACGCCTTGGCCTTATTCTACCCACTTTCTACCTACTAGAGTGCCCGAAACGTCTTGACAAATGTGTCTTGCCACACAAGACACATTTTGTATACTAGACAAATTTGTGCCACTCCAGACAAATTTGTGCCACACTAGACAACTTTGTGCCACACTAGACAACTTTGTGCCAGGACAACAAGCAGGTCACTCGAAGTTAGTTCGCTCGAGTTTAGGTTAATGACATGTGTCGTTCAAAGTGACATTTGGGTTCTAAAGTGTGTCCGGCCGGTCCGACTCTCCCGAAGTTATTTCACAAAAGTGACATTTGGGTCCTAAAATGGTCTAATAAGTGACATGTGTCATTAAAAGTGACAGTTGTGTCCTAAAATTGTCATGTGTCATTAAAACTGACAGTTGGGTCCTTAAATGGTCATGTGTCTTTAAAAGTGACAGTTGTGTCCTAAAATGGTCATGTGTCATTAAAAGTGACATTTGGGTCCTCAAATGGTCTAAAAACTTACATGTGTCATTAAAAGTGACAGTTGTGTCCTAAAATGGTCATGTGTCATCAGAAGAGATTCGACCCACTTTCTACCTAGTAAAGTGGCCGACACGCTCTTGGCCATTATCGAGCTACAAAGCTAAAATGGACGTAACCAAACTGGGAACAATCTCAACGAACCAAACTGGGATCTGTGTTTGAATACTGGTGTTTCCATACAAACACTAGGAGGGACCAGTTTTAGGTGGCCTCACTTACCTACTGTACTGACTGTATGTATCGACGCGACGAAAAAACACCGCTGGTATCCGATCGCCGTAAGTGTTGTACCATCGAACGCGGCTCGAGCTCCTCTTTCAAACGACACCCACACATGGTACCTACTACTACCCACTACCGTACCGTAGGCGGTTTTCCACTTCTAATTTTTAATTTTTAAGTTTTAAGTTCTAAGTTCTAAGTTTTCGCGAGGCGAACGTGTCGCGTGGCGAACACTATGCACCCACACCTTTATCATATCGCAGAAAACATTTCATTACCGCGTTTTAAAAACTACTAGCGCCATCTAGTGTTATCATACGAAAATACTTTCGACAATTGAAATGTGACTTTATTTCTACAGTAGACATTTTCTTAAACATTCGAACTGCGATTCGGACTGCGTCGAGAAGTGGCTGTACGTTTGGAAGAACAGCTGCAGGTTGCTGGGTAGTAAGTACTGGTGTAGATACTCACTGCAGCAGCAGCGGCGCGCCAGCGCTGCTCGGTGACGCTGAGCACGAAGCAAGGAACGGACGAGAAGAACAAGTTGAAGCAGGTGAGGTACATGGTATACTCACTGCAGCAGCAGCGGGCGGGCGCTGCTCGGTGACGCTGAGCACGAAGCAAGGGACAGACGAGAAGAACAAGTTGAAGCAGGTCAGGTATAGGGCTTCAATACCGGTATACCGGTATTGGCCAATACCGGATCACGGACTTTTGACCTCTTTTCAGTACCGGTATTAAAAATCTAATACCGGTATTCCACCCACTTTCTACCTACTAGAGTGCCCGACACGCTCTTGGCCTATTCTACCCACTTTCTACCTACTAGAGTGCCCGACACGCTCTTGGCCTATTCTACCCACTTTCTACCTACTAGAGTGCCCGACACGCTCTTGGCCGTATTCTACCCACTTTCTACCTACTAGAGTGCCCGACACGCTCTTGGCCTTATTCTACCCACTTTCTACCTACTAGAGTGCCCGAAACGCTCTTGGACAAATGTGTCTTGCCACACAAGACACATTTTTGCCATACTAGACAAATTTGTGCCACTCCAGACAAATTTGTGCCACACTAGACAACTTTGTGCCACACTAGACAACTTTGTGCCACATTAGACAAATTTGTGCCACACTAGACTAATTTGTGCCACACTAATTTGTGCCACTCCAGACAAATTTGTGCCACACCAGACAAATATTTGTCTAGTATGGCACTAATTTGTCTAGTGCCACATTGGACACATTTGTGCCACTCCAGACAAATTTGTGCCACACAAGACAAATATTTGTCTGAGATGGCACAAATTTGTCTAGTGCCACATTAGACAAATTTGTGCCACTCCAGACAAATTTGTGCCACACAAGACAAATATTTGTCTGAGATGGCACAAATTTGTCTAGTGCCACATTAGACACATTTGTGCCACTCCAGACAAATTTGTGCCACACATGACAAATATTTGTCTGGGATGGCACAAATTTGTCTAGTGCCACATTAGACAAATTTGTGCCACACTAGACAACTTTGTGCCACTCTAGACAACTTTGTGCCACATAAGACAAATTTGTGCCACACTAGACTAATTTGTGCCATACTAGACAAATTTGTGTCACTCTAGACAAATTTGTGCCACACAAGACACATTTGTGCCATACTAGACAAATTTGTGCCACTCCAGACAAATTTGCCACACAAGGGACACTGGACAGGAACAAGCAGGTCACTCGAAGTTAGTTCGCTCGAGTTTAGGTTAATGACATGTGTCGTTCAAAGTGACATTTGGGTTCTAAAGTGTGTCCGGCCGGTCCGACTCTCCCGAAGTTATTTCACAAAAGTGACATTTGGGTCCTAAAATGGTCTAATAAGTGACATGTGTCATTAAAAGTGACAGTTGTGTCCTAAAATTGTCATGTGTCATTAAAACTGACAGTTGGGTCCTTAAATGGTCATGTGTCTTTAAAAGTGACAGTTGTGTCCTAAAATGGTCATGTGTCATTAAAAGTGACATTTGGGTCCTCAAATGGTCTAAAAACTTACATGTGTCATTAAAAGTGACAGTTGTGTCCTAAAATGGTCATGTGTCATCAGAAGAGATTCGACCCACTTTCTACCTAGTAAAGTGGCCGACACGCTCTTGGCCATTATCGAGCTACAAAGCTAAAATGGACGTAACCAAACTGGGAACAATCTCAACGAACCAAACTGGGATCTGTGTTTGAATACTGGTGTTTCCATACAAACACTAGGAGGGACCAGTTTTAGGTGGCCTCACTTACCTACTGTACTGACTGTATGTATCGACGCGACGAAAAAACACCGCTGGTATCCGATCGCCGTAAGTGTTGTACCATCGAACGCGGCTCGAGCTCCTCTTTCAAACGACACCCCACACATGGTACCTACTACTACCCACTACCGTACCGTAGGCGGTTTTCCACTTCTAATTTTTAATTTTTAAGTTTTAAGTTCTAAGTTCTAAGTTTTCGCGAGGCGAACGTGTCCGCGTGGCGAACACTATACCCCACACCTTTATCATATCGCAGAAAACATTTCATTACCGCGTTTTAAAAACTACTAGCGCCATCTAGTGTTATCATACGAAAATACTTTCGACAATTGAAATGTGACTTTATTTCTACAGTAGACATTTTCTTAAACATTCGAACTGCGATTCGGACTGCGTCGAGAAGTGGCTGTACGTTTGATAGAACAGCTGCAGGTTTCTGGGTAGTAAGTACTGGTGTAGATACTCACTGCAGCAGCAGCGGCGCGGGCCAGCGCTGCTCGGTGACGCTGAGCACGAAGCAAGGGACAGACGAGAAGAACAAGTTGAAGCAGGTCAGGTATAGGGCTAATACCGGTATACCGGTATTGGCCAATACAGGATCACGGACTTTTGACCTCTTTTCAGTACCGGTATTAAAAATCTAATACCGGTATTCCACCCACTTTCTACCTACTAGAGTGCCCGACACGCTCTTGGCCTATTCTACCCACTTTCTACCTACTAGAGTGCGACACACTCTCGGCCTATTCTACCCTTTCTACCTACTAGAGTGCCCGACACGCTCTTGGCCGTATTCTACCCACTTTCTACCTACTAGAGTGCCCGACACGCTCTTGGCCTTATTCTACCCACTTTCTACCTACTAGAGTGCCCGAAACGCTCTTGGACAAATGTGTCTTGCCACACAGACACATTTTTGCCATACTAGACAAATTTGTGCCACTCCAGACAAATTTGTGCCACACTAGACAACTTTGTGCCACACTAGACAACTTTGTGCCACATTAGACAAATTTGTGCCACACTAGACTAATTTGTGCCACACTAGACTAATTTGTGCCACCAGACAAATTTGTGCCACACAAGACAAATATTTGTCTAGTATGGCACTAATTTGTCTAGTGCCACATTGGACACATTTGTGCCACTCCAGACAAATTTGTGCCACACAAGACAAATATTTGTCTGAGATGGCACAAATTTGTCTAGTGCCACAGTAGACAAATTTGTGCCACTCCAGACAAATTTGTGCCACACAAGACAAATATTTGTCTGAGATGGCACAAATTTGTGCCACACATGACAAATATTTGTCTGGGATGGCACAAATTTGTCTAGTGCCACATTAGACAAATTTGTGCCACACTAGACAACTTTGTGCCACTCTAGACAACTTTGTGCCACATAAGACAAATTTGTGCCACACTAGACTAATTTGTGCCATACTAGACATACTAGACAAATTTGTGCCACACAAGACACATTTGTGCCATACTAGACAAATTTGTGCCACTCCAGACAAATTTGCCACACAAGGACACTGGACAGGAACAAGCAGGTCACTCGAAGTTAGTTCGCTCGAGTTTAGGTTAATGACATGTGTCGTTCAAAGTGACATTTGGGTTCTAAGTGTGTCCGGCCGGTCCGACTCTCGAAGTTATTTCACAAAAGTGACATTTGGGTCCTAAAATGGTCTAATAAGTGACATGTGTCATTAAAAGTGACAGTTGTGTCCTAAAATTGTCATGTGTCATTAAAACTGACAGTTGGGTCCTTAAATGGTCATGTGTCTTTAAAAGTGACAGTTGTGTCCTAAAATGGTCATGTGTCATTAAAAGTGACATTTGGGTCCTCAAATGGTCTAAAAACTTACATGTGTCATTAAAAGTGACAGTTGTGTCCTAAAATGGTCATGTGTCATCAGAAGAGATTCGACCCACTTTCTACCTAGTAAAGTGGCCGACACGCTCTTGGCCATTATCGAGCTACAAAGCTAAAATGGACGTAACCAAACTGGGAACAATCTCAACGAACCAAACTGGGATCTGTGTTTGAATACTGGTGTTTCCATACAAACACTAGGAGGGACCAGTTTTAGGTGGCCTCACTTACCTACTGTACTGACTGTATGTATCGACGCGACGAAAAAACACCGCTGGTATCCGATCGCCGTAAGTGTTGTACCATCGAACGCGGCTCGAGCTCCTCTTTCAAACGACACCCCACACATGGTACCTACTACTACCCACTACCGTACCGTAGGCGGTTTTCCACTTCTAATTTTTAAGTTTTAAGTTCTAAGTTCTAAGTTTTCGCGAGGCGAACGTGTCCGCGTGGCGAACACTATGCACCCCGCACCTTTATCATATCGCAGAAAACATTTCATTACCGCGTTTTAAAAAACTACTAGCGCCATCTAGTGTTATCATACGAAAATACTTTCGACAATTGAAATGCGACTTTATTTCTACAGTAGACATTTTCTTAAACATTCGAACTGCGATTCGGACTGCGTCGAGAAGTGGCTGTATGTTTGGAAGAACAGCTGCAGGTTTCTGGGTAGTAAGTACTGGTGTAGATACTCACTGCAGCAGCAGCGGCGCGGGCCAGCGCTGCTCGGTGACGCTGAGCACGAAGCAGGGTACAGACGAGAAGAACAAGTTGAAGCAGGTGAGGTACATCGAGTCGAACATCGACTGCGTTGAGAAGTGGCTGTACGTTTGGAAGAATAGCTGAAACAAACATGCAAGCGCTTTAAACAAAAGCAAGTTTCAAACTTGTCACATCTGATGATTTTTGACGCAACGGACGAGCTTTATTAATAAATTATTGAAAATAAATAAAGCAATATATTGATTGCCTTATAAAATAATACTCGGTTATGCAGTTTGAAAATAATTATGTAGCTAATATGTGGCAAACAGCTCGATTAATTGAACAATATATCATATCAAGAGGTCAAAACATTAGCAGGAAATAGAAATGAATGGAAATTGGTCCACCGACAGGAGCGTAGCTCTTAAATTCAATGATGATGATTTCATATAATCAGATTTTTTTATTTTATTAAATAACTTAATTAAAAACTTATGATCACTTAAACATAATAGAATGAGCAATACAAAACGAAAATAGATCTTACCATTAAATTGCCAAGCACTAAATTTTTATAAAAAAAGTAGTGTATTAGCGTCGCTAGCCGTTGGTAATACCAGTGCCCCATTACTAGCAACACCTTCTTTATACTTGAGAACTTTGTGAAAGCGAAATCAGCCGACCTAAAATAAATAATAACATTTAGCAAATTAAAATAAATAAAACAAGAGAGAAGTAAAACTTTGCCATGCAGGGAAGCAGAACTTAAATTAGAAATAATCTCATATAAGTTTTTAAACCTAATATTCAAACCTAAGGGATGATTTCTTGAATCACATCGGGCAAGTCTTATACTTGTATCTTTCTTTGGTATCGTATCAACAAATTCGAAATACCAAGCGGTTTGTGGTCGTGAAAAAAAATGGGCCGCGATACAAGCATAAGGCTTGCCAGATAAGAAGTGGCCGAGTAAATAGGTACGTGAGTAAGTTTGTACTTTCATAGATACAAGCACAAGGCTTGCCTGTTGGAGGCGGCTGGGTAAATAGGATGCATTCCTTATATTGTTATGTTTCTTTTGAACTTTCAGTGAGGATTATAAGGTTCAAAATCACTGGGTCACATACTGTACAACGGTAGATAAGCGATTTGCCTTTCTCTATCGATTATCGCCGATATGACGCCGACCGACATGCGCCTCCTATATCACGGAGATGTCGTTGGCACCACATTACTGCGATAGATACAAGCACAAGGCTTGCCTGTTAGAGGCAGTTGTGTAAATAAGGTCATAACGGGCGGCCTGATGCCTTTCTCTGCCGAATATCCCGCAGGAGATGTCGTTAGCACGGTATTACTGCGATAGATACAAGCATAAGGCTTGCCGGTTAGAGGCGGCTGAGTATATAAGGAAGGAGGTTATTTATTACCTGGCGGCCCGTTGCCCTTCTTTACCAAAGATCCCGATATCGACATGTGCCTCCTGTATCATGGAGATTTTGTTATCACCGTATTACTACGATAGATACAAGCATAAGGCTTGCCGGTTAGAAGGAGGTTATTTATTACCTGGCGGCCTGATGCCCTTCTCTAGCAAAGATCCGCCGATATCGACATGCACCTCTTGTATCATGGAGATGTTTTTGACACCGTATTACTGAGATAGATACAAGCACAAGGCTTGCCTCGATCGATACAAACACAAGGCTTGCCTCGATAGATACAAGCACAAGGCTTGCCTGATGTGGTTGTGTAAATATAATACCTGGCTGCTTGATGCCCTTCTCTACCGAAGATCCCGATGCCGACATGGGCCTCCTGTATCATAGAGATGTCGTTGGCACCGTCGCCCATGGCGGCCGTCACCGGGTGCTCGGGACTATTTTTTATTATTTTTACTATCTGCAACATTTATAATACAATACAAAATGATTTTATTTTACAGCAAAATAACAAAAAGTTACTACAAGAACAGTCTGTTATGAACATTAGTCTACAGTTGGATTAGATTCATGTCCACACTGTTGTTTTAATATTTTGCTTACATGAAAACTTAGTAACTTTACGAGATATTTTCCATATTCTAATCTTTTGTAAAACATTTTGAGATTCGTACACTAACGCAACAAAATCTTTCATAATAACAACATATATTCAGACTTACCTCAGCTTTCTGTATTGGCGATAATCTACAGCACAACACGGCGTTACATTTTAAAGATATATCTACAAATAACGGTACGTATTTAGTGTCTAATATTTGGCTCATGGACGTCCCATCGACGACTAAAGTCATTTCTCTATAGCTAGTCTCTTTGGCTATTCTATTGCACTCTGCTAGATGTGCTTGTAAAGATTCTTCGTCAGTTACGTTGAGTATGGTCAGTTGGCGATCGTTTTCTGACATGTGATTGCAGGATTTCGCTACGTTTATTGCGGTTTCTACCTGTAAAAAGGGTTTAGATTAGAATATGTGTGAACGCACGAGGATAGTGCTGCGTTCCATGTGGGTGTAACAGAAGCTGCACGTAAAATCGAAACTAAATAGCTCCAAGGAACATGATTTGCCGAACATGAAAAAATTAATTGGACATCCCATACATGGTTGAGTAATTTACAAACAGAATTTTTGTATTTCAACAAACAACTATATTTGGTGAAAGTTATTCGCGGATTGAAAGGAAAGGAAAGCAATACTTTTTAAATGGACGTAACATTTTGAAACTGACGAAAGGGATAAGGTCGTTGCTAATTCTATTTGTTAAGATTGCGCGACCGATTTTTGTGTTCATATTTCTGAGACAGGAAACCAACAGGTGTCATTATATCTACTAGGATAACGTTCAAGATTCAACAGACAAATACAGACGAACCTTGTCCCCAGTGAGCACCCATATCCTGATCCCCGCTCTCTTCAGAGCAGCTAACGTATCAGCCACGTCGTCCTGCAGACAGTCCTCGACCCCAGTGGCTCCGAGCAGTGTAAGGTTGTTCTCTAACACCCGGTATTGTTGCGTCACTTGCTGCAGCGCTTCTGCGCTCTTGCCGTCTAACTGCTTTATTGCTGTGGAGAAAACGATTTAACTGTTTAAATAGCTGTTTAATTGTCAACGTCGCTAAGTTCTGGGCCGGGATCATATAAGTAATGATTGCCATCGATACGCTAATAAGGAGGGTCATGTTTGTTGTGTGGTATAATTTGCGCAAATTAAGAATGGATTCCAAATTAGCAACATTATCGTTAACATCCTGCTCATGTTATTATGTAATAATACTATTATGAATTATGATAGAGAGGCAAAATAATAATGTTGTCAATTCGGGATTCATTTCTGCGCAAGTTATAGCTGTGTGAGCAGCACTTCGGAAGCGGATGTGTGTGGCTAGGCGTCGTGTGATAGCCTCCTTCGGGAGCGAGTGTGTGTGCCAAGCTGTTCTGTGTAAGCCCCATTCGCGAGCAGGTGTACCCTCTTAGGGACGAATTTGTGTGCCGAGCTTTTTAATGCAACCACTCGCCACATTTCCGTAACCCACCTTCAGTGATGCCGTCATACTCGTCATCCGGCACCTGCCGGTACGCGACAGCCAGCGTCCGCAGCCCGCGGTTCGCGAAGAAGTCTATGTACGGTCGTGCACATTATATATTGCACATTTCTGGGACCCACCTTCAGTGATCCCATCATACTCCTCATCCGGCACCAGCCGGTAAGCGACGGCGAGCGTCCGCAGCCCCCGGTTCGCAAAGAAGTCTATATCCCGCTCAATCGTCTCCACCATCGCCGCGTTCTTGCATATGGGAAACACCGCGCTCTCCGCACCTTTACAAAATAGCCATATCTGTAATAGAGGACTACACTTATTCATAAAAGAATGTGAGATGTACGGGATGTGAGGGACGGTGTAACGAAAACTTTGCAGGCATGATCAGACCAGAAAACTGAACAGCTTTTTCTGAGAAAAATGCATACAAAATTATCGTCCCTTACAAAATTCTCGATCAGCTTTCTATGGGAACCCGATAATATTTATTTATTTCAGCCATAGGTTCCGTTGTGAAAGTTGTTCAGTTTCATGGTCTGCTTATGCCTGAAAAGTTTTCGGTGCCGTCTCTTACACCCAGTACGTCTTAGGTAAAAAGAAAAGAACGTATTGCAAAATCTCATAGGGTCACAGGGCTCGGAAGACAGTAACATGACTGACATTCAGCCATGGCATTCATTCAGCTTATTCTATGATCTTTCATTATTATACTTAGTTAGGTTAATACAAGTTTTTCTAGTTCTTTGTTAAAATATTTTCAAACAATCGCCCGCCCAAGAGTTGCACCCGCTGCTAATAATTTTCCCGTGGGTGGGAATAAGACTTTTTTTTATGGCATATATCAGACATAATAAACCTTCCCCTTGAATCAGTCTATTGACTATCTAAAAATAAACTTGTGCGTGGTTAGGGAGAAACGCAAAAAAATAATTCAGTTTATTATTATGGACTTCTATCTATCACGGTAACTCTGCCAGTGTCAGTAACTTATTTTTATAATTTATAGTTGATTAATAGTACCCACCTTCCCGTCCTTGTCGCGCACGATGACGGACATGCGCTTTCTCTCGGACGTGAACTCTATGACTTGCAGCCTCTCATACATCTCCGTCTGGTCCCCGATCTTGACCAGCATAGTGTTGCCATCTTCCCCCAGAAACGTGGCCCCCGCGCGCGCTGCTACTTCCACTAGAGCTTTCTCGTCAGGACTGCTGGCCTGGGGAAAAAAGGCCAGTTAAATCAGAATGAACTAGCTACCAAATTGTCAACGACTATGGCCAAATTACGGGAAGTTATAAACAATTCAAAATAATGTATCTATAAAAAAAAATGTTATAGCAGAGAGCTCTAAACTCGTCGAATCTAAATATAATTAATTCACTATAGAATCTCAATTATACGAGAAAAGCCAAATAAGTGTAGCAAGTAGCAAGTGCTAATATTTGCCATAAAGACGGAATATCTTTTATGTACCACTGGGAGGAAAGTAAATAGCAAAGCAAGTTAGCCAGGTAAAAGCTACTTTAAGCTAAAAATCAATGGATCTAGAAATATTCTATTAAATCTATTCTCTTGAGGGAGCTCGTTTCGGAGGCCAAGATCCTCTTGGGTCGCTGAGTCAGCGGAGTTAGTTAGTTATTCTCTTGATAACATCTTACCTGATACTCAATGTGGCATTTGTTCTCTCGCATAATATTATTGAGGGTCTCTCCGTCGATGGTGACCGCTGTGGTGCCGTTGGGGGCAGATTTCTTGGTCTTCTTCTTGAAGAAACTCTTCAGTTGGAAATTTGCAGAAAGCCTGGCGCTGAGCTTCTTCATCTCTTCGCTGGAGATCTGGACCGAGTGGCACAGGGCGAGGATCGTGAAGAAAAATTTGATGTCTGTCTGAAATAGAAAGTGATCGGTAGAGTATGCAGTGTAGAAAGTTATGCAAAGCAAGGCTGTTGTTAGGATAAAGAATCTGTTTGAAAACATGGGTATGGATGTTTCATAATCAGGTTTGTATTTATGTCTTAAGACTCAGTAGGTAGTTCAAATTTTTACAATCAAGTTGCTAATTCAGTGTCCTAAAAGGCTAAGAAGAGAAACGTGATTCCCATCCATTCCTTCATATCATAAAGATCAAATTGTCTGCTAGTTGTAGGACCAGAATTAACAGGAGCATATCAAGAAACAGTAATGGAAAGACACTGACCTGACTAATGTCCACAGGATCGCGCGATCGCTCCATATCGTACAGCCTTCCATCCCTTTCCTCGTACACCTCCCCTTTCACCGAGCATGTCTTGAAGACCATGAGGTTCTTCGTGAGTGTGCCGGTCTTGTCTGAGAAGAGCACCTCCACTTGGCCCAGCTCCTCGTTCAGATCTGACGTGTTGGCGAGGGCTGGTCTGCCGGTCTCCTCGCAACACAACTCTTGGTCCCAGCCGATGAATAAGGCACCTGGAAAGGTAATCTTCAAATAAATTAAATTGTACGTGAATCTAGCTTCCTAATTATATGGCACCACATTTCTCTCCTGCTTTGTAAGATGTTGCTCAGGGACTTGTGTGTTACAAGTTTAGGCGGTAGGCTGACTTCTGTCTGATACAAGATGTCTGGACATACCCTTAATCTTAAATTACATATTTGTCAGACGCGGCTAAAACGTTCGTTTTAACGGCCTTTGAAGCACTGACTTCCCCAATTCGACTGAGACGAGAATTTAAAAAAAACTATTTTATCCCTCCCATCCAATAACAAATAGAACAAGTAGATGTGTTTAAAAACAAAAAACCCGACTGCGGTAATTTAAAAGTAGTATTTTGCTGTTAAAATCCGCCATCTTGAATCTATAACTTTTTTTCTAACTGAATCTATAATTTTTTTAATATAGCCAGTGTCACTCGCGCTGCTGAGACAAATCTAACGACACCTCATATGTCAAAATCCAACAATCCGTTTGGGCTGTAGCCCGAGAAAAAGAATTTTCTTGTCCACATAAATACATACATACATACATACATACTTACATACTCTCGAAAAACATAACCTTCTGAGGCAGTCGAGTAAAAACTGACTTTACCTTTTGGTCGCCTTTTAAAATCGTTTAAGAGGTTATTGCTATTTATTTAAGGATAAAGATATTATTAAATATATTGAATACTCACCAACAAACTTGTAAAGCTCGATCGTCACATACAAAGACATGGGTATTATATAATAGTACAGGAGCAGGAACGAAAACAGGTCTTGCATGAGGTACGAAAACGGCGCGGGCTGCGGCGTGCCCGGCCCCAAGTAAACGTCGTGGTCCGGCTCGCTGCGCTCTATGACGATTTTGAACGTAAGAGACAAGCTCATCTCTAAGATGAGAAGGAATATGAAGCAAACTAAAAAGCCGTTGATCGCTAACTCGCAGGAGGAAAACTTGTTGCCACTGTATTTTGAGTTGAGTGCCAGTTTCGTTTCTTCACCTGGAAAAAAATAGACCACATGAATTATCTATTTATGTCCTGAGTTTACGACGCACATTCTAAAATGGCCATTCTGACATGTGGCTTGGCTTTAGTCATGTGTTTTTCATCGTTACGCTACTTTCTAACACTGTCTTATTTCACTTCATTTATTGGTTCGTTTACAATATACCTACATTGTGTTCGAAATTAATTAATATTACATTTACACATAACAATAAAAGACATATTCCGATGAGACATCAGTGGGCTGGTCGCTTGTAAGTTATAGCCAAATAACATGTCACGCCACGGCAAGCGTAGCATAAGGCATGTATTTAACGCGGCGACAAATTGATACGATTCCGGGTCTTAAAAAAGCTGAAAATGGACAGTAAATAAACTACCTTGGCGACTCATTTGAGGTAGCATCTTAACTAGAAAGCGGCGGCTTTTTAATGAGTTTTGAGATCTTATTTAAATTTTATCTGGCAGTGATGTCATTTACTTAATAGTCACAAGAACGATTATTTTTTATACAAATACTAGCTTTCAGATAAAATGATATTTAATCACTTCATAGTTACTTTTTTGTGACTCAATAGAAAGTTGCCTAAAAAGTATTTCAGTTGCCGTGTTAAATATTTGCCGTAGCATAATAGCAAATGGTCCGACTGGTAGTGACTGAATTGTGAAGACAGGAGAATGGGCCATATGACGTACCCTGAAGAAGGAGAACCTACGTCTAACAGTGGACTACTATTGGCTGATGTGATGAGTAGGTAGTAATTTAACAAGAAAACTTTACCAGTGTAAACAGCGCACCCTATGGCCCATTCCGTGTTTTTGACTCGGGACCCTCTTAGCATGAGGTTGTCAGTAGTAAGCGCTAAGCTGCTGTGTCCAGGGATCTCTATTCGCCCGTAAAAAGTGTACAAATCAGCTTCCGGGTGCGGCACTTCGATTTTCATGCCTTGTGGAAGGATGTCTGCAAAGAAAAAATGTTTGTTCAAAGCGAAGTAGAATAGGTGTAGGCGTACGCTGCGTCACGCAGATCTTCCGCGCAAACTAACCGCGCGACGTAGCGGACACCCTTACAATAATATGTTGATATCCAGCAAACGAATGTAAGTTTTCTGGATTTTATACACACACATACTCTAACTCACCAACTTGCCTACTGACTGACTGGCAGGTCCGCTGACGGCAGCAGCACTCTCCGCGTCTTGAGATTGGTCTCCCCATCCAAGTTAGCTGTAGTTACAAAGCACTTCCCCTGCTCTCCGGCCGAGCAAAGAAGCACCAGGTCAGCCTGGACCGAAGTGAGAGGAACAGAGACAAACATACTAGGTGAATATCCAACCAAGGGTGGCGGCACTCTCATTGGTCTCTCCATCCAAGTTAGCAGTAGTTACTAAGCACTTTCCCTGCTCACCGGCCGAGCAAAGAAGCACCAGATCGGCCTGGACCGAAGTGAGAGGAAGACAGACACACATACCAGGTGAATATGCAACCAAAGGCGGCGGCACCCTCAGCGTCTTGAGATTGGTCTCCCCATCCAAGTTAGCTGTAGTTACAAAGCACTTCCCTTGCTCTCCGGCCGAGAAGAGCAGCACCAAATCAGCTGGGGCCTCGGCTGAGCAAAGAAGCACCAGTTTGTTTGGCACTGCGGTGAGCGAAAAAGAGATAATATACCAGAAGAATACCCAACCAAGGGCGGCGGTACTCGCAGCGTCTCTGTGTCTTGAGACCACCAGGTCGGCTGGCACCGCAGTGAGAGGAAGAGAGATACACTGACACACATACCAGGTGAATATCCAACCAAAGGCGGCGGCACCCTCAGAGTCTTGAGATTGGTCTCCCCATCCAAGTTAGCTGTAGTCATAAAGCACTTCCCCTGCTCTCCGGCCGAGCAAAGAAGCACCAAGTCGGCCGGCACTGCAGTAAGAGGAAGAGAGACACATACCAGGTGAATATCCAACCAAGGGCGGCGGCACTCTCAGCGTCTTGAGATTGGTCTCCCCATCCAGGTTAGCTGTAGTTACAAAGCACTTCCCTTGCTCTCCGGCTGAGCAGAGTAGCACCAGATTACTGGCACTGCAGTGAGAGGAAGAGCACATACCAGAAGAATATTCAACCAAGGGCGGTGGGACTCTAAGCGTCTTGAGATTGGTCTCCCCATCCAAGTTAGCTGTAGTTACAAAGCACTTCCCCTGCTCTCCGGCCGAGCAAAGAAGCACCAAGTCGGCCTGGACCAAATTGAGAGGGAGCGACACATACCAGGTGAATATCCAACCAGCGGCGGCGGCACCCTCAGAGTCTTGAGATTGGTCTCCCCGTCCAAGTTAGCAGTAGTAACAAAGCACTTCCCTTGCTCCCCGGCCGAGCAGAGCAGCACCAGGTCGGCCTGGACTAAAGTGAGAGGAAGAGAGACACACATACCAGGAGAATATCCAACCAAAGGCGGCGGCACCCTCAGCGTCTTGAGATTGGTCTCCCCATCCAAGTTAGCTGTAGTTACAAAGCATTTCCCTTGCTCTCCGGCCGAGCAAAGAAGCACCAGGTCGGCCGGGACTGCCACGCCTCGCTTCACGCGGACTAAAGTGCCTGGCGCTATCGTGGAATTCTTCACCTCTTTTACCACCCCTTTGTAGACTATTTCCACTGTGGACAAAGTTAGATTATAACTTTTGAAGCACTCGCGATTCTTTTCACACATTTTAAGTATTAAACAGTGGGCGAAGAACCACCGCCTGTGACTTTAGTCAACCCGCGACCACAACACATGAAACTGTGTTGAAACGTCGGGACACAGGTAAATTATAAAGGTTTACCTAAATAACTATCGCGATAGACCCGGTTTAATACTTAAAATGTGCAAAGTTAGATTGTTAGAAAAAGTTGTTTCTGCTTCGTTCATAGCTTTTTCGTAGTTAATAGGTACCGCTGCTTCGGTCGCAATGTGTCTTAACAGAGCCGTTTTTCTAGAGGCCCTAGGCACATTAATAAGGTAAATAATGGAGCCTGAAGAAGCTTGCAGAAGTTTATCTAAGTGTGTTCTATTACGCCTTGAACTGACTTTTGTATTTAACATTTCAGAGTTTTTTAACTATTTAATTACATTATGCCTAGATCACGTCTTGTTTTGTTATTATCAATAGCGTGTGCGTACCTAGTACATATCGTTTATCGAATGTTTATCACACACAAGTACTTATGTATTTGCTGAAACAACTGATTCTAATCATATCAAAATATAAGTAAATTAACGAAAGTCTAGCGCCATTTGATAAATAAATTGATATCCGTTTTCTATAGCCGACCATGGTCAATCGTATGATAGATACGGCAGATCGTAAAGCCAAGCAAAATCTCTTTGCAATATGATTTGGTTGGTTGGTGTTTGTCTAAAAGAATACGTGTTGCGCCTTCGAGCAACGTTTTGACCCGGAATGGCAGCCTAGCTTGATGCGTTGCGCAGACTCTCAACTACCACAAATTAGGGAAACGGCGCGCGGGGCGCCTATACAGATGGCTCACTAAGTACTAGCGACGATTTTGACACAAATCTCAGGGGAACTCAAGGTAGGTATGGTTGCTTCAAACGTCATATTTCTTGGATTAAAAAATTACGTTCTTGTATCAGATTTTGCTGCTACGATATTCTTTTACTTTGAGATTGATGAATGACAGTAGAAACCCTGGCTATGTAACAAGTGACAATTGCAAAAATCCTGAATAGGTTCGAGTGAACCTTCTGTAAACTCTTTTTTTTTTGTCCAACTACTTAATTTGGGCTAAGGTAAGAAGATGATGGATGATGATGGTCGTGATTGAAATAACTTCGTCATTGGTCTGATTACGGGATTGGTAGCGCGGATGTCGGCGCTTCTGCCGGTCAATTTCATTGATTTTATTACTAGTTTATTTCAATAATAATATTGTGATAGTTTACTGCCGCTATCGCAAACGGCTAACGTCATAAGTCGGTAGATGTGCGCTAACCCTAAGTGCCATACTTTGTCTACTTTTTAATTACTACATGCGACGAAGGTTAAGATGTCTTTTCTTTATTAATAACATTAATATGTTGATCGATTACCGTTTAACGCGGCCATGAATGATCTGTGAGAATTTCACCATATGTGACTGTACCTCAGTCGACTCCCATTTTGATCCGTCAAATGTCAAACACCTGCTATTTTCGATCGTGCTAACAGGCAGACTGGTAGTAGTTCGCTTTTAAACCTTTTCATTTTCATTATTGAAGGTGATTGTAAAATTACAGGGGGCAACGGGCCAAGGTTTGGTGGTTAAACTTAGATTTTACAACAACAAATTAGATGCCCACCATCGCTGACATGAGAGACATTTAACTATAGGTATCATAAAAGATTTATCAAAGAAACCGGATTTATAAAACAGTCCCCAGATAAATAAATTCTTGAAGATGTGAATGAATGAATCACGGTTATTGTGGTTTAAACGTATCAAGGATGATGGATGAACGATAAGTAGGTAGGACATGGGCAGCGTTGCCAGACCGTCCCATAACGGACGGTTTTCCATCCCTTTTGGATGCAGTGATCTCTAATATTTCCGCGTAAGACATATAGTTATTTGAAATTTGCCGTGTGGTGCCGGCAGAGTAGAATAGCACCACCCCCTCTACGTGGGGCTCATAAGAGGCGACCGAGGGATAAACCCGACCCAAACAGCCAGGACCAACCGTATGGTGGCAGATAATCCACCACAAAAACATTCCCAATGAGGGTTGACGTCAGGTAGGCGGCCGGTCGTAAAATTCAGCCAAATCCTTTTGCAACACGATTTTGTGTTCAACGAAACGTGTTGCGCCACCCCAAGTAATTGGGATAAGGGCAGGAAGACGATGATGACACATAGTTATTTGAAATACGGCAAACTAAAGGGCATTAGATTCTACAACTTATGTAAATTTAAGTTTTTAGGTTTTCACGGTTGTTCACAACACTAAAATTATTGTTTAAAACAGGATTATTACCGTGATAATATTTTTGTTGATCCCGATATTTCGGGGCGGTTGCACGCCCCATGGTCACGAGTAGACTGGCTTGGCGAGTGATGTCATCTTTCTAAGGGCAAACATATCTGTCTACCCTCTTTCGGATTCGTCGACTGCGTTCTACACGGTTACTCGAATCACTACTATTGTCACTCACTATTTTGTCATGATCACGACACACCACACTAACAGTATCACTTCGCGAGTTTGAAGTCGAGTGTTTTTTGCGGTTGTATACGTTTAATACTGGATTCCACGCACTGGACAGCTTGAAACCATCTTCACGATTAAAGTTTTTATATTTTGTGATTTCGATGGCTTCTCGCACTAAACGAGGTATATAGTGACGTTCTGTTGACAGTACTTGCGGGTTATGTAGTTCAATCCAGTGATTAGTTTCCGCTTGGTTTAGGTGTTCCGCTATGGCTGACTTCTGGGCATCGTTGTTTTTTACAGCTCTGATATGTTCCTTCATGCGGTCGACTATTGTTCTTTTGGTCTGACCAATGTACGAGCTCCCACAGCTGCAATTAACTTTGTAGACGCCGGGAGTTTGAAGAGGAAGTTGATCTTTAGGCGATCGTAGTAGCTTTCCAATTTTGTTAAAGGGAGTGAAAACAGTTTTAATGGAAAACTTTCCTAATAATCTGCCTATTTTATCGGTCACTCCCTTTACATAAGGCAAAAACGCTGGTTGTCGTTGATCAACAAAAAATATTATCACGGTAATAATCCTGTTTTAAACAATAATTTTAGTGTTATGTAAATTTGTAATTTAAGCGTAAGTGGGTGTAATACACGTCACGGAAACGGCCAAAGTTCGTCATGGAATACCCCTTTTGGTAATAAACAGTCCCTTTTTGTCCGTTCGCATCCTCCGTCCCATTTCACACGGTCCAAAGTTTAGACTCCAAACTAGATACTCTTTGGTTTAGAAAATGATGTCTGCGATCATTGTGCACCAAAAAGTGTACTGAAATTTCACGACCTCTCCAGCTGTATGTGACTGTATTTATATCTAGAAATTAGTATGTCGTACATTCAGGGCGTTGTTAATATAGCAGAAAAAAATCATTGAAAAGGCGGACGGGGGAAAAACCTTCCTTTTTGTTAAAAACAGTCGAAATCGGCAAAGCAGTCTGGCAGCACTGGACATGAATTTTGATTATTGTAAATGATAAGATGAGATTGTTACAGACATTTTCATGTAAGTACCTAGATATCTTCATTTCTTTATGAGTCGTTGTTTATGCTTTACGACTGTTATACCTAATTTATGAGTGTATTGATCTTTCTAATAGCTTTCTTTGTCCTTTCTACCTTTTCATTAAATGTCAAAGAACAAAATGCATTATTTATTCCGTTTGTTTTCGAATAATTTTCTTTATTATTTTTGAATCCGTAAATAGATAGTATACACTCCAATACAGGCCAATGCTTATCAATAACAAGCCTTGTGATAACTTGATAAGTAAAGTACTTATCTTTATTTGCAGGAATGTAAACCGGAAATCAATAGACTAGCAAAAGTGGCAACTTTGTTATCATTAGTTCAACGTATTTTTGATTTGATCTATTCATATCTATCTATCTACTAACCCCCCAAGCTTTCGTCTTCCTGACCTTCTGACCTGATGAGAGATTTCACACCACCAAATTAATTTCAACATTCTTCATCGATACAATTTATGACGCCTTTTAGCAACTGAACTATAGTACTCGTACCATGCTCGTTTTAACCACATCGGAGTCAAATCATTGAAACAATTTCACATGCTAGCCGGTTAAATGAGTAAATAAATAACTTGGCTAACTGCAATGTTGACCGAATTTCGCCTGTAGAGCTTGTAGTTTGATAATAACCAAGTCTATATTAAAATACATTCAAGTCATTGGATAAGTACTTACCAATTTGATTATTAACTTTATTGTCGTTTTTATGCCGCAGCCAGTCTTCGTATCCTTGTTTGACAGCTGTCACAAGCACCATAAAGCTGAGTGGCGCTATGCTTGTGAATGGCGACACTGGACTATCTGTAAATAAATAAACTTTGTTTAAATGGGCATTTTTTTATCTAAAGTAAGATTGTGACATAGTTCATATTTTTTACACTTGGCTTAAATTCATAATTTTGAAATTGATCTGTCGCGTCGTTTTCCTGCTTAGGTACAGCCGAGAGGGATTGCTAGGCACTTGCTACGCCGGCATATAGTAGGTACAGTAATTTCGCCAGAAGTAATACTAGGCCGGCTATGCCGGCATATAGTGGGTACGGCGATCTCGCCAAAAGTAATCCGAGGCCGGCTATGCCGGCATAAAGTGGGTACGGCGATCTCGGCAGAAGTAATCCGAGGCCGGCTATGCCGGCATATAGCGGGTACGGCGATCTAGTCAGAAGTAATCCAAGGCCGGCTGCGCCGGCATATAGTGGGTACGGCGATTTCGCCAGAAGTAATCCAAGGCCGGCTATGCCGGCATATAGTGGGTACAGCGGTCTCGGCAGAAGTAATCCAAGGCCGGCTATGCCGGCATATAGCGAGTACGGCGATCTAAGTAGACTCCTAGACGCAATTCAAAATTTGATTATAGTGCGAATGTATATATGCTGATATAAAAAAAGAACAAAAATCTTTTCGACTGAAAAGCCGTGCTTGCTAGGTGACCTGAGGATTGTATAACCAACCTATAACGACGGCAATGACGGTGACCAGCAGGAAGTAGAAGTTGGCGACCCTGCGGAACTGCTCAGCCAGGTTGGGCACGAACATGAGGAAGTTATACTTGGAGGTCTTGATCTTGTTCTATATAACTCACCTATAACGACGGCAATGACGGTGACCAGCAGGAAGTAGAAGTTGGCGACCCTGCGGAACTGCTCAGCGAGGTTCTTGGGCACGAACATGAGGAAGGTGTACTTGGAGGTCTTGATCTTGCTGTGTATAACTCACCTATAACGACGGCAATGACGGTGACCAGCAGGAAGTAGAAGTTGGCGACCCTGCGGAACTGCTCAGCCAGGTTCTTGGGCACGAACATGAGGAAGGTGTACTTGGAGGTCTTGATCTTGTTGTGCTTCTTGCGGTCGCTGTCGTCCACCACCCCGACCTCGATCAGCCGCGTCTCCGATGCTGACGATACCTTGTTGCCCTGGTGGTGAATATTATTTATTTATTATGAGCCAGACATGTCCCACTGCAGGTGGTGAATAATGTTATGAAAATAAAAGCATGAGTGGGACTACTGATATATGATAAAGTAAATGTATTTTTCTTTATTTTATTTTTAAATGTATATATTAAGAGGGTTTTAATCTACACATTTACTATATCTATCAATTTAATTTACTTATCTATCATTTGCCATATGGTGCCGGCTTAGAATATCTTTCCTCTGGGTGTCGTGAGAAGCGACTAAGGGATTGATTGACTTAAGAGATTTTGCAATTTCAGGCGACAGGCTAAGAACCTGTGCGTTAGTCCGACTCGCACATAGCCAATTTTTTTCATGGTGCTTAAAGATCGCATAGGCATGTTTATATTTTGTTGTTTGTTATGTTTTGTTATTGTTATTTTTAACTCGTAACCACGCGGCTTTCATACGTTAGGGCCCAATTTGCTTTTATACAGTTTTAGTCAATGGTCTTACTCCAATAATCTCGTTTATCTTTATAGATGGGGCTATACAAAGATGACTTGCACCACCCAGTTATCAGTCTGTAAGTGTCGATTCCATTCATAATCTACACTCAAAAACTTCATAGGTAAAGTACTCGATATATCATTCCATAAGAACTATATCATGCTACATAACCATAATCTGCATAGAATAAATACACAAAAAGAAATCATAAAATATAAGGTGTATCAAAGTTAGGTACCTATTATGTATTTTGAAACATAGGTCGACATACGAGTATTAACATTTAGACCTCCCATACAAAATATGCAGGCCGCTGCGAAGGGTGTGTTCTATTTGCAAAACTGAACAACTTTTATAAGAAACTTTTCTTCGAAATATAGGGTTACACTTAATTAAGTCCCATACTTAGTGACACACTTTTTCAACATTTTTGTTTGGAAGGACCAAATTTTTTTTTCATATTTCGATCAAAAGTTTCTAACAAAAGTTGTTCAGTTTTATGAGTAGATCACACCCTCAAGAGATTTGTACTTAATTAAGTGTAACCTATATTTCGAAGAAGTCCCATACTTAGTGAAACACTTTTTCAACATTTTTGTATCGAAGGTCCAAATTCTTTTTTCATATTTCGATCAAAAGTTTCTAACAGAAGTTGTTCAGTTTTATGAGTAGATCTCACCCTCAAGAGATTTGTACTTAATTAAATATAACCCTATACAGTGTGAGTCTTGATAAAGTGTACATATCAAAATCAGGGAAACTGCATCCAAATTTATCGATGAAAAAAATATTTAAAAAAAAAATAAAAAATAAATTGAATTTTTTATGATTTTTTTAAGATTTCGAATTGTACCTGTTGACCCCATTTAGGTAAATCGTCATAACTTTTAAACTAAGTGTGTTATCAGAGTGGAATAAATTTTGTGATGATTGCTAATAATAAGCCGTACTCATGAAGTAAAAATATCCCAGAGAAATAACGTTGTTAATTTATAATTAATAGAAACTTGAAGAAAATTTTGTTTTTTTGTCATTCATTTTACTATTATTTTACAATTTCTTAAAAAGTCACCCCGTAAACCCTACTTTTTTTTTATTTATGCTTATTCTACATGGCATTAGCTTGCTAAAAGTAAAAAAATCATGTTTATAACTCAACTACAACTTCTTAAATCAGCGTTTAAAAAAACAGTTAACTTAGTTAAATACTGGATAATGATTAAAACACAAGTATTTTTTCTGCATAATCATTTATTATTCTTAAATCAAATTAAAATTATCATTAACCTAATGCATGAAATTTGAAAACAATGGTGTGAAGTAAAAAAACACGCCTCGCAGGCGCATGGACACTTATAAAGGCTCATAGAAACTGTTGTATTTGAGTTGTAAACGTGCAATTTTAATTTTAGAAAGCTAATGCCATGTAGAATAAGCATAAATAAAAAAGTAGGGTTTACGGGGTGACTTTTAAGAAATTGTAAAATAATAGTAAAATTTATGACAAAAAACAAGATTTTCTTCAAGTTTCTATTAATTATAAATTAACAACGTTATTTCTCTGGGATATTTTTACTTCATGAGTACTGCTTATTATTAGCAATCATCACAAAATTTATTCCACTCTGATAACACACTTAGTTTAAAAGTTATGAAGATTTATCTAAATGGGGTCAACAGGTACAATTCGAAATCTTAAAAAAATCATAAAAAATTCAAATATTTTTTTTTATATTTTTTTCATCGATAAATTTGGATGCAGTTTCCCTGATTTTGATATGTACACTTTATCAAGACTCACACTGTATATAAAAGTAGGGTCTCCCATACTATGAGACGCACTTATTATACGCACGTACATTTTTGTATGGAAAGTACAAATTTTTTTTGTAATTCGAAGTACCTAAAGTTTCTAATAAAAGTTGTTTAGTTTTGTGAGTAGAACCCGTCCTTCAAATATTTGTCCTTTATTAAATTTAAGCATAATTATACCATGTTCCTTGGGGAAAGTTATTGAACTGGGCAATCTTTTTTGTAACTACTTTTATATTCCCTGTATTTTGTTCCTAGGCCAATTAGGTGCTTAAAATTTAAGAAGTTTGGAAATTCTAGGGTAATTAAGTAATTTAATATTACATACGCTATACACGCTTAATAGGTGTATGTCACTAATTACGTAGATTAATTATGCAAATACTAATTAACATGACTAAATTATAGACATCATATGGTGGGCGGCTGGTGGTGATTGAATGGCGAAGCCGAGAGATTGTGCCTTATGTTATGGCATACCCTGGCGCTGGGGAAGACCACGTCCAGCAGTGGACTTCAATAGGCTAATAAGATGTGACGTGATCAGTTTTAAAAACCCATTTTAGACTGACAACGGCGCCATACGGCACCCGTTATTCGATTTTTAAATATTTACACTTTTGGAACCCACTTGGTTGAACTAATCCCTGAAACCCATCATTTGCCTTGTGTTTTTTTCAAAAATTCCGCCTAAGATGGCTCCAACTTGCCTTCATAGGTACTTAAAATATGCGCGAGTAACCGCGAGGGCTTAAAAAGTTATATTAAACTTTTCTGTCAACTAAGTAGTCAACTTTAGATGCCACCGGAATCGAGTCCAGATTGCTTTAATACAGACAGCACTAATGTTATCTAATTTATGGTTATTTGTAGTGCAGTAAAGTTTGTGATTATTCAACCTAAAATATAGACGAGCGCTTGCAATACGTGCGTTAGGTGAAAAACCTTATACATGTTACTTTTATTAACGGCTAATTTGTCCCACAGTGGAACACCAAGTTGAGGAATGACCTGAAGATGTCGAGGGGACGAAGTTTCAGTTGTGTCAAGTTCAACGTAAAAGATAGACGAGCGCTTGTATTACGTACGTTAGGTGAAAAACCTCGTTCTTGTAATTTGTATATTAACGATTAAATTGTCCCACAGTGGACAAGTTGTGGAATGACCCGAAGATCAGGGGATGAAGTCTGCTAATGACAATCGTTTCTGTTGTCTGACGATAGCAAGTCAGTGGGATGGTTTTGGTAGTTTCGTATTCTGCTAATAGTTTAAAGTATCTACCTAGAAAATCACAGTGGCAAGGCAATAGAATTTTCGAGAGTAAAGTGTCGCTGCCATTGAATAATAAATAATGGCTAATAAATAAGAGAGTTGGGGCCTTGGTAAAACTGTTGTTAGGCCTTGGATGTGGTAGGACGCCACTGTTCTTAATTAATTTCGATTTATACCAATATCTACGCACTTATGGCGTATCGCGCAGCAGATCAACCTTCTCATTTAAGGGGCCAATTTATACTGGTTTATCATATTTATACTAAGTAAAACCATTATAGGTTAACCCTTTAAAAAAGGCAGGCTGATGTGCTGCCGATAGTACGCTTTATTATTATTGGCTAAGTGTTTAATAAATGGATTAGGTAAACTATTTATGACGTTATCTAATAATCTAATCTACTATATGATAGCGAATAAATACTGTACGCCGTCAGTCCTATTCTATTGAACTTAGTAGGTAAATACTGAGCACACAAAAGAAATAATTATGCGGATGTTCAGTATGAAATCATGAAATTTTTGTAAGAAATATCTCTGCTCTATTTTTATCAACAAAATTATTATCATTTTTATTTTTAATTCATAGTATAAAATGAAGTCCCTTTTTACGTTTCTCTATCTGTTTGTCGTATAATTCGCTAACTCTTCATATACCACGCAACAGATTTTGATCAAGTTTTTAATTAGATATACATAGTGAATCAAGAGTAAGGTTTATATTATATTTACATATGCCGGGATAATGTCTATTTCCCACAGGAAAATGAGTTGCAGTGGGTAACTAAGCAATATACCTATACTAATTATTTTCTAATTAGGTTTTGGTAGTTCATGCATGGCATATGCCTGTGACTAGGTACTCTTGAGGACGGAAAAACGTCTTGCTCCCACGGGAATGAAACAGTTGAACGTACTACATCTAGCCCAGTTTATGACATTGCCTGCCGAATAACTATCAATAACTAAAAAGGTTAGTACGAAAAAAATCGATATAAGATGCCGGCTTAGAATAGAATCAGCACATTTCTTTGGGATGCTAAGGGACTCGAACGTTTCATGTGTATCACAATTTTACCACCCCCTCTCTTCCCGTAGGGGTCGTAAGAGGCGATCGAGGGATAAACCCGACCCAAACAGCCAGGGCCAACCGTAGTGTAGTAGGTGGCGGTTAATCCACCACAAAAGCATTCCCAAGGAGGGTTGACGTCTGGTAGGCGGCCGGTAGAGTAAAATTAAGCCATATACTTTGCAACACGATTTTGTGTTCAACAAAACCTGTTGCGCCGACCCCAAGTAATGGAGATAAGGGCAGGAAGATTAGGAATTATTTTTTCCACGAAACAAAATAAGCGTGACATTACTTGACCTAGGTATAAAAAAAACGCATTGGAAGGGTGAGAAAAAACGGCTGATTCCAAGGCTTACTTTTCTTCTGTCGCAAAACTTGATCGATAAGTTAGCCACATAATTTACACGTGTCAACATTAGTAGGTAAGTGATATAATAAATAACGAATATAAAAAATATACATAAACATAATAGATATATAAGTATCTACATTGAGCGAAACGGTAAGGATTAATTGATTGATTAGTAGGTATGAGAAATGGTATGAGATGCCGTGTGGTGCTGGCTTAGAATAGCATCACCCCATATCTTGCCCGTGAGTGTCGTAAAAAGCGACTAAAGGATTTGAGAGTTGATGTGTCGTGCGGTTTTAGGTGGCAAGCTGATAACCTGTCACTATGGTGTAAATAAGCGAAAAATGTTATTGTAACTTGTTTTTGTAATAGATATTTTTATATAAAATATTTTAATTAAGTATTAATTATTAACTACTAACTACTGACTGATCTCATGTAGACATAGGTTTAGAATTGTACTTTTAAATCAGTGATTTAATGTTAATATACCCTAAGCTCATTGTATGTTAGATTCAAAGGATGTTGGCGTGCCTATTTGTAATAAAACAAAAATAAAATAAAAATTGCCGTTTTTACAGCCTTTTTCGCTTTGCCTACCCCGCAAGGGATATAGGCGTGATATTGTATGTATGTAGTAGGTATGAGAAAGTATCAAGGTATTGCAGCATATTGATAAAAGACTAGATTTTTACTTAGAACATAAATCACGCCTCTTTCCCGGAGGATTCTTTGCCGGAGGGGAAGGCAAAGACTACTTCTTTCCACTTCCTACACATACTTTAATAGCTTTTAAATCTTAATTAGTACCTACAGGCATTCGTTCCTATTAATGTAGAGTCTCACTCTACATAACCAAAAATTAAGAAGTGCTTCGTAGATATTTATGGCTACAAACGATACAAACATTTTAAAAAAAGATTATTGTAAAATATTATGTCCTACCTGCGTAAATTTTTAATACCTCTACGAACCTTAACCCGACGACTAAGAGGTTATCGTAAAAGTGTTATTTATTCTTATGACCCAAGGAAGGAATAGATACTAGGTCGAAACAATGATCTTATACGAATGTTGAAGTGTAAATGAATACCTAAGTATGCAAAAAATGAGATCTCCTTAATGTCTTTGCTTACCAACCGAACGCTTGAAAGGGAGGTCCAAAATTGTTATTAAATAGGTACGTCAGAAGTCTTTCAGAAAAAGTTGTTTAGTTTCGTGGGATGTTTCATCATATTTTTTACAACACATTATAAAATACAAGTAGGGAAAGAAAGCTAAATCAGCACCAATCATGGTAAAATCATGATAAAAATGGTACGTACCAGATACCGTAGACACCGTACCACATAAAACAAAACATTTTTCAGTTGCATATTACATTTTTGCACGACACTTTCCAACGTCTGAATTACAGAGACAGCCTTACAGACTGATGTGAAATTATGACTAAAAGGCATGTCACCATCGCGTACTGTTCAAACGAACTTACCTATAACTAGTATAAATATACCTATCTACCTATAAATCTACGTATTTTAGGGGCGTTCCGATCCGAAGCTATTGAAAACTTAAAACGATAATTTTACGGTTGAAGATAGGTAGACAGTTCAATCAAATTGTAATCGGCGCAATTTACAAGTTGTTAGAAAGTTATAGTTATAAGTGTTTTATGAATTTTAACTATTAGTTAATAAGTCATACTTGTTACTTGTTTTGATGTGGTGTTAATTTGATAATGGCTACATAATCAACTTTTTTAATGTTTCATGCAAGAGACCCAGCGGTGTAGATAAGTAACGAAGAAGGGTAGGGCCTCAAATAAACTACATCCTTCAAATTATTTGTTCCTTACATTACTCTACATTTTTCGTACCTAATCCAGATTCGTTTATATTCTTCCACCTAAATTCTTAAGGGAGGGGGGCAGCCCCTCCATGATATTAGTTCGCGAGAAACGCGAGCGGATATTTTTGAAACCCCTGTGTCAAGCCTGCGCCGAAAACCCTTTCACTTATTTGGGATTAAGAGCACAAAGTAAGTATTGGCTAGCAGAGGGCCCCCGGAAGTTGTGAGCCCCTTTGAAGCTACGTACGTTCCGGATGAGGATAAGGCAGAAACAAGCAGGTATGTAAGTTTATGAAGTTCATACTTTACGCGTAAGCGTAAATAAATTGTGATAAAGATATCCACAGAAAAAATACAATTTATTAAAAAATAGATTAGAATGTCTGTTTATTCCTGTAACGTGTACCATGTACCAGAGTTAATGAATATAAAAATAAAAATCAACTAAAAGAATGGCAAATAAAATAAAATCGTTAAAAAGATATGGTACGAGCTTCCGTCAAGGATTACATGCGTACAAAATATTAAGAGTTCTTTCGCTCTCTCCCGATAGGAATCCATACCAATGGGATCCGCCTGGAACTTTTAAAATAATTTTTCAAGCCGACAAAGGCCTAAGTGAGATATTTGTGATCTGCCAATAAACTGCTGCGCAGTTTGGCGGAAATAGATTTTTGTAAACTGATTGTGTTAAAATGAATAAATGATACATACATACATACAGAAGGTAATCGGTGGCCTAACGTACAAAAAACACACTGTAAAAACAAATTGAGAACCTCCTTCTTGGCGTCGGTTTGAAAATCCATTAAAACACGTACCTTCTTCATCCCGGCCATCATTCTCTAGCAAAACTTGGGCATTTGCGATAAGTAAAACATTTCTTATTTTGCAACGAGCTATGGATTTTCATTGTCAGGGTTGAGCCTGCAGACCTGGCAATGGAGGAATGCAGTGGTATTGCAGCAATTACTCACTTGCTTGTGCTTTGATGCCATGGGAAGGACTCCAGCTGACTCGAATAACCATTAATTATGCAATAGGACTATAATTTTGCACATTTGCTGAATTAGAGAGTAGGTACTTGTTTGGTGTCTTCTTTTTGTTCGATTGACTTTAAAATAAGTAGGGCACGTAGGTAATTTATTTACCCGACTGCCTCAGATGGCGTATTTCTGTTGCGGCTCTATGTATTAACAAATACATTTTTTTTAATATAATAATAATAATATAATAACAATATGTATAAGGTCCTATTAAATTCACTGCAAATATTTTAAGGGCATGCGTAAATATGTATAAGAAAAACATCTAAGGCATTTTTAAAAAAATCTACACTAGATTTTTTTTCATTTTCAAACAAACTTTTTAATTAATTATGTGAACATCCTTTGACTGACCCGACTGACGTTCCGCCACGTAGACAGGATTCACTTACACGCCACGCACACTGACAACCAACCAATCACAGCACCTTTTTTTGGCGCGTAATTTAAATTCATCGAAGTGTGTGTTTCTAGGACAAACAGGGTGCACTTTTTTCGTTTTGTGTTTTTTTAGTTAAATGCAATTTTCTCGAAAACTAGCGTGTAGATTTCTTTAAAAATTTGTCTAGTACATGCTTATATTTTATTTGATCTGCCCCTAAAATATTTGCAGTGAATTTAATAGGACCTTATATAATAAGGGGGCTACCGTACAAAAACCGTGTTATTTCGTTGGATTATATTCAATTACGGTTTGGAGGCTGTATCTCATGAACGGTAATAGTTAGACAGTTAAAAGTTATACAAGTGAACTTCGCTTGTACATTTGCATTAAGTTACTGTCGTACGCTTAATATATTTCTATTACTTTCATAAAGATGGACTTCCGCAAAGTAACGCCTGATACTGTTAGTCAACTATTAGTTAATAAGTATGTGATTTTTATGCAATTTTAATGTATTATGGTACGGCACCCTTCGTGCGCGAGTCTGACTCGCACTTGACCGATATTTTTGTATTTTTTTATGCGCACCTACTAGCTATCAATTATGTAATACTCATATTGGTCAATTAAGACTATTTTTAGTAAATATCAAGTGCATGTGCACGCATACGTCCAGCACACGTAGGCGGTGTGTTCTGCCCTTAAAAGGAAGTCGCTTGCATGCTTGCTCATTATTATTGGTAAAGGATGACTGCGTCGAAAGATAATCTTATCTCGAGTGAATACCAACAGACCCATCAGGATAATAGAAAAGAACTATAGGTTAGGTGTACTGTACCTTGTATGAGTGTCACCGTTTATCAATAATACCTAATAAATAAGTAAACACCCTGGACTGTCTTGTATTATACCTTTATAAATACGTAGTCAATTTAAATAGGTAGTATCTAGGTACATACTGACTAGGTATTTCCTTCACAGGGTAACTCGGGTCGGGTGGCCATCTCAGAGTGGTACCTTTTAGAAATGGTGGTCATTCAAAGATGGCGGCTGTATGGCAACATACAGTACCTACCTAAAACCTAAGATACACATTTTTTATTACATGGCAATAGATATTTATAAGGTCTTAGTAAATTCACTGCAAATATTTAAGGGCATTTTAAAGAAAAACATCTACTTAAGTAAAAAAGTTTTTCATTTCCAAACAAACTTTTTAATTAATTACGTGGTGAACACCTTTGACTGTGACCCGACTGACGTTCCGCCACGTAGACAGGATTCATTTACACGGCACGCACACTAAAATCCAACCAATCACAGCACCGTCTTTTGGCGCGTAAACTATTATGTATTCTGTGGCGTAAATTAAATTCATCAAAGTAGCGTTTAGTTATGGTTTAGTGGTGTATTACTGGGACAAACAGGGTGCACTTTTTTCGTTTTTTTTTTTAGTTAAATGCAATTTTCTCAAAAACTAGCATGTAGATTTTTTTTTAAATTTGCCTCGTGCATGCTTATATTTTATTTGATCTGCCCCTAAAATATTTGCAGTGAATTGAATAGGACCTTATATAGGATGTAAAAAACCTTTTAAGCATGTCTAACTACCCTGCGAAGGAAAGTTCGTACCTCCGATTTTTACCGCAAAATCAGCCAGCATTGGTTCCTTTAAGGGTAGGTTGATGTGCCTGCGATAGTAACAAAAGGAAAAAATAACATACTTACTAGCCAGTAGCCAACGAGTGCACTTGAAAGTTTGCACAAACTGGGTGTTGTGATTCTAAGTATCGATCCATTCAAAATTAAGATAACAAAATTTCAACTAACTGATAGGTAGGTAATTAAAGTTATCTATGATACTCATTCTTTACTACAATATGTAGGTTGGTACTAAATACAATAGATTTAATCTACTAGATTCTACGTCCGTTACTCTCGTCTGTTTAAAGTTATTTATCCTGGTTTCGTCTTCCGAGATTTAATTCAATATGTAGTACCCCCGGTACGCTAGCCAATCCGCACGCATTAATTTAGCGTAGCCAAAAAAAAAAAAGAAAAAACAAAAAGTTACTACGCTGACCACCCCAGCCCTCAGAGGAACCTCATTCCTTTGTGCTCAAGCGCCAAGACCGCACGTGTGTCAAACTATTTTAAATTGTAACGGTTTTTTCTTTTTCAAAAATGTCTTGTTACCACCGCTAGGGAGAAAGTAGCGAAGAAAGGTGGTTAAGAAAGCTGGAAGAATATAAATCCAAACTTTTAAGGATGTACGATTACGGCGAGGAATACTGTGAATTTGTGATACTCCGTATGAAGGTTAGTTTTTTTTTTTCACCTCACCAGCTTGAAAAGAACTGTTTTTCAGCGTAAATTTAGTCGGCAAAGGTCGTCTTTATCCATAGTTCGAAATTCAAATCACATTTCTCAACTTGTTGAGAAAAGTAGTGGAGAAAAGTGATTTAAATTTCGAACATCTAATTTAACACTAAAGTTTCAAAAACTAGTCGTAATAATGGCGGCAACTTCAGAACGAAAACTTCTAATATTGACATATTGTAAAATTTCTGAACGAATCTTTGAAAATTTGTTTGGCGGGATTAGTATAGTCACACATTTCGTCTAGCCATAAAGAACAAAAACTTTAAAAAACATAATTTTCTTAGTGGTAGAGGTGAAAAGTTGTGTGTACCACACGAAAGCAAACACATTTACAACTCGTGCTTTTGAATCCCTAATTGAGCTCAGGATACTACTTTTGAATCACTCGCTACGCTCGTGATTCAATTTTAGTATCCTTCGCTACCTCGGGTTTCAAAATTAGCACTCGCAGCAAAAATCAATTTTGCTTTCTTGTTGAACAAATAACTATTATCTATACCTACCTTCCTTTTTTGTGTGCTGAAAATGGGCATTTGGAAAAACATTAATTGCTTCGAGCTAATGCGCGACATTAGCTAATAGCTATTTTGCTCCGAGTTAATACGAGATATTAACCAGAAGCTATTTTGCTCCGAGTTAATACGAGATATTAACCTGAAGCTATTTTAAACACGTCCTCTTTTGTACTATATGTACATCCACGTTTTTACTTTGCTCACGCAACTTTCAAGGTCGTGTGGATGATTGGGAATATTATTATTACGATCCCACGCCTCTCTCAAATGAATGGCCCACTGGACCAAATGGTGCCAGCCAAAGCAAATTTGCACACTGAGCCTATTGTTCCCCCCGAGCCCACGCCGCCGCCGCCACCGCCGCCCTTTCAGGATTCGGTTGCCGGACCAAGCGATTCATCTAATATCGCTCCCGCGGCTAATACGGCCGACGAACATTCGGCTTTCACTTCTGATGGCTCCACAGTGGATGCACCCGACCCTGAACTTCTTAAAGCGCTTGGAATAATGGAAGATGAGGCTGTCGAATGGGGTGAACTAGGTTTTGTGAATAATTACAAAAAATGCAATTTAATTCCCAGTAAACAATGCACATTTTTAAGATTCATTTTAAATTCCGAAAAGATGACATTAGAACTACCCTCAAAAAGGAGAAAAAATATTTTAGAATGGGTTCAATTTAATGCAAATTCAAAAACATTTTAGATTCGCGATTTTACAAGTTTCTTAGGAAACCTCACCGCTGCATGTCCAGCTGTGGCATACAGCTAGATGTATACCAAAACTTTTGAAATAGCCAAGTATTTAGAACTTTTAAATAACGGTGAAAATTATGACGCTAATATGACCGGCGGTCATTGGACGTCTGAAGAACGTAATCATAACATAAATCATTTGGAATTATTGGCAGTCTTGTTCGGACTAAGATCTTTTGCCAGCGATTATAGAAATTGTGAAATTCTGTGTCGAATTGATATCACCACCGCCATTGCTTACGTAAATATAATGGGAGGGGTTCAGTTTCCCCATTTGACTAAAATCTCTAAAGATATTTGGCAGTGGTGTGAGGCCAGACAAATTCTTATTTACGCCTCTTATATTAGGTCGTGTCATTCATAACACTGAGGCAGATTATGAATCTAGAAATGTCAATATCGACACAGAATGGGCTTTGGAATGGGCACTCTCCAACGAAGTCTATTCAAGAATAATCAGTCAATTTGAACAGCCTAACATCGATCTTTTTGCCTCACGTATTAACGCCAAGTGCACTAAATACGACCAGATCCTTATGCCTTCAATGTAGATGCATTTACGCTGGACTGGTCTGCCTTTTTCTTTTATTCATTCTCACATTAAACAATGTCGCTAACGACGGTGCTACAGGTATACTTATTGTCCCAGACTGGCACTCTCAACCGTGGCACCCTCTGTATCGATCTTTGTGTATAAATGAAACCATAACATATCCCCCTATCTAAGATCTCTCTTCTAATTTTAGGGAAACACACCCGCTACACCGCCATCTTTCGCAGGTGGCGAGTGTGTTATCCGGCAAGCCTTCCTCGCGCAAGGTGTACCGAACTCAGCTGTAGATGTTATGGTTTTATCTATAGCACCTAGCAGTAAGGCTCAGTACGAGTGTAGCCTTCTTAAATGGTGGGAATATTGCAAAAATAATCATATAGATGTTTTTTATTTTCAAATTAATTCTTTTTTAGATTTTTAAGTACTTGTTTATAGTCTCTCGCATCCTATGGTACATTAAACAATCATCGTTCGGCAATATCACTTATTTCAAAAAATAACATAGGTCAAGATCCAATTCTCAAAACGGTTTTTAAAAGTGCCTTTATAATCAACCCAGTTTTCCCTCGCTATCAAGTAACTTGGAATCCCGGTATGGCTTTGGATTTTCTATCAAATCATTATCCAAATCTTTCTTTATCTTTAGATAATTTAAGTAAAAAATGTTGTGTCTTAATAGCCTTAGCCACTGGGCAAAGAACTCAGACACTGTCTCTTATTAAAGTTCCTAATATCAAAACATAATAGAATTGTAATAACCATTAGTGATCTACTGATCTGATTATAACTTCAGGTGTAGGTGTAGGTCGTACCCAACCGGTGCTCGACCTTCCGTTTTTACGGAGAAGCCAAGCATCTGTCCAGCAGCCACCTTGACCGATTACATCTCGATGACTACGTCCTTAAGACCTACAAACGAGACGAAGCTCTTTCTTACTCATAGAGCCGCTTCATCAGCGGCAATTGGTCGATGGATAAAGCAGACCCTAGAGGCTAGTGGCATTGCCACTAGTATTTTCTGTGCACACATGGTGCACACAGCATGCTTCCACGTCAGCCGCGCTGCGTGCTGGTGTGAGCGTGGATGTGATTCGTCGCTAGACAGGTGTCAAAAACGCTCGGTTTTTGCCAATTTCTATAACAGGCCAGTTGTAGATAGTAATTACTGTAATTTGAATTTGTTATGCTGCTTCAGTACTGATTAGTATATAAAAATAAATATTTAAAAAGATAATTATTGAAGGGTTTTGTTTCTTTAATGGAAAATACACTTTGATATTTTTACTGAAAGTTTATGTTTATTCTCAGTTTATATGTCTTTTTTTTGCAACTAACATTGCCTGCAACCATTTCTCTAAACATCTACATATTGAATTAAATCTCGGAAGACGAAACCAGGATAATTTAATGATCAAACGAACTTACCAAGTGAAGTTCGATCCTAATTATCCTGGTTTCGTCGAAGAGATTTAAGGTCCCACCCTACCCATCAATTTACCTTTTACCCTAAAATGCAGTCAATGTGCAGTTGGATATTATTAATCTTTTTGCTTCTCTAAAGGAATGAGGTTCCTCTGAGGGCTGGGGTGGTCAGCGTAGTAACTTTTTGTTTTTGCTTTTTTTTTTTGGCTACGCTAAATTAATGCGTGCGGATTGGCTAGCGTACCGGGGGTACTACATATTGAATTAAATCTCTTCGACGAAACCAGGATAATTAGGATCGAACTTCACTTGGTAAGTTCGTTTGATCATTAAATTTTTAGCGTTTCGTAGTCTACTACAAACCATTATCATTTCGCCAAGTCTGTCTGTCTGTCTGCATGCCGCGCCCTCATAAGTTCATCAGCCCGATCGACATCAAATTTGGTGTGAAGATAGATCGTGTAGACCCAAATTTAGAAATGTGGGTAAAGAGAAAGAGAAATGAGAACGAGGGGCAAACAATATTTTTACGCCTGCTATAGGTATTGAGCGGGGTCGTATAGGTCTATCTAGACACACGGCAGTGTGTCCGCCAAGTTCGAGCAAAAAAAGCGACACACCGGCCGTGGGTTATATTACACGAACCATTTCGGGCCATTTTCGACCCACCTATAAGTCAAAATCTATTTTATCTACGCATATGAAATTTCTAGTATCTGTCGAGATCTACTTACTTATCTAAAATACAAAATTTCATTAATGTACCTATTGTAGGTCTTGAGATATTGAAGTCAGAAAATCGCTATTTTTACTATACACTCACTGACTGACTGACTGACTCACTCACTCACTCACTCATCAAAAACCTAGACCACTTCCAGTGCTCGTATTGACTTGAAATTTGGCATGGAGGTAGGTCTTTAGGTCAAGGTAAAGGAAAAAATCTGAAAATGGCCAAGTGTGAGTTGGTTTTAAAAATAATGAAGCTGTAAATTCATACCCCTAAGGAACTAAAACAAAAAATTTATCTATATCTTCCAATGGTCGTACCGACCTAAAATTCGTTACGAAGGTTTGTATTTAGTCAAAAAAGAAAATAAACTTTACAAAAATAAATGAAATCCCACCATTTACAAATAAGAATCTAGTTTCCAAACTGCGGAAAATCAAGTGTGCATTCCTGTAACTATTTTTAACTGAGGTCTGTGTATGGAACTTGGTACTTATTTAGATCTCACTTCTTTTATAGGCGAAGCATTCCAATATTATCGAACTTGGCAGCCTTTCACATTTATGTTTTGGGTGGGATCGTGTATAGGTCTTTTAAACTAAGGGTAGGCTTCTTTTAAACAACGTCACTAACATGTTTCTGTCTCGAGATCTGTAGTATAGACGCTAAAAGAAAATAAAAATGAAGAGATTAGTTCTCAATCTGAAGTTACCATGAAAACTATAACGGATACTGTACCACTCAAGTTATTAGAAAAATAAAAGATTTTTAAATCATACAGTATAAATAAGTTGATCCCTTAAATGGGTAGGTGGATTTGCTGGCGATAGTTGCTACCCCGCTAGGAATCGAATCCGGACCGTCGGGTCGAAAACGACTCAGACCACTAGCTAGATCATGGAGGGTCGTGCAAGTCATTAAACTAAAAATACTTAACTAAGTACTTAACTTATAAAGCGCGTCACTGAACATGAATGCTACTTTAATGGACAGATTGGAAAAAGTTGCCTAGCTACCCCAATATAGAACTGAGGTCTAACTGCATCACTTGGAAAACACTAAGATACGAGATTATTTTCTTAACTTTGTTGAAGTCTACGTGGGTTTACGAGACAAAATACTATAAGTAAGTACCTATGTTTCGTTTATAGGTATTCCAGTACTGCTTTAATACTATACTCGTATTGAATACGACGTTAAAAATGCTTATGTGTAGCATTTTTCAAACAAATCCTTTTTATCTATGAATACGCTAATTGATAATTAATCGTACGATGTTTTGTGTTCTTTGTAAGGCGATAGAAAAGAATACAATATAACTTACACAAAAGCAGCATAGTAATCGCAAACACGACTGCAGAGAATCACACAAACGCTGCGTACAACTATAAATCACGCGATTGCAGCGTCTCATTTTACACTCCGCACATTTTGACAAAAAAACAAATATTTTTAATGGCACATGTGTGGCCCTGTCCTATTGTAAATACGACAATGGCAGTACAACGGTACTCTGCTATCTTATCAGCCCATATCGTTCGATATCGTCAATACAATGTGATAGGTAAACCTAGACCTTACTGCGGATTTCGAAATCGCAAATTGCCAGAATTGAAAATAGATAATGAAGTTATTATAATCCTTACTTAATCCTAAATCCAAGAACAATTTCTTTTTTGCTCATTCATACTACCTATATCCTAGTGCAATTGCCAACAGAAATTAAAATGTAAATGAAAGATTGAATGTAGGGTTAGCCATTGATAGACAACACTGAATAACACACCTATGTACTCTTTTTAAGTTATCCTTGTTCTGATAATAAACAAATGTAAATGGTAATAATAAGGTATAAATTTTACGAAAATGAGGGAAAGTAGGAGTGTTTTAACCAGCTACTGCTACTGCTACAGTTACTAATATTATGAACTTAATCCAAGCCCGCGAATTTTGCAAGCATATCGTGGCCAATAACGTGTGGTAGGGCTCCATCAACTGGGATAGTTTTATGCAACTAATTCCAAAACTCGCGGACTTGGATTGAGCCACAAGGAAGTGTTTTAAATTTGGGTATTTAATTATGAACTTAATTGTCATTGGCACTAGGTCCCTGATGTAAATACATCAAGCCAATATCCCTTAAGGGGTTAGCAGAGTATTCAAGTCTGTATAAAATCGACATTTACACTATTTATGACATAACAAGCATTTGAGGAAAATCTAAGTAATGTTCTACTTACACTTACCTTAGTTTTGTAGATTCCTGGAACCTCCTATGTCTCTATTCTTCATTAATTTAAAATAAAATTCTTCATAAATGTTGATTTTTCAAATGTTCAAATTTAAATATTCCTCTTTGTATAAGCCAATAAAATTCTGATAATAATACGGGCAGGAGCTCCCTCGCCACGCAGCTTCGGCTTATAAAAAAATTGTATGAACATTCTGTGCAAAGTTGTAATTCTGAGGATACCAAATTTATTATTTCCTTTGATTTATTTATTTCAAAGTCCATACTCTACTGGCAAATCAAGCTTAATCAGTGGTGTTATTAGGCTTAAAAATGTTACAATAATGTTTTTAGATTTTTCTTTGAACATTGATATTAATGTTTCTGTTTGACATGGATGCATTATAAAATATGGCCTTAAGAATATTGGATGTTCTTGTTGAGTTATTACAGAGTAGAAATCTTTCTGATTGATCCTGAAACAATAAAAATCATATGATAAATTTGTATGTAAATAGCAAGTGTATTGCATGGCATATAGCACAACAGAATTGTAATTGGAGTGTTCCTGTTATGGTGACAGTGTCCTTGGTGAAAGTAGGGCAAAAATTGGCAGGGTGGGGCAAGGGTGGCATTATAAAACTTTGTCCCACCTTCTGCCCCAACCTGCCTATCCTGCCAATCCTTGCCATAGTTTCAATAGGGACATGGTTTACAATGTGATCAAGAGCAGCTTTTAGTTTTATTTTCATGCAACTTAAAACTTTTACCTAGCATGGATGTTATTAAACTTTATGAATGAAGTACATAAGCACCCTGATAGTCTATCTTATGTGGCTGAAACGGCACACATCAAAAAGTATTGATAAATAACTAACAGCCCGATAGCCATTTGCCCACTGCAACTCATTTTCCCGACTTATTCCCGGCATGTATCCCACACATAAACCTTCCCCCAGTATCACTATATCTAATAAAAAACCGCTTCAAAATCCGATGTGTGGTTAAGGAGGAGTTAGTGGTGACCAAGAGAGGGAAACACAAAAAGCGTCTTTATTTTATACTATGCAGTATGTATTGAAGCAGCCAGTAGACGCTCCAACCAAGTGAGTAGGTAGGTAGGTAGGTACTTACTTGCAGAACGATTGTCGTCTAATATCTTCCAAAGTAAGCAGGACTCCAGATGAATTCCAAATATTGAAACTAAATGCAGGCACACCATAACTAAGGTTGTAGAATATAACATATTCTGCCTTTGCCATACAGCCGTCTAGGGTTACAAAGGTTTCTTTGTGGATGTAAGTCTTGGCTAAATCGGACAAGTTTTCGAAAAGTTTCCAACCGTCGTTTATTCGGTCTGATATCTTGACAAACTCACGAGCCACTTCCACAAACTCTTCTACGCTTAGTGAAGTTAAATCCATACTAATCCTTAGTTTCTGAGGTTATTTAGTTTTTCGTTTTGCTAGTTATTTTGTTTTGGAAAAACAATATTTTCCAAAGCCAAACAACACAACTGAAATGAAATGTTTGAAACAGCCGGCTGCAAGTCACATGAAGTTCTACTGCATTCTCATAAAGTCCATTTTTCAAAAAAACAGTAATTGACGTTTATCAGCTGTTCAAAATTCAGATACACGTATGAACTACTTACAATGTTCGGATACACTAAGAAAATTTGTATTTTCCATGAAACGAACAGTACCTTTTACACATGGCCACCCTGAATTTTTGTCTGCTGTCTTGTCTGTCAAGTCAAATTCAGTTGTCATCGAACAGCTGCTACGTGGTGGACGTGCAGTGTTTTTCAAAAGTTGCTCCTCGCTAAATTATTAAAATAAACATGAATACCCTGAAGAACAACTGGTTCAGCGAGTCATGTGCTATGTGGCCGGGTGGCACATTTTCGTTTGAAGTTAAAGAAGTGCTTCATTCAGAGAAATCGGAGTATCAAGAAATCCACGTCTTCGACACAACAAGTTTCGGCAAAGTGCTTGTCTTGGACGGCATCATACAATGCACCGAAAAAGACGAGTTCTCATATCAGGTATGTTTAACTTACATTCGAAAATGTATTTGTAGGCAGGTAATTACCTACTTGCAAAACTTTGAAAACAAAGTTCATAAGTGCATAACAAGGAAAATCATAATACCTATCTGCATTCTGAGTTTCTAACACGTTGGAAAAACCGCCTCGAGGAATATGAAAATCAAGTTCATACATAATTTAATGTTTTTAAATATTCACCTACCCATGTTGATTTTTGCTCCATGTGTTATTTATATCATAAATTGTTAAACAGTATTTTTTTTCTGTTTAGGAAATGATATCATTCCTGCCCTTATGCTGCCACAAGAATCCTGAGAAGGTGCTGATTGTGGGCGGAGGTGATGGAGGTGTGGCCAGGGAAGTGGCAAAGCACCCTAAAGTCAAGCAAATAGTCCAGGTAAAACTAACTGGGATAAAAAATTATTATATTTGTTCCATAGTGTTGCAGACCCTCTGATGGGTAGGTCAAATAGAAAATTAGAAAGAAAGCTATTATGCAAACAAAATTCAATTCACAACACACAAAGAAGAAACTTAAAAAAATATTAAAGAAGAAACTGTTAAAATATACAGTATTAAAAATGACTGAAATGTGGGATTGTTTCATACCTAACTAGCTTTATTATAATGCTAAACAGTAAATTCACTATCAAACTTACCGTTGCATGCATGTTTTGTCAAATTCATTGTTTTCATAATTCATATAATTATATTTTTAACATTCAGTCATATCATATTTTAGCATGTAAAATAAGAATGAATATATAAAATATTATACTACAGGATTTGGTACCTGCTTGAAATCACATTTGTTCATGTAAAAAATTATACTTAGTCAGTTTATTTAATTAAGTAGGTTCATGTTCACAGGTAGACAAATGTCTTTCATGTATACCTAAAGCTTCAATTTCATGTCAATTTCAAACTATGTATAATTTGATATCTGCTGTATAATCAATCTTACTTCCTGATGTTGACCACTTATGCAAACCAACTATAAAATTGCTTATCATTATGGTTTCCATTTTTCCACATTGTATTATTTTAAAACAATATGCATTGTTTAATGGCTGTATTACAGGGTGTTAGGAAAAGTAGTAGGTACATTCCTTTAAACCACAAGTTCTGTAGGTTTAAAAAAGTTTCTTGAGCATTTTTAAAAATTATAAGTATTTAAATTTACTACAAATTATAAAAAAAATTGAAACAAAAATGACATATAATTTACAAAAACTTTTTTATTTAATATTTTTTATAAAATGTAATACTTTTCGTAACTCCTACAAGGGAATTGAAAAAAAACTTATATTGGAATTGATTGGTCACCATAATTATTATCTGTGTGCATTTTCCTGTAGTTTTTACAAAATGCGGACAATTAATACATATAAACCTCATATAAACTATGTCAAACTTCCCGTATTACAAATGTTGATAACTTTAACAAAAAGGGCCTTATCAACAAAATAATGTCTTCCTTATCAACATCTTATCATAATAGTTAAGACCATCCTCATCCAAAAGCTATCTCACTTGACCTTTGGTTGTTATATTATAATTTAACTTCTTTAAAATCATAATTCTTATCATCCTGCCTGTCTGCAATGGTAATTATTTAAGTACCTATTTATTCTTACATTACTAAATGAGTTAGTCGAAACTTTAGTTAAATGCTATCTAATATAATGATTGATTTTCTAATCATAATGATACCAAATTAATTAGTTCCAAGAAAAAGTAGGTATAGTGTGTGCCCGTCAATACTTTGCATGGTCTTTTCATTTCTGAAGGTATTTTGATATAAATAAGGGTCAATTCACGCTACTGTGATGATAAACTAATAACAGTTGGTATACCAACTCGGTTCCTAATTATTATATTCTATTCTAGAGGCAGGAAATCGTTGCAGTGTGGCCTTTCGACATTGAATTAAAAAATACGCATCTTGGTCTGGATGAATATTAATTTACAAATAATTCATCTCCAGGTGGAGATCGACGCGAAAGTGATCGAGGTGTCAAAGAAGTACCTACCGTTTATGGCCGTCGGTTTTGACAGCCCCAAGCTGACGCTCCACGTCGGCGACGGCTTCGAGTTCATGAAGAACCACAGCAGCGAATTTGACGTCATCATCACCGACAGCAGCGATCCTGTGGGGCCTGCAGTCTCTCTGTTCCAGGTAAGAAAACTCAAAAGGCGCGTCCAAACCAAGCGAGGCTGCTCGCGTGCTCATTGCCTCACGATGCATACGCTCGAGCGCAGGCCAGCTAATTTCGGCCCAATTTGAACGCCTAATTAAATGAATAGGCAAACTTCTGAGGTGCGTTGATTTTGGCTCGGACCGCGCGCGTTCGCCCGAGCAAGTGCATGCGTTGGCTCGGGTGAGCCTCGTATTTTTTGCTCGTTTGCCGCGCGAGGCAATGAGCACCTGAGCAGCCTTGATCAGTGTGTGTGTGCCTGTGGTAGAAAAAATTGCGGCTTTTCTAAAATTGTATCTATGTATGTGTATCTTTAAATTTGATATTTCTAGTCAATCAAGTGTAAACTAACCAAGCATTAAAAATTTATCTTTTACAGGAGAACTATTTCGCTTTGATGAAGAGTGCTCTAAGACCTGGCGGCATCGTTTGCTCGCAAGCCGGCACCATTTGGAATGATATCGAGCTCGTCAACAATACGTTAAAGTGAGTTTACAATAAGTTATAAGTTGGGCTGCTACAAACATTTCTGTGTAGGAATATGTTTACGAAAATACAAAAGGAAATAAAGAAATGCAAAGATCAAGCAGATGTATTAAAAAACAAAAATCCGACCGCGTTAATTTCAAAATTGTAATTTGCAATGAAAATCCGCTATCTGAAAATAGCCATTGTCACACGCGCGCGCTGTTGAGACGAATACCTATAACGACACCTTATATGCATGTCAACATCCATCCAGTCGTTTGGACTGTATGTAGCCCGTGAAAAATAATTTCATATCCACATACATACTCTCGAAAAACATAACTTCTGAGGCAGTCGGGTAAAAAGTATTCCAATACCCGTCGCCTAGGCCCCATATAAGTCTCTAGTGACTATCTTTGTGACATTTTGCTGTAAAAATAACCGAACGATAAATGAATAGTCTCTAGTCCCGATATACCTTACAAAATTATATTCCGTTGCAGGTTCTGCAGAAACCAATTCCCGGCGGCCGCTTACGCGTACACTTCAGTACCCACCTACCCGTCCGGACAGATCGGGTTCGTTATCGGCTCGCTCGACGAAGATACCAAGTTCGACTCCCCGCAGATCACCTTCACACGCGATGACGAGAAAAACATGAATCTCAGGTAAAATTTGATTTGAGCTATACACGGTGTCACGGAAAGTACTGAGTAAATTTTATGGGGCGAACCAGTCCATGTAACTTAAGGGGGATCGTTACGTCATACAAACTAAAATCTGAACTTCAACCGAGTTACACATGAGCTAAACAACAATTTTATCAAAAAATCTTTATGTGAGATGAGGAAGGCACACGTAAATATGTCGCAAAACTGCTTAACGTAAAAAAATATCAAGTATTTTCTCCACAAAAAAATTAAACGTGTTTATTGCAGCAGTAGCTCCATCTATGTTCATTAAGTGGCGACACGGTTTTTACAGAGAAATCTGATGGTTAAAAAATTATTTGTTTTATTTTGCGACAATGTTATAAAAGCACGGGACTTCCCATCAAGTTTTTTAATCATAATTTTGTCTCATTTAAAGACGTAACTCCATTTAAATTTTGTATGGAAAACGATCCACCTTAATAAGTTTCGCTAAGAAACAAAAGTCGAATAATGTAAATTATGAACTTAATTTTTTTTTTCATATTTCGACTTATGTTACCTATTTGGGTAAAGTTGGTCATTATCACGGGATGACCTAATCTAACCCTTTGAAAGAACGGAATACTTTACCTAACACCATGTATAAGCATGACATGATCGTTCTTTTCTATCTGTCATATTTTAATACCTAACTTTTTAGACACTCGCGATTGTTTTCACACATTTTAAGTCGCGATAACATTTGGGAAATATTAATAAGTTTACCTGTATCCCGACGTTTCAATACAGTTTCATGTGTTATGGTCCCGGGTTGACTGACGTCCCAGCGAGATGTAACATATCAATAATTACCTAAATAATATTGCGATAGACATGGTTCAATACTTAAAATATATCTTAATATAATTTTTTAGGTACTACAACAGCGACGTCCACAAGGCTGCCTTCGTCCTGCCAACCTTCGTCAAATATAGACTTGCCTAATTCCATTTTATACAACGTGTACTTAAGGTGCATTTATTTTAGGCCCCTTTCAAGATAAGACTGCCTTCGATGGGCATAATAATAAATAATATTACTTACAGATTTTACGAAATATATTTAGATTTAAGTGTTATACGAATTTAATCTTGTTTTTATAATCTCATATTGTTTTAAATAATTCCTACCAAATGCATTCCTATGTTGACATTTCAATATTTTATAGAATAAGAATGATTTGAACAATGATAATACTGAAATGTTCAGGGACCTAGTCTATAAAATATTAATTGATAGAATACATGATGTGCCTTTATTTGCTCATACAGTGATGTGATAAAAATCGAAATATTAACATATTTTTGTACAATTTTGTATGCTATTTTTTATGTATGGAATGGACAAAGAGAATATAGATATATTTTTTAATTTGTTGTTTTTTTTATCGAGGTACATTCCGATCACGTAAGTTTGTGTTCTTTCATTCAAAACTTCAAATAGCCGCTCACCATCGGCCGTTTGGTTTGAGCACTTTTCATCAAACCTTGGCATATATTTTTGTCTGGATAAGTTTGTCATTCCAGCCACTATTGCCTTATTTCAATAACGACACAGTTGATTTTCGGATTTCCATTGAAAAGTGGTCGAGGCAAACGGCTAATCCTTGACTGATAATTTTGAATTGGCTACTGGAATGAAAGGTTCGCGAAGGTTTGGACAGTTGTGCACTGAACTTAATCTAATACGGACGAAAGTAGAAAAGGAATAAAAAAGCCTTAAAATAATTTACCATAAAATATATTTCATTCGCTGGTCTGTCCGTCGCCTATAGCTTTTGTATATCCTGTGGCTTTGTTCGCGGCGGTATCTTTGGTGTTTTTCTTGGTTTGTCCCTCCTCTATCGCCTCGTGGATGGCTGTAAACACGGCACCTGCTTTCACCTTCTTCAATATCCGTCTATCGTGGAACGGGTGCATGTGCTGTCCTATCCTGTGAAACAAAAAAAGGTCATGTGAGATAAGAAAAGAGGAGAGAAAGTGCAATGCAAGTGCACTCTGTATTATAAAGTATACTACAGTAAACAAACGCGCTGTAAACGGTGGTAAATATTATTATACTGCAATGAACGTCCAGTTTATTGTTTATCATTTATCATTTTTTTATTTATAAACTTACACTCACAGCTAAGAAGCCAAACATGTAAGCCTTAAACTCTAGATTACAGGTTTTTATTCTATTACACTACTCCTAGTGTAACATTGCTCAAGATAATGTCCTGCAGATGCTAGGAATTTATTTTCAGTGGACGCGAATATATCTATATTTGAAATAATGATTATTTTGTTCATGAGTGTCAAGGCTTCTACCAGCGGGGTTACTGAAAGAGCCTTGGTTCGTCCATAACTTACGTGAAACATAGGCATTTCACGAGGACGTAAGTTATGAGTATGGTATGGGGGAACGTAAAACAGGATTTGCCCCATTGTAGTAAAAACAGTATACTGTAGTGAACACCCAGTATACTTTAGTAAGTAAACCCATTTGTAAACACCGCAGTAGTATTCTAATTAAAAATCGTTTATACTGTAATAAACACCCAGTATACTGTAGTATAAACTAATGGTAGTCATGGGAGACTTTAATGCCCAGATTGGCACAAAACAACCAGGAGAAGAAAGAGTTCTTGGTAACTTCGTATACGGGAAAAGAAGCATGAATGGCTGCAGGCTCATAGACTTTTTGCTACAGAAAAATATGACAGTGTTAAACTCTATCTTCAAGAAAAATGTTAAATCGAAGTGGACTTGGATCTCACCTGATGAGAAAACAAAGAATGAAATAGACTTTATACTGACAAACAGAGCCAAACATTTCTCTGAGACACATGTAATTCAAAACCTGAACTTTAACACCAACCACCGCATGGTCCGCAGTCACTTGAATTTAAACCCACCATGCAAATCCAGAAAAGACATAATCAATAAGAAACTAATGCCAAAAGTTAGTAGCAATAGCGTAATACGAACCACTGATGTAAGTTCTATGATGAACATTGCAAAGTCAGAAAAACCCCTTCCGGAAAAGTATAAGAACTTAGAGCATAAACTGGCAGAGATGGTAAAAGCAAATACTGTAACAAACAGAAATGACAGATTAAGTGAAAATATACTAAATCTACTTGAAGAGAGGAGAAAGCTTATAACAGAGAGAAACAAACAAAATCGAAAAAAAAAATCTAAACTGAGCAACCAAATCAGAGAAAATATGAGACGTGAAAGAAAGAAAATAAGATTATAGACACTCGAGAAACATATAATAAAAACAGGTGGAACAAAAAAAGCCCTTAAAGAATTAAAAGAAAAAGGAAAAGATTGGATACCAAAGTTGAAGAAAGACCAAACAAACATAACAAATCGAAAGCAAATTCAAAGCCTAGCCACCGATTATTATAAGTGTCTGTATTCTGAAAAGAGCACCAGTACAATAGTAGCAACGTCACTAGCAAATGCAAAAGAGTCTGTCCCGCCCATTCTTTTGTCTGAAGTTGAGAGAGCAATCAACTCTCAAAATTTAGACAAAGCACCAGGGCCGGATGATATTCCAAACGAATTCCTAAGAGGCACGATGGAACAACTTGCGCCAGTCCTAACTACCATCTTTAATGAGGTTTTGCTGACAGAAAATATACCTGAGGAGTGGGGGGGAATCCCATATCATTTTGTTGCATAAGAAAGGCGCTAAAGATGAAATCGGAAATTATAGGCCTATAAGCCTAATGTCGAATATTTATAAAGTTTTTGCCAAAATTATACTCAACAGAATATCAAACTCCTTAGAAGAAATTCAACCCGTGGAACAGGCCGGCTTTCGAAAAAACTTCAGCATGATAGACCACATCCATACAGTAAAGCAAGTTCTTCAAAAGCATAATGAATTCCAAAAACAACTCTACATTGCCTTTATTGATTCCTCTAAGGCTTTTCATAGCATAAATCATTCTCACCTGTGGTTGGGTCTGATCCAGCAGGGAGTACAGGAAATTTACATAAACATCATCAAGAAGATATACGAAAAAAGTAAGAGCTGTATAAGACTAGAATCTACTGGCAGCCACTTTCCAATCAAAAGGGAAGTCAGGCAGGGGGACCCTATGTCACCAAAGCTGTTCTCAGCAGTGCTGGAGCAGGTCTTCACAAAACTTGATTGGGAACATTGTGGTCTAAACATTGATGGGTCTCGCCTAAACCACCTCAGGTTTGCTGATGATATAGTCCTGTTTGAAGAAGATCCCAAAGTACTGGAAAATATGTTGTGTGATCTAGCAACAGAAAGCAGAGAAGTTGGACTGGAATTAAACTCTGATAAAACAAAAGTAATGACTAACTCAGCAGAAGTCGACATAATTGTGCACGGCAAAAGACTGGAATATGTGAAAGAATACACCTACCTGGGCCAAATAATCTCACCAGTTGACCAAATGGACAAAGAAATTGATAAAAGGATAGCACAAGGATGGGGAAAATACTGGTCCTTAAAAGAAATTATGAAGAGCAAAGATCTCGGCATTAACACTAAAAGCAAAACCTACAACACATGTATCCTTCCCTGTATAACCTATGGCTGTGAAACATGGTCACTAACTGAACACCACAGACAAAAACTAGCAAAATGCCAAAGAGCTATGGAGAGGAGCATGTTGGGTGTGAAGCTACTGCACAAAATTCGCAGCATAGATATCAGAGAAAAAACAAAAGTAACAGACATTCTCAGACGGATAGACACCCAAAAGTGGCGGTGGGCAGGTCACATGCTAAGAGACCAAAAATCTAAATGGAGCCAAAGAATCACTCTCTGGCAGCCAAGAGATGGCAAACGAAAAAGAGGACGCCCAGCTACTAGATGGGAAGACGATCTAAAACTCACAGTAGGCTCATGCTGGTCTAGAGTTGCTAAAGATCGCAAACAATGGAAAGAATTGGAGGAGGCCTATGCCAATAGGCACACTGAGCTCAGAGACATCTTGTAATAGACATATAAAAGAATTAGTAACAGAACAATGGAAATCGAAACTGGCTCAGATAAACAGGCTTATTATTATTATTATTATATACTGTAGTAAACACCCTGTGTACTATACTGCAGTAAATAACAACTATAATGCGCGTGCGCAACCTGTATACTGTAGTAAATACCCTATACTTTGCCAAACAACCTGCATACTTGAGTAAACACTGTGACTGTATACCAACCTGTGTGTGACGACATTTTCATTGGTGACCACTATCGCAGGGCATCTGCATTGTGCCAAATAATCGACGCAGCGCCACTGTCGTGTCCCACAGCGCTTTGTGTGCTTCAGGTAGTAGACGAAACGGTTCAGGATCAGTTGCAAAGAGCCTTGGGTTGATATCGTGTATTGCATCGTTCCAAAATCTGTAAAAGAGAAAAATCTTCTGAGGGCGTGCGCTGCGACGCGCAATATTTTGGCCGCGCACGAAGTACACTTTACTTCGAGCGGTACAGATGAAGTAAGTGAGCATTGCGTGACGCAGCGTACGCACAAATGGACCGAAAAGGTTTCCCTTATCTAAACAAATTGTGCCGACAATTTTTATGTTTACGTTCTGCCTACCCTGCGAGGGATCAAAACATGATCTGATGCAATATAATGCAATTGCCTGAATTGGTTCAATACAGAAATTGATATAAAAATAATACTTACCACCAATGTTTTTACTCGCTTTAGCTACTAACTCATTACTAGTAATAGACACAGTTTTAGGTTCAGTTTTGATTTTTTGTTGTAAACCGTCATTGGCTATAGATACTGATTCTTGTATGATTATATTCTGCGCGGACATCTCTTGTGATAGATCAGTTTGCATGTCGTCTTCTTCTTGTATGGTTTCGTCAAACGCATGCTCATCTAGAATTTCCTCATCTATTGCCTCATCTTCAATTTCTTCCGTTATATCTGCATCTCTGAAAATTTCCAAGACGAGATATGATATTATATCTATTTATATTTTATCTATATCTACAATCTTCAGCAATTTTTTCACACCCTGCTTATTGTAGTATAATAAAACATGGTAAAGTATCACTGGGAGGTTTTGAAGTAATCTGGACGTGGGCCTTTGAGGGTATTGCCAAACTTACGTCACTTGGCGGATTGATAGAGCAAAGCAAAATGTTACATTCACTGGGAATGGTCACAAAGTAAGTATTGGCTAGATTTTGTGGAATGGTGCTGCCCATTAACTGGAGGAATTTTTCCCTAAGTTAATTTTTATGACACCCTCTGGAAGAATCATGGTGAAGCTATTCTAAGGCATCATATAGATATATTGTATTGTATACTCACTGCATATTAGTGGATGCATTCCCATACATCATGTATTTTTCTCCATCTTTACCAGATACTTCAAAGAAACAGCATTCATCTATGTCTTGCTCTTTCATTACTTGTTCCTCATCCTCATAAACTATCCGTGACTGTGTTTGTGGTCTTGCTGTTTTAGACATGAAATTACTTGATGATTGGTCAAAATTCTAAAAATAAATTATATGATATTAGCTCTAGAAACAATTTATTTCATATTAGACTATTTTATCATTTTAAAAATACAGTGTAAAAATAAAATCAACTCTGAACAAAACAGGCTTCAATACTTAATTAATTACAAAGGTAAGGCAATTAATTGGGATTTTAATGCACTTACAACAGTGCCTTGGTGCACATATTATTACTCTTATAAATTAAAATAGCAAATTGAAAAAAAAATGGTAGATTATTATATACAGGGTGTTAATTATAGTAGTTTATGCAATTGCCTTATAATAAGAGGCTTTAGGATGAGAGTGTCTGTGCGGCTCGGCTGCGCCTCGTGTGATAATAGTTTGACACGAGCATTCTAAAGCCTAATTATTAGACATCGTTATCTTTGGAGCACTAACAAAAAATTCGTAGAGGTGAAAAACCTTAGATATCGATAGATTATATTCAAGTACCTAGTTGCTGTCAAAGCGAAACCAAAGAATTTATAAAAAAATACGTCCGTTTAAAATTGCAACGGATAAGAAGACCAAGAAACATAACATTTAACTTAAAAATCTAATTCCACCAAAAAAACTACTGCAAATACTTTAAGGGGTGAACCACAAAGAATACTATACTCTCACGTGAACCACCCCATGAAACTGAGCAACTTACTACCCCAAGGTCGATATCTAAAAAAATTGAATATTTTTTCAACGATTTTTTTACACCATGTCAAGGCCATGTATGCTAGTAGCATGAAAACATCGATAACATGTGTTTCGAAAAAAGTCCGCAACTCATCTCTATGACATGACAACGTCATTCGTGCTCCAAAGATAACGATGTCTACTAATTATATTGCAATTGCATACACTATTTTATCTACACTTTACATGAAAAACTATGAAAAAATAATTCATACCTCCGCACTTCACTATGGCGATTGCAAGCATATCTACTGAACCAACAACTGAACGACTTTTATACATAAGTAACTTTTTAACTAAACGTTAAAATGGAAGCTCATAAAAACGGAACAACTTTTAAAATTAAAAAGCATTAATCGGTAAATTTTAATTCGGAAAATGATTTGAAGCAAAGATTTAAATTATGAGGACTTATTTATTAAGTCCTCATAATTTCAAGTGTCGTCCCATTCTTTGATTGTGTCGTGACATTTGTTTTTTTTTTTATTATCTTACTGCTAAATGTCGATATCATAAAGTCAGAAAAAAGTACTTTATGACATCGACATTTTACTTTATGACATCGACATTTTTTTTTTAAGGCTGAATGGCTGTAAAGCAGTTGCTTATACATTTGCTTTCGAATTTGTAATAGGAACATTATGTATGAAGTGTAGATAAAATTGTTTAAACTCAAGTGCGACATTTTAACTTAAATTATATATTCTGCGGATCGCGCACTAACTACTTGCCGTATATGCGGGGGGTGACGGACACAATCGGAAACCTACTACGCCGAAGATACAGCATTAGGACGATATTCCGGCCTGTTTGATTCCGAAGCTGATCTTAGCGCAGTGGAAGCAAATTAAAGTTATCTTAAAATCTAAAACTAAATGGTCGATCAGCCTCGGAACAACATTTGACTACGATTCGTAGTGCTCTTTACTATAGCTAAACAAAATAAATTTAATGAGAGAATTTTGTTCCGGAAAGTTTCCGGCCGAGAAATTCTTGTTTCCAAAATCTACTTAAACAGGGCCCAGCAACGAATTGCTTACCGAGCAAACGATGATGCCGTTTCTTTGTGAGTTTAAGTATGACAGGAATCAGGTATTCAGGACACTTTAGGAGCGCAGGAATAGGGAATAACCTAAACTCACAGCGCTGGAACATCCGCTCGTTCTAGAACTCCTTTCCTCCAATTTGCACTACAGTTCACAGCTCGACATCACATAATGTTTTTTAACACAAAATAACTAAAAGATTTCTCTCCGAATGAGAAATCGGCCCCGTTGGCCTCCAATCATTTATAATTAAAATACGTAGCTATCGGCAGCCACGACGACGACGAGCGACGACTCAAAGTGAGGTTATGTTACCGGCGACCACGTTGGCCTCAATCAAAAAGCCGAAACCAAAATTCACTTGGTTCACTTCCCCACCGCACAGGGAAGCCATGGCTTGTGGCAAATAGCACACGAGAAAACCGCCAAAACACCTTAATTTTACACCACTTAAAACTAAAATTCGCTTCAACAACGCTAGCGTAAAGATGACAGACGGGGCGGACCGAAAAGTGTTGCCAGCACCGTCCGCTCAAAAAGATACGAAACCGTTTTTTGATACGAAACTAAACATTCACCCGCCCCGGACCGACACATCGGTCCGCTCTATGCATGGCAGGCGTGATAATGTAGCTACTGCTCGCTTAAGGACTGAATCCCCCACCTGAACTTCTGCAACTCGAGGAGTGCCATCACTACCCGGAAACAGGTTGAGAATGCGCCCCGGCGCCAACGCAGTGGCGGTAGGTTGGCATCCTTAACCAGAACGAGATCCCCAATGCAGGGGGGTTCAGTCCTGTCCGTCCACTTAAGGCGTTGCTGCAGAATGTGCAAGTACTCAAGCGACCAACGCTTCCAAAAGTTTTGAGTCATTTGCTGCAGCAACTGATAACGCGACAAACGATTGCTATTCACCTCCGTATAGGGATATTCCGGCAAGGCGTTAAGTGGGCGGCCAATTAAGAAATGCCCTGGCGTCAGGGCCTCTAAATCATTTGGGTCTGAGCTGAGCGGACACAAAGGACGCGAATTGAGTACAGCCTCAATTTTACAAAACACGGTCGCCAGCTCCTCGAAAGTCAAAATTGTTAACCCTACAACGCGCAACAAATGCGTCTTAGCGGACTTTACAACCGCTTCAAAAATACCACCCCAGTGAGGGCACGCTGGTGGATCGAACACCCAGGTAATGCCCTGACGGGAGAGGCCCGTGCTGATGGCTTCTTCGTTCTCCCGTAAGAACGTTACAATTTCTTTCATACACCGATCAGCACCCTTAAAGTTGGTACCACAATCCGACCTGATCAGCGCTGGTCGCCCTCTTCGCGACGTAAATCTCTCTAGCGCTGCCAAAAAGGCCTCCGTAGAAAGGTCGGCCACGAGCTCCAAGTGGACGGCCTTGGTGGCCAGGCACACGAACACGCACAAGTACGCCTTTATAGACTTTGCGTTCCGCAGGCGTGATGCCTTTACCATGAAAGGGCCTGCGAAATCCGTTCCCACACCTGCAAACGTCCAGGCCTCCGTCACCCGGTCCGGTGGAAGATCTCCCATCTGTGGCTGCATTGTGGCTGCCTTCAAGCGGTAACAAGGCAAGCACCTAAACACAACGCTACGTACCGTTCGTCGTCCCGATAAGATCCAGAACTCGCGCTGTAGAATGGCCAATAGCGCATTACAGCCCGCGTGCGAGTTTTTCTCATGACGATCCCTGACTAAGAGCTCAACTAAGGGTCCCCTTTTGGAAGTAACAGTGGATGCCGAGCCGAAAAGGGCAGGCTAGCGTTCCGAAGTCTGCCTCCAACCCTGAGCATACCTTGCTCATCCAGGAATGGGTTGAGGCGCACAATTCCTCCCTTCAGCTTTCCACGTCCATCCCTGAGCAGCCTGACCTCCTCTTCAAAATGTTCCGCCTGGACGACTCTAACCAATGAGCATAGAGCCGCATTCCGCTCCGCAGGCGAGAGGACAGGTGTAAAGTTCCGTTCTGCTTGAGGCTTCCTGCAGTTGTTCACGAACCGCTTGATCCAACCTGTCACCCCAAGAAGCTTGTCGAGGGAGCTATACCGTTCCAGCAAGAAAGCTGGGTTAGGCTTCGGTACGAGTTGCCCCACGTTCACTCGCAAACCTCGATCAGGTGGCCCAAGCGGCGCCCTGCACTCGTTGAATGGCCATTCCTGCGGCGACTCAGTCAGCCATTGAGGTCCCCACCACAGTGGGTGACTCACCAAATCAGGTGCCCTGCACCCGCGCGAAGCGCAGTCTGCTGGGTTCCATTCTCCCGGTACGTGCCTCCACACTAACGGAGTTTCCGACCCCGTAATCTGTGACACCCGATTTGCCACGAAAACCTCAAGTGTATGTACCGACGTCTGCAACCAGCACAGAACTATCCGACTGTCAGTCCACGCGTACACCGTTTCATCCAAGTTGATGGTACCACGCAGATTGCAGGTTACATGATTTAGCAAGCGCGCTAGAAGAGCTGCCCTGCCAATTCCAATTTGGGGATGGTCCATCTAGTTCTGACTGGTGCCACCTTACTTTTGGCCATAACCAGACGCACGTGCACAGTTCCCGTTGAACTTGCTGTCCGAAGGTATACAGCTGCCGCGTACCCTCGCTCCGAGGCGTCACAAAACCCATGTAGGGTAGCCTTACATCCCACCGATGGGACTAACTTGCGGGGTATCGCGATGTGCACAATCCCTGGTAAGGTGGTCACAAACTTGAGCCAATCCTTCAACAACTCTCCGGAGAGTTGGTCGTCCCATCCTAAGTTGGCTAGCCACAACCTTTGTAAAAGCACTTCGCCATGAACGTAACCGGGGCGATCCATCCGCTAGGATCGAACGTTCTAGCGATTGTCGACAGTACCGACCGCTTAGTCCAAGTTTTCTCCAAAAGGTCGGGCTCGATCTTGTACGTGAATACGTCATGCGTTGGCCTATATTGCACCCCGAGGATGCCCAACGTGTTTGGATTGTCCGGGTTCTCAAAGAGGTGCGGGTCCTGATGGAACTCGCCTGGCAAACCGGCCAGGAGCTCTGGGCAACTGGACAACCATTTCCGCAACTCGTAACCTCCTGAACCCATGATCGCGATCAACTCGTCTCGTAGAATTAGCGCCTGCTCCACGCTATCAGCACCCGTGCAGATATCGTCCACGTAGACGTCGCGATCCAGTACTGCTGCGGCTCGAGGATATCTTACCCTTTCCTGTGCGGCCAACTCTCGCAGCGTACGTACTGCCAAATACGGACTTGGCTTAAGTCCATACGTCACCGTGTTAAGTTCGTATGTGACCATCGGCTCATCTGGGCTCTCACGCCACAAAATCAGCTGATACCGACGGTCATCCGGATGTATCATGGTTTGGCGAAACATCATTTTGACGTCTGCGACGAACGCTACCTGGTGTAACCGAAAGTCTGTGAGAATGTCCACAATGTCCCGGTTCAATTTAGGACCCGCGTGCAAACATTGGTTCACAGACACACCATTCGAGGTAGGAGCAGAACCGTCAAACACCACCCGTATTTTCGCCTCAGGTGACTTCAAGACAGCCAGGTGTGGAATGTAATAATGCTCGACACACCTCCAATCCAGGCTGGACACCGACATGTGGCCCAATTGAATATATTCCCGCATGAATTCTATATACTTCTGCCGAAGTGCTGGGTCTCGCCTCATCTTCCGCTCCATTCCGAGTAGTCTCCGTTCCGCGAGCTGTCGCGAACTACCTAAAGCGGGGCGGTTTGGGAGAAAAGGTAGCCTGGTCACGAATCTGCCTGACGGGCATCTCGCAGTGTTGTATTGATAGAACAACTCGCACTCGTCATCCTCTGGCTTCCGTCTGTCCGCCGTGGGCGGCTCTTCAGACTCCCAAAACCTCTGCAGCACCTCTGACAGCACACTACCATAGAGGACCGGATCCCCTTCTGGTAGGTCCTGAGGTCTCCAAACTGGGCCGAAAACAACATACCCCCCTGTGGTATCTACGGCCACCAAACCAGTTTCCTGGAGTACCTTCTTCCTACCGCACCATAATCTCCCGAGGACGTCTGACCTGAGAAGTACGTCCACCGTACCAGGAGTATCAAAATCAGGATCAGCTAACTCCAACCCTGTGGTTAACCCTCGTACCGTTGGTGGTAACCTAACCTGAGGGAGTTTCCCAACCACTTCATCCAGCACCACGGCTGAGACTTGATAGCTGACCCCTGTACATGTGCTACCTAATGCGAACTCAAAGTTCGTCTGACCCCGAATGTCAGGCACATTTAGGCCCCCGATGCCTACAGCTTCATCCTCACTTGGCCGTACATTTAGGCCTAGCCTACTCACCAGCTTACTCGATACAATACATCCCTGAGCCCTGTATCCAGTAGGGCTCTTACTTGAATGGTCCGGCCACCGTATCCCCATACCCAAATCTTAGCCGTTGGCAAAAGTACCGTGATTGGACGGGGAGCCGAAGCTGATGAGTAGGCGGCGATTACCTAGCGGGAATCTAAACGCGGTGAGGCCGCGTCCCGCGGGGGTATCCCCTCACTACCCAAACCTGTGTATGGGTCCCACTCCTGCTGGTAGGGAGGTCTGCCCATAAAGGCCATGGCTGGAGTTCTATAGTACCCCGACGGCAAACGTCCGTACCGAGGTTGCGCCTGTAGCCGCGGGTACTCAGGCATAGGCGGGGCATGCGTGGGTCTTGAGACCCAACCAGGTGGCTCAAGCCCGCAGAATACTGCATGTACCCTGGTGGCTGCCTAGTGCTCCCCTGACACCCGCCCGTTGAATCCCGTACCTGGGATGGGTGTCCTGGCCACGTTCCTGTGCCGCTCTTCCCCAATCCGGCACCTGCTGCCGTGGTGGGGATTGTCCCCACGTCCTTGGGTAAGTGGGCTCCGTCTGTTGACGTCCCCCTGCCTGTCCCTGTGACCGATGCGGAGGTGGGCTCCTCCTTGGAGGGGTGGGAGCGTTGCTCCTCCCTGGTGGGCAGGCTCCTTCGCTGATCCGATCCAGCGCTGCCCCGGCGCCTCCGGAGCGATTCATGCAGAGCAGCGGATGGTGTGCACCCTGGCAGTACCTACAGTTGGTGCTTGAAGGGCACTCGCACCTGATGCGGCCCCAGGCACCGAAAACACCAACGCCTCTGCTGTGCCACACCCCGTCTCCTCTGAACCCGCTGCGCAGCAAACTCCTGACACGCTGCCACCCCGTGGCCTGTCTCCCTGCAGTAGGCACACCCTGATTCCAATGCGGTGTTGTACCGCCTGGGTTGCCCACTGTTGCCTCCTCGCGCCGGTGCACCCGGCCGTTCCGGGTGGCGAGGGGCAGAGGTCTCCTTGCGAGGGGCTTCACCAGCCTGGACGTCCACTCGCCTGCTTTCGGCCTCGAGGAACGACTTCAGATCCTCGTAGGTCGGGAGGTGGTCCGAGGACTTGCCCCATGTAGCTGCTCGAATCGAGCGACCATTTCGCTCGGCAGGCGGCGAAGCACTGTGTGGACCAAGATATAACCGTAGCCCGCCACTGGCAAACCCTGTCGCTCTAGTGCGCTGACCGCGACACTGACTGGGTGGAAGATTTTCTCGCGGAGGTCCGTACCTCGCGTTATGGTTGGTATTGACAGCCACTGGTCTAACAGCCTGTCTATAATCAGGCGCTTGTTTCGATACCGGTCGGTAAGGATCTTCCACGCCACCTCATAATTGCTATCCGAGACAGCCAAATGCGTCAGCAATTCATGAGGCTCTCCATGTAGCCTGGACATCAGCTGAGCCATCTTGTACGCCGGCGTTATGTCCGTCCGTGTGTGGACCACACTGCTATACAGGTCCTCAAACGCCGGCCAGTCGGCGTAATCGCCTGCAAAGACTGGAACCGTAACAGGCGGAAGAGGCACCTGTAATCCTTGTCCCACTTTACCACGGAATGGCTTTTCCTTTCCGTCACGTCGCCTAGATATGTCCGCAGCTGCCTGCGCAATGTCCTGTGCCAGCTCCAAGCACTGGCTTACATCGCCCTCAACCAGCTCCTTATCTTCAGGGTTAGGAGCTTCCTCAAGGAGCATGAGGCACTCTGTGAGGTGTTCCGACACAACCCGAACCCGTTCATCTGCCTGTAGTGCACTTTTCAAGAGCGCGTCCTCCCGGTCCTCGCGGCCGATCATTGCCGCTGTGGTAGTAAACCACCTTAATTCTGTCTTTATAGCAGCCTTATACCTGGCGATCGAGGAGCCATGGTACCAACTTTTACACACTCGACTTAATAAAACGAAAACCAATAAACAAATACCACAAAATAAATGTTAGTTGACTGGCCTAGACCTTACCGATAAGGTACCGTTCACTAGGCAAACAATACAGTCACAGAAAAGACCGAAACAATATTTTCCAAAATTAATAAAATATGTGGGTAATATAAAAACACGCTTAATACTAAATTACGGCTAACTATGTTGCAATAAAGCAACCACGCTCTGCTACCAAAAATGATTGATTCCGAAGCTGATCTTAGCGCAGTGGAAGCAAATTAAAGTTATCTTAAAATCTAAAACTAAATGGTCGATCAGCCTCGAACAACATTTGACTACGATTCGTAGTGCTCTTTACTATAGCTAAACAAAATAAATTTAATGAGAGAATTTTGTTCCGGAAAGTTTCCGGCCGAGAAATTCTTGTTTCCAAAATCTACTTAAACAGGGCCCAGCAACGAATTGCTTACCGAGCAAACGATGATGCCGTTTCTTTGTGAGTTTAAGTATGACAGGAATCAGGTATTCAGGACACTTTAGGAGCGCAGGAATAGGGAATAACCTAAACTCACAGCGCTGGAACATCCGCTCGTTCTAGAACTCCTTTCCTCCAATTTGCACTACAGTTCACAGCTCGACATCACATAATGTTTTTTAACACAAAATAACTAAAAGATTTCTCTCCGAATGAGAAATCGGCCCCGTTGGCCTCCAATCATTTATAATTAAAATACGTAGCTATCGGCAGCCACGACGACGACGAGCGACGACTCAAAGTGAGGTTATGTTACCGGCGACCACGTTGGCCTCAATCAAAAAGCCGAAACCAAAATTCACTTGGTTCACTTCCCCACCGCACAGGGAAGCCATGGCTTGTGGCAAATAGCACACGAGAAAACCGCCAAAACACCTTAATTTTACACCACTTAAAACTAAAATTCGCTTCAACAACGCTAGCGTAAAGATGACAGACGGGGCGGACCGAAAAGTGTTGCCAGCACCGTCCGCTCAAAAAGATACGAAACCGTTTTTTGATACGAAACTAAACACGGCCTCTATCGCAACTGCGGCAATTCTTACGTTCTCCTAAAGACAAAGAGCTACTAAGTTGCCCGGGCGTATATGAGATTCCATGTGACTGCGGTAAAAGCTATATTGGGGAGACGGGACGAAACATATCCACAAGGCTATCAGAGCACATTCGAAGTATGCGGAAGATGGACTGCAATGCTTCTGCAGTAACGGAGCATGCCCTCGCCACCGACACAAAACACTTTATACGGTTCGACAAGGTAAAGGTCCTGGCCCGCGAGAAGAACTTTGTAACTCGAAAAATCATGGAAGCCATTGAAATAAACCGACGTCCCAACTTCAACCGGGATACAGGCTGGGCTCTACCATCAGCATGGAGACCAGTACTGGATGGTCGAGTGGCAGGACTGAGCTCTCCGACTGATAATGCAGTTTCTGATAGCATTAGTTCGTTCTGTCGACACCCTAATAGTGGCAATGACAACGCATGCGCGACCACATCACCATCGGAATCGTCGCCAGCAGCAAAATCGCCGTCATCATCAGCGCGCTCTGCGTCCCCGCCCGCTGCCCCCGCAGTCCCCTCCGCCCGTGCGTTACGTGCATTGGCGCGCGAGGAAGCCAGTCGGCGGCGGGACGCCTCGGCGTGAAGCCGTCACTCAGCCTGAGGAAGGACCGCCAACCGGTCCGAAACGTCGCGAAACCGCTGCGCAAATACAAAAGTAAGTGCGCGATCCGCAGAATATATAATACAGGGTGTTAGTTAAAAGTTGTATGTTTCTTTTAAACAAGACTTCTGTAGGTATAGCAAAGAGTTGTAAGTAAAGTCAGCGTGCAGTGTGGTAAGGCTGAACAATTTAATTAAAAGTTTTCGATTTTTTAAATATTTAAAAAAAATGGTTTAACATCCATAACATACTTTTATAAACCTTTAGAACATGTGGTTTGAAGGAACATACTACTTTTCCTAAAGCTCTGTATAATAAAATATTGTAAAAAATATCCTAAGAGGAGGTAGAAGTAAATCTTGACAGTGTATTTACCATGTCCTCTAATCCTCGAATATGGAGCTCTTTGCCAGCCTCAACTAATTCTGCTAAATTCTCCACTGGAACCAGGACCTCCCCAGTGTAAATGTACTCCAGGATTGCTGACAGTGTTGTGTAGGATATTTTCTAAAATCAAAAATAGGATAAAATATATTTTTTAATGTGTTAGAATTTAGAGCTATATCTACCTAACTATTGGAAAAGAACTGCATATTGGATTGAACATTTTAATAAAAAGTTTTTGTACATTATGTTTTACTATAAATATTTTTTATTATTTTTATAAACATGTTCATACCTATAGAACTTCTGGTTAAAAGGAACATAGTACTTTTTCTAACACCCTGTATGAATGGTTAACATACCACTCTCAGGATTACATAATGTTGCTGTTGATTCATGGTTAGAGTACAAGGGCTAGTGCATGCAAAATACTTACATTCAGAAATATGACTGGATGAGGACATTGGGCCGATGACATCAGATCCTTGATGTACGGACTAGCAAGAGCCATGATGACCTGATGAACTTTGACATGGTGCCCGTCTGCCGCCAGCGTCATGTCCACGAACTCTCCATTCTACGGGTGTGAAGAGAAAATCAGGTTTGGACCATGTAGAATATAACCTAAATTATCCACATACTAGGTATGTCATTTTTCAATCAAATTTACGTATTATTTGAATTTGTTTTGTAAATATTTGTGAATTATTTGAATTATTATTAAAAACATACTAAAACAATGTGAAAAGCTCAAACATAGAGCAAGAATTGGTTTGTTTACCTGTTGCAAAGAGCTTAGTCCAGTGCAGATATTTGTCCTGTGTGCACTCCACGAAAGGGAGAATTGTGATTGAGCCATGATAAATTTATTTTTCTAGTCAGGATTAGTTCATTTTATACACATGAAAACACAGATTTATCGATAAAATCACAAATAGACGCTCAGCGCCGAATTTATTGACAAATTAATATAGTGTTGCCAGACTGCTCCCTTCAAAAGCAGTGTTGCCGCTTAGGAAAATAGAAAGTCCCCAGACATGAGCAGAAAAGTCGCTAGATTTGGCAAAAAAATGATTAAAAATATCCGCTAGAAGTCGCTAGAATTTGAACTAGAGGAAATAAAAAAATTATGTAAATAAAAAAGCTTTTTTCAAATTCAATACTTATTTACTACTCAAATCAAGCTCGCACTAAGATAAACAGGTTTTTCTGCAAAATGAAAGAACTTGGAATGAACGATGATTAAAAAGAAATAGCTATACTTGTTGCAGCCATGGGAGAGAGTGAGACGCATCCAGCCACGATATAAAAAATAATTCGTGGGGGAATTCCCGAAACTCCCCGCCCGATCGGTTTTTCATCCCTTTCGAAAGTGAAAGGGACTTCCCGGTACCAAAAACTATTCAGCATGCATAGTTTTTCCAGTAAAAATGTTTATTTTCTACTCAAGTATAAATGTCGCCAGAAGTCGCTAAAAATAGTCTAGCGACTTTTTTGAAAAGAAATGTCGCTAAGCATATGAAAAATCCGCTAGATTTAGCGACAAAGTCGCTAAAACGGCAACACTGTTCAAAAGGGACAGTTTTTGACGAAGAGGGAAATCAAATCATAGTCGTGGCTATTAATTTATACTGTGGTCGTGGAGTCTGTAAAAAATCCATGATAGATACCGGTTCCGTCCGACCCGAGACAGCTTTATTTTCTGGGTTTAAGTAAAGGTCATAAATAAATACACTATTTCTAATACATTTAAGAAAACTAAAGAATAGAAATAGAATAGATAGTATAAGGTGCACTTATTTTAATTACCACTATGTGTCGACCATATCCGTATAAAATGTGATGGTGGTTGTTGGAGCAAGGCTTGCTATGCTTGCTGAGCAACAAACAAACAAACGGAGAAAAAAGAAGAATAGGTCGTCGCTTAAAGTAGTAGCGAACCGTACATTTTGGAACGGTCTGGCAATACTGACAGACAGTGACATTTTCTTTTTTTATTTGTGTTGCTATTGTAAAAAAATACATGAACTGATTACAATGAAACGAACATACCCTCAAAACCAATTCTTGTAAGAAATTTTTTTTACAGTTTGAGGGAAGTACTGAAAATATATTACATTGCGTAATTTAGCCTAGCCAGCCAGCATCATTGTAATAATCACAGCGCAATGTATACTTTACAGTGTACAGAAGCATTGATATGTGGATTGTCTTGACAATGTTGCTTGTGTTGTCTATGGCCCGGAGTTTTGCGCGGGAAGCGAGAGGGTTCGTGCGTAACTTTATTTCTTATTTTTGTAAATTAGTTTTTCGCTGTTATTGTTGTGTTAATGTGGTGAGATTAACTTAATAATGTGCCGGCAATGAAAAACAATGTAGTGAAAATGAGAAATAAAGTGATCTCGTGTGGTTCTTCTTGTTATTCCCGTGTAAAGTTTTGAGAGCATTGGAACGCGAGCGTCACTATCGTGTTCCAATGAGTTTAGGTTAGGTTAGATTTTAAGAACTATGAACTAAAAATACTGAAGACTAGGCAGCATGGTCATAAAGATCTTCGCCTGTTCCTTTGGAACGAATAATAAAATAAATAATTGTCTATGGCCCATGGCGGTGGTTTTTGCTTCGGTTGTTTGCTAACGAGAAAATCAAGATAATTACGATATTGTGGACAGTTATTTGAGAATTTGTTCATTAAATTTAAGTGTTTACGATGGCGCAATTTTCTCTTTCATGGGAGTCTCATAAAAGTAATATATGTAGTGGTTTGAGTTCATTACAACAGGTCAGTAATTTGTTTTATTTAGCGTCGTAGTTTCTGATCTATTGTAAAGTTAGCGTATTATTTTTGCCTATAATAATATGTTTTTCAGTAAGTTTGCTTTTTGTTAGTTATGTGAAATCGCACTCTCTCAAAATATAATATGTGTACATATACCAAACATAACCTCAAATGTAATTTGTAAATATTGTTTATAGAATGGTGAGTTTGTGGACATGACTCTGGCAGCCGATGGGCACCACGTGAAGGTCCACCGGATGGTGATGTCTCTCGTGAGTCCGTACCTCAAGGAGCTGCTCAATTCTGCACCATGTCAACATCCAGTTATATTCTTGAATGTAAGCCAAAATGGTTTTATAATTAACTAGCGGCCCGTTAGCGGTTTTACCCGCTGCAACTGATTTTCCCGCGGGAATAAGGCATTTTCCGGCATGTGTTAATTAAGGTGTTTCAATTTAAATACATTAAATTGGATTAACATAAGGCATGTAGCTGTCCTACTAAATAATTTTCATTATTGGGCCAAGTTATAAAAACCCTTCGTTTAGAATTAGTAAGCAACTTAAACTTAGTATTTTCTTAAAATAATTATTATAGGAAAGATAACAGGGGAATATGTTTGTATGAAAACTTTGCCACACATTCTCTTAAGGGGGGTATTCATAAATAAATAAATAAATAAAAAGCTTTTTATTTCCACACTAAATTAATAAGATTTAAATTAAACAAATTAAACATTACATATATTTTTGGTAAGTACAGTATAATATTATTAATTTTTATTCACTTTTTTTTTTCTTTTCTTTGGTGGATCCCTTCGGGTAAAAGCCTCCTCCATACTTTTCCATTTTTCCCTATCTTGCGCTAGGTTCAACCAATCCCGTCCAGCCACCGCTGTGATGTTCCGCTGTGATGTTCCGCTGTTCCGGTTCCGGCTGTCAAACAGTAAACTGCAATCGAGTATTGTGCTCCGTATTTAATTCGAAAAAGTGTGTAAAAAGTGTTGCAAACCAGTGTTATAGCACTGCATCGCCATTATAAGCACCCGGGCCTAGTGGATAACGTTTTTTCTGCTCCCGGGAACACCGATTGAAGCAAAAACGAAGATTACAAAATCAAATTGGAGGTTAGAAACCATAGTGCACAAAGAACAAGATCACTTTCAATCTTTCAATCACTCAATCATTATCGACCTGTCAAGATTACTTCCGGTGCGTTCAGAAAAAAGATACGAACTGGGTTGCCATTACACAAAAAATCTACAGAATTAGCAGAAATCTCAAAAACAGTGAAACCTAACCTACAAAAACATGGCAAAAATAGAAAACCTAGAAGATCTGTTTTTGTTGCTAAAAGTTGAAATGGCTAACCAAACAACAGAAATAACAAATAATCTAATGGATGCATTGGCAGAACGAATAACACCTTTAGAACAAGAGAACAAAATACTTAAAAATAAAGTGGAAATACTGGAAACAAAACTGTCCAATCTAGAGATTGAAAACAAGAAGAACAATGTGATTCTGTACGGAATGGAGGAAAAAGATGAAGAAAATGCACAACAATTATTGGAATCAACAATAACATTGCTGTCAAGTGAGCTAAATGTAAACATCGAAAGAACATGTGTAAACAAGATCTACAGAATTGGAAAACGCCAAACAGACCCACAGAAACCAAGGCCAGTACTGCTGTCGCCACTAACACCTGGCGAAAAGCTGAAATTCTGAAAAACAAAAGAAATTCAAAACAATTAGAGTGGCTGAAGACCTACCGAAACAAATACTAGAAAAACGCCGTGAACTGCTGGAAGACTTAAAACGAGAAAGGGAAAATGGAAATTACGCTTATATAAAATACGACAAACTTATTGTGAAAGGAAAACTTAGCCAAGAAAAGCGTAAACGGACCAGATCAACTCCAAACAAAAGTCCAAGTCAGAAAACTAGCCCAGCTAACAAAATTATTAAAACAGGTACCCATGATCAGCCCAAGAGAACAGAAGAGGATATAATACAATAGGAAAGCGTGGGTCCCTACCGGGAAAACAAACAAATAGATAAGAAATGCCAAGACAGAAAAAACCTAACTCTCCCAAGCCGGCTGGTCACCGTGGGGGCAGTAGACCGCAACCCTCCATCGACACATGAAATCCCCACAAGCAATGTCAACTCAAACAAACCAAAACGGGCAACAAAATTAAAGATCGGCACATATAATGTAAAAACTCTTGCTTCACCTCAACGACTACTGGAATTAACTCATGCCCTACAATCTATAGATAGCCAGATCCTAGGATTGGCAGAAATACGAAGACTGGAGACAATATAGAGGAACACGAAAGCTATATACTCTGCTACAAAGGTGAAACCAAAGGACTATATGGCGTAGGCTTTCTTATAGAGAAAAACTCAAGAAAACGTAAACTTCAATGGAATATAAGAGAGTGGCTTTGCTCCAACTCGAGTTTGACAAGAAGACGATAACATTAATTCAAGTCTATGCCCCTACAAGTGATTCCAAGGAAGAAGATGTAGAAAATTTCTACAATGACCTGATAAAGGCCCACCAAATAACTAGTAACAGTAGTTTGGTTATAGTCATGGGAGATTTTAACGCAAAAGTCGGCCAACCCCAGCCAAATGAACATCCCATAATAGGACAATATGGATATGGAACTAGAAATAAAAGAGGAGAAAGACTAATCCAATATGCAATGGAAAATAAGCTCTCAATAATGAACACATATTTCAAGAAAAAAACATCAAGAAGATGGACATGGAAATCACCAAACGGAGAGACTCTAAAAATAGACTATATACTGATTAGCAAACCTAAATACATAACTAACCTTGAAGTAATAAACAAAATTAAGTTTGAATCAGACCATAGACTAGTAAGAGCTTCTCTACTGCTAGATGTTCCAAAATTGAGCAGAAGCAAATTTAAGCCTTCACCAAAACCCTTCAGAACCGACAACGAAGTTAAAGAATACCTATTTAACCTAGAAAAAAATATAACTGAAAACATTTCAAAGTTAAATAACGAACAGGATATGCAAAGGTATTATAATGTACTAGAAAAAATAATCATCTCAAGTCAAAAAATCAACAAACAGAACAACAACAAAGAACACAAAATATTTACAAAAACAACGCTTGATCTAATCGAAAGAAGAACTGAACTAACTACAAGGAAAAACAAGACAAAGGCAGAAAAACAAGAAATAAAAGACTGTTACAAGAAAACAAACAGAGCCATAAGAGAAGACTATCAAAACTACAGAAAAAAAGTAATTGAATCAAACCTCACCAACTTTAGGAGTATAAAAAGAGCCAACAAACAACTTAATACCCACAAAAATTGGATTAAAAAATTAGAACAAACAACAACAAGACAGGAAGTCCTGCAATGTGCCACAAACTACTACAAACAACTGTATAAAAGAGCACCGAAGATAAACACCAGACAGTCGAGATAAATGCAGAGAGCATGGAAGAAATAGAGAAATCACTGGAAAGGAAATACTAACAAATGTCAAAAACTGAAACCAGAGAAAAGCCCAGGACCAGACAATATCAGTAATGAAGCACTAAAAAAGGAATATGTTTACTGATAACATTCCTCACAACCCTCTTCAACATGATACTGGATCAGGAAAAGTCCCACATCAATGGAATAACTCACACATCATTCTACTATACAAGAAAGGGAATCCATTGGAGTTAGGAAACTACAGACCAATTAGTCTGCTTCCCAGTATCTACAAACTCTTCTCGAGCATCCTGCTGAATCGAATTACGAACAGTATAGACAATAAACAACCAGTGGAACAGGCGGGCTTTCGCGCAGGATTCTCCACAACTGACCATATACACACCCTGGAACAAATACTAGAAAAGTTTAGAGAGTACAACCAACAACTATATATTGGCTTCATCGACTACTTCAAGGCCTTTGACAGCATCTACCACAGCTCAATATGGCAAGCACTAACATCATGCGACATCAACTGCAAATATATAGAAATAATTAAAAATATATACTCAAATGCATCTAGTAGAATCAGTCTGGAAAATAAAGGCGAAGAAATACCAATACAGAGGGTGTCAGACAGGAGACCCCTGTCACCAAATTGTTTATCGCAATACTGGAAAATATCTTCCAAACATTGAACTGGAAAAACAAAGGCATATGGATTGAAGGCAAATTCTTAAGCCATCTTAGATTCGCCGACGATATAGTAGTGTTCGCCAAATCAGCGTCAGAACTTAAGGAAATGATAACATCCCTGAGTGAAGCAAGTAGAAAAGTGGGGCTTCAAATGAACTTCAGCAAAACTAAAATTATGACAAACCACCACCAAGTACCCATCGAAGTAGACGACAGCATCATTGAGTATGTGGACAACTACATCTACTTGGGGAAACAAGTATCTTTCAACCACGAAAACAATGACAAAGAGGTCGAACGACGAGTAAACATTGCATGGAAAAAGTACTGGATGAATAAAGAAATCTTAAAAGGCAAATACAGCATGAACCTTAAGAAGACAGTAATAGAGACTTGTATCATACCCAGTCTGACATATGCCTGCCAAACATGGACTTACAATACCAATACAAAAAATAAAATAATCACAACACAACGAGCAATGGAGAGGAGCATGCTGAAACTGAGAAAAATAGACAAAGTTAATAGCAAGACCATCAGAGAAAAAACTTCCCTTACAGATGCTCTGGCGCATGCACAAAGTCTAAAGTGGAGATGGGCAGGACATGTAAGTAGAGACAACAAGAACAAGTGGACTCATAAGTCAACAAAATGGAAGGGCCCACTAGGGAAAAGAAAAGTTGGGAGACCCACAAAACGATGGACCGAGGGGGGTATTCATTGGAGACAAAATCCCAGGAACTTTGTATGAGACACAAAGTTCCCAACAAATGTTCCCATGAAATTGCCAGATACAAAGTATCGGAAACATAAACCATCCACACTATTCCACACTTGTCAGTTGCTGCCAAAATATCCCAAAAAGAAGTTCCCAGAAACACATATGAAGTTGCCGCGAATGCCGTGACACACGCATGAATATGTTGATAAATGGTAATGGTAATGGTAATGGTTATACGGGCTGTTTTCCGCAACTCGACGTCTACATGCGCCTATTTTGCGTGATGGGTGGGGGCCCACTACTCGAGCCATCCTAGTTCCCCGAGGAAACTCAGCAACCCTACCAAATCACTGAGTGCCTCGGGATTGACCCCGATTTCGAGGTACTTTGCCCGGTATGTTGCTACCTCTTTGCAGTGCAGCACCACATGGACAGCTGTTTCTTCTTCTTCCATGCATGCTCTGCACAGAGGACTGTCAGTAACACCTATGACTGAGAGGTGCTTGTTAAAATGACCGTGCCCGGTTATGATACTGGTTAACATGCGAAGTTGGGGTTTCTTCAGTCGGAGCAACTTCTTGGATAGACGACTGGACAGTTTTGGCATGGCCTCTCTGGCCTGCCTGCAGTCTTCTAACCCGGTCCAGTATGTGTTGTGTTCGTTTTTTGTACGTTCTCTCAGTAGGGAGCGGAATTTACCTGCCGGAATGGGTATAATTGGTTCCGCCCATAGGCCTCAGTATCCGAACCCCTTCTAGCTAGTTCATCCGCTGCATCATTACCTCTGGAGCCGCTGTGTCCCTTGATCCATTGCAGAGTTACCTGATTATGTTTACATACCTCCATCAGACGTTGGTGGCATTCGTAGATTAGCCCTGATGTCATTGTGTGACTGTTCAGGGCTTGCAGTACTGACATGCTGTCTGAGAGTATACGGATGGAGTGGCCTTTACTTCCCTGGCAGCAATGGCTGTAGTAGCTAGTGAGATGGCCATACACTCTGCTTGAAAAACTGAGTTGTGGTAACCCAGTGGAGTTGATAGTCTGATGTTTAAGTCCTCCGAGAAAACACCAGACCCTGTGCCAGATTTCGTCTTAGACCCGTCCGTGAAGATTCTGAGTTCTTTGGGGGTAAGGCCTTCGTAGAGATCATCTTCGTGGAGTTGTATTTTGTACTTTTTGTCAAATACAAACTGTTTTGGGATTCTGTCACCTGCAGCTGCAAGTAATGGTAGATCTGTTTGTGCCTCATTTAAGATGGCGGTGTGTGGGGTATTGTTGTTACGCCAGAGATTCAAAGAATTTAGCCTTACTGCAGCCGCAGCCGCCTCTTGCTTGATAAACAGGTGAAGCGGCGGCAGATCCAGCATGGCTATAATATGTTGATATACAAAGTATCTGGGATTTTGTCCCAAATGAATACCTGGCTTTATTAATTTCAGAAAATTTCCTACACCACACTGTGTGCTATACTGGAGTATGTTTACACGGGCGAGGTGATGGTTGGCAAGGATAGTTTGACGGAGCTCATCGATGCTGGGAAAGAGCTTCATATCAGGGGCCTGGAGGACATGGTAAACAGTTACTTATTCTAACTCCTGCTAAAATTATAAAATCACTAGCTGAAATCAAAACCTGAAATCTAGTGTTCTTTTTGTATGAAGTTTAATTTTAAACATGCACTTAGTGTACGTCTAACTTTTTTGTGGTAAGGAAGGCCTTAAATTTTTGAGGATTCTTTGGTAATACACTGCTAGCCAAAATAAAACTTTACCTCGGCGGAAACTTCACATGGACCATATTGGCATAGACTGAGCTAATCCTGAAATTTCACTACAAATGTTACTATAGTAAGCACAATAGTAGGCAATGGTCATTTGTTAAATATTGTCAAAAAGATTGCTTATTTAATTTAATATGAATAATTATCTGTTTCTTTTTAGAAAATTGAGATCCCATCACAAGCCCAGTATTCAGCCAGTCAGTCCATGGCAGCGCAGAACAATGAGGGCCAACCGTTGGCAGAGACGGGATACTTCAATAAAAGCAGAACACCGGATATACCACAGAAATCAACAAGGAACAGAAATAATAAATCGGAAAACATGCAAGAGATTACAGAGTAAGTAATTCAATTAGTTTGTTGCTGTGTGTGAAAATGAGGCTAAGAATAACCTAAAAATTACAATCACAGAGTTCAGGGCCCTATTCAAATAAACTTACAATTCTACAAATATGTCAAAAAGTGACATAATTGTCAAATTGTCCTACATATGCCGTTCAAAAAAACCTACAAATATGTAAAAAAGATACCGGCTAATAACTGTAAATTGTCGCACCTGTAAACTCTGTTCAACAAAACTTACATAATTCTAAAGTCGCCTGTCATACGTGACAATTATTTTTTACAAATATGTCATAGTAGTTTACAATTTACACATTTATGTAAATTGTATGCTAAAAAACATTAATGAGCGTAAAACAAAAACTTATAGGATTATTGGTGAAATATTTACCACAGCCCCACAGCCCAATCAATGCAATGCGCACAAAATTTGTTAAGAAGGACTAAGAGCTTTGTTTCTGTCTGTGTTATGTTTTAGGGTATGCCCAATTTTACTCAACGAATATTTGATGGTTGCCTAGCCTAAATTTTTCATTAAATGTAAAATTGGTCACATCAAACGTAAAATTTGTACTCTTTTTAAATACTCTTCTTCGTCGTCCAATCAGCAAACTTTCATCATAATCACTAGTCTCACTCGAACTACTCGATGGAAGCATCATTTTGGTAAAAAAAGTATTAATAAAGCCTATTTATTTTCACTTTTTATAAGGTATTACGCCGAAGTATTCAATTTTACCGAGAGCAAGATCACCTGTCAAAAATGTATGACAATTCTACAAATAAGTAAACTTGTAAATACAACTATGCGTTCACCCAAGCAGTTTTGTCACCTGTCACGCAAAAATGTTTATATAACAGAATTATGTAAAATTGTAAGTACAATTTGACAAATAAGTAAATTTTCCACCATTACAAGTTTGTAACTTATATTTTTTATTGAACAGAAAATTGTAAAATTGTCACCTGTAATTGTAGATTACAATTTGTAAATTGTAAGTTTTTTTGAATAGGGCCCAGAGTGGTAGTTTGATGCTTTTTTTATCCTACCCTCCAGCAGTTAGGCCGTCTAACTGTTTGTGTAACATTTAATTAATTCTCGTAGTATCCAAATTAAGTATATCTAATCTTTTACTGATAATTCGTGCCCAACGATCGCAACCATGGTCGGATACAATAATTGAACTGTTGGTCTCCTGAAGATGGTGTTCGTAATAAGGCGCGTCCACCAAGCGAACAGGCTCGCTACCTCGCTGTCTCGCGAGGCAAACAACCAAAAAATTACGTGCCTCACAACGCACGGTCATGCTCGGGCGAACGCGCGCGGGCAAAGCCAAAATCAACGCGCCTCAGAAGTTTGCCTATTTATTTGTTTAGGCGTCCAAATTGGGCCGAACTTGGCTCGCCTGCGCACGAGCGTATGCCGCGCGAGGCAGTGAGGCAGCGAGCAGCCTCGGCTGGTGTGGACGCACGTATACACCGAAACATCGAGTAGCCATATGCAGTGGCGGATTAACCCTTAAGCAAAATAAGCAATTGCTTGGGGCATCACGTCTTGGGGGGCACCAGAAGAAGCACCATTTTTTTTTCGTTTATACTTTCCGGCCTTAGGGTATCACGTCACATGTCTCCACTAGAAACTGCACCACATAAAGTTTCTAAAACTAAATTTGAAAAATTGCGCGTTTGGTCAATTGACATTTGGTCAGCGGGTTCATGACCCCGCTCGCGCTTGCTCATTCGCTGCCCGCTGATGCATTCGGCAATGAGAATGCCACCGTTTTGCAGCTAGCCAATCACAAACCAAACCACCCCTGCCCCGCGCCCCCCCCCCCCGTTTCGCTAATCTGCCAATCAGTTGCCAACCGGGTACATTTTACACATTTGACGTACTATTCCCATGTGTCCTGGCCTCTCATGTGTAATTTCGTAAACTCGCAGCTAAATTAATAACTCAAACAATGATAGAAGTGAGCGCTGGCTTGCTATTCATTTAACGGAACGTAAAATTGATTTTAAATCTATTCGAGCGTCAGACAGAAAGCTATATTACATCTCTCTTGCTCTAGCTAGATGAACTTCAGAGATGGATCAGCCACCTAGTCGTTGTGGTGTAGTGTCACACTACCCATCCCCGTTCGAAAGTGTGTTACCAGTGCTTCTGCCTACTCTCGGTCGTCACGTAGGGCTCTGTTGAGCACCCGTAGCCTGGCCTCCCACCAGCGGGGGGGCACTCCAGGGTCCTGTGCCCCGAGGGCAGGCTACGCTTTACGCAGACCAGACTACTAAGAAGATGCCCTTCAAGGGCTACCTGCGCCCCACGCTCAAGAGTCGCGACACACCCAAGCTACCTCGTGGGTTCTAGACGCCCACGTTCATCGTGGACGCCATCCACGCCGGGTTCGACGGACCCGCCTCTCGTCACCTCTCGCCGCCTACTGCCGCCGCAATAGCGATAACCGCTGCCTGCTTCTCCCTCGCCGTCTCCGCTGTCCCAGCGTAAGCCGTGGGACAAGAAACAATAGGACCTGCTCGCCCTTTAGCTTGCCGTGAGCCGTCGCATGGCACACCACCCTGAATGCTCTCAGGGAGAGTGCTGCAGCCGTGCAGGCGGGAGCGCATAACGCACAGCTCACAGAAAAGCGTACCCACGAAACATCTTCCATCTCACCGATCGCCGAGTACCTGCACGGTTTCGGCTACGAGGGTCACGTCGCCGCTGTCCATGCCCCTGCTGAACAACTCGGGTACTGGAGACAGCCCAGCCAGCGTCGACATCTGCCAGACATCCTATGCGTCCAGGCTGACGATGCCGAGGCCTACGCCCCGCAGACCCAGGGAAGACGCCGACACCTGCACCCACGACATCCATAGATGACCGCTGATAGTGGTCGATCTGCTCGCGAACTGGAGCCACCACTTCGGCGAGCCAAAGGCGGAGCTCGGTCATGCGCCAAACATGCGGCCCTGCAGGTCCACAGGGTTCTGATTAATGGCGCAAGGCGAACAGAAATTCCGCGTTTACCAGCGCTACTTTACCGCGCTGGAGGGCTCCGGAACCAGAATATCCTGTTGTTCGCCTACGCAACGCGCCTCCGAAAGAGCGGCCAGTCAAGGGCGCGATTAGAGACCTCCCCGTGGACACAGACCCTGAGGACATCCAGAAGGAGCTGACCACCACCCTGGGCTACGAGGCGGACTACGACACTACGTGCGCCCACAGCAAGTGTGCCAACTGTGGCAGCTCGCACCTGGTCAACAGTCTCGATTGCCCCGTACGCTCTTACGAAGCCCGTCGAACTGAAGAGGATGGAAGCGGCACCGCAGGGAGAAGCTATTATGGCGGCTGCGAACAGCCCCTCCGGAACTACGACGACGAAGAAGCGGAAGCCTAGAAGGCGGAGGAGGCGAACATCGCCCTCACCCACCAGGAAGTGGAAGCACCGGGCCAGCTACGTCAAGAGCCACCCTCGGGTTCGTTGGTAGGTACCCCACAGGGTACATCTCAGGGGGTGAAGCCGAAACACAAACCGGCCTCAAGACAAGAGAGCTCACGAGCAGCCGTCCTAGCAGAGAACAGAAAGGTCCTGATCAGTGCAATCTGGACCCCTCACTGAGGTCCAGGTCGCGCTCCGCACGGGGCGGACGCGACCTTTATCGTCGCCTCCAGCGCCTGATCCCGTCATACGGCGAGGTTTTGGCCGCCAGGATCAACTGGAGGCTCTGGGACCCAGATAGGCTGCTCAGGGTGGTGTTGTACAGATGATAAAAAATCAAAGCTGTTCCTACGGATAGGGGGGCCCACAGGCTTGGATTGCTTGGGGCACCAAGTGGTCTTAATCCGCCCCTGGCCATATGCCTTGACTTTAAGTGTCTCCTATGCGTGGCGCGTACCGGTACGCGCGGACCAGAAACGTGAAAATACATAAGCAGCGCTACGTCACGCGGTTTACCACCAGTCAAATCAAAGATCAGTACTCGCCTTTGCACAAACTAGGCACGCTACGCCTCTTTAATTCGGTCGGAATATACGCGGCCGGTACGCGCGGTGCCTCCGCGTCAAATACAAGGTTACTAATTTGAAAACATATAGGATGATAATTCGTGTTACCAAATGGCTTTTTCCAACAGAATCCACATCCCGGACAGAGGCGACACCGACATGCCTGCGATAGAAGACGACCACCACGACCACTATGACGACTACATGATGACCGAGTGCCCCATAGAGACCCCCAATAAGACCGGCGCCAAGGAAACCAAGAGTTTAGGTGAGTTACTAAGCCAAGTACTCGTAGATGACTACTGTAGTGGCGCAGATTGCAATGAAATAGCTGCGCACTTTTCAATAAAATATGACTTCGATAGACGCATCTAAAGCTGACGAGGCGACGATCACGCTGCCTGCACAATGTAAACATGCTACATCTGTCACAGAAGACTAGCCAATCAGAAGCTCGGGTCTAAAACGAGCGGTCGTCGCTTTAGCATTCGCGCGCCCGCGAAAGTGCATACTATGCGCCATTTTTTCTATAGAACGCCGCATTTTTTCTATCTGTCCGCTACTTTCTACACAATCTTACGTTTTCTCAATATTCATTCGCATTTGTTTTAATAGGTGCGTCCACACTAGTCAAGGCTGATCGCTGCCTCACTGCCTCACTGCCTCGGGAGGCATACGCTCGTGCGCAAGCGAGGCAAGTTCGGCCCAATTAGGACGCCTAATTTAATCTGAGGCGCGTTGATTTTTGCTCGGCCCTCGCGAGCACGAACATGCGTTGCCTCGGGTGAGGCACGTAATTTTTTGGTCGTTTACCTCGCGAGGCAGAGAGGCAGCGAGGCTGCTCGCTTGGTGTCGACGTGCCTATTTAAATATCCTTTATCTCTATTCCAGAAACGCAAATCCAGTACACGATATCGAACCAGGGCGCGTTGCAGATGATACTCAACCGCTACATGTATTACCTGCGCTACACATCACGCAAGGAGCAGCACGGCCACCGCTCGTGGAAATGCATCAACTATACGAAGAAAGGAACCGTCTGTCCAGCCACTGTCATCACTAGAGACGACGTTGTCATCAAACGGTGAGTCCAGGATTCATCGGGTCGCTATGCCGGTACCAGGGTTCATAGGGTCCTTAGTTGACTTGTACTGAACCGCTACATGTACTACCTGCGCTACACATCACGGAAGGAGCAGCACGGCCACCGCTCGTGGAAATGCATCAACTATACGAAGAAAGGCACCGTCTGTCCAGCCACTGTCATCACTAGAGACGACGTTGTCATCAAACGGTGAGTTGGGCCAGGGTTCATCGGGTCGCTATGTTGACACCAGGGTTCATCGGGTCGTTCATTGACTCGTACTCAACCGCTACATGTACTACCTGCGCTACACATCACGCAAGGAGCAGCACGGTCACCGCTCGTGGAAATGCATCAACTATACGAAGAAAGGAACCGTCTGTCCAGCCACTGTCATCACTAGAGACGACGTTGTCATCAAACGGTGAGTCCAGGGTTCATCGGGTCGTTATGTTGGCACCAGGGTTCATCGGGTCGTTCGTGGAAATGCATCAACTATACGAAGAAAGGAACCGTCTGTCCAGCCACTGTCATCACTAGGGACGACGTTGTCATCAAACGGTGAGTCCAGGGTTCATCTGGTCGTTATGTTGGTATCAGGGTTCATCGGGTCGTTCGTGAAAATGCATCAACTATACGAAGAAAGGAACCGTCTGTCCAGCCACTGTCATCACTAGAGACGACGTTGTCATCAAACGGTAAGTCCAAGGTTCATCGGGTCGTTATATTGGAACCAGGGTTCATCGGGTCGTTCGTGGAAATGCATCAACTATACGAAGAAAGGAACCGTTTGTCCAGCCACTGTCATCACTAGAGACGACGTTGTCATCAAACGGTGAGTTGGGTTCATCGGGTCGTCTGGTACCAGGGTTCATCGGGTCGTTATGTTGGTACCAGGGATCATCGGGTCGTTATGTTGGTACCAGGGTTCATTGGGTCGTTATGTTGGTACCAGGGTTCATCGGGTCGTTCGTGGAAATGCATCAACTATACGAAGAAAGGAACCGTCTGTCCAGCCACTGTCATCACTAGAGACGACGTTGTCATCAAACGGTGAGTCCAGGGTTCATCGGGTCGCTTTGTTGATACCAGGGTTCATCGGGTCGTTCATTGACTCGGTATCCCTCGTGGAAATGCATCAACTATACGAAGAAAGGAACCGTCTGTCCAGCCACTGTCATCACTAGAGACGACGTTGTCATCAAACGGTGAGTTAGCCAGGGTTCGTCGGGTCGTTATGTTCATACCCGGGTTCATCGGGTTGTTCGTTGACTCGGTACCATTTGTGGAAATGCATCAACTATACGAAGAAAGGAACCGTCTGTCCAGCCACTGTCATCACTAGAGACGACGTTGTCATCAAACGGTGAGTCCAGGGTTCATCGGGTCGTTCATTGACTCGGTATCCCTCGTGGAAATGCATCAACTATACGAAGAAAGGAACCGTCTGTCCAGCCACTGTCATCACTAGAGACGACGTTGTCATCAAACGGTGAGTCTTCTTCTTTTTGAGAGTCGTCCAACAACCCATTGGAGTGTTTCAACCGCATGCTACATGAAGCAAGCGAGTCTCTTACATAGTTGTGTACCGACCGCCGTCTAAAGTATATCATAGACACCAACATATAAGTGACAAATGTCAACTTTGTGGCTGACCCACCGATGATCGAACCCGGAACCCTTGCGTCGCAGGCGGTCTCACTACTACTGTGCCACAGCGGTTAGTTGGTACCAGGGTTCATCGGGTCGTTATGTTGGTACCAGGGTTCATCGGGTCGTTATGTTGGTACCAGGGTTCATTGGGTCGCTATGTTGCTACCAGGGTTCATCGGGTCGTTATATTAATACCAGGGTTCGTCGGGTCGTCATGTTAATACCAGAGTTCGTCGGGTCGTTATGTTGGTACCAGGGTTCATCGGGTCGTCATGTTGGTACCAGGTTCATCGGGTCGCTATGTTGGTACCTGGGTTCATCGGGTCGTTATGTTGGTACCAAGGTTCATCGGGTCGTTATGTTGAGACCAGGGTTCATCGGGTCGTTCATTGACTCGGTATCCCTCGTGGAAATGCATCAACTACACGAAGAAAGGCACCGTCTGTCCAGCTACTGTCATCACTAGAGACGACGTTGTCATCAAACGGTGAGTTGTGAGTTGGACCAGGGTTCATCGGGTCGTTATGTTGGTACCAGGGTTCATTGGGTCGTTATAACAGTGACTTGAGCCAGGGTTCATCGGGTCGCTATGTTGATACCTGGGTTCATCGGGTCGTTATGTTGATACCAGGGTGCATTGGGTCGCTATGTTGATACCAGGGTGCATTGGGTCGCTATGTTGGTACCAGGGTTCATCGGGTCGCTATGTTAATACCAGGGTTCATCGGGTCGTTATGTTGGTACCAGGGCTCATCGGGTCGCTATATTGGTACCAGGGTTCATCGGGTCGTTATGTTGGTACCAGGGTTCATCGGGTCGCTATGTTGATACAAGGGTTCATTGGGTCATTCAAATAGACCATATTTGACAGCTGTCTAACCCATACTATGAAACATGTCAACAAAGAAAAATAGACGTTATATCATAGGATTAACATGATTTTGACAGCTGTCAAATATGTCCCATTCCAATGACCGTACTTTAGTTGACTCGTACTGAACCGCTACATGTACTACCTGCGCTACACATCACGCAAGGAGCAGCACGGCCACCGCTCGTGGAAATGCATCAACTATACGAAGAAAGGAACCGTCTGTCCAGCCACTGTCATCACTAGAGGCGACGTTGTCATCAAACGGTGAGTTCTTCGGGTCGCTATATTGGTAGCAGGGTTCATCGGGTCGCTATTTTGATACCAGGTTTCATCGGGTCGTTATATTGATACCAGGGTTCATCGGGTCGTTATGCTGGTACCAGGGTTCATCGGGTCGTTATGTTGGTACCAGGGTTCATCGGGTCGTTCATTGACTCGGTATCCCTCGTGGAAATGCATCAACTATACGAAGAAAGGAACCGTCTGTCCAGCCACTGTCATCACTAGAGACGACGTTGTCATCAAACGGTGAGTCCAGGGTTCATCGGGTCATTATGTTGATACCAGGGTTCATCGGGTCGTTATGTTGGTACCAGGGTTCATCGGGTCGTTATGTATCTACCAGGGTTCATCGGGTCGTTATGTTGGTACCAGGGATCATCGGGTCGTTATGTTGGTACTAGGGTTCATCGGGTCGCTATGTTGGTACTAGGGTTCATTGGGTCGTTCGTGGAAATGCATCAACTATACGAAGAAAGGCACCGTCTGTCCAGCCACTGTCATCACTAGAGATGATGTTGTCATCAAACGGTAAGTACCTTTAAAACACTTTTTGGGTTTTGTTTAACATTTTTAGAAGACTTGTAAGTTTTTTTAGCATGGGTATGAAGTGCAAGGATATCTATGGGCAAGATACACTTGCATTACTTCGCAGGCAACGATTGAGCCGTGATAACACGGAAAAAAGAAACGTCGCCAGTACTAACGGCAAAAGTTGCAGGTTCAGATCCTGCCTGTGGCAAAAAAAAATGCAAGTTTTCTAAATATCTAAAGGTGAGTTGGACCAGGGTTCATCAGATTGTTATGTTGGTACCAGGGTTCATCGGGTCGTTCGTGGATTCTGTTCCGCTCGTGGAAATGCATCAACTATACGAAGAAAGGAACCATCTGTCCAGCCACTGTCATCACTAGAGACGACGTTGTCATCAAACGGTGAGTCCAGGGTTCATCGGGTCGCTATGCTGGTATCAGGGTTCATCGGGTCGTTATGTTGATACCAGGGTTCATCGGGTCGTTCGTTGACTCGGCACCGCTCGTGGAAATGCATCAACTATACGAAGAAAGGCACCGTCTGTCCAGCCACTGTCATCACTAGAGACGATGTGGTCATCAAACGGTGAGTCCAGGGTTCATCGGGTCGTTATGTTGGTACCAGGGTTCATCGGGTCATTATATTGATAGCAGGGTTCATCGGGTGGTTATATTAATACCAGGGTTCATCGGGTCGTTATATTAATACCAGGGCTCATCGGGTCGTTATATTAATACCAGGGTTCATCGGGTCGTTACATTGGTACCAGGGTTCATCGGGTCGTTATGTTGGTACCAGAGTTCATCGGGTCGTTCATTGACACGGTCACCGCTCGTGGAAATGCATCAACTATACGAAGAAAGGCACCGTCTGTCCAGCCACTGTCATCACTAGAGACGACGTTGTCATCAAACGGTGAGAACCTTTAAACACTTTTTGTGTTTTGTATGAAATTTTTAGAAGACATGTAAGTTTTCTTAGCATGTGTATGAAGTGCAAGGATATCCAAGATATACTTGCAATATTTCGCGGTTAAAGATTAAGCCGTGATAACACAGATAAAAGAGACGTTGCCAGTACTTATGGCGAAAGTCGCAGGTTCAGATCCTGCCTGTAGCAAAAAAAATGCAAATTTTCTAAATATCTAAAGGTGAGTTGGACCAGAATTCTTCGGGCCGTTCTGTTGATACCAGGCTTCATCGGGTCGTTAGTTGACTCGTACTGAACCGCTACATGTACTACCTGCGCTACACATCACGCAAGGAGCAGCACGTTCACCGCTCGTGGAAATGCATCAACTATACGAAGAAAGGAACTGTTTGACATTACCAGAGACAACATCCATACTAATATTATAAATTCGAAAGTAACTCTGTCTGTCTGCTACGCTTTCACCCCTAAACCACTGAACAGATGTTGATGAAAATTGGCATGAATATAGATAATAACCTGAGAAAGGACATAGGCTACTTTTTTCCGCAGAAAAATTCCGTTGGAAAATTGAAAATCCAAAAAACGATTTATTCAGACGCCCAAAACTACCTACAGAAAGAAAACACACAAGTATCCGTGGTTGATATTGCTCTGCAGGTTTTGTCAGGCGCTCAAAAAGATAGTAATGTACTTAGGTATCATCGGTAGGGATGAATGCCTACGTAGATATCAGAATGGCCTTCGCGCGCCATATGAAACATACTAAACGCATCAAAACTTTCTTTTACCACAAAAAAGGAGTTACAAAAAAGTTATTTAGGTTGATGGGACGCTTCTGCTGGCGAATAGACAACGAAGGTTTGCAGTACCTGATGTAGACCATCAGGTGCACCATAAGGTGCCCAGATGAACTTTAGAAAATACAGATATGACTCTAGAGCAAAAGTTGTTCAGCTCGATAGGATGCTTCTGCTGGTGAAAAATATCGAAGGTTTGGAGTACCTGATGTAAACCATCAAGTGCACCACCAGGAGCCCAGCTAAAATATAGGAGATACAGATATGAATCCAAAGCAAAAGTTGCTCAGCATGACGGAATGCTTCTGCTGGCATCTGTTGGCAATGCAACTATGGTTTGAAAAATGTTTTTCCAACAATATTTGCGTGATGATTATCTAGAGCGTGACGATTTTTAGGATGCTGGTAACGAAATCAGAATTTTGAACAGGTTTAAGGAATGAAACGATACGAAGTTCGCGGGTACCAGCTAGTTGTCTTATATGGGGGGTATGGGGCTATGTTTCTAAACAAGAAAAAATCAATCTCCAATACAAAATTTCAATCATTGGAATGACTTTCTAAGGGGATCAAATTATTATTTTCGGTAATTAAAGTCTCCATCTTCTTCTTACTCGAGGTGGGCGCCTGCGGACCTCGCAGATGGGTGATCAGCTCCATTTTTTGAAACTATAATTCTCATGTCTCCATAGTAAAGTTGTTCAGGTTTATGGATTGATCACGCCTGGTGACACTGAAACTAAGCCTGTTTTTTGTGTTGCAGTTTCGGCGCGCACAACCACCCGTTCCACGACAAGCAGATCCTGAAGAAGGTTCGCGACAATGCTGTGTTTAGCGCCATCAACGAGGCCGAGCTCAAGGGACACGCCAAGAAAGTGGTGAGTATCCTCATCATCATCATTCTCAGCCCAGATCCACCCACTGCAGGGTATAGGCCTCTTCTCTAGTTGAGTATTTAGGAGGAGTGATGGATGATGAGGCCAGTTTGTGACGACGGAGGAAGGAAAAGAAACACACGCCAAGATAGTGGTGAGTATACTTATACATGTAGCGACCTCTGGAAGCTACGACACGAAACTCTCTAAAGCGGTTCACAAGCAAGCGAGACGCAACCGAAGTTCTCAACATATCCGCAAGATGGCGCCACGTGACAGAAACACCAGAGACAATGGGCTCTGAAACGCGGTATCGAAGTGTTCACCGCGCAACGCATATAGGTTTCCAATTCTATCGTGGTGAGAGTATTAAACACATCACGCCTCCACCCTTGAGGGGTAGGCAGAGCTCAAGGGACACGCCAAGAAAGTGGTGCGTATACACATTGCGGGGTAGGCAGACAGACAACCACCCGCTCCACGACAAGCAGATCCTGAAGAAGGTCCGCGACAACGCTGTGTTTAGCGCGATCAACGAGGCTGAGCTCAAGGGACACGCCAAGAAAGTGGTGCGTATACACATTGCGGGGTAGGCAGACAGACAACCACCCGCTCCGCGACAAGCAGATCCTGAAGAAGGTTCGAGACAATGCCGTTTTCAGCGCTATCAACGAGGCTGAGCTCAAGGGACACGCCAAGAAAGTGGTGAGTGTATACCATTGCGGGGTAGGCAGACAGACAACCACCCGCTCCGCGACAAGCAGATCCTGAAGAAGGTTCGCGACAACGCCGTCTTCAGCGCGATCAACGAGGCGGAGCTCAATTTGAGAAAATCATATATTTTTGCAACAAAAACGTAAAAAATAAAAAAAAATTTTTTTTTGAGAGCCAAGGGTGTGGGGGCATTGCCCTCATATCCCCCCCCCCCCCCTTGTATCCGCGCCTGGTCTTCAGCGCGATCAACGAAGCCGACCTCGAGGGACACGCCAAGAAAGTGGTGAGTATAAATAATTTGATTTTCTTACAGTACACTGGGACGACGAAGTATCCAGCGATGCACAAAATGGACTATTCATTCTTATGGACATTGACTCATGGCACTATCAGACTACGTGGTATTCAGACTGTCAGACGGTTCTCATGCCAATTTCTTTCACTCACTTCACTTGAATTAGAACCGCTAAAGTAAAGTGAAGTTCGCGCGAAGAGCGTCAGACAGTCTGAATATCATGCAACCTATTAGGTCCTTTAGTCTTCACCACCCAACCTTACTAATATCCCAAGAAAGATAGCAAAATCAGCGAAAAAAAATCCCCGGTAACGAAATGTTGTGGATTTGTATAGTGGAAGGTCCTCTTCACAACGTCCAATAAAATCCTCTCAAAAATATGCGGTGCTGGGAGTAGGGGGGTTAATTATGTGTCCCTTTTTTCAGTTTCTCGACTGTAACTCGTAAACGGCGCGTCGTAGTTTCAAAATGTCTGAGAAACTATTAAAGCTCATTAAATTTCCTATAACTTTGTCATCAACATGAAAACCATAACATGAATGGTTTTAAAGTTGTGGCCATTTCAAAGTCGGTAGTTTTTTAACTTTTTGTATTACGACACTAAAAAGTGTTTGGACGTTTCTGTGGATCTTCGTTATCTTTAATGCAAACTATTTCAAAATTTGTGAGTAAACTAAAAAAATGAAATAATTAAATACGTGTTTCCGCATTTTGTAAATTTTAACCCTTAACAGGGTAAAAAAGAGGTTAAGAGTTTGTATGAAAAATCGTCATTTTTGATGTGATCTGTTTCAAAATTTGGAAATAAGCGAATGACCCAAAATAATTAAACACGTGTTTTAGCATTTTGTAAATTTTAACCCTTAACAGGGTAAAAAAGAGGTTAAGAGTTTGTATCAAAATCGTCATTTTTGGTGTGATCTGTTCCAAAACGTGGAAATATGCGAATAAGCCAAAAAAAATAAATGACGATTTTTCATACAATCTTAACCTCTTTTTTATCCTGTTAAGGGTTAAAATTTACAAAATGCTGAAACACGTGTTTAATTATTTTGGGTCATTCGCTTATTTCCAAATTTTGAAATAGATCACATCAAAAATGACGATTTTTCATACAAACTCTTAACCTCTTTTTTACCCTGTTAAGGGTTAAAATTTGCAAAATGCGGAAACACGTATTTAATTATTTCATTTTTTTAGTTTACTCACAGATTTTGAAATAGTTTGCATTAAAGATAACGAAGATTCACAGAAACGTCCAAACACTTTTTAGTGTCGTGATACAAAAACTTAAAAAACTACCGACTTTGAAATGGCCACAACTTTAAAACCATTCATGTTATGGTTTTCATGTTGATGACAAATTATAGGAAATTTAATTAGCTTTAATAGTTTCATAGACATTTTGAAGATACGATGCACCGTTTACGAGTTACAGTCGAGAAACTGAAAAAAGGGACACATAATTAACCCCCCTACTCCCAGCACCGCATATTATCGAAGGGATTTTATTGGACGTTGTGAAGAGGACCTACCACTACACAAATCCACAACATTTCGTCACCGGGAATTTATTTTCGCTGTTTCCTAGTTATTGGAACAGATGGCCTGGGATATAAACAACTTAAGAATTTAGTATATCTGGCCCGATTTCATCACAACCCCTTTTTTTGACGTCGATTACGAAATCTGTTCCAGGAGCACGGCAGAGAGCCTGTTAAGACGCACCACGGCGACACGACGGACGCGGAGTGAGGCGCGCGCCACCTCGCGGGGACGATCGGAACTTATTCGCGAGTTTGTGCTTGTGATTGTGAGACGCAATGGACAGGCTAATCGTGTAAAATATAAGTTAGGAAAGGACTGTTTAATTGTTTAATTTAGTGAATTAATATTAAGCTGCAGTTTGAATTAATAAAACTAAGGCTCATAAATATGCAAATTTGACAAAAGAGACAATATATGTGTTGTGTAAAATTTTCGTCAAGTATTTTCCTGGCGATCGCTGCCGTTATGTATCGAAAAGGTATCGTAAGACCACGCGCGCACAGGCGACTTTTGTGGCGCGATAGAAGTCCCTTTCACTCTCGTCGGCAAAAGAAAAAAGTCCGACGGTGTGGTCGCGCCACAAAAACACGAGTGTACGCGCGTGACGCCAGTGAGAGTATAGTATTCTTTGCGCGCGTGGCCTAAAATGGAGTAAATTAAAACGTCTCAGCGCATAATGTCCTTTTCGCAAAACCAAAAGTGCTTTTAGAAAACTAGTTCCAAACAGAACTTTGTTTCAGCTACATGGGCCGTCGAGATATTATTAGTTTCTAATTTTTAATACATTTTTTAAATTAGACATTATGCGTTGAGGCAAATTACAATTTATTTTGAGTTTTTTACTAATTACCCGTTAGTAACAAATGCAATAGATTTTGTAGACCATTTTTACGTTTATTGCAATAAGGTTATAAAATAAAAATGTTATTTTATGCGAAGAATATAGTTTAATTTTCTTACATCCTTCATCTCATTATACAGACTGGTTCAAAATACATAAAGGTGTGTGTCCACCACATAATTTGTTTTTTTGAAAATAATTCGATTCCAAATTGTTGTTTATGAACATCGTTGCTCTTGTCGTGGTCGTGGCCATATTTTTACTTATAATCTGTACATGACATGACAAATTATTTGCTATAATTGAAATGTTCAACATTATTGATGTTAACACGCATTAGAGTAATTTGAAAAAGAAAATCAGAAATTCCAAAATGCGAGTAAAGACGGGCGTAATTTGTTCAACAATTTTTCATGGTACAGGTGGGATAGTTTTGTCTTGCGGGCAAATTATGGCCTCTACTTTAACCGTGATCTACGCCGCACATGTGAATGAAAGAAAATCCGTTGATACTTTGTACGAATAGTAGTTTATTTGATAGAAACACCTTTCTGAGTCAAAGTGTTATCTTCGTAGGTCTCAAGAACATCAGCCAAATGCTCGTTGTCTCTGGGCTTCTTGAATTGCCGCCGTTTCTGTAGAACAGAATAATAAATAATTAAAATAAACCAACGCCATACGATAATTTATGATGATTAAATAACGAAAATGGCTTCAAAACGCTGACACGTAAATAACGTAAGCGAGTTTTCGAGTGCAGGCCACGCCTCGGCAAGCATAGCGTGGCTCCGGCAGATGGACCGATGACTTAAAGCCACCACACACCGCGTTTTTATGCAGGACGTATGCGTGCGCATCATCACGCGCGTACCGCGGTGGGCCGTGTCTCATTCGGTCTTATACAATACAATACAATGTCACAGCTACGCGTGAGATGACGTGCACGTCACGCATACGGAGGCGGTGTGTTCTGCCCTTTACACGTGGTAGCGACGGGGTGGCGAAAACTTGAGATCGCACCTTTTGGCGCACCCTGGTAGAGGCCTTCGTCCAGCAGTGAACTACTTTTGGGTGTTGTGACGATGTTATGTAATATTACACGAACCTGTGATACTTTCTTCCGTTTGGGCACGATAGGTTTCCTGGGCCCGTGGTCCTGCATGGACTTGATGCCCTGCTTCTCGAGGTACTCCTCGATCTTGGCATCCGAGTATACCAACCTAGATTGGGTAGTCTTCATCGTCAACGGCTACAACAGTTCACTTCTGGCTAGTTATTATTCTGTGCTTCTGGGCCATCGATTGTAGGTGAATACTCACTCAGCAGCGTAAGCGAGTTTTCGAGTGGAGACCACGCTTTGGCAAGCGTAGCGATGGGCGCCCTCCGGCCAGATGGACCAATGACTTACACGAGATCGGCTGGTAGCGAAAACTGGAGATCGTGCCTTATGGCGCACCCTACATCCAGCAGTGCTATAGGCTGATGTGATGAGATGACATATTATGTTATGTAATATTACACGAACCTGTGAAACCTTCTTCCGTTTGGGCACGATAGGTTTCCTGGGCCCGTGGTCCTGCATGGACTTGATGCCCTGCTTCTCCAGGTACTCCTCGATCTTGGCGTCGGAGAATACCAACCTAGATTGGGTAATCGTCATCATCAACGGCTACAACAGTTTACTGCTCGACAGGGGCCCTCGATTGTAGGTAAATACTCAGTAATCAAAATGAGCGAGTTTTCGAGTGGAGGCCACGCTTCGGCAAGCGTAGCGTTGGGCGTCCTCCGGCCAGATGGACCGATGACCACGTGATCGGCTGGTAGCGAAAACTGGAGATCATGCTTTGTGGCGCACCCTACATCCAGCAGTGCTATAGGCTGATGTGATGAAATATTATGTTATGAAATATTGCACGTACCTGTGAAACCTTCTTCCGTTTGGGCACGATAGGTTTCCTGGGCCCGTGGTCCTGCATGGACTTGATGCCCTGCTTCTCGAGGTACTCCTCGATCTTGGCGTCGGAGTATATCAACCTAGATTGGGTAGTCGTCATCGTCAACGGCTACAATAGTTCACTTCTGGACATGGGTCCACGATTGTAGGTAAATACTCATCAGCAGCGTAAGCGAGTTTTCGAGTGGAGGCCACGCTTCGGCAAGCGTAAAATTGGACGCCCTCCGGCCATATGGACCGATGACTTACACGTGATCAACTGGTAGCGACTAGGTGGCGAAAACTGGAGATAGTGGCTTGTGGCGCAACCTGGTAGAGCTGATACTGCTATAGGCTGATGTGATGAAATATTAGGTTACGTAATATTACACGAACCTGTGAGACCTTCTTCCGTTTGGGCACGATAGGTTTCCTGGGCCCGTGGTCCTGCATGGACTTGATGCCCTGCTTCTCGAGGTACTCCTCGATCTTGGCGTCGTCCATTGCGTCCACTGCCGTCGCGCGCCACAGCTTCACGAATTCATCGTCTACCTAAGTATCATCATCATCATAAGTTTACGACTTTAATTCACACAAGCGGTTTGAGAAGGGAACTCGTTGCAGAGGCACGACGGATGCGCGGCGGATTTGCAACATACATACATACATATAACACGCCCAATTATATTCCCTTGCGGGGTAGGAAGAGCATTTACACCATGTCTGACAAAAGTTTGAGTCATTCAGAAGACTGTGTAGGACATGTTGTTAGTATGTAGCCTAAAAAAAAAAATTGCAATACACATCAACTCTCAATTCCGTTAGTCGCTTTTATGACACTCATGGGCCTTGCCCATGGGAAAGAAATGGGTGGTACTACTGGTACTATTGTAAGCCGGTATCACACGGCAATTACAAGCCGGTATCACACGGCAATTATAAGCCAGCACCACATGACTTAATTTATAAAATTTGTGACAAGGGCAGATAAACAATAATGTTGAATTTTACGTACTTACTTCTAATGTTGCAGTCTTGTCATTGTAGAACAGTATTTTCTTCTTGTCTGTTGGTCGCGTGATGTACAATATTTCTTGTGCTAGATTTTTCAGTGCCTTTTCACAATGTGGCAAAGATTCCTGGACATCCTCCAACAGAATTCCACCCAAGCCTTTGAGATCTTGCTGCTTTAGTAACCTGTGAAGAAAAGCAGTTCATAATAATAGGTCTACACATTGCAGTAACTATACTCTGTTCATTATTGTGTTGACCGCCATTTCAAACAAGTTTTTACATGTGAGGAAAAGAGACAAACAGCAAAATTGCTGTTTGTCTGGTACTAGTTTGTTTTCATGTATCAGCTTACTATCGTAAACGGAGGATAGTCATAATTTTTTTAATCCCTACTTCTGCAGTCTGGCAAAAATTCAGTCTGGCAAAATTCATATAGGGTTTTGATTACTTTACCTTAATAATGATTTTCTGTCCTTAATTTTATATACAGGCTTAAAAATATATTTGCCATCTGGAGTACATTCTATCTTTGGATTGTTTTGTAAAGCCTCTGTTTGCAACCACTAAAAAACAAATAAAATATTAGTCAAAAACATCTTCTTAGGCACTGTACAAATGACTTAGAGCCATTTCACATGGACTTTTAACAAGCATAACTATTAAAGAACCAAAAAAGAAATCACTTGCAGTAATTTTTTAGTTTAAAATATATGAGATTTTAATAAAGATGTATCCAAAGACACTTCATTAGTCAAAATCCACCAAGCCGCATGGGCTGTAGCCCATAAAAAGAATTTTCGTGGCCACACATAATACACCAACATACAATACATAATTTGGAAAAACATAGCCCTCCCTTTTAAGGCAGTTGGGTAAATAGAAAAAAGCCAGGTTTACCAAGCCCAGTGGCCTATGCAACAAAACCACAGGCTACAATTCTACAGGTGAAATTTGATGTACATTGCATAGTCGGTAAGCCATTATTATCCCATTATTAAACTGGCTATGCAATGTACATAGAATTTCGCCTGTAGGATTGTAGCCTGTAGTTTCGTAAAATCAGGCACTATTATTACTAACAAATAACAAACCTGTTTGACTTTATTCCCAACATCCAGCTGGTTTGTTTCATCAAGGACCTCATCCAGCGTCAACGGATGATCATCCCCGTCTTGGTGACGAGCCCTCATGTGCCGCACTATACGGGCGAGAACGCCAAATCTGTATGATGAGCTGCCTGTCATCGTTTTATAACTGGAATTAGCAATTAAAACAATTATTAATTAATTATAATCAGGCATAGAAGAAGTAAATAAAAACAACTACATATCATTAACTGATTATACAAATAATAATTTCCCTAAGTAATAGCTTTTTTAAATATCTATTTGAACTATGATTATAAGATAGAATGATTAAATTATTCCAACAAGTTACAAAATTGCATCTCTTTTCCCTTTTATCTCTTTGTTTAACCCTTTAAAACATGCACAAACTGAAATAAATGAAAACAAGAAATCAGAATACTCTGCCTACAATCTGTGCTTCAGTTGTTACATGATGAGACTGTAGAGTTCCATTCCAATCCAATACTCTAACCAACTGAGCTACCAGAACATTGACCATTCATAACAACATTATAAACTTACGTGGTAGCATCAAGCTTGGGCCCGGCACTTGCCGAACTTGACGATTTGGACTTCTTCTTATCATCTTTGTGCTGGGAGTCATCTTTATCCCTTTTCTTCTTTTCAATGCTACAAAAAAAACAGATAGGTATAAATAAATGTCATACACATAAAATGTCAGACAGAATACAAAGACATAATTTTGCAATACCTAAACAACTTTACTATGAATTTTATTATTACTCACTACTTCGATTGATTCTTTATTACTCAATCAAATAAACAAGCTGTTAACTATCATAATACCCCAAGAGAAAGTACTTGTACCAAGTATAACCCAGTCAGTTTTGAGTGTACTGGCTCATAAAATTGTTTATTCTCTGACCGCAGCAAGTGGCAATGCGGGAGCACTTACATGCCCTCCCACTTCCAATCTATAGTCTCATGGTTAGTCTACTACTTTAGTCAGTATGCTTATAACAAGTGGTCTAAGTTGATGGTGTGTGTAAAAATACGTACGTCGGCGTAGCAAGCGCCTTTTTCTTAAAAGCCTCCCGTTCCCTCAACAAAGCTGGATCCATTGTTACTGAAAAACTCCAGAGAAGGACCCTAGAAATGTAAGCACACCTTAATTAAATTACTTTTAGATTAGATTACAAAACAAGAAAAGACTCTCACTATTGTATTGACTTGACGTGACGTGCGTGATTCAGCGTGATTGACATTACAAGTTTGACAATTAGCATTTAAGGTTGCTAGATGCACTAAGAAACTACCAAGTGGTAGAAATATTAATAAAATATTCAACGAATATAGGTTTACCTACAGATTCGCACTTTTTGTACTATACAGGCTGTTAGGAAAAGTAGTACTTTCCTCTAAACCACGAGTTCTGTAGTTATAATAAAGGGTCTTGAGCTTATTTAGAAAAATTATACAGGTGAAATTTTACTAGTGACCGATAGCGAAAACCTCTAGTGATAAGGAAGGACCTAAGGAACATAGGTCGTAAACTTGCCGATCAGCTGATTTCAGTTACTATGGGAGGTCCAAATTTTTTCGTATTTCGACCTACGTTCCTTGGGAAAGTTGTTCTTTATCACCCGCCAGTTCTGAGCTTTCGCTATCGGTTACTAGTCCTACTAATATTATAAAGGCGGATGTTTGTGTGTGTTTGTTACGACATCACGCAAAAACGGCTGATTAGATTGACATGAAACTTTGCAGAAATATAAAAGGTCATCTGGAATAACACATAGGATACTTTTTACCACGGAAAAATGTCTCATTCCCACGGGATAACGCATTTTCCAATATTTTTGAAATAGGTGGCGTGACTGAGCCGATTCGCGTTTTAAACGTTTTCGCCGAAAACTAACAGCGACATCTCTCGGCGAATAATGCTTTTCCCGCGGAATAATAGGTTGCAGCGGTGAAACCGCTGACGGGCAGCTAGTAATATATATTTTTAAATGAAACATAAGTTTGAAAATCTTTTAATTATAACTGTTCAACCTGTTAATTAAAATACTTCTGAGTGCGACATAGCCCGTCGTTACAGTCACTTACAGTTGCGCTTGCACCGTTGTATACCTTATTGCGCGCGGCGAAGGAATGGTGCAAAGTTGTCTGAGCAGTAATATTATAGTATATAAAGAATGCGTGCCTTAAAGGAAAGTACTACTTTTTGTAACACCCTGTGTGTGTATTAAATGTTTTATTTCAATATATACTTTTAAAAATGTTAAAAATAATTTTCGTATTTTTTAACTAAATATAATATAATCGTTACAAGCACAATAGGGTTTGTTCGAGCAATGCATGGATGGATAGGGAGTAGTGGGGAGGTTAGCGTTCTGAATTTTGCACATCAAACTAGAAAGCTGAAAATTGTTCAACAATTTTCAGCTTTCTAGAAGTAGAAGAAGTAGCGATCGCAACAATTATTGTTGCGATCGCTACTTTGACTTACTGATCAAAATTGAGGATGGTGCCAGTTTAACCTGCTGCTCATAAAAAAATATACCGAGCAAAAATATTTCATAATAAACCAAGTCTTTTTGTATGGGATATCCATATTTTTCCAAATATTTTTATTGCATGATATTAATAAAACCTGTTCAAATTACTGTGTGGTGCCGCCTAGAATAGCATCACCCAGTGTCATAAGAAGCGACTAAGGGATTTGATTTCTCGTATTGTAAATCTATCTTATCTGGTTCTAGCCATGAGTTATAGCTAAAGTTATTTTTTAAGAAAAAAATCCCTTTGTTTAGAAGTACTTTCTGAGCTTTTAAAGACGATTTTTTTAGTATTGAAAAATTATGATTACTGTAACTTAAATACAGATAGCTATTTAATGTAAGTACTAAATTACAACATAATATATTTTATCCTTTTTATAACCCTAATTTCCATATTATTGTCTCGTTAAGAAAAGAACAGTTATTTTAAGAGACATTTGAATCATAATGTGTGTGACAACGACCGCAAAACAAGTTTGGGGCCACTTCGATTGGAATTGCACAGGACACTTATTTTTAAAATCAGCTACGTCAATTCGATTCTACTTGGGTCTCCAAAAAAGGCAAATACCTACCTAATCCATTCAAACATTCAACTTGCGCAGATAAAGAACAAATCGCGAATTGGTGACATAACTTTTGACATCCTGCTAATATGTCATGTAATAATTATAATAGAGAGGCAAACAATAATGTTGCCCAATCGGGATTTGTTATTTATCTGCGCAAGTTATGCTACTTTATATATTACAACTGTTAAACATATTTATTGGTATTTTATGGTTATTCTAAGTGTTCAATTTTTTAACATACTTACTTTTTATTTACTACCTGTTGAAACCTATAATTGGCTGTGTGTTACGTTACTATAGTTTTTAAATATTTTGTTGTGTTCGACTATCAAAATAAAATAAATTTTCGCGTGAATCGGTCAGAGTACTTTATAGAATGTTTATAATTATAGTTCATACAAAGGTTTGGGTCCACTCTTTGCAGAGCTGCGCATCCGAAATAGATTGTACCTACATTGCTTCAAAAATACGTCTCCTGCAAAACAGTGACCATCCTATCTGCGTTCGATAACTCGTTTTCATTTCTCGTCGTACTGTTGTTGATACTGCTGGTATCCAATATAGTTTTATCTCAAGTACCTGTTATTATCGGTATGTACCTTTGCAGTTTTTCGATGTGGAAATAGCCGATAGAGCAAAACGTTGAACTTATTAGAGTTAGTAAAGCGAATTTTATTTTATGAAACACTCGCATTTTAATTAGAATGTTTATATTCTTGGCGGCGTTTTCCTTAATCATTTAGTAAAGGCCATTAAATATTCTTTCCTTGGGTGTTGTCTAGCAATGGTTTAAGCGCATTCGTGTTAAAGGACAAGTCAGCAATACTTGTAAGTACAACACTCAATTTCACCCGCCAGTACATTATTTATGTCTCGAGATTTATGTTGGCTATACAACATGAAAGGAAAGATCACTATTTATCACTATCAAGTGAGGAATTTGATTTATTATTTGCGGTTGGAATCTTAATATCTTATAAATGATAGCTGGATTTCCGAATTTTATGCATTTAAGCGTGCGCAACTTAAGTCAACTATGTTTCAATATGATGTTGATGATATTGGTTAGCAGGTAGACGACAAAAATAGTAATATATGCACGTTATTTTCCTTTTGCAAAAATATATCTATATTATTATATAGCGGCCCGTTAGCGGTTTCACCGCTGCAACTCACTTTCCTGCGGAAAATGCATTTTCCGGCATGTGTTACATACATTATAAACCTTCCTCTTGAATCACTCTATCTTGGTTTTTATGAAGTAGAACATACTGTGAAAAAATATTTTTATTTACTTCATTAAATATAAATATTATTTTTATTTATTAAACCCCATGTATTAAAACTGTAGGTACTAATGTGTAGGTTTAAGATACAAAACCATACCATGCCATAGATTTTTCCACAAACGACAAACATAATATTATTCAAACGCTAGTAGGTACTCTATTATACTAATGATTGGGTAATTGTGATTACTATTTATTAATTAATTGGTAATTTTAAGTAGGAAATTCAGTTTCTTTTCTTCGTATTCCTTATAATATATCTAATATATTTTTATTTCTAGAACGCTATGCGGCTGCGTGGTGTAATTTTATTATTATTAGCCACTAGTTGCCGGTAAGTTGAAAACAGTAACAAAAATATTAAGACACTTATATTAAATGAAATACATGTTACATTTTAACTACCGACTTAAACATTTTCATTAGGTCCGTTTTCGGAGAGCAAACATCGAAATCACCGTGGAGATGGATATGTGTCGAAGGAAAATGTCAGAAAGTAACTAACGATCTTAAAAGAAAAGAGCCAGCTCTCAGCTTGGAATCATGCAAAATGTTTTGTAATGATTACGGTAATAATAGTGATTTTAATATAAATACATTTCATTTTATTAAATTACAGGTTTTTTTGATAATAATCTAAACTGACGATATACTTTTAGGTCTTCTCTGGCCGAGTCCAACAGGGGGTGTCAGACCTCGGCAATTTTTTGTCTAAAGTAAACATTGATAAGATAAATATCCACGTTATGAAAGAAGGAAATACAAATGATTTGATGGAAGCTGCTGGCCAGGTACGTTTCTTAAATGTTAATGCATTATAAAAATAATAATTTAATAATCTTCTACATGCGATGCATAAACTTTTAATGCAGCATAAAAATAATAATTTAATAAACTTCTACATGCGATTCCAGCGATTCAAGGATATTATTAGAATGGCTATCCCTAAAGGCGCCAACTCTCCACCGACAGGAAAAGCTTTGGATGTGTATCTGGTGAATGAAAACCCGAATTACCGAGGTAAAATAACTTGAAAACTTTCCTACTTGGGTAAACTTGGGTTAGATAAGCTAGTGTTAGTATAGATTTTATTTAACAATATTTATTATCCATTAATTTGTTATACTTTTTATTGCTTAAGATTCAAGGCTCAAGAGGACATTCAGATAAATAATGCTTTATTTTTCTGGCAAGAAAACGTGTTGTATTTTGCATTTTCACAGATTTCTCTCTGGATATGGATGAGAGTTACGGATTAAAAGTACAACCTGTATCGAATGATAAGCTCAATGCCACTATAAATGCAAACACTTTCTTTGGGGTGCGTCATGGATTGGAAACTTTATCGCAAGTCATATTTTACGACGAAATTTCGGAGCACTTGCTGGTAAGTTTAAAGGAAAATATAATTTTTAAAAGGAACTTTTGTGGTTCCATTTCCATTCCAATTTTGTGATATTTTAATTGATTTTTTAAAGTCAAATAAAATGAAATGTTTGCAAGCTACTGCGTACTAGGTATATACTCTAATTTTGCAAGCCTTATTTCAATTTATAAACTCCCCACTAAGATGTCAAAATATTGATATTATCGAGCTGTGATTAAGAATTGCCTCGCTGCGCTCGCCTCGGTAGATTAAGTCACCGTACTAGGTATGTCAATGCGGCAATTTCTAAAAACTACGCTGGGATTAGGCATGACCTAGAAGAAGCAAGCACACGTAACGCAGTTATTTAAAAATACATCTTGAGCTGTCAAAATTCTTCGTTGAAGTCTTTGAGATGAAGTACACATTTAGAATAGGTAAACGTATTAGAAAAACTTATGCCACAGATTGCCACATTTTTTGACGGTGTCTTTGAAAAGTGCGGGATAATATACCGAGCGCTGCGGGCAAATCTTAATCTAAGTTATATAATACCATGACCTTGCCTGTGCCTGCACATTAGGCAGGATCAATCAATAATTATCATTCTAGGGCAGGACATGTATTTTTATTTCCTTTTTTTTAGATGGTAAGAGACGTCTCTGTATCTGACAAACCAGCTTATCCATACAGAGGAATCCTTCTCGATACGTCAAGAAACTATTTCTCAGTCGAGTCTATCAAGAGGACTATAGGTGAGATAAAAATTTAAAGTAGTACCTACTACTATTGCAGCCGCAACAGTCCACTGTTGGACATGGGCTTCTCCCAATTGGAGGGTATTGCCATTCTCACCACGCTTGGCAGGTGCATTCGAACGCTGAACGCTGAACGCTGCTGCCCATTCCTTGGATCAATCCCTTCAAGGGTAGATGGGATGATTTTTATTTTATTTATTTAATGATCCTATTCTAAGCCGTTTAAATACAAGAGACGTGTTCTTAAAAACAGACAAACAGTCTTAAAATAATACTGACTTCATTCATCATTGTCCAAATATAAAAAATTATAATTAAAATAATATAAAAGTGAGTAGGTATTTTAACGCTATCCAATTTTTCGAAATATGACGTAATCATGTATCTTAAACAACGGATTATAATTAAGATATCGAATAACGGCACTAAAGCTAATTCAAATGCGCATTTAACAAATAATTTTTTTAATTTATCTTATTATTTTTCCAGAGGCAATGGCTGCCGTGAAACTCAATACTTTCCACTGGCACATCACGGACAGTCATAGTTTTCCCTTCGTTTCAGAACGTAGGCCTAGTCTTTCAAGACTTGGAGCTTATTCTCCTAGAAAGGTAAACAACATTTTGTCTAACTTTGTAGGAGGTGAAACAAAATAGTTTTAACAAATAATGCCTTAGTTAAATTCAAAATACCTATTTTACTCTTTTAGCTAAAGACACAGAGCATACAAATGCAAACAACAAACAGAATTTGAAAATGCCCTTTCATAGTTATATTTTATTAAACTTGTTTATAATTTTTGAAGGTATACACGAAACAAGCAATTCGCGATATCGTAAGGTATGGTTTGGAAAGGGGAGTGCGTGTACTACCTGAATTTGATGCTCCAGCTCACGTTGGTGAGGGATGGCAAGACACTGATCTCACCGTTTGTTTCAATGTAAGTTAATACGTTTTGAAATATATTTGTTGTATGTTTTATAATTTTTGTCTGATCAATTTTTATTTTGTAGGCTGTTCCGTGGAGCTCTTATTGCGTAGAACCACCATGTGGCCAGTTAAACCCAATCAAGGAAGAACTCTATGAATATTTGGAAGACATTTATAGAGATATGGCAGGTAATATACGATTTTCGGTAATAAATTTTGTATGCTACAAATATTTAATTACCAAGATTAAAGTGAAATATTTATGCTTTAAACATTTTGTTTACAAAGTCTCACACGTAATATTATTTTTTGTTTGTCTTTTCAGATGTCTTTTCAACAACTGACTTGTTCCACATGGGAGGCGATGAAGTTAGTGAGAGGTGCTGGAATAGCTCATCAGAGATACAAGAGTACATGATGCAGAATAAATGGAGTTTGGACAAGTCTGGTTTCTTGAAATTATGGGATTTGTTCCAAAAGAAAGCTGAAATGAAAGCTTATGCGGTGAATTAAAGTTTTTTAGACCTACTGTGTCGTTCTACTGGAAAATTATTGTACCTTCATTTATAATTTATAATAACACAATGACTTTTATTTGTAGGCATTTGGAAAGAAGCTGCCACTTATATTGTGGACAAGTACGTTGACAGAATATTCACACATTGATGAACATTTAAATAAAGATGACTACATAATTCAGGTGAATATTAATTTCAATTAACTTGAGATTTAACTCTGTGTAGCTAATCAATCTACAAACTATTATTCTGTGCATTTTTTTTCCAATAACGATAATAATAATATTTTTTAATTTGGCCGTAAGAAATTAATAAATAAAAAATTAAAAACTACACTATTTTACAGTTTTTCTCAATGAAAACATGCTTTCTAGGTGTGGACCACTGGCGTTGATCCCCAAATTCAAGGCTTACTGAAGAAAGGATACAGATTAATTTTATCAAACTATGATGCATTGTACTTTGATTGTGGTTATGGAGCATGGGTTGGCACAGGTAAATAAATATAACGTATTATTTGATATCTATCACGCACAATTAGTAGTTAAGCGATTTTATGCAATAGCTCAAAGCGTTCAAACATGAACAAATTCTATAGAGAAGCAAAACTTACTTAATTTAAATGTATTTTTTATTTCCCTTATACCAAAAATGTGCTTTGATTGATTTTTTTCAGGTAACAATTGGTGCTCACCTTACATTGGATGGCAAAAAGTTTACGAAAATAAACCTGAAACCTTAGCTCAAGGGCATGAGGATCAAATCTTAGGTAAATATACTGTATTTAGGTCTGCTTAATGTATGCTAGTTATAATTTTTGTACCTTGTATGTATGCATTTCATTATACCTTGATTATAACTATAATATTTTAATATACGTAATCTATCAATGGGACTTGTCTAAGGGATCTATCGATGGGGTTCAGCAAGCGTTGAGTCACTTCTGTTTTTGAAAAAGAGTAATATAGTATTAAGTTATATTTTTTACATATTAAATATTATATGTTGTTATATTATATAACCAATAATAATATTGACGTACTCCTCGCAGGTGCTGAAGCAGCTTTGTGGTCAGAACAAGCCGACGAGGCCTCACTTGACGGAAGACTGTGGCCCAGAGCTGCGGCTATGGCAGAAAGGCTGTGGTCAGACCCGGCCACGTCATGGGATCAAGCTCAAGAAAGGATTTTACAGATCCGGTAAATATTCCTTTGCGAGTGATCAGCCGCGACAGTCAGCTTGCAAAATTTTATATTATAATGATAGATAACTATTGTTTATTTACAGAGAACGTCTGATTCGAATGGGAATTCAAGCAGAAGTCATTCAACCGGAATGGTGTTACCAAAATGAAGGGTACTGCCAGGCATGAGCTACGTAGTCAGTTTTAAAGAGCTATAGAAAGCATTATAATTCAAAATAAAATAAAACATTTTTTAAAATAAAATGTGTATTTATTTAACCATCTGATTCTTTGAGAGAAACATCAATGCGTCGCATGGAGGGCACGTGAAGCTGTAGGTCCCGCCCGGTTTGTAGATTCTACAGTAACTACGAGTAAGTTAGACGGTGATCTAGCTAAGTTATCTAGTTATATTCATTTTTCTGATTTTTATGATCGTTATTGTCGATTGCGCGATGTTTTGGAAGATGGAACTTTCAATTAGGTACAGAATATCAATACTTGTAATAAGAGGTACATTGTAAAATATATAATGACTCGTTAAAAAGAATTATTCTGTGAGACATTTGAATCATAAAGTGTGTGACAGTAACCGTGAAAAAAGTTTGGAAGTAGGTACTTCGGTTGAATTTGCACAGAAATCTTATTTTTGAAACCAGCTATGTTAGATTTCTAATGCCGTTGACGAAATTTTAATTTGCCGGATGATTTGATTATGGCAAAACGTAGCGAATATCGTATCAAATATAACGTCGTATTCTTTAATAATTTATATTACACTGTATTAATTTTTTATATTTATAGGTACGAGTTTTTGGACAACGTGCGAAATAAAATCAAGGATGGTAGATTTCAATAGGATAAGTTTTGTGACTGGAAGGAACATGTTAATAGTGTATGCTAAAAAGTTGACAGATTTGTGTTTGCCTTGAGAAGACTAAGTAAAATAGCGTTTAGAGAAGTAAGCCTGACAGCATACCACGGATATGTGTCATCAGTTTTGGGGTATGGACTTATTTTATGGAGGAATTCAGTGGATGCCAAAAAAATTTCACTGTTCAGAAAAATGCATACGAGCCATCTGTAGAGCTCAATTTTGAAGCTCCTGTAAACCTTTGTTCAAGGCCAAAAGTTTTACCTCTTTTCTGTATGTATATTAAGCAAATAAGTACTTTTGTTAAGGAACATCCTAAGTAGTTTAGAGCAAATAATGAAGTCTATCAAAGATCTGCAAGATATAAAGTTCAGCTGTACTAACCACGAGCCAGACTTAGTTCGTATAAACGTAATTCCTTCATAATGGCAATACGAGTTTATAATGCTCTACCAAACCACATAAAAAATTTACAACTGCCTAAATTTAAAAACATATTATAATTACTAATTGGTTACTAGATAAGTGTTACTACTCTCTCAATGAATATTTTAATGATCGTCATAAATAATTAATTAATATTTGCATGCCGATATCGGTAGGACATAATTGTACTTTTTAAATTTCTATAGAGCATCTAAACATTTGCCTTGTTGTGTATGTTATTTACTATGTTCTTGCAAATAAATATTTCTATTTCTATATTATAATATTGCTTCAAAATAAGTCTCCTGCAAAACCGTGACCATGCTTACCATTATATTATCTGCGTTAAACGACTCTTTTTCATTTCTCGTCGTACAGTTGATTCTATCGGTGCCTATCCAATATTGCTATTATTTTTTTATTAATAATTTAGTCTCTTTTCTCGTACTTATATTACAAAAAATTATATATTTTTAGATCGCTATGCGGCTGCTTGGTGTAACTTTTCTATTATTAGCAACTAGTTGTCGGTAAGTAAAAAAACATTTACTAAAATAACAAGATGAGAAAGCAGATGTAATAAAAACGAAAACCCGACTGCGGTAATTTCAAAGTTGTATTTTGGTATAAAATCTGCCGTCTTGAATTTATTAATTTTTAATATAGTCTGTGTCACTTATGCTGCTGAGAAAAATCTTATGACACTCACATGTCAAGATACGCCCAGCTGTTTGGGCTGTATCCCGTGAAAACGAATTTCTGGATATATACACTTGATATACACACACATAAATATATACCTACATACATTCTCTCGAAAAACAAAACCCTCCTGAGGCAGTCGGGTAATTAAGCTACCTACTGATATTTTCTAGATCCGTATACGGAGAACAATCATCTAAATCGCCATGGAGATGGATATGCGAAGAAGGAAAATGCCAGAAGGTACCGAACGATCACAAAGGAGAAGAGCCAGCTCTCAGCTTGGAATCATGCAAAATGTTATGCAATGATTATGGTAATATTTATAATTCATTCTTTAATTTACTATACCTTACCTTTCCTTTACAGCCACAACAATTTACTATAACTACAACCTGTTACATAACTAACCAAAAAAAGAATATTTTTTATTATCATCAGTCGATAAAATAATCACATCACTAGTCTAGGTCAGGTGCTACACTACCTGGCGAACAAAGTCCGCTTCGGCATACATTGCTGGTTGACTTAGTTTCTTTTATTGATGACATTCATGTAATAGCCAGCAATGTAAACCGAACTGCGCTTCGCCGCGTCGGTAACTTCATTTGAACTTTGAGCTGTCAAAATTAGTGCTGCGATTCCACGATTAAAAATAAGTGTAATTAAATAAAAAAATATTTTTTTCGTAGTTTTAAAAAACGATACTACGGCTTTAATTTTTATGTTAATTAACTCTTTGCAACGGACCTTTCCACACCCTTTGAGCTTTATTGGTTGTTTTGTAACACGTTGTATAATAATATTATATGATTTTTGGAAGTATTGTATCGGACGGACTGTAGTGATATTTCGTAACTTTCAGGGTTTCTTTGGCCGAGTCCAACAGGTGTGTCAGATCTTGGTAAAACTTTGTCTGAAGTAAACATTGATAACATTAATATCCATACTTTGAAAGAAGGAAATGCAAGTGATCTGATAAAAGCAGCTGGTCAGGTACTTATTTCACTTAAATACCTTAAATTCTTAAGTTTAAAAAACCTCCGCCAATTAATATTATGGTCTCAACATTCCGGCTGTTGCGGCGCGTACGTAGCCGAGTACGGTTCTGTTCTGATAATGTACGTTTACCTTAGGTAAATGTAAAATAGTAATTGTAGATTGATTTATTATTTTCTGCGGGTGTCCCGTTAATAATGGATCAACGGCGTATGAGAAATATTTGGCATCTATGAACCACTTTTGAAATAATGAAAAATGAATCTGCTGTTCTATACAAAAGTAGACTTTTTGGAAAATTTGCTAAGAACATTCTTAATATATTTTATTTGATCTGCCCCTTAAATATTTGCACTGAATTTAATAGGACCTTATATTTCGTGATTTCGCAGATGGCCCCATTCTAAAAAATGTTCATAATATTATACTTAGTTGCCAAATATCTCTCACAGGCCGTTGATCTATTATTAACGGGACTACCTATAAAATTTCAGCGCTTTATGGATATTGTTTGGATGGTTATCCCTAAAGACAGCAACTCTCCAGCTACTGGAAAATCGTTGGATGTGTATTTGATTAATAAAAACCCGCATTACCAAGGTAAAAATTACTAGAAAATTGTCCTACTTGGTTTAACGAGTGTATAATTATTTGATAACAAAAGATTTTAAATAACTATTTAAAGTTATAACAATTACCTACTTTATGATAATTTGTCGCACTTTTAAGTTTCCGTGGAGTTCGTTATGGTATAGTTCTGTCTATAGAATGTACATTAGGCAATTCAGAAATGGTATATTAAGCATTTTTTGTTGTATTGTATACTGCTCGGAGCAAAATATGTCAAATTTCTATGTATATTTTATGAATTTATTACATTACCAATTATAATAAGCGACACTCGTAAACTTCATGGAAAGTTTTTTAGCCGTGTTTATGTATTAAAATAATTATGAACGGAAAAATACATTGAAAAATGAGGTATTAATAGATATTATATAGAGAGAGGAAACGTTGTTTGAGTATTAAAAATTCCCACAGAGTTCTCTTTGGATATGGATGAAAGTTACGAATTAAAAGTACAACCCGTATCAAATGACAAGCTTAATGCCACTATCACCGCTAACACTTTCTTTGGGGTGCGTCATGGATTGGAAACTTTATCGCAAGTCATATTTTACGATGAAATTTCGGAGCAGTTGCTGGTAAGTTTACAGGAGAAGTAGGTATGCTAGCAATCTCAGTGTTAATTTGCGACATGACATTATGCGTTCTTGTTGTTTTTCAGATGATAACAGACGTTTCTGTCTCTGACAAACCAGCTTATACATACAGAGGAATCATTCTCGATACAGCAAGAAGCTATTTCCCAGTCGAGTCTATCAAGAAAACTATTGGTGAGAAAAAATTAAAAGTAGTATAAAATGAATTATCAATACGTAATATAAAAAGAAGTCCCTTTTGGAATTAGCTACATCCTCCTAAACAACGCATCAGATTTTGATGTGATTTTTTTGTAATAGATAGAGTTATTCAAGAGGAAGTTTTGTATGTGTAACACATGCCAGAAAGATGCCTTTTCCCGCGGGAACATGAAACAATTAGGTGCTTATGAAACTGAGATAGCTATCAATCATTGGATCAATGGACATCTAGGTGAGTTCAAATGAATTGACCGACTCATCTTGTTTTTTTTCCAGATGCAATGGCTGTCGTGAAATTAAATACTTTCCACTGGCACATCACGGACAGCCACAGTTTTCCCTTCGTTTCAGAACGTAGACCTAATCTTTCTAGACTAGGAGCTTATTCTCCTCGCAAGGTAATCAAAATTAAGATTTAGATATACTAGCTGTTTGAAGTGTAACTAACTAATAATCTGAATAGTAGTAATAAGCGCAGAAGATGTTACATTTTTAACGCATATAAATTAAAATGATATTTAATTCAGAATTTACAAAAGATATTTACATAATTTCACTAAAATGCCAATATTTGAAGGTATACACGAAGCAAGCCATTCGCGACATTGTAAGGTATGGTTTGGAAAGGGGAGTGCGTGTACTACCTGAGTTCGATGCTCCAGCCCACGTTGGTGAGGGATGGCAAGACACAGATCTTACCGTTTGTTTCAATGCAAGTATTATATATATTTTGAAATCAGTATGTTTTGTATATTAAAATGAGTAGGTAATTTAATTCTTTTCTGATCAATTTGATATTTTATAGGCAGTTCCATGGAACTTGTATTGCGCAGAACCTCCCCTGCGGTCAGTTGAACCCAATCAAGGATGAACTCTACGATTACTTGGAAGATATATACAGTGATATGGCAGGTAATATACCAGATGTTCGAAGTGTATTTAATTAATAATTGGTATAAGCCAAGTCTTAGAAATCCATATACCAGATTATTTTTATTTGTAATTTGAAGCATTTCATTGTCTACATTATTTTCTTTTCATACTATATTTTTTTTTGCTTACATATACCGTTTTTTTGCAGATGTCTTTTCAACAACTGATATGTTCCACATGGGAGGCGATGAAGTAAACGACAATTGCTGGAATAGCTCGACAGAGATACAAGAGTACATGATTCAGAATAAATGGAACTTAGACACGTCCGGCTATTTGAACCTATGGGACATGTTCCAAAAGAAAGCTGAAAAGAAAGCTTATTCGGTGAATTAACTCACTACAACCTATTCTTACTTTCTATTATGAACTAAATCGCTATTAAATAACCCAATGATATTTATTTTCAGGCGTTTGGAAAGAAGTTGCCGCTTATATTATGGTCAAGTACACTGACAAACTTTTCACATATTGATGAATATTTGAATAAAGATGACTACATAATTCAGGTACATATTAAATTCAGTGCTGGTGTTAAATTAAAAATACATAAACTATTTTATTTAGATGTTTTAACTTTTGTAATTTGACGGTATGCGTAATTCTGATTGAGAACAGTACCTACTAAAAGAGTCGCCAAAACTTTTAAATTAGGATATAAACTGAAATACACATTCAATCGCTTATAGGTATGGACAACTGGCGATGATCCCCAAATTCAGGGCTTACTGGAGAAAGGATACAAACTTATTTTATCAAACTATGATGCATTGTACCTAGATTGTGGTTTTGGAGCATGGATTGGCACAGGTAAATTAATTTTGCATACCTACGTTATAGCTACGTATGGATATCACATTAAATTCATAATTGAGTTATTTGGTGCAATACCCCAAAAGCGCATAAGTAAATTATGAAATTGTGTAAAACAGTACCTAATTAGAATTATACGGGTGTAAGCGACAGCTCTCGGAATACTGATAGGTGCAGTCCATTTACAAAATTATGACCTGATTGCATTTACAATGGAAAGTCAAAAAAATGTTACCTGTCCTGAAATATTTTCTTATGGGAAGTTGTTCAGTTTCGTGGTCTAAGTGCGCCCAAATACTGATTCGGAGAGCTGTCCTTACATCTTGTACTGTACAGAAAATTTTGACTTTTGTATATACCGTTTAGGTACCATAATAACAGTATAGGTATTCATATTTTTATTCCAGGTAACAATTGGTGCTCACCTTATAAAGGATGGCAATTAATTTACGACAATAAACCTAATATTACCTTGGTTCAGGGGCACGAGGATCAAATCCTAGGTGAGCGAATACTTTATTTTGCACATAGATTTTTTTACATGGTTATTGGTTATTAGTCACGATTCCGCGAAGGGGGGAAGCGGCTCATAAAACCGAACCACATTTTTTTTGTAGAATATAGTATTAATGAATATAAAATAATTATTATGAATATCTTTTGTAATATTATTTAAATATTACATTTATTTTTAATTAACGGACATGACGTCATAGGTGGTGAAGCAGCGCTGTGGTCAGAACAAGCTGACGAGGCCTCACTTGACGGAAGACTATGGCCCAGAGCTGCGGCTTTGGCAGAAAGGCTGTGGTCAGACCCGGCCACGTCATGGGACCAAGCTCAGGAAAGGATTTTACTGATCAGGTAAACCATTTCTTGCAAGTTCAAGATGAAGAACACGATTGAAAGTGAGATTCACTTACCGTTCGAAGAGTGATGATAAATCAACCTCGCATAATAAATTTGGAAAAAGCAAAGCATGCCAGTCAGTAGCAGAGCAAACGTTTGAATTTGATAATAATAATATATTGTAAATTTTACCCCTGAGAAGAGGACGCCTTTGTCCAGCAGTGGACTGTTGTGGCTGTAAAGGTAACTGTTTTTTTAATTTATTTACAGAGAACGTTTGATTCGACTCGGAATTCAAGCAGAAGTCATTCAACCGGAATGGTGTTACCAAAACGAAGGATACTGCCGAAATGAATAACTTGGGACTTGGGATGTTGTCTAAACTAATTAAAGTTTTCCAACTCAGGCAGGAATAAACCTGCGACTTTTACTTACCTAAGGTGTATAAACAAACCTTTATAATTATATAGGTCCTTTTTTCCCTTATATTATTTAGACCTATGTTCCTATTGGAGAGTGTATTTCGAACTTTGTTGTTTTTGTTGTTCAGTAGGGTAATAGGTACCTACACGGACTGATTCGCCCCTCGAAATATTTTTTTATACACCTGTCCTGTATGCAATGTACCTTCGATTTATGTATAACATACTAAAATAAAATATATATATGTTTTAAAGTGTGTACTTGATTATACAGGATGTCCATTTAAATGCCTGCCGTAGCTTCAGGATAAGTTAAGTATTGATAAAGAATGCCGTAAAAGGGACCGAAAAAAATCCAGGTACTTAGCTAATTTTTGATAATTTCATGGTTATTTTTGGAAAGTTTTTGACTGTTTTGTCGTTTAGTTAGAGAATGCCAATACAAGTACGTACCTAGGTACTTTAGCCTGACCAACTTTGAGTTTGGACGAATATTGGCTGACACAAAGGCATTTAAATCGAATATAGGCCAAGAACAAAAAATAATTTTTCTAGCAGGATTATTTTCGTCATCCTTATCGATACTAAATCTACCCTAAAGCTATGGCTGTCACGCATTTAAAATTTTAGATTAACACCCTGTATTTTATTAATAAGCATAGGTAATAGCAGTGGGACACTGAACGGGCTACATTAAAAAAGTACCTACCGACGTGCTCGCCGGTGCCTACTACTCTACTACTTTCTACTACTACTTCACTAAGTTGAATCTGTCTGTCACCTGTGTTATAACTTGAATAAACACATATAAAACACTTAAGTACAATAAAAACGGAATGGTTTGTTGGCAAGATAATTATTTTTATAATAAATATCGAACTTGTTTAATTTCACACACAAACAGTATCGTTCTTTATCATCACACAGCGTTAGCTAGCATTGCATTCAATAACTACTTAAGTAGAAATTACGTCATTTTCAATACTCTTCAAAGTAAGTGATAAGAAAACCTGTGAACGTGCTTAAATACCAAACGTGGAAAGTTGTCGTAAATATGGAGTAAGTTAGTAGGAAAGTAACCTAAATTACTAATCTGTTACCTTATTATGCCATTTGATATGCTGGTTTGTATATAAAAGCAAAATTTCTATAAATGTGTTATAATTAATCAGTAAATTTTACTAAGGAACAATCAAAATGCTAGCAAAGACAGTTTTATTATTTGTGGCTCAACTTCTTCTTACACAGGTATTGTTTTGTATATTTTTCCCTCTCTAGTCCTCTTTATATTTTTTCAGTTTATTGTATTAGGTACTAAAATTTCACTTATCCTTGTTTATTTTAGACATTATTTTATTAATTATTAAAAATTAAATGATTAATTATAGTAATAATATTTTCAGGCTGTAATTTCACAATGTATACGAGAACCAGCCTGCGCATGTGGATCGAACAATTACGCTGCCAACAGTCTCTCCAATTTTGGACTTACTGACAACTACGTCAATTTTCCGTTCCCTGCCGGATTTCCGTTACCATCTCAACCAATTGGCATTTCCGTATCAGCAGACAATTTGATCATTGATGGTTGCTTGAACGCCGTGGGCAGTTTACCGTTTTTCAGTTCTGTTTTGATTGACGGCACGGTACCCAGTCAAGGTCAGGTTGAGTCAACTTTGCATGTGGTGATGGCCCGTTTCTGACTCCTGCTCCTGTTGGTTTAGCCCCAATTACAATGGAGCTACTGGAATACCCGCAATCAATTTTAACGGGCTTGGTGGATGTGCTTGTTATTGAACATAGGTTGTTTTAAATACATATCGCACTATTATGTTTATTTTTGTTTTAATGTCTACTGGGTAATGTCCTTATTTAAATAGTTGTAAAACATTAAATGTTTATAAAAATATACTGAATGTTTTCTTTTAATACTTTATTTATACTTACCACTGATATTTATACACGGAATATTACTGCTAAACTACCTATCAGAAGAAATACGGTTTTCCTGTTTACGGTGCCTTTGGTATCTACAACCTAGGTACAGTTACCAATAAATTATTTGACTTGATTTTATTAAAAAAATCTATTTACCTGACAGGGATATAGACCTGTAAATAAATATTAAAGTCTTGTAGCTACTTACGTCACGCTACAACATACATACCTACATGTACATCGACTGCGAGCGCGAATACCTACATGAGCGCATAGGCAAGGCGATACAGCGTTACCTACAAGCATTTCGCCGTGCACATACCTAAGTCGGAACCTACGCGTGTGACGTCACGTACATACAAGCGGCTGAGTACCTACCTACTCTACTACCAGGCGTGAGATCAAGCAAGCGGCAAGCGGCGATCGACCGTCAATACATACATTCAATAATGCGAACTATGAAGCATATCTACAGCTACAGCTACTAATCTACAAGCAGCACTATCTACGCATACACAACTGGGAAGACGTTAGTTCAACTGAAACTTCGCGCCATTCCACGAGGGAACAGCAGATCAGACGTTAGCCAGAAACTTATAGCTGTCCATGGTGGGAGCAGCTGAATATAGACGTCAGTTAGATGAAACTAAGATGGAGCTCTGAAAAGAGCTGTTTCATGTGCATCAGCGCACAGCCTATCAGAAGACACGGCGATCCAGTTCAGCACTCCACTCGTCGAAGATCTTCATCAGCACAGCATCCAGCATCTTCATCTTCACGTCTTCATTGCTTTGGCGCGGCGCGACACGGAGCTGCGCGGACGTCCATCTTCCTCGGCGAGCGGCGACGAAAAGAAAGCTTTTTTTTTTTCATGACCCCGTATTTATAGTTTCGCGGACCGCGAGCCGCGTCGCGAGTCCCCGCCCGCGCGCCCCGCGGAATCGCGTATGTGTGCGCGCGTGTGCGTTTATGTGTGCGTGTAATTTTAATTAGCATGTAAGCTCTTTTTGTATATACCTAGTTGCGAACCTTTGATGTAAATATAGATAGGCATATTTTGTAAATAAATTCATTCCAAAATCTGATCCTGAAGAGTGTTTCTTTACCTCAAGAGCTCCAGCCTTATCTACCTAGTTAGCGGTACTCCTGCTAGTCACCATAGCCACAGTATTGCTAAAGTCTTGTTGGTCTTGTTTTTATTAATTAAAAAGCTATAAAAAAACTAGTCTTTTATTTTATTGTAACAAAAAGTAATATAATATACTCGTAATCGTAACTATTATAATTAATAGAAATAATCTCGTTCTTCTGAGCGTGTCGATTACTTCAATGATCCCGGCCCAGATCTCATCTCGTTGATGGATGATTCACTGAGTGGATTCACTATAATCTTATTATTTTCACTTCATCATATTGCATGTTTTTCACAGCCGTATCTATCTATACTGTCCTAATTACAACCAAACATTATTCGCAAACCAAACAGCCTGTACATGACTTCGGTTTCATTTGTGGTAGGAATTTTGTACCAGAAACTGGCAACTCCGAGTTTTAAACGTCACCAGTGTTCCCAAACCTACCGATTTTTCGGTATATCTACCGAATTGGGACTTAATCTACCGATCTACCGAATTGAGACAAATATCTACCGATTTTTCACTTTTTGGGGTTTTTGCTTGAAAATGAACGCTGCACCCTTCTATTTTCACGAATTTTATCCAAATGTGGACGATCCGTGCGTAAAATTCAGTTTTCTTCAAGCGATTCAGATGAAGCGAGTAAACTACGTGCGATTTCGCGGGAACAAACCGCGCGACGTTGCGCACGCACTCAAATTGCCATCACCATCGCGCGCGTTTACAGTGCAATTTCGGTTCGCTTTTTGATTTTATTTGTTCGCGAGTTGCAAAAAGGACTTCATTTGCTCATTTTCAATATCTACCGAATTCTACCGATTTTTGGACTGAGAATCTACCGAAATTATTATTTTTGGTTTGGGAACACTGAACGTCACTTATTTTGTCTTTTCTGTCACTCAGTCACCCACAACAATCCACTCCTATTTACATTGAAATTATTTGGAAATTCCTGCTTATTTCAAGAAATAATCATGAATTGTTTCGACAACGTTACCATGCCGTCCTGTGTGTGGTTCGAGAGTGGCGATAAGCGTAACATAGTGTCCTCAATCGTCGCGGGTTTGCTGGTTGGTACACGATTAGCCAAATGCTGATTCATTTCTTTATATTACTAATATTTGTGGTTTTCTTCTAAGATTTTGGTGCTCCAGTCGAAATTTTGTACATCAGTATCGATAAGTATATGTTCTAGAAAGCCACATTATTTCCTAGATCTACATTATATGTGCGCTAGTTTCCATTTTGTATAGCAGTCTTTGTGTGATGGATGTATGTATTTAAGAGTTTATATCACAATAGTTCTTATATCATCTAACGAAGATGCAGAATTGCATTTAGAGTCCATTCGGAATATACCTTATCCTATGCAACAAGTATTCTCAACAAATTTTATCAATTAACACCTTTTGACAAAGTAATAATTGTTATGTTTCTGCGTTTATCAATATTATTATGAGAGGTGTATGACCTACCTCAAGATGTGGTTCAGGTGCACTTAGGCTAGCCACAGGATAAAAGAATATTAAAAAAAAGTTTTTGTGTAAGGCAGCCTAAGAGCATTCCAACTCAAAACTTAAGTCTGTAGGTAATTAAAAACTGTTTGTTTTCAGTTCTTTACAGGATGGTGGTTCATCATTGACTCATCGGTAGTGAATGGAGATCTGATGCCACCTGCCCATCTTTATGTGTATTTGCTACTCTGTCTCTCATCATGGTCAATTCTGTGTCCAATGCTCAGGTATGACAATCTTTTTTATGTTTTCTTGATGATTCGCAAAATGTTGGGTACTTGGCAACATTTGTTCAACAATGTCCCTGGACAAAAGTTCCATGAAAAAAGTGTCCTAACAAATGAACAAGTACTAGCATTTGTTTTTGAAATAAAAATGTTCACACTACTAGTTCGTTCTTCCTGATTGTTTTTTCATTGTTGTGCAACAATAAAAAAAATATTGTTCTGTAATATGGTACAGCACCAATGTTACAGAGTACATACCTGGCTTCATACTCTTGCTAGTCCAGATTGCAGCAGGAATTCTAACTATAACATTACCATCATTTTCTTGACATCCTCTACCAATATTTCATAAAAGACAGGGTTAGTACAAGATAGGCAGCAGTGAAAGTCCCTTTTTATCATAATTATTACCCACAACAGAACAGTATAATGCATTTGGAGTAAGAGAATGTTTGTGTGTGTTTTTTACCAATTACTTTCAAAACTACTAGTCAGATTTTGATGCGGTTTTCAGTGATGGATTAGGATTTCATTGGTGCATGTTCTTAAGGTGCGTACGGACTAGAGGCAGCCTCAGGTTGAGCAGCCTCGCCACGCACGGCTCGTGTCGAGGCTGCCTCGGTGAATAATTAAAACAACATGAGGCAGCAGACTGAGGCAACCTGCCTCGGGTCGAGCCAGGCGCGACAGGATGGCGCCTTATCGACAGCTGATTCACTCATATTTCTGAGTCGCCGTCTTCCGCCATTTTACTCCTATCCACGCACGACAAACCATGACGTCGAACGAAACCCGTGCTGCTGCTGCGTGTATTTGCTAATCTTTTCCATGCATCTGTTTTCACATATTATCGATTTATTTTACTTTTCATCGCGGGGATTCCACAAAACCTATTCTTTTTCATATAAACTTAGAAGTTGGTTACATTTTTCCTTGCTCCAATTGACCATTCCATTTTCGGACAAAGAGCATGTAATTATTTGATAGCAGAAATAAAATAATATGAACTTCCAATCTAATTTCAATTTAAGACACAGATCGAAAATAAAATAACCTCAAAAATGACAAAGATCTGCGTGGCTCGCTAAAACCGTGCTCAAATCACGTCCATACTTGCGAGGCACGTACGCCGAGGCGCCTTTGAGCACAGTCAAAAAACCGACACCGATTGGCTCGCGCCGAGGCAGCCTCGCATGAGGCGTGCCTCGGGCTGAGGCACGTACGCACTTGGCAACAGGGCGAGCCGTGCGTGCCTCAGGCGAGGCTGCCTCTAGTCCGTACGCACCTTAAAGGTGCATCCAAGCAAATGGCGAAAAGTACGTGTATCCAAGCAAACTTTGTCACCTTTTTTGTATAAATTGGTGCAACCAGACAAAATAAATGTTGATAGTCTGCATTTGACATATATGTGAAGAAGACTTTGTCGTTTGTTTCATATTCAAAAAGTAATTAATTCCACGGAGCAGCGTTTCACCATAATTAGTTCTGTTTTTGAATAGAAGTTTCATCCACCAACGTGGTGGTCTTTTTTCTTTTAATCAAATTATATGTATATTACTAAGTATAAACGAAGCACGGGTTTCGTTCGAAGCCATGGTTTGTCGTGCGTGGATAGGAGTAAAACGGAAGACGCCGACGCAGAAATACGAGTGAATCAGTTGTGGATCCGGCGCCTTCTTGTCGCGCCTGGCTCGACCCGAGGCAGGTTGCCTCAGTCTGCTGCCTCATGTTGTTTTAATTATTTACCGAGGCAGCCTCTATACGAGCCGTGCGTGGCGAGGCTGCTAAACCTGAGGCTGCCTCTAGTCCGTACGCACCTTTAGATAGGTGTTACTCGAACAACTCACCAGGGCATGCTGCAGTAAACTGTCGTGGGTTTTATAAAAAAAATATTTTGTTTTTTTACTTGTTATTGATACAATGATTATTACTACATTTTGCAGGTCCGTGGCGAGACATACACGGGCGGCTGCATGGGCCCCCGCGGCGCGCGGCTCTGGCTGTTCCTGGGCTTCGTCGTGGGCTTTGCTTCGCTCATCGCGGCCTGCTGGGTGCTGTTCGCCAACTTCGTCAGCACCACCAAGTCTGACGCTGCTGGTAGGTAGTCTGAAGCAGCTGGTAGGTAGTCTACAATAACTACATGGCTCTGGCTGTTAATGGGCTTCGTCGTGGGCTTTGCTTCACTCATCGCAGCCTGCTGGGTGCTCTTCGCCAACTTCGTCAGCACCACCAAGTCTGACGCAGCTGGTAGGTAGTCTGAAGCAGCTGGTAGGTAGTCTGAAGCAGCTGGTAGGTAGTCTATATGGCTCTGGCTGTTCCTGGGTTTCGTCGTGGGCTTTGCTTCACTCATCGCGGCATGCTGGGTGCTCTTCGCCAACTTCGTCAGCACCACCAAGTCTGACGCTGCTGGTAGGTAGTCTGACGCAGCTGGTAGGTAGTCTGAAGCAGCTGGTAGGTAGTCTCCATACGAATGGGCCCCCGCAATAAAGAAAGGGACCCGAAATGGCAACATTACTGTTTGCTTCTTATTCATTTCAGCAAGATGTCAACAATAATGTTGCCATTTCGGGTCCTCTTCTTCTATGTATTGGGTAGTAGTCTGCAATAAGTACATGTCTCTGGCTGTTCCTGGGTTTCGTCGTGGGCTTTGCATCCCTCATCGCGGCGTGCTGGGTGCTCTTCGCCAACTTCGTCAGCACCACCAAGTCTGACGCTGCTGGTAGGTAGTCTAACGCTGCTGGTAGGTAGTCTACATGTCTCTGGCTGTTCCTGGGTTTCATCGTGGGCTTCGCTTCACTCATCGCGGCCTGCTGGGTGCTGTTCGCCAACTTCGTCAGCACTACCAAGTCTGACGCAGCCGGTAGGTCATCGTATCTGATACGTCATATCAGCCCTAAAGGTCAGTATTTACTGTGATTAGTGCGAGTGCAGGTGATTAAATATCCCTAGACGAGACACACATCGCCACCTAGCCCCAAACTAAGCAAAGCTTGTACTATGGGAACTAGAAAACTGATATAATACTTATATACTTTTTTTTGTAAATAAATACATATTATACATAGAAAACACCCAGACTAAACACAAATATTTGAAAGTTGACTTTACAAACATTTGTGCCTGGTGGGAATCGAACCCACGACTCTTGGCGTAGAAGGCAGGGGTACTATCCACTACGCCATCGGGACAGTCAAAAATTCAATGTCAGATTAGTAAAGTGTATGGAGCGGCTTCTCGCAAAAAACAAATCAAGACGAATCCTGGCGTTAGAGTAGTGGTAGCAAGTCTTTTAACATGGTTGTGCAACAACCATCGTCTCAGTAATCATAGACAGCACCCGGTGCCGATTATCGTGCACTTCTTCTTCTTTTCGTGTTCTACTGCAAGTGGCAGGCCTCTGACATGGTTGTGTAACGACCGCCATCATATACAGCAACCGGGACCGACGGCTTAACGTGCCCATCCGAAGCATGTAACCATCTTGCTTTTCGGACAATCAGGTGGTTCAGCCTGCAATGTCCTTACCAGACTGGGAACAAATTCACAAAGTGATAAATATCAACTTTGTGAGTGACCCCACCGGGAATTGAACCCGGAACCTTTGCGTGGCAGGCAGGCATACTAACCACTGCGCCACATCGGCTGTCAAATATGCATTGTATATTTTAGTTAATGTATTATATGCATTGTATATTTTCCTTACAGGTGCCCACAAAACCTGGACTGGAGTGAGCTTGTTTCTCCAAAACGCCTTCATCTTCGCGGCTTCTCTCGTCTACAAGTTTGGACGGACTGAAGACCTCTGGGGTTAAATGATAAACCATTGTAAGTCCTTTATTTACCTGATTAGAGACTTCGGGTGCCTGATAGTGGGCACAATATGCAACAAAAATTTGATCAAACAAAAAGTGCAACGTAAAAACGTAACCCTCCTGATTCAGTTGGGTAAAAAGTACAGGAAATTTTTCACGATATGACAAGAATTGTGTATGACTATTTGCCCTTTGGACAGTCAGGTAAGCAGTCAGGCAAATTTCGTATGTCTGTCTTGCTCTAAAATGACGCGAGATATTTCTGCACTAAACATGTTGCACATTTTCGATTGATTATTTTTTGTAGCACATTGTGCTCATCCCACCTGAACTTTGAGGTCACAGATAAAACGTTTAAGCGCCCGTATATACATGCGACTTTTTTGTCGTGCAACAGTCGGTAACCATTCACTCTCTTCGGATAGAGAGAGAAGTCCAATTGTCGCTCGGCCAGAGAACAAATAGCAGGCGGCAAATAAGTTGCATGTTTGAACGGGGCCTAAAATAAGCAAAGGAAACTAATTTAGTGAACATGTACATTGGGTAGTTTCTATATCGTTTATTTAATTCGTTAAATATTTTTTTATAATGTATGTCTTGAAATATTTCATTCCACCGTCTTTGGTTTATCGTTTCAAGTAAGCCAGTCTTGTATTAAATTCAAAGTAAAGTGTTTCATCATCACATCATAAATTATGGAACAACTACTAATAAATAAAAGTCGAATCTTCCATAATAGAACAATTAAATGTGTCTAATTATAATTAATTAATTTACAATGTGTAAACGGTCAAAAACACATTTGGCTAGTTTGTAATTATTGCATTTTAGTAGTGCATCGTATCATCTTGCGGTATTATAAAGCAATATTTTATTATTGCATACTTAAATTGATAAAAATGCAGTAAGACCTGAATTTCGTAATGAATGACCTACTTCGTGAATATTGTTTCATTATTTTTTATTAGGTTATTTTAGTAGTCACAAAAGTATTTTTGAAAAGCAATCTCTGAAAAAATTAGCAATGAAAATTACCTTCAGCTAGGATGCGAATTTTTAAACAATTTCGCATACGGAAGTCTGCTACGAATCGTCTAACGGTTAGACTCTAACCTCACACGAACCCATTTACCTATTCCCTGGAGAATTAGAGATGATGAAACTCAAGTATAGTTGAGAACCTTTAGGCACGTAATGTCCACTTTCCCAAAATTTCTATTACCCAAAATGACTACTTTCCTAAAATTATAGATAATTGGTTGCTATCTTTTGCTTACGAAATTCTTATAAATATATGTATGATATGATAATTGTCTAGTTTGCCCGGTGAAGTAGTCACTTTAATTTTAAAATCCGTGTGGGGGACTTTAGGTACCTACGTTAATCATTTAGTATGTAGAAATAGATAAATTAACTGTTTGTACCTACTAACGCTGTAAATGTAATTTTCAAGGGATAAGTATGAAAAAAAGATTATATTATATTAATAAATAACTTTACTTTTGGTTTCATTAATTTACATAATTCAAATACAGTTATGATGATCTTAAACTCTTAACTTTGTTTTTATGTGTATGTAAATGATATTTTTATTAATTTTAATATGGTAAAAGACTGTACAGATACGGAATCTTCTTAAAATTAAGAACGTAATATCGTTGTGAAATTATTTAAACAATAAAAATGGTAACATAAAATAATCTTAGTTGTTAATTCCTCACCTAGCTTATCCTATTTAAATAAAGTTACTACCAAAAAGTGGCTTCACACACAAATTACTGTCTATAAAAATAAAAATGCATGTAGGTATATTAAATTGTTAGTGCTAAATGCTAAGATATTCGGATTTCTATCAGTCACTGCAATAATAACTTTAAAATGATTTATAAAATTCCACGCAGTATTAGATACAACCTATCACCTAAGAGCCAAGTACTGTATTAGCTTATAGTAGATGTTGGAAAAATATAAATAAATGACCAGCGTAATTCATCCTTGGCGATATTTGCTCTAAAACCGAGTAAGAAAAGGTACTAAGCATACTGTTTAGCCTGGGCAAAACGTGCGTCACGACAAAAATTTGTCACCGTGTTGTTTCGTTGCTTAGTACTGTAAGTAATTCCCACCCTTTCTTCAAAGTATAACTTGCGCGGATAAAGAATGGATCACGAATTGGCAACAATATTGCTGAGATCCTGCTCATATCATATAATATGATAGAGAGGCCAATAATAATGTGGTCAATTCGGGATCTATCCTAATCTGCGCAATTTACGCACAACGTGACAAAAAATTATATCGCGGCGTGCATTCCAGCCTAACGTTTTTGGCGCACCCTAATACGTGTTGTATTCGAAGCTCTTCTCCCCTGGCACGCACGTCCTGCTGCCTCTGCCATCCGGCAAGCAGAGCTGGTCGCCTTCGCAGTTCCCGTTCCTGTATTGGCAGACGTTGGCTGACGATGGACACTGGTCCGGGGCCACTGCCACGCCGTACAGCCTCTGGGCAGACGTAGAGATGGGCAGCTGACCCTTCTGTCGCGTTATCGTGTCTATGGACTCGATTTTCAGCCTGCAAGGAAAGTGGAGTTTGTCACCAAGGTAACAGAGAATATCATGACAGGCAGCAGGAAAGAAAAAAAAGAAGTCTCTGAAGATTTTTATTCGACATCGGTTGGAGCGTAAGTAATCTTAATTACTTAAATACGAAATTCACAAATTATATATTCCTTCATTGTTTCAAGCCTGTCAGTGATGTCACCGCAGGTACAAACTCAAAAATATACCTATAACCCGGAGCCGGAACGGGACGGAAGATGCTCGAAGCCTATAACGTATTGTCCTGAAAATAGCATCTATGTAGTTACGCGGCTATTAACTCTTTTACATAGAGACATTGTTACATGGTAACGGAATGAAATCGACATTCGATAAGTTCCAAAACATGATACCTTGGTCTCTTTTCGTATGAATCATCCAATGACTCGATGAACCCTGGTGTCAGAGGTTTTCTACATGGTTGTAACATGGACCTCTAAACTGACAGCCATTTAAGTGATTAACTAATTTCACGCACTCTCCAAAGCGCTTGCCGGCAATTTCATGAATTTCTTGTGAAGTTTTATGTTTCTACTTGTCTTGTACTTACGATTTCCAATCGCTCCAGTAAAATGTGCTTCCACTGATAGCCAATCCGAAGGGGTAAGTGCAGTTTTGGGCGATGGTTTCTCTCTCCAGAGTGTCTATGCCGACACACTTGATGCTGAACGTCCCTGCGTCGGCGTAGCAGAGGCGGTCCATGGCCCAGTCTATTGCGAGAGAATTCGGCAGTTTCACGTCAGATTGGTCTAGGAAGACACCGCGTTCCGTGCCGTCCATGTTAGCCCACTCAATCTTGGGAGTAGCGCGGTTCCAGTCCGACCAGAAGATTTTACTGGAAGAAACAAATCCGAAGTTCTAAATAAATATTCAAAGGGAAAAAGTTTTATTAAAAAACCGTGGCAACCAGTCTGCAGCAGATCATTACGTATGCTTACCCTCTTCGTGGATGAACGACGATTCCTCTGGGATTTGTGATGCCATCTTTTGTGAAAAGGACTTTCCTGATCTTTGTGTCCAAGTTAGCGACTTCGATTGTCAGTTTCCTGGAATCCGTCCAGAATATGTTCCTCGCTGACCAGTCTACTGACACACCTTCTGGAGACTTAACATCTGTGGAAAAAAAAAAGATTTGTATTTGATTGTCAAAAGCAACTTCTTAAATGTTAAACCAGGCAAACAATGATTTTATTGTATTACCGTTTGACAAGAATGACTCAAATCCGGATCCGTCGTAAGCTGCTCTCCTGATAGCATTCCCTACAACGTCTCCCCAATAGATCCTGCCTGTTTCACAGTCCGTGTCGATGCCCACTGCGACTTGGTAAATAGCGCTGTTGATAGGAGTAGCGAAGTCTCTCGGCCCGGCCCTGAAGGGAACCCGGTACACTGAAGTACCGTCCGTCGCCACCAAAAAGTTTCCAGCCAGTCTCGGATTCAGTTCGCAGAAGCTGCCATTGCCGTTGTATCCTGTGTTGCACTCGCACAAGAATACATTGTTCCGTTTCAAACAAGCCGCATGCACGTCACACAGGTAAGGATTGTTTCGACAGTTTACTTCTAGAACACAGTTGTAACCGTCCCCTACGTATCCTTCATTACATACACACTGGTAAGAATAATCTGTGGGTGTGCAAACGGCGTTGGGATGGCAGTCATTTAGGACTTCACACGTTTCGGTCTTTTTGAGGCACTGATCGATGCCTTCGCCTTCGTAACCTTGATCACAGTGACAATAACTAACGCCAATTACGTCATCGAAGAGGCATGAGGCATGTTCGGCGCAGATCGCTCCATTGCATAGCTGGCTGTCAGGCACGCAAGCGTCGTTTTCGTCTTTTTTGTACCCGGAGACGCATTGGCATACGTAGTTGCCTCCTGCATCGGCCCGGCATTCTGCATGGTATTCGCAATCAGAGTTGCTACTGCAAATGAGATTGGGACTGCAGGAGTAGCCGTCGCCATGGTAGGCGGTGTCGCAGATGCACATGTATTCTCCGGCGGCATTCATCGCGCAGTGTGCATTGACGCCACAAGCCAATCCAGCGCAAGAGCCCGTTTGCTCTATGCACTCGTAAGCGTCTCCCACGTAACCTTCAGGGCACACACAATGTCCCGGAGATCCAGCGGCGTCGTCGGGCGTGAAATAACAGATTGCATTTGGTGGACAGTCAGAGTCTGATTCACATTTTACTGAAACAAAAATACATTAAATAAGTTATACTCATTCTTCAAAATATCCAAGATACATATTGAATAGAAAGATTCTTACTTGAGTCATTGTACTCTCCACTCGCATCTGGAGGTCTATAGGGCGTGTCGATAGGATCGTAAGAAGGTCTGTAAGCGTCCTTTCTGCACAATTCGTTTCCTCTGTCATCATGGAAAATTGAATAGTTGGCAGGGCAAACACATATATCGTACTCGACGCAGTTGGGCAGTACTATAGCGTCGTATGAAACATCCATCGTACTTATTGAGGTGTCGATCTGAGGTGTCGACGTGGGATAAGGTTCAGGATTTTGAACAGATAGTGGGTTAGGTTCAGGAGTAGGTTTCGGATTGAATGGGTTGTATTGGTTTGGGCTAGGGCTCCAAGGTGACGGGTATGGGTTATACGGAGGGATAGGTTGAGGGTTATGCGGTGTGGGATTTGGATAATATGGTGGATTGGGGTCGTAGGGTGTTGCTGGTTGATCTGGAGTTGGGTTTGGGTCATATGGTGAAGGATTGGGATTGTACGGTGGCGAGCTAGGATAATATTGTACCGGTTCAGGGGTTTGTGACGAGGGATACTGGTTATAGGGTGAAGGCGATTGCGGCGGAGTGCTTTCCGGTCTTGGAACACGACTGATTTCAGTACAATATCTACCGTCACCAGTATAGCCCTCTCTGCACCGGCATCGTTGAGCTTTGGCGGCGTTGTCATAATAACATAATGCATCTGGTGAGCATATGTCACAAGGATTCGGTTCGGGAGTGCTAGGCCAGCAGGTCTCTCCATCGCCTGTGTAGCCATCGTTGCAAAAACACTTAGCGTATGGAGGACTTCCAATTTGTAATACGCAATATGCATTTGGGTCACAGATCTTGCTGCGACAGAGTGATATTCGGTCACAGGAGACACCGTTTCCTTCGAACCCAGAGCGACACCTGCACTGGAATCCTCCATCGTGGTTGTAGCAATCAGCGTTTTTGTCGCAGTTGTGGGTGCCTGCTTGACATTCGTCTATATCCACGCAGGTGGGTGAATTATTGATGTTGATGGTGGAGAATCCAGTTTGGCAGACGCAACTGTATGAGTCACCTTTAACCACGCAAGAGCTGTGGGGACCGCATGTGCTTCGACCTTCTTTGCAAGGGTCTTCTTGACCTAATGGTACAATTTTGTTGCTCATTCCGTATCTTACAATATTTTGTTTATTTTCGTAGCCTAAATAGTTCTTATTGACTTTGAGTGTTAACGGTATGTTGTCTTCGTCTGAAGGTGGGGCGAAGCGACAAGGATTGTATGTGATTGTTTGCGTTATTCTCTGCTCGTATGTTTCCCCTGTTACTTTGTTGATAAAAACGCGAGTTGCTTCCGAACGTATGAAACCCGCATCTATAGTGTACTGTTCTTCATACTCTGATATATCTAATTTTATTCCGCTCATTATTACTGGAAGTGTTCCTCTAACATCAGTTTCCAATGCAATCTGATCGAATACATCATGACCCAGAAATTCTTGATTGATTGTGACCCTATCACCAGTCGCAGGGAAAAATATGTCAGCAGTGTGGTTAAATAAGCCACCAGTTAATTGGTAACCATTCCTGGCCACTCCTGAGGGTTTAGCAAACAGCCAACCGACGACTCCTCCCAGAACATTGAGAAGTTGTAAACTGGAACCTAAGGAAGGTGGTGCATTTGACAGGGCTGTGTATGCTCGCCCATCTGCAACTACGACGTACGCCTGTATGTCGACGTCATTCAAGGGATTGTCGTTGATTATTCCATCAAGCTTTCCGTGAACTCTTATTGGGACGTCGTCTTTGATGCAAGATTTCCCGTTGCCGTAGAATCCATCGTTACATTGGCAGCAGATACCGGCCTGGTAGTCGACGCATCTGGCCTGCATATGGCAGACGCTGGGACCGCTCTGGGCACAAGTCTTGGATTCTTCTTCGACTTCGACCTCGTATTGGTCGTATTGATCAGGAACAGCGATGTTTCCGTCTTGGGGGACGTTTCCGACGCGGAACACATATTTGCCAGGTTCGTGCGTGTTGGACCACCTGATAATAGAAAAAAAATATTAATTTAACATACCGTAATACTAAGCAAGTAAGTATATGAATTATCGTAAAATTTACTTACGAAACTATATTTCTGATTTGATGGGTTCCAGAGCCTCTCAAAGTCAAAATACGTCCATCCTCCGCTACGAATCCAGCTTGCGCCTTTGCATCTGGTAAGCTTGATTGGAAGGCTTCTTTTTGTATCCATTGAATCTCTCTTTCCGGGTACAGGAATTCTACGAAACTTTCATTTCCATTGCTGATTATTGCAGCCTGGAAACTGTTCTTGCGATCAGCCCGGGGGCCGCTATAAGTGACGTCGACCCAGGTGGCGATGAAGACGCTCGTCGGTTTAAAGTCGTAGTACTCGTGGAAGTTGTTCTGTACGCTTTCCTCTGCTTTGGAAAGCACGTGCGGCTCGTCGGTTTCTCTGTAGTACACTGCGCCGGTTATGGAAGTGTCAATGTTGCTGTAGAATGGCGCTATGGAGGGGTACGGCAGAGGGAATTCTGAGTTCAGGAATGATGAGATATCGGCCCTGAAGGACAGCACTCCGTAGTTGTTGACCTGAAAACAAATATTAGGGTTTCAGTTCTTAGATTTATATCTCAATACAAATTATGTATGTATGGACATAGACACTAGTACGATGAAGTGCTAATAATTATCATGCCATGAGCCCTGTACCAGCAGATTGTGAACAGATACCTCGGTTCTTTCATATGGGTACTTTTACATTTTGGTCTATCTAAGTACTTATCTAATTATTATGATGGATGATAGTAAGATATTGAAAGAACATGCTCTTAATATGTTAACACAACATAACGATTATTATTCTTATCTTAATAGTCTAGCTTGTAGTTTTGGCAAGATCAATGATCTTCTTAATTTTACTTCTTCTGATACTAAAAAAATATAACGAAAGTCGGATATATAGCCGGAAAGAGATAAGTATAGTACGAAAGGTCACCTTTGGTCGAAAAAGAGTAAATATTTGCAGTTTTGCAGTCAGTGACCGACGTTATCAGCCGCACGATATACCCCTACAGATACCCTACGGCGCTTCCCGTCGGACCGACTGCGAATTTGCAATACCTATCTCTACACTGGCTGCTGATTTTGGATTGCAATTGTAGGTACTGCGCTAACATGAATCAAATATAATTTAAAGCTTCTGCAAGCGTAACGTTTGAAACCTTCCGGCTAGAGAAGGCGGTTGTATAGCGAAAACGAGAGATGGCAAGCCCTGAGGGAGTCTTATACGTCGAGCAGTGGACTGCTAATAGGCTGATTTTATGTTGTGGTGCATAAAACATTAATAGCTCCAAAAAGTCCACGGCTGTGCATGGGTATTGTGTGCAGGCGGTTTCTCCAGGGTAGTGCAAGATGTTTCAATCACAGTAAACGCTGATGCCCATTCACTGACACCATGCGCTTGACCATAGTTGACACATATTCAGCCGAGGTCAAAAACTCTACATCGCTTTTTATGAAACACCCTGAGTGGACTAGGACTGACAGTATTCTCAGCCGCTTCCTCACGTACTGTATGGACCCTCAGCAAAGCCTGTAGTGTTCTTACTGATTTAAGCCACCAATTGACAATGGAAAGTTAAGTTAGTAGGTCTGTTAGTTCTGTAAATTGATGTATCGGTGTTACACGTGTTGATAAGGAAAATTTAAACTATCTACCTACCTACAGAAACTATGCTATAGGTAAGTACACTTTTTTGAAGAATGGCCCCGCATTTAACTATCAAATCGGTCATTTGATAGTATAATGAATGTAGGTAAAAAAAATCGAAAGAGTTTAGATTCATTTGCAATTCGTTGCATTTTTAATGGATTATCATGAGAATTTGTACAATAGTTTCTACCAGATACTTAAATATTTAGGTATGTTGTTACCTAATTTTGACCAAATTCGTTTCGTGCAGGAAATATTTTTTTTACTTAGTGGCGTAAGTTATACCACGGTTAGGCTAGTATATTTATATCTGTTCTGTGTAAAATGCGCCAGTCTATTCGAAAACAAGTAATTTGGGTTCGGCAGAATGCACTAAAGCGCAAACGACTGTACATTTAGGAAAGGAGAAGTTCCTATTTAGGTACCTACATTTCCTATTTATGATTAGTCAATGCTTCCCTTCCTAGTCAGTTTCTAGTCCGTAGCGCAGATCTACTTATTTTATTCCATTTAAGAAAGCTTGTTGAATGACTTGGCAAGTCTCTTTTATCTGTGACGTTATTTCTTAGTATTTAAACAGCGTAAAATGGCTTAATGGGTTTATTTGCAATTCGCCAAGATGTGCTGGTCTGACACCACGTAAAAAGATCAGATGCACAAGACAAAATTGTGTAAATTTTTGGTGAAATTGAAATTGCATTCGAGTGGGTAATGGATCTGAAGACTATTGAACTATCTACTACTAAGACTTGTTGAAATACTTGACTTCTATAATAAGGTGTCCCACCCAGGTGATTTCAGTCCTGCGTAAGTTTTAAAACAGGTGGGGTAATTCCTGTAGGTACTAGGTCCCCGTTGGACGCTTATAATTAGTAAGTCGTCGATTTCGGAAATCAAATCTCGAGATTGTGTTGGTGGGCAGGACAATGGCTTGACGTGATTTGATTACAAATGGATGACCTAGTGATAGGTACTAGGCAGGAAGTGGAGTGGCCAGAAAAATAAGTAGAAGAAGAAGCCTATACTTGGCTCTCTGTAGATGTATATAGGTATGCTTATTAAAACGACGAATTAGAGGTACATTAATTTTTACTATCTGTATGCTTCGCCTTTTACACCTTTGGATTATTACCGAATCAGTAAATTTTCCAGTTTGTCAACTTTCAGAGGCAAATTCTGGCGTGGATGATTGGAGAAATCCACATGTTTAGTAAAAATGTAAATAGAGTCACTTTAGGCATACGAACCTGGTTAATATTCTTTGCTTTAGGTATTTAATGCAGTTGACATAGTTGACATTCTCAACAAATTTCTAAAATGTCTTTGGTTGTGGTGACTCCATTCTATAAAACGTGGTGTTAGAAGGCCCCCCCTTAACAGTTAATGCATCCGTGTTGTTAGATTAATCTATGTTAGCGCAATGCGTAATAATTTGTCCACTTAGTTCAATTAAACAGAATGTCTCACATGTAAATACTGAGGTCAACGAACTCAGCAAGGAAGACTATCCAAAACAGACAATAGTGAAAAATTTACTGTTATTGTATTCACATTTTCCAAACTAGAATATCTTCAAACTTTTCTAAAGCAGGCGGTTGGAAAGCTCGACACCAGGATTCATCGGTTCGTTGGAGGACTTGATGTCCCACACGAAAAATTGAAGACAAAATTCGGACTTTTACTAGGAAGTGAGACCGTGTTGCCCGAAGGTTCCAGGTTTTTTGCGTTCTATCTATCGCATCAAACATATACCATTGTTACTTAAAGCTATCTTAAATACAAAACTTGACTTCTACTTATAGAACAATTTCTTACAACTTGTGCTATCTATTGGAATAGGTAGGTATTATTTATTACCCGACTGCCTCAGAAGGAAGGTTATGTTTTTCGAGAGTATGTATGTATGTATGTAGACAAGATTTTTTTTTTCACGCGCTTCAGCCCAAACGGATAGATGGATTTTGACATATGAGGTGTCGTTAGATTCGTCTCAGCGGCGCGAGTGACACTGGCTATATTAAAAAATTATAGATTCAATATGGCGGATTTTTACAGGAAAATACTACTTTAAAATTACCGCAGTCGAGTTTTTGCTTTTTAACACATCTACTTGTTCTTAGTTATTGAATAATAATTTAGACAATAGATATGTTTTGTCGCATTTTTCTTATATTACGTTACAAATAGCTTGATAGGGTTGTACCACAAAAAACGCGCGTTTTTATTTTTAGTGAAACGCGACACTCGTGCAGTCTAATATAAAGGGAGTACCGGAAAGGGTATAACAAGCCGAAAGGAGGTCAAGGTACTCATGAAACTGAACAACTTTCCCGAAATATTAAAAAAAAATTTGGACCTCCCATAGTAAATCAATTAGCTGATTGGCGTATGGGAGGTCCAAATTTATTTTTCAAATTTCGACCCATGTTCCATGGGGAAAGTTGTTCAGTTTCATGAGTACCTTGACCTCCTTTTGGCTTGTTATACCCTTTCTGTTACTCCCGATATAAGCACATGTAGTATAGGTAGGTACTTACGAATTGTAGGTATTCCTGTTATTGATATAGGTTTGACCTAAATGTAGAGGTAATTAGCTTTACACCTAATACGATTATTCATATCATTGATTCCTGTCTGACTGCTGTGAGTAGGTAACTTATATTGTTGCCAGCAAAGGAGAATGCCCATTTGTGATCCAAGAAATTGTCTCGCATCTAAATGAAAATTAAAGCAATATGTAATATCCCTCATTCTAATGTAGAATAGCTACGGCAATTGTTAAACAAAACAGGGAATCTAACTTAATTTTTAAAGATCTTTCTACCGTTAGGTATTTTTACCATCTGTGGTGTGAACCTTTTTTGCACTGTTTACTTCGGTATAGCTAGAGATAACGATTTAAGAACGAAATACTCGATATACAGCCAAACTTCAGCACTTTTGTCTCTTCCGATACCCAACTTTAGTATCAATAACTTCAGAATTCCTGCCATAATTAAATCATTTTCAGTTACAAAATGTTAAGCAATAATTAGACTTTACAATTATTTAACTTTGGCTTTGATGCGAGGGCTGCAAGTAGTGAGGCAAGCAATGGACGAACATCCATACTAGAGTGGACATGATCATTTACCGAACCATTTAAGGGATCAACTTGTACGGGATTTTCTTGTATTTTTATGAAGATCCAGTAAAAGTTGGTCCCTAATGCGTAGGCAGATGTGCTGGTGATAGATATACCTAAGTAGCTACAGATAATTCAGTTCGTATATTTATCTACTACGCATTTTGCTACGAAATGATTCTTACTAAATTACTTGGTGATGTGATAAGGGAAAAGATTGCGTTTATTTTTCATTTTGAACAAAGATATATCAAACAGAATACCCTAAATACATTACGTATTCTAGGAATAATACCAACTCAAAGAAAAGTTTATCAATACGGTCATCCATCACTTATCCTGTTGTTTCTAGCACTCACTTACTAATGTCCATTTCGCAGAATGAATTAGAGATCTTATAGGATAAGATAAATTCGGTGTGTTAATTTATTAATTATTTACTAAATAATATATTTCCTGTACTTTCAAGCTGGATAAGATAGGATAAAATCAAGAGTTATGAAACATCATGTTCAAAAGGAAATCCAAGGAATATTGGATATTGTTTTTTACGATTTGTAACATTTTTATCCACAAACTTCCTATTCTATTCTAAAGTTCCTTTGGTTTACAGTATGTAAAAAATAACTGCAAATATTTTAAGGGCTGGACCAGTCCATGAAACTTTAAAACGTGTCCTATAAAACATTGGTAGAAAAAGACAGAAAATCAGCCGGCCAATACATAATTTTTTATGGGAAGTCTAAATTTTTTTCGTACCTATTTTCGATAAAATGACCTTAGGGGAAGTTGTTCAGTTTCATAGATTCGTTCACCCCTTGAAGTATTTGCAGTCTTTTTTTACATCTTATTTGTACTTAATAAATCAAAACCATTCTTTCATTGAAAGTTTACAAAACTTACAAAAATGCTCTCATAGGGCTCTCCGTAGAAGATGACGGGCACTCTCAGACGGACCTCCGGCGAGGGTATCTCCTGTCCCTTGGGCAGCCGCTGGTCCAGGCCCGGACCGTGCGGGTAGAACTGGTCGCGCGTGATCGCGCTGGAGCACGCGGCGAGCGCGACGACGAGCGCGCACGTCCACATGACTGCGCGCGAGTGTAGAGACTGGTGGAAGCGCTAGGGGTGCGAGCTTTGCCCAGTAGCTGTCACATTCAAATATCGGGGGGCATTTATAATATCGTCTTTTCGCTGCAAAACTGGTTCTCTACACTGAGGGAGAGCAATTGTAACTCCACGAAAAACGAGTTGCGAGCGAAGCGAACCCGACTTTTCACGGTAAAAATTGGTATAGTAGAAGCAAAAGTTAGGGAGAGCGAGTGATAGATCACCAACGCAAAACGTGTTGCGAGCTAAGCGAGCCCGACTTTTCACGGTAAAAATTGGTAGGTATAGTAGAAGCAACAGTTAGGGAGAGCGAGTGATAGAACTCCAACGCAAAGTGTGTTGCGAGCGAAGCGAGCCCGACTTTCACGATAAAAATTGGTACAGTAGAAGCAACAGTTAGGGAGAACGAGTGATGGAACACCAACGCAAAACGTGCTGCGAGCGAAGCGAGCTCGACTTTTCACGGTAAAAATTGGTAGGTGTTTCGGGTGTATCCAAACACAACATTATTCTCTATAGTCTATGTTATTAAAAATATGTGGTTGTTGTCTATGACATTCATGACTTGTGTTTTGTAATACTTTGCATAAATAAAACTACAATCTCAATATACCAGATTTTTATTAAATAAACATGGTGTACGGAAGAAACTGAAATGGCGGAGACAAAAGTAGATTACGATGAGCTACTGCAGCAACAAAATAAGCTGCTAGCAATGATGCAAGACCAAATGGCCCTCCTGCAATTGCAAATGAAAAATATGGCGTCAGGTTCTCCATTAGAGGTTACGAAAAACACGTTCAACGTGCCATGGCCTCAACCACTTGAAGTCTCATCGGGTGATCCATTTGAAAACTTGGAGTTTTTCCAGAATAGATGGCAAAACTATTGTGTTGCAACGGGCATGGACAAATGGGGCCCTGATAAAAAAGAGGTGAAAGCCGGGCTCCTCCTCAATGCTGTCGGCAGCGCTGCAATGAAAAAATATTTGGAATTCGAACTTTCAGCTGCAGAAAAAAAGAGTGAAGATGCGATATTTAAAAAAATGCGTCAAGCTATAATAAAAAAAACTAATGTTATATTTGCAAGATACTGCTTCAATATTAGAAACCAATTACCAGAAGAAAATTTTGAAGACTACTTGTTAACTCTGAGAAAACTTATCAAGCCGTGTAATTATGGTGTGATGGAAAATGAGATTCTAAGAGACAGGTTGGTTGTGGGCATAAAAGACGCCACAGTGATAAAAGAATTGCTACGCGAGGAAAACTTGAACCTAGAGTCAGCAATCAACAAATGTAGAGCTGCAGAAAGTGCTACAGTTCAGGTGGCAGATCTCCAAAAAATTGAGCCCATTAACAAAATTATAAGTAAAGGGGAGTCACAAAAGAAGTTACCTAGAAAATGCAAATTTTGTGCCAACATGCACCCTTTTGACAAAAATGCATGTCCAGCATGGGGCAAGCGTTGTGAAGAATGTGGTGGACGAAACCATCTGAAGAAAGCATGTAAAAAGAAGAGGTATGTAAACGAAATAATAGATGAAGATTCAGATGACAGTGTCATAATAGCCGCAGTGCGAAGAAATAAAGAATCTGGACATGTGGAGGCACCTTTATTATTTAATGTAGAAAATGAATGGAAGGAAATATACTGTCAGCTAGACACAGGAGCACAAGCATGCGTGATGGGAGCTGATTTTTATAAAACAATGACGGGAGATAGAGAGCTGGCAAAATTATCACCTTCAACTAATAATCTGAGATGTTTCAATGGCTCTCCATTAAAGAATTATGGAAGCACTGTTTTTGTTTGTTCAAAAGATGAGAAACTATACAAATTAAAGTTCAACATTGTGGATGTGGATCATAGTATGCCATTGTTGTCAGAAAAGGCCAGTTTTGCTCTTGGATTTATCAAATATTGTAATACTGTGAAAGTTGAGCAGGGAATCTCGGAGTTAGACCGGATTATGAAAGAATACAGTGATGTTTTTGAAGGCTATGGCAAGTTACCAGGAGAAGTGTCGCTTGAGATAGACGAGTCTATTCCAGCTCGCATACAACCAGCTCGCCGCATACCGGTGTGTTTGAGGGAGAAACTGAAGGAAGAGCTTGACAAGTTGGAGGCTGATGGTATTATTGTGAAGGAGACTCAGCATACTGATTGGGTAAATAATATTTTAGTTGTCAGTAAAGACTCTAAGTTCAGAATATGCCTTGACCCCATTCCATTAAATAAAGCTCTGAAAAGGCCTAATTTTCAATTCACAACCCTTGATGAGATGTTGCCAGAGCTCAGTAAAGCAAAAGTATTTAGTACTGTGGATGCAAAGAAAGGGTTTTGGCAGTGCAGTTTGAATGAACGAAGCAGTAAACTTACTACATTTTGGACTCCATTTGGTCGTTACAGATGGCTGCGGCTGCCGTTTGGATTGAGCTCTTCACCGGAAATATTTCAACAACAGCTGACAAGCCTACTGAAAGATCTTAAAGGAATTGAAATAATAGCAGATGATATTTTGATTTATGGAGTTGGTGCTACTATTGAAGAAGCTACAATTGATCACAACATTAAATTTGAAAAATTACTTCAGAGACTACGTGAGATTAATTGCAAATTAAATAAAGAAAAAGTGAACCTACTTCAAACATCTGTAAAATTTTATGGGCATATTTTATCCAATGAAGGGCTGAAAGTTGATGAATCTAAAGTAGAAGCTATAAAAAACATGCCTACTCCATCATCAGATAAAGATATACTACGTTTTCTTGGTATGGTTGGATATCTTGGCAAGTTTATAAATAACCTCAGTTCACAAGCAACCCTTTTAAGAAGATTGACTAGGAAAGATGTAGCTTTTGAATGGACTGAGGCAGAAGAAAAAGAGTTTCAAGAGATAAAAAATAAGATCAGCAACTTACCTACTCTTCAATATTTTGATATAAATAAAGAGGTTGTTATCGAATGTGATGCTAGTGAATTTGGCTTGGGGGCAGCATTATATCAAGATAACCGGGTGATATGTTTTGCATCCAGGTGTCTGACTCCCACTGAGAAGAAATATGCTCAAATTGAGAAAGAGATGCTAGCAGTGGTGTTTGCATGTAAAAGGTTCAATCAATATATAGCAGGTCATTCAAGAACAATAGTTAAGACAGACCACAGGCCTTTGGTAAATATTATGAATAAACCACTGGTGGAAGCGCCCAAAAGACTTCAGATGATGCTATTGACATTGCAAAGATATAATGTTCAACTGGAATTCATCCAAGGAAAAGACAACCATGTGGCTGACACATTGTCAAGGGCACCTGTTCTTGATGGCCCAGAAACATATGATTTAGAAAAAAGAATACATGAAAGAAAAGTCTTTAAACTAATTAGCAAGATTTCTAATGTAAAATACTTAAAAATTGAAGATCAGCTGATAATAAAGATAAAAGAAGAATCTAAAAAAGATGATAGTATTCTACAACTTATTAACTTCATAATAAATGGCTTTCCAAAGTATGTAACAAATCTACCAGCAGAGCTTAAGATTTACTACAAATTCAAGCATGAGCTATCTACATCAGAAGGTTTAGTTTTCAGAAATAACCAAGTTCTAATACCAGAAAGCCTAAGAAAGCAAATGCTTCAGAAGGTACATGTCAGCCATAATGGTGTGGCTAGTACTCTGCGCTTGGCAAGAGGAAATATATTTTGGCCAGGCATGTCTGAGGATATAAAGGAGTATGTTGAAAAATGTTCTTTCTGCGCAGCACATTCACCTTCACAACAGAAACTACCATTAATGTGCCATGATGTACCAATGTACCCCTTCCAGTATATATCTATGGATGTGTTTTCGGTAAATGATCAAAAATACTTAGTCACTGTGGACCATTATTCAGATTACTTTGAGTTAGATAGATTATCAACTCTTACAGCTACTGAAATTATAACAATTTGTAAGAAAAATTTTGCCCGCCATGGAATCCCTCAAAGAGCCTGCACTGATAATGCTACTAACTTTGTTAATGAGTTGTTCAAGAACTTTTCCAAAGAATGGAATTTTGAACATGTCACATCCTCACCACACTACCCAAAATCAAATGGAAAAGCTGAATCAGCTGTAAAAATTGCAAAAAGAATAGTCGTGCAATGCCTAGAAACCAAACAGGACTTATGGTACTGCTTACTACATCAGCGTAATGTGCCTATCGAAATGGATAATAGTAGTCCGGCACAAAAGTTATTCTCAAGAAGAACACGAACGGGGTTACCTTCTCTCTTAAGACATCTGAGACCACAAGTTCTTAATAAGTTACCAGTTAAAATAAAAGAAAGGAAAGAGAAGATAAAGTATGGGTATGACAAGAGAAGTGCACAGCTACCAGATTTAAAAGAGGGTGAGAAGATAGTAACTCAGCTACAACCAGAGGTAAATAATAATTGGAGTTTTGGTACTGTCACGAAGAAAATAAATTCAAGATCATACATGGTGAATGTAGATGGAAAAGAATATAGAAGAAATAGAGTTCATATTAAACCATATCGAGGAGAAATAGAAAGCAAGCCTGATCAAGTACATCTTAAGGAGAATGTGAGTAATCAAGAATTGTCTAATGCTGGATGTCATACTAGTATTGTGGAGCGGTCATTCCTTCCTCCAGACATACAGGTACAGGATCAAGCTGTGAACCAAGAAGGCCCTGTAGAGACAGTGGATAATGCTCGTCGTAGTGGAAGGCAGAGAACGTTGCCTCATCATCTGAATGATTATGTCTTATCTTCGATAAAGAAAAGGGGATGTTTCGGGTGTATCCAAACACAACATTATTCTCTATAGTCTATGTTATTAAAAATATGTGGTTGTTGTCTATGACATTCATGACTTGTGTTTTGTAATACTTTGCATAAATAAAACTACAATCTCAATATACCAGATTTTTATTAAATAAACAGTAGGTATAGTAGAAACAACAGTTAGGGAGAGCGAGTGATAGAACTCCAACGCAAAGCGTGTTGCGAGCGAAGCGAGCCCGACTTTTCACGATAAAAATTGGTGTAGTAGAAGCAACAGTTAGGGAGAGTGAGTGTACAACGCAAAACTTGTTGCGAGCGAAGCGAGCCCGACTTTTTACTGTAAAAATTGGTAGCTGTTTCGAGCGGGGGGCGCACGATTCTGAGTGAGGGGACTGAAGGGGCGCGGGCGGGATTGCATTGGCACTAAGTGGCGCGAACGTTGAATACGAAAAAGACGTAGTGATTTAGGTAGAGAGATTAGAATCACAAGTTACGCGAGTAAATTACTTTACATTTGAATTCTATTATTCTTTGTTAATCTTGAAGAAGTAATTTATTTTCGTGCGTTTGGCCGCCCCCCATATTGGGCCGCCCTAGGCCCGGGCCTACTGGGCCTTATGGCAAATCCGCCACTGCTGTCACCCGCCCGATATGTAGAATGTTCTTTGATATTTGAGACTTAGAATTCAACATTTTGGTCCTAAAGACCCTTTAGGACCAAAATGTTGAATTCCGACCTTAAAACCGGCTCTACATGTTTTTTTTCATACCTATTTAGGTGTATTTTGTTGTAATTCGAAGTATCTGTGACATAACTTACTGAATACAGAAAATACCGTTCCCCTCCCTAGCGACCCATTACAGAATCGTTTGACTAAGTTAGTGGCAATAAAGTGTTTAAAATAAACTAAAGTTGGTCAACCGTAGACTGAGACGATATTTTTGATGTTTTTTTGCGTTCGTATTCAAAACAAACGACATTAAAATAGCTGCATCTAATGGGCGTGAAACATTCAAAGAATTTTATATGAAGTTTACCTGATAATGGGTCAAATAAAAATATCGCTAACTAGCCGCCCGTCAGCGGTTTCACTCGCTGCAACGTATTATTCCGCGGGAAAAAAGCATTACTCGCCAAGAGATGTCGCTGTTAGTTTTCGGCGAAAACATTTAAAACGCGAATCGGCTCAGTCACGCCACCTTTGTAAAAATATTGGATTAAGCGTGATCACATAGGAATAAGACATTTTCCCGTGGTAAAAAGTAGCCTATGTGTTATTCTAGAAACTCTTTTATATTTGTGCAAAATTTCATGTCAATCTAATCAGCCATTTTAGCGTGATGTCGTAACAAACACACACACAAACATCCGCCTTTATAATATTAGTAGGATTAGGTGTTTGTGGAAGCTCAAAAATGATTTTCGGAAACTGTTATAAGATTTGACTGTTATTTAGATTATGTTTAAGATGATCTATAGTAGTAAATTAGATAGTAAGTATTGTTTGTTCATTTCACTGTATTCATTGTACATTACTAAGAGATGGGTCGATGGATGAATATACAGTATTTCCTCGCATCTTTTTGATGTCTACAAGATTGTTGTAAGTGTTTTCTTATTGCAATTTTCTATTTCCAGTGCCCAGGAATTTCTTTCTCCTTTTCATGTGGGATATCAAATATATTAACAATTTTCCTTATCAGAATAATATGTGCGTTTGTTTATCTATCACTCTTGATAATAATATAGCTACTTAAGAAGTCCCTATTTATCATGTTCAATTACAGCTGTTTAGTAGTAAACTACTGTGGATAGAAATACCTAGGTGGTCCAATTTTGATGAATGACGATAGTATACGATAATGAATGAAGGAATAGATAAAAAACAATAGAAACGCGTACTTAGGTACGAGTAAAGACATATATGTTAGTCCCTAGGTACAATTTGTAGCTTCTATCAATAAAATTGATCTTTGTTTTTCAATATGTCCACTTTTGGTCTACTGAAAATGCAATTTGGGCTTTTCTTGTTCGTCTTCTGATCAATCTTTCTTTTTGTAGAGTCTCCTGGTAAAAGTAATTTTATATTTTATTGTAATTAAAGTGATTTTATTACCAGTCTCCTGATAAAAGTTATTATTATGGATTTTTCTTTGCTTTGCAGTATTTGTCGGTAGGTAAAAAGAAATTTTGAATTTTGCTTAGTATTTGATCTCCTGACAAAATAAAACCACTTTTGACTGTTATTTGGTATACTTACTAAGTATTTTTTGTTGTTTTTCGTACTATGTCATCATGATCTCTACATCCAGTATAATTAAATTGTGTGCGATGCATTCCATTTCAACTGCAGTGTTAATAGGCGATAAGAGCCGTCAGTATATCACAATCAACTGTTAAATAGGTCTAGTTGAGAGATGTGGGCTCTACAAAAACAGTTGTCTTGTTCTAATAGGTCATCGGCATTAGATTGTACACTACAAAATAGAGAATTTACAGAAGGACAGCTCGCTTCTTCTTCCGATCATTTATGCCTACACTCTAGGGTTGCTACTTTCTATTTCTGAATTTTACATATGCCGCTCCTGGGTCAAACATACTCAGGTACATTACTGACATTAAATCAAACGTACACTATAATAAAATACATACTATAATAAAATATTTGCACTTGCGAGTCGTCATTTTGCCGGCCGCCCGCACCGAATGATTAGAATGTGACTTTCTTAAAGAGAATCTTGTAATTCCTACTGAGAAATAAATACATTGATTTTGATTTTTCGAACGCTGTTGTCACTTGCTGACAGCCAGTTCTCGATTTCTCTCGTAAACGATGGCTTATAGATGTGTGTGTGTGTAAGTATAGTGAAATTTCCTTGTAGCCGTCTCTCTGTATTAGGCGCCCGCCAATACTTACTTTGTGACACTAAGTACAATGCAACTGGTCTAATTTGTTGATAAATGATAATGTTTACTATGAGTATTTGTGTTCTAATTTTGCCTAGTAGGTACTTACTTAAATCATCTTCCTGCCCATATCTATCCTAAATCAGTTGGGGTCGTCGGCGCAATCTATTTTGTTAGATCACAAAATGATGTAGCAAAAGGATTTGGCGGACTGATGTCCTTTTTGGAAGTTGATACTTACATATTGCCATTAATAACCTGCAACAATTAATTTACCCATCTAGACTAGACTTTTTCCAGCATCATGTCGGTAAATTAAGCCCCATCGTCCAGAAACTATTAACAAGGATGTATAGTCTGCGGCAGACGACGAAAAAACCGAGAGAACCGCTCATTGCGCGGGAAATGATGAAAAATGGCCAGTCCACATGTGAAATCCCCTACCATTAGTACTAGAACCAGTAATTATATTGGGATTTTAATGCCCTCACAGTGAAAACAGAAATTGAAAAAAGTCAAGCTAAGATTGAGCCGCGAGAGCTCGTTGGTAGAGACGTCGGCAGTACAGCTGCCGAAAGTCGCAGGTTCAGATATTGCCTGTGGTCTTTAAACTTTGCTATAGGTACAGAATATATAATAGTACTATGGTACTATAGGTCATTTCATTATTTTTTAAATGCTAAGCTAAATCTAAAGAGTGTTTCAATTTCGTAAATGGATCATGTGTTGAAGATCTAAATATACTAACTTACCGTGCTGTCAGTGTTCTTATACTTAATTTGTATAATTTCATAGTATAGTACCTACAAGTTTCGAATAGAAAATAGGAGCTAAAGAGCTCAGGGGTAAGTTCAAGGTCTTTCGTAGCTCTTTTATACTATGACGTCGCACAACGTATACCTCTCGATATACGAAAGTATGGAACTGACAGATGACGAGTTTAAAAGTTCTACGAAAGAGCTACGATACGAAAAAACCACCTTACCGTACCCCAGACTAAAGACTTTATATGACAGCATAAGCGGTCTAACTCTGACGTGGTCGCGGTCACTCTGGCGGAAAAGCCTATAGACTAGTCAGACTACAGTCCACTGAACTTAAAATAAGACTTAGCTATTTCTACAATTCATAGTTAGAGTTCTGTAGGTACTATAGTAACAGCTACAGGATTATGACGTCACGAGCGCGGTCTTAATTTGCCGTACCTAGTTGCGGTCACTCTGGCAGAAAAGCCTCCTAAACTACACTTCAGTCAAATCTACATCCCTAACGTTCTAAAATAAAACCTAGCTATTTCTAATACAATATATAGTAAGAATTCTTTAGTCAGAGATAAGATAAGATAATTCTTTATTTAATAAACTTAATTAATAATAGGTACACTGATATGAAATAGTTATGAGGCTTGACCATTTCCTAAACTTTCTTAGAATTCCTGTATCTTAGGTAAATGAATGCTTGACGTTTCAAGCGAGGTCTAAATCTGGCGCAGTCGCGGTAACTCCGGCAGAAAAGCCTCCTGAACTATACTCCAGTGAAACATCTCAACTGTTCTAAAATAAAACCTAGCTATTTCTACAACTCATAGTAAGAATTCTATAATAAGTAGGAGCTGAAGGCTTATTACGTCACAAGCGCAGTATCTGAGACAGTTCCGGTCATTCGCGCGGAAAAGCCTTTAGTTAAGACTACATTCTAGTGAACTGGCTACATTCCTAATGTTCTAAAATAAAATCTAGGAGGTAACTATTTCTATAATTCATAATAAGAATTCTACAGTACTTACTTAAGTAAGAGATAAATGCTGATATATGCTTATGACGTTTCAAGCGCGGTCTAAATCTGATGCGGTCGCGCGGTCACCCTGGCGGAAAAGCCTTTGAGACTACAAGTATTCTTAGCTAGTGTCCTAAAATAAATCTTAGCTATTTCTACCATTTCATAGTTAGACCATAAAATATAGAGTTTACAGAAGGCAAGGATCACTCGACGATTTTCGTGATTGTCACATAGCCAGTGTCAATGTTGCTAGATTCAATACGAGGACGAAAATACAGATAAATCTGATACAAGAACGTAATATGATTCTGAGCTGATATCAATGCAAGAAATATGACTTTTCTCTGAGATTCCCGTTCATTTTAGTAAACGTCCGTAAGCGTGAAAATCGTTTAAGTATCCATCTGTAAAAGCGCCCCGAGCAAATTTTTGATTAGAGTTCTATAGTAAGTATATGAGATAAATGCTTATGACGTCACAACCGCGGTCTGAATCTGACGTAGACGCGGTCACTGTGATGGAAAAGCCTCCTATAAGAGTTCTTAATTTTATCAATTCATAGTAAGGGTTCCGTATAGTAAGGTAAGAGCTAAAGGTTTGTCCAAGGCTAAAGGCTTATGACGTCACTAGCGCGGTCTGAATCTGACGTAGCCGCGGTCACTCTGACGGAAAAGCCTCTGAGACACACTCCAGTGAACTAGCTACACTGCTCATGTTCTAAAATAAAACCTAGCTATTTCTACAATTCATAGTAAGAATGCTACAGTAAGTAGGAGCTACAGGCTTATCATGTCACAAGAGCGATCTGAATCTGACGTAGCCGCGGTCACTCTGACGGAAAAGCCTTTGAGATTAGGTACACTCCAGTAAACTGGTTACACTAGTGTCCTAAAAGAAATCTTAGCTATTTCTACAATTTCATAGTTGAAGCGCAAAATAGAGAGTTTACAGAAGGATCACTCGTTCTTATTATAGATTTTTGCGATTGTCACTTGTTACATAGCCAGGCTTGCTAGATTCAATACGAGGACGAAATACAGACACAAGAACGTAGGTAATATGATTCTGAGCCAATTCCAATGCAAGGAATATGACGTTCGTGGCAACCATCTTCTTGAGTTCTTTTGTGATTCCAGTAAACGTCAGTAAGCGTCAAAATCTGAGGTAGGTAGCCATCTGTAAAAGCGCCCTGCGCTCTATAGTAAGTAAGAGCTACAGGATTATGACGTCACAAGCGCGGTCTGAATCTGACGTAGCCGCGGTCACTCTGACGGAAAAGCCTCTGAGACTACACTCCTATGAAATCTACATCCATAATATTCTAAAATAAAACCTAGCTATTTCTATAATTCATAGTAAGAATGCTACAGTAAGTAAGAGCTAAGGCTTATGACGTCACTAGCGCGGTCTGAATCTAACGTAGCCGCGGTCACTCTGACGGAAAAGCCTCTGAGACACACTCCAGTGAACTAGCTACACTGCTCATGTTCCAAAATAAAACCTAGCTTTTTCTACAATTCATAGTAAGAATGCTACAGTAAGTAAGAGCTATAGGCTTATGACGTCACAAGCGCGATCTGAATCTGACGTAGCCGCGGTCACACTGACGGAAAAGCCTCTGAGACTACACTCCAGTAAAATCTACATCCCTAATGTTCTAAAATAAAACCTAGCTATTTCTACAATTCATAGTAAGAATGCTACAGTAAGTAAGAGCTACAGGCTTATGACGCCACAAGCGCGGTCTGAATCTGACGTAGCCGCGGTCACTCTGACGGAAAAGCCTCTGAGACTACACTCCAATGAAATCTACATCCCTAATGTTCTAAAATAAAACCTAGCTATTTCTACAATTCATAGTAAGAATGCTACAGTAAGTAAGAGCTACAGGCTTATGACGCCACAAGCGCGGTCTGAATCTGACGTAGCCGCGGTCACTCTGACGGAAAAGCCTCTGAGACACACTCCAGTGAACTAGCTAACGGCTAATGTTCTGAAATGAAAAGGTTTTCTCGCCTATTATGTTAAGCATTTTTATATTAGGTCATCTACATCAAACATGTCTAATAGATGCTATAGTATCGATGTAGACGCGTCTATTATTTAATTACTTAGGTAGCGATCTTCACCTACCCAGGAAACAAACCAAAGATACCTTAGGCTTAGCGTACCTATATGTCTAAATGCCGATGCCTCTACCAACAGAACAGGGCCCCGAGTCCGCTAAATGAAAATCGTTTCAGTCGAGTCTCGGTGGCATCTCAGTTGGATGGTTTCGGTCATTTCGTAGTCTGCTAACAGTTTTTAGTATGGAAAATCACAGTGGCAGTAGAATGTCAGTTGAGTCTCGCTGGCATTACAATGGCTAAAAATTAGCAGACTTGGGGCCCAGAGTGTGCTGGAAAGGAACTCGTCAATATCCTAAACCATTGGACCTTCCTTAGTAACTCGAATTTTGTTTTGTTTGGTTCATTCTTTTTCATATGTCGACGTATGTTCCTTGGGGAAAGTTGTTCCTTATCATCAGCTGGTTTTGAGTTTTCGTATCGGTCACTAGTAAAATTTCACCCAGTATAGGTACTCTCAGATGATATAGGTACTCTGACAAATAGCGTTAACTCTATAATTTTGAGTTCTAAAGTAACCATTCGTACGAAAATTCAAGACTTTTTATTTCGTCATTTCAATGCATAGAGCCAACCTAGAACCTACATATAATATCATTGCATAAAGCTCTTTTCAGATTGTCCAAATTGTAGAGATTGCTCTATTCTTCTTTGAAAACAAAAACTTTTGTACTCGTCTGCCCAAATATTATTTATCATTCAAGTTTTTACCACCCTATCTACCTATTTGCTGAAATTAATTGAAATAGTGATGTACCTTCAACCCAAGGGAATAACTAATGATTCACTGAGACAGAATACGTTACTTCATGAATGTTGAATAACCTGTTGTAAGCAAAAACCTGAGAGGTATATAGGTACTTACCTATTTACAATTTTGACAAACGCTTGGTGACTTGACTATAAATAACATTTATAATTAAGGGTTTATTTATTGTGTAATATTTAGTAATCCTTATTTGAATAAAACTCACGTCTTACTCGGTGACTACCTTTAACGAGACCTTTAATAATTTTCCAGGTAATTTTATTTGATTTTTCCCCAACTTACACAATGTATAAATAGCAATGGTTTGCCAATAGTTTATTTTACAGAGCTCGTTTCGGAGGCCAAGATCTTCTTTGGGTCGCTGAGTCAGCGGAGTTAGTTAGTTATTTTACAGTTATCTTCCATTTCACAAAGTAGAGACTTTTGGATGTCTTGCCTGATAATGTAATAAAGAGTAATAAAAATAAATATAAAGTTCTATTTTCATGATCGTGAGAAGAAAGCTTTCTTAAAATTAGACGACTTGTGCGCGCCAATACTTAATTCGTGACTTGACTCACTCAGTGACTAACTAGACTGTAGTGTAGCTTCTCAACTCTTCTTAGGTACATCCCTAAATAGTTTTCCGCGCGTTTTTCGTTTCGTCGCCGGCGCTGTTCCGGCGTCGTCGGCCGCATGATTTGCCGCTTCCGCGAAGGACGAGCGGTAACGATACGCTTTGTGCGGTCTTTGTCCGAAGCCCGGCTGAACGGACCCTTATTTATTGCGTCTACAAGAAAATTTATAAATTTGCTAGCTGGCCGCGATTTGCAAGGTGCTTTTCAAGCATTTTTACTTGGAAACGTTTGATTCTTTATTTTTGTCTAGGCACTTACCTGACTACGTTTTGTTTGTACGAAAAATAGAGAAACAATTGTGGGTATACATAAAACTGTCTGGCTATAGGTCCAAGGTAGGTTAGTATGCTAGTGTAGGATGTTTTAGATACCTATTTGCTAACTAACATAAATGTTTTTTTTTTTTTTTTTTTTTTACGTAGCCTGTTCGGTGTCCCACTGCAGGGCAAAGGCCTCCCCTCTATTTTACATCAAGTAATACTTACAGGAAGGGACGGAGCACTGCAACCACAGAATAAATAATAGTACCTGCAACCTATGTCCCCTACAAATACAACATACTCTTTTACTCAGAAGTCGGTGAGATATGGGCACTAATCAACGAAGTGCTACTGTTGTGAGCCATTGCCGCACTCTGGAACGTGGTACGTAACTCGTAAGTCATAGTCATAACATAAAACAGAAATCGCATTAGCAAAGGGTTGGGCTACAAAATGTGCCTCCGACGCTACTGTAGCAGGGTGGGGACTGGACTAAGTCAAATGCTGGAGCGGGATTTGACGCGTTACTGTGGCAGGGTGGAGTAGCCTAAGTCAAACGCTGGAACGGGATTGCCTCTGATCGACGCGCTACTACTGTTGCAGGGTGGAGTGGCCTAAGTCAAACGCTGGAGCGGGATTTCATCACAAAACGGGAAGACGAGGCGCGCAGGGCGCATTCTCATGAACTTGACACATGGCTGACTGACAGCCGTGTAGTCGAGGCGTATGATAGAGTGGTCATATCGCATTAGCAAAGGTTTGGGCTACAAAATGTGAGTCCGACTGTGGCAGGGTGGGACTGGACTAAGTCAAACGCTGAAGCGGGATTTCGTCACAAAACAGGGAAGGAGGCGCGCATGGTCCCTTGTCATGGACATGACAAAGGGCTGGCAGTCTTGCAGGCGAGTAAAAGTAGGATAGAATGGACATACTCATTAGCAAAGAGTTGAGCAAATGTGTCTCTGACGAGACTGTGGCAGGATAAGTCAGACATAAGGCTGACAGCAACATAGATGGCTGACAGCTTCGAGCAACTCATCTTCCGTCCCGTTCCGGCCCGGCTGACAGTCTTGTAGGCAGGCATATCGCAACATTAGTATAAGGTTGGGCTACAAAGTAAAGTCAACAATCAATTGATCGAACACCATATAAGAGTTAGAGATCGCCTTTCCCTAACACCCCTGGTAACGGGTTGAAATGGGGTGATGTTATTAAAAGCGGTAAACAGCCAACTTTTTGCTAATGTCGTGCTCTTCTGACACACACCAAACAGCAAGTGGCCCGTCGTAAACAGTTTATGACCCACTGCTAGCGGTTGAGATTAAAATCATGCATTTATTTTATTCGTCATTATTTCAGAATTGCCCCTCTCATCGCCCGGAGGTACTCAATGAATAGTCTCAGTCACACTTGTTCGCTACTGTACTGCTGAACGGTTAGTTACCTATTTACCTACGTCTATCTACGGAGCTATACGTCTCATCAGAAAATCTAAATCAAACTTATCCATTGTGATTTATTTTTATGATTTCGTCCCAAAATAAAAGATGTTCATAATTTATTTGGTACCTAACTACGATTTGACGGCTGATAGAGACGAATGGAAGAGAAAGACCTGTTGCGCCGACTAACCAGACGAATAAGTTGAGATAAAGGCAGGAAGATGATGATAGGTAACTACGAGTAGATGCCAAGAATTACCAGTTTGCATAATCGCCCGCTTGCACACTGTCTAATTTTCCTGTAGTTTTTATTGCAGGCATAAGAAAATATGAAAATGATTGCCGCTAGGCTCTATTTTAATTGATTTCAATGTAAAGTAAGTGAATGAATTCACAGAGGTCAGGGACTGTAAGACCGGGGAATTACACATACATTTTAATCTATTTCAAATTAACATGTGGTATGACTACTTACTTCACTTGGTAAGTACCATACTAGGTAGGTATAAATAATTCAAAAGACGTTGATACTTTTTCGTCGTGAAAATTAATTGTTTGTTAATTCGAAGTTTCTAAATTACATTTATCAAACAGCAGATGTATTAAAAAACAAAAACCCGACTTCGGTAATTTAAAAGTTTTAATTTTCAATTAAAATCCGCTAACTTGAATTTATGAATTTTTAATTTAGACGAGTCTAACGACACCTGTCACATGTCAAGATCAACCCAGCCGTAGCTGGCGTCCGTGAAAACGAATTTCTTGTCTACATACATAGAACCTACATACACCTACATACTCTCGAAAAACATCCCTTCTGAGACAGTCGGGTAAATAACGTTGCCTGATAGTTTTTGCAGCTTACAGTCTGCAAGTTATAATTACTTGTCTTTTGAGTAAAAAGTTTTAAAAACGAAAATTAGTAATCATTATCCACACTTCCACATTTTGTTGTAAAAGTGTTATCAGATGCGGCTGTTCACCTCTTGCGTTGAGATAAATTCGTACAAAATGAAAACATGAAGGTCAAAGTTAGCGATAACGTCACAGGAACGATGCCCCTTCAAGATAGTAATTATCTGATTCATTTCGTGGGTCGATGTATAAGTAGGTAGGTATGTAGTTCCAAACTAGGTTGTTCTAACACCAAACCAAAACTGACCTACACAGCAAAAAGCCTAATCATTGTATATGTTACAGGCAAAACCCTTAACCAGTCAATAACGTTATTGACTGGAAAAACCAGTCAATTACGATATTGCCTAAGGGCCTCAGTCAAAACCCTTATTGACTGGTTTTATCTATTAAAAGCAGTCAATAACGATATTGACTGACGCGCCCAGTCAAAACCCTTAATAGGTACTTCTGCCCGGTAGCAGCAACCTAGACTGGCTGGCTGACTGTCTCGATCGCCGGTTGTTATTCCTGAGGACATTCCCAAGTCGCAGACGGCTCTTCACTATCTAATGCTGACATTAGCGTATACGTGGCTTCACCTCCTAGATGTCATAGACTTCACGACGGTGGTTGTTAGGCTCCCGCCTAGTTCAATCGGCGAGCGAGGCTGTAGGCTTTCTTCTAGCTGCGACCATCTAACGGTCCTGATGGTGATCTCAGACCAGCGGCAGGCAGTCTAGGTTGCTACCATCGGGTCGGACGTACCTATTAAGGGTTTTGAAAAAATATCTTACGGTCCTAATGGTAAATATGCAGTAACCATTGCGTTGCGGTGAGTTTATGTGCGATGCGGCGGGTAGCACTGCGTTGCGGTGAGTTTATGTGCAGTGCGGCGGAAATCAATGCGGTGCGGAGAGTTTCGGTGCGCGATGCGGCGGGTATCACTGGGTTGCTGTGTGTTTATGTGCAATGCGGCGGAAAGCAGTTCGGTGCGGAGAGTTTCGGTGTGCGATGCGGCGGGTAGCACTGAATTGCCGTGAGTTTATGTGCTTTGCGGCGGAAAGCAGTGCGGTGCGGGAAGTTTTGTTGTGTGTTGCGGTGGGTAGCGCTGAATTGCCGTGAGTTTATGTGCTTTGCGGTGGAAAACAGTGCGGTGCGGGAAGTTTTGTTGTGTGTTACGGCAGGTAGCGCAGAATTGCGGTGAGTTTATGTGCTTTGCGGCGGAAGGCAGTGCGGTGCGGGAAGTTTTGTTGTGTGTTGCGGCGGGTAGCGCTGAATTGCGGTGAGTTTATGTGCTTTGCGGCGGAAAGCAGTGCGGTGCGGGAAGTTTTGTTGTGTGTTGCGGCGGGTAGCGCTGAATTGCGGTGAGTTTATGTGCTTTGCGGCGAAAAGCAGTGCGGTGCGGGAAGTTTTGATGTGTGATGCGGCGGGTAGCGCTGAATTGCGTTGAGTTTATGTGCTTTGCGGCGAAAAGCAGTACGGTGCGGGAAGTTTTGTTGTGTGATGCGGCGAGTAGCACTGATTTGCGGTGAGATTATGAGCTATGCGGTGGGCAGCAGTGCGATGCGGCGAGTAGCACTGACTTGCGGTGATATTATTAGCAATGCGGCGGGTAGCACGGCGTTGCGGTGAGTTTATGAGCTATGCGGCGAAAAGCAGTGCGGTGCGGAGAGTTTCGATGTGCGATGCGGTGAGTAGCACTGATTTGCGGTGAGATTATGAGCGATGCGGCGGGTAGCAGTACGGTGTGGTGAGCTACGGAGCGATGCGGCGGGTAGGAGTGGTTACCGCATAGTAACCGTCAGGATCGATATATATTTTTTTAAATAAGATAGGCTCGCATTTGAATGCTATCTCACCAGCTGATAAAAAGAGTAATCCTAGTCAGCGACGCGATCCCCGGAGGTGGAATGGGGATAATCAGGTCGTGGGACGATTGTGCACGCTCACTGAAATGCATCTTATAGAAGATAGAAGATGGAGGCAGTCAGAGTGAAAGTCTACTGTTTCGCACGCCGGTGGCACTGAGCTCGAGTCCTCGAGCAACTACCGGGTGGTCAATGACTTCTGGGAGGCCACGTATTTGCTGCCGTCAATATAAGTGAAGAGCCGTCTACGACTTGGGCATGTCCTTAGGAATAACAACCGGCGAGCGAGACAGTAGACTTCCACTCTGGCAGCGACCATCTTACGGTCCTGATGGTGATCTAAGACCAACCAGGACGTACCTATTAAGGGTTTTGACTAGGCACGTCAGTCAATAACGTTATTGACTGATTTTATTAGACAAAATCAGTCAATAAGGGTTTTGACTGAGCACCTTAGGCAATAACGTTATTGACTGGTTTTGCCAGTCATTAACGTTATTGACTGGTTAAGGGTTTTGACTGTAACATATATAATATTATATGTATGATGTGAATCAGCCCATAGCCCAATAAGGTCAAACACACTCTGAAGATTTTGCATGCGGAAGTCTGCTATTAATTGTGCTCATAGAGTCTGGCCAGCGAGTCTTTGGACACGGAAATGGCGCCAATTTTAAAAATCTTTCACATGTTAACACTGAAAAACTACAATAAAACAATTTTGATACTTACTATTTTTTTGTTTTCTGCTCTTTAGCACAAAGTACCTTTTGGCTAGCGCAATCCAGAGAGTCGGCTTCGAGCAAACGCGGCTAAACTCACTCAGACATCCACACGCGTCGTTTACGCGCTCTGTGGAACCGTGTCGAACCGGTAATGGTTGAGTGTGAACGGCGCGTTCCGTGCGGGCGGACGTAATAAGAATAATGATATAAGAAATATGTTTGGGTGTAATAAGAATAACACCACAGAAAATTGTGCATTGTCATTTTTCAGTTCTCACGCAATAATGAAAAGTAAGTAGAACTCTTTTATTTGATAAATAAATAGATATCTATTTCAAAACACTACAAATGGAGGGATTTCTTTTTAAAAATCTTATTTTTCGTTCGTACGTAGAAGTAGGTAGGTTGCGCTTTAGTTTGGTAGGTTAGGTTAAATAGGTTTAGGTAGGTACCTAGCCATAGTAGATAGGTACATACCTACCTAGTCAGTATTTGAGGTGAAGCGATGAGTACCGCAATACTGATAGCAGAAGGTTACGTCATCTTCATTTCCAACAATCAGGTAGTTCAAATGGACTATGACTATAGTTCGACAGCTTCGTGCGCGACCTTCCTGCGGGGTACAGACGGTGAGGGGGCAGTTTAGCACCATGACGCGGACGCGGCGCGATGCCTCTCCCTTCCCCGCTACACCTCCCGCTACTCTCTGACATCTCTCCCCCCAACGTCTGTCACCCCTAGGGAAGGTCGCGCACGAGATTGTCGGACTATAGAAATATGACTTTCTACTCAGGTAGGTACCTATTTTCATATGGTAAAAAATATTTGATGATCAAACGAACTTACCTGAAGTGAAGTTCGATCCCAATTATATGAGCAGCTTCATTCGACGCGATTTACTGTTTACATGGTGTAGGTTCGCCTCCACGCATTAGCCTTGCACGAATTTTTAAAGAAAAAAAATAAATCTAAAAAGATTTTGTGTGCTTTATATCTTTTTTGACTTTTTAAAACGGCAACACCGGCGATAGCTGTCAAACTCCCGGTCCGCAATCCCTACACTCCCACTCAGCGTTCCCCACTCCCCACCCACGCGCGGGCGCTGTCGTCATTCTCAAGTCATTAGTTTAGAAAAACTATTTCAATATTTTTGGGGTTTTACGCGAGGGTTTGGGATATAAAATTATATAGTGAGTTTGGGAGGGTGTCAGTAAATCGCGTCGAATGAAGCTGCTCATATAATTGGGATCGAACTTCACTTCAGGTAAGTTCGTTTGATCATCAATTATATTTCGCAGCTTCATTCTTTGCGATTTACTGTTTACATGGTGTAGATGTTCAGAGACAACAAAAATATGAAATAGTTAACACGTTCAAAGCGGCGGCAATTTTTGGATTCTTTCCGTTACGGCGGGACCAGGCGTATTTCACCTGGTGCTAAACTTTCCGTTGTGGCGTTACGGGGTCTGTTAAACCTGGTAACGTTAAAAAAACTTAAATGCTTCTTTTGACATAATTTAAAATGAAAAACAAAAAAATATCATTTGACATCATTAATTATGAATTGATTTATATAAATCTGAAGGCGTACGTGAATAGCTAATTTGGTTTAGGAGCTGTAGCTAAATTAAAATACCAGATCTTTTGCACCTGGTACCGCACTGCACACGGGAAGTTTTGCGCAAATTTTAGTGTTGAGAAATCAAAATATCGATAACGTTTTGTAAGATTTATTATAAAAGCAATTAAGTAAGTTTAATGTTGTTCATTAAAACATGGAAGTAGGTACTGCTTTTCAAACTCAACACATCTTGTAAATATTTTTATTTTTTTATCGGCTTCTTTGCGGGTTAGATTGGCTCTCAATTTTGCATAACACCCAACACAATTATTTTTTACAACCTTTTTTAAATTGATCTTTTTGTGGGATTTTTTTTCGTACTTATAACGAAAGAAAAAGATAACGCATGCATTTTATCGAATACTATCACAACACTAGCCGCGCGAAGCTCGCGCGTGGTGCGGTACCAGGTGCTCGAGGTAACCAGGCGTATTCTACCTGGTGCCGCACTGCATTCACATTTTAATTCTTCAGTGCGGAACCAGGTCTAAAAAACCTAGTTATATGCTGACCACTTCTCCGAGCTCTACTTTAGTAACACATCATAAATATATATTTGTCTCCTTCTCACAACGATCAAAGCTAAAGTTATGCCCTCCGCACGACAGAGAAGTCTATACTTTTCTTAGCCGCACGCTAAGCAAGTCATAAACCACGTCTTTTTGGCCTGGTACCGCACTGAACGTGTTAAGTGTTAGTTTTTTGAATATGTCAACACAATATAATGACAAAAAACAAAACAAATTAATTTGTAAATAAGGTAAGTTTACAAATACCAACCGACACTAGTATTAACTTGTAAACATGTAAAATGAAATCAATCTATACCTTTACAGATTTTACCCGAAAAGTATGAAAATTGCAATTTTTCAAAAAATGAAAATGAAAAGTATTTACTCCAACTAGCCGTTTTTCTAACAACATCTATGAAACACCAAGTCTGCTAGACGATGAAGCATGTCAAGTACTATGAGCAAAGGATATTGAGGTATCTATGCAACTGGCAAGAAGAGTACCTATCTTTTACCTAACGCGGGAAGTGTTTATATGGCTACGGCCTTTGGAGGGTAGTTTAGTTTAGCATAAGATTTTCAATGACTTATAAACAAATAAACGTTATCTCATTGACGGGTTGAATTTGTTTTATTGGTGTACCTACTCCAATAAACATTTTGCTTATTTGCTGGGCAAATGGACATTGAGTGTGAAATGGTTGTCTAACAACAGGCTAATAAGAATTAGGTATTTTATTTATTATTTCTTGAGATGTTTTTCTTTGTTTTTTAAAAAGTCTGATCTAAACCTAATGGGCTGTACGACTATAACTGTATAAAACAGATTGACTAGGAATTTCAAAGATGCCACATCAATTGAGCTTCTTTGTCTAAAACCTGTTTATATTTTTGTTTTAGGTATTAAGGATTTGTATACAAAATTATGTATATTGTAACTAATTAATACTTTAAAACATCCATGATATTGTTTGTGGGTACTATCAGCAAATTATGCCATCATAATATGAACGGATCTTGAATATAACATCAAGATAGTATGTTTGAATAAAGGCCGAAAGACATTAATTGTTTTGAAATAGCTAGTTTTTAGCAAATTGTGAACCAGAATTGTGTGGTTCAGTATGGTACATTACAACAAGTATCCCTTCAGGCATTTCTTAAATAATTTAGTGCAAAAATTTTGTAATGGGAGAAAACGGTAGAAAAGCGTATATAATGTTTTCATGAAAAGTAAAAGCATTTACTTTCCAAATGTCAGGGTTATTTCCTTGCGATTTTGTGTTCAACAAAACGTGTTGCGCCGACCCCAAGTAATTGGGATAAGGGCAGGAAGATGATGATGTCAGGGTTATTTTTCCGTGACACATTGATCATTTTGCATTAAATCAAATAGAAAATAGGTCAATGTCTGAGAATCCAAGACAGACTATAGTTTAGACAAAAGGTATCATAAACATCTTTTCAGTGTCTTGAAAAGATTTACGATAATATGTGCTGAATTACTTGTGAATGTTGTGTGTAAATACAATTGCCTGCCCTATAATATACATAAATAAATATGTCTGCTTATTATTTAAGATGTAATTTAACGTTCCTTACCCCATTTCCAAATTCGTCCGAAAATTTGATTAGATTATAATATTTGATTAATAATGGAAATAGGTGTAACAATAATACAGCCCAAACAAAACATTGTAGTCATATAAATCTGTAAAGCAGCAAGCAAGAAGAATAGCTTTAAGTTCAACTCATTAATGTGTAACATTGTTCTATATTTTTCCAGCAACTACCCAAAACTTTTGTTGTCTTCACAAAAAGCACCGAATACATAATTAAAAATTATTATAATAATAAAATAAAATATATAGAATTTTCAAATTCTTTACATAACAGCGAAGAGTACTACATAATAGATGATATAAGTAGGCCAAGGAACCTTGCAAAATATCTAAATTTTGTGATTGTTTGTTTTAAAAAGTGTGTGTATGTATAATTTGTTGTTTAATCTTAATTTTCTTTACAGAGGGTAGGCTTATTTGCCATTACCATTCTAACTGAGTTAAAAATTATAGACCATGAAAGCTTGATCTTGCAATAAGTTTTGTTGTTGTTTTAATATTGTTAAAAAAAAAATGAACTGTTTTTATCTTTGCTTTTAAGTAAATCTAAGAAAATGACTGATATCAAGCCTTTGGACCTTAATATTTTCAAGTTCAAAAAGTTTTGTAAACACATACGGTGTGTATAGATAAACTCATAATTATATTTGATCTCCATACTCAAAACGTAGGTATTCTTGAAGAGATTCGTGAATGGGAATCAGAAGATAGGCAACTTTTAAGACCAATGTTGCCATAAAGCATTTATGGGTTACGAGTTTGGACACAGTACCTACGACAATTTTATATTTAGAAATTGAATGTTTTGATATTTAGTATAAAATTTTTCTACCGTTCGATTTATGTACCAGAAACATATTGGATATGAACTCGTCTTCAACATGTCAACAATCAGATATTGCATCAATTTAATTAATTTCGAGTAAGTTATTCATACATTTCTGATAAACAGATGACTCTTGTAGTGACTGCGGAAATATACTACTAGGATAGTCTGTCCGAAAAGAAGTTGATTGAAATGGTATTTTGTAACCCTCAATCCAGTCTAACTAGGTAGTAACAGACGTTATACTAGCTCATTTTCGACAGAAATATTGTAGTTAGCCAGCGTACAGTACCTGCGTTGATTACTTCGTACAGACGAGCGGTCATTCTTGCTACCGGCGTTCCAAGCGTTTCTCGACGATGACGGCGGGGGAGCTCTCACATTTTGACGCCCGCACAACCACGGGCTGTGTCGCTGATTGCTCTAAACGGTTTAAAACCACATACATACATACATAATGGCCATTACTGGCCATCCTGTGGAGTAGGCAGAGCGTAAACAGCTGCACAAAATATAAATCGAGTATTTACACTACGTCTAACAAATGTCATTAGACCATACTACCATAGCGACAGGCCGCGAGCTCAACGTCCAAAACTGCAATACAAATATACAATTATAATTTATGAATATCTTTTTCTGAATTTTATTTTTCAGTACATGTACAGACCTCTAAATGATCTTAGAGGCGTTAAAGTTTTTGGATTTACGCCAAATAAAAAGTTATTTCATGTTGTTCCTTTTAGTGTTTCTTTGCTACGGCATTGATTGACGAAATTACAAAGTTACATCGAGTTTTGGTCACAAAGCAGGTGACAAACATCACCGATAGATTAAATGTTTTTAGGATGAGTAGCAGAAGCCAGGGCTTAAATACCTATACATACCAAACAGTTTCTGGTTGTAAGAACACAAAGTAGGTAATTATCTCTCTTTGCCAAAGTATCCGGGACAGCTGGATATATCCCCGGGTTGAGAGTGGGTAAAAGCAAAAGCTTGCAGTTGCTTGGCACAAAATATTCGTTAAGAATATTATCTTTGCATCTTTGCGGGTCCTTTGGACAACATTTCTTGCCATCGAGTTGAAAACAAGATCACAAAGCGCAACTTCAGCTTTAGGAGCATCTCCATGCAATTGCAGATTGTCATAATTTAGAATGATGACAGAAGTAGACTTACCCTTACCAGCAGGCGTCGGATGAATTTTCGAAACCACAGTGATCATCGATGATGAAGTAAGCGGCAGTTGCAGCTCAAAAATATATTGTGACAGTAGTAGCCCGGGGGTAGTGGCAGTACGCATCACATATTTTTGATTTATTCGACAGAGACAACCCAAAAGTTGCTCGCATCGATTTATGCATGAGTGACAGTAACAGCCCAAGTTTTAGCAGTACGCATCACATATTAATGTGACAGTAACAGCCCATACTTTAGCAGTATGCATCACATATTTTCGTGACAGTAGTAGCCCAAAATTGGCAGTACGCATCACTTTTATTCGTCGTACATCCTCGCTGTCTGACGAATCCACGGGAAGAACACCAGGAGGGCGGCAACAGCAGGACGGCGGGAACACTGGGACGGCGGGAACTCCAGGACTGCGCGGTAATTTTGCGAAACGTTCTAGCGCGAACGCAATGTACGTGCGAAGGCTACGGCACGAAAACGAAGAATGACTTGAGAATGACGACAGCGCCCCGCGCGTGGGGTGGGGGAGTGGGGAACGCTGAGTGGGAGTGTAGGGATTGCGGACCGGGAGTTTGACAGCTATCGCCGGTGTTGCCGTTTTAAAAAGTCAAAAAAGATATAAAGCACACAAAATCTTTTTAGATTTATTTTTTTTCTTTAAAAATTCGTGCAAGGCTAATGCGTGGAGGCGAACCTACACCATGTAAACAGTAAATCGCAAAGAATGAAGCTGCGAAATATAATTCATATCGGCCAGGTAATTTAGGAGTTTATCAATTGCATATAGGTACCTAATTCATACTTACAAACGAAAGGTAACTTCATTAAAAAAATCAGAAAGCAAAAGTAGTAACCCTAAGGAGTAGGCATAAGTGATCGAAAGAAGGGGCGAGCAAGGTACTCATGAAACTGAACAACTTTTCCCATTAAACATGGGTCGATATATGAAAAAAATATTTGGACCTCCCATACAAAATCGCAGATCAGCTGTTTGATTTACTCTGAGAGGTCCAAATTTTTTTTCATATTTCGTCTCATGTTCCATGGGGAAAGTTGTTCAGTTTCATGAGTACCTTGACCTCCTTCGGCTTGTTATACCCTCTGTTACTCCCGGTAGATACATCATACATACATAGTAGGCAAGGTAAACACAAACTAAAGAGCAGAAAACAAAAAAATAGTAAGTATCAAAATTGTTTTATTGTAGTTTTTCAGTGTTAACATGTTGCCATTTGAAATATTTGAATTATTTGACGTCCAAAGACTCGCTGGCCAGACTCTAACACACGTTCTAACTTCTACTAAACTTGTTCATTCACACACACACACACCAATTATGACATCAACAAATTACAAATTCTTGAAGGAGTAGTAGAAGTAGAAAATGTGATAGGTACGAGTACAGTCGTTGTGCACTTCCGTGCACGGGAAATCCCACTATCAGAAAAATCCTAGTGTAAAATCCACTCAAATTGATAATTATGTTTGGTATGATACAATCTTCTGTGGCCATCATAGTTCATTGTAGCCCGAATAAAAACAGTATAGTAGCTACAATATAACACCCAGTCCAACGCAACACCCTCGGCTAGGAATTCGCAATATTTGCCCCGGGCTGACGAATTGATGAACTCGTCCTAAGCAAACAGAGAACAACGCGGGGAAAAACTCACAACACGACCGATGTACAGGGTGTAGTAAGTTAAGGTTATAACAAGCATAATTAATAAAACACTATAATTCGACGACAGTAATACAGGTATTTTTCTTTTATACCTATTCTGCCATTTTGATTTTTCGAATCTAACAACACCATGCCAACGAGGCAGACGGATAAAAACAGATACTCAACACTTAGCTTTGTGTAATTTAACATAGACTTTCAATCAATATGTAGGCTCGGTCATGTGATATCCAATTTTGCCCTTGTTTTTGTGGGGAAAGTTGTTCGGTTCAGCAAGACTTCTCTTTACACAAAATGAAGAAAGCAAAACATCCTGTATACAAGGATAAATTGCCCAAAGCTGAGCGGTGTTTGCTGAAGTTTACCTGACCCACATTTTGGACTTAGGAACATGTCCAATGCTTTATTTCGCTGGCACTTGCCGATGTGGCACAGTGGTTGTTCGACTGCCTGCGATGCATATTCTCCTTTTGTGCAAAAAAATAATACTTACCCTGCATTGATTTATTTTTTCACACTGCAATAGGTTACCGCGTGTGGTAGCGGCTAAGAATACTCCTTAGATAGAGTGTTTCGTAGAGATTTTGACCTCGGCTGAATATCTGTCGACTATGGTCGGTCATGGTCAACCGCAAAGTGGCGGTGATATGGGTTACAATATTCAGATTTTACCCTGAGGCCCAAAGGGGGTTGACGTCAGGCAGGCGGCAGGATAAAACATAGCCAAATCCTTTTGCTACATAATTTTTAGTTTTTCCTTCCTTCCTTCTTCGAGTGGGACACCAAGTCTTCCGACGTCGTTGGACAACTAGTTCTAATACAGAATATATAAATAGTACCTACTAGGGTTCTAACTATTTACTACTGATTTGGGATTAGGGTAGGAAGATGATATGATAATGATCGATGACATAGGTAGTACAAAAGGCGGGCCATTCCCTTTCTGTTTGCCAAATAGTTTGTTTGAGATGACAGCATGGCAGCTCCTGTAAAGTGGTCGTAAAGTCGTAAACAGTTTACGACGTCGCCGGTGCTGAAGCCGGGGCGAGCGAGACGAGCCACACGAGCATACAATAGACTTGATAATGAAAGATAATGCTCCACCAGCTGATGATAGTTAGCAACTTTCCTCAAGGAACTTAAGTCGAAAGACGAAAAAAAATTTGGACCTCCCATCATAGTAACTCGATTCAGCTGATCGGAAATTTTGTACGGGAGGTTCAATTTTTTATATTTTGGCCTAGATGTTCCTTGGGGAAAATTGTTTCTCATCACCAGCCGGTTCTGAGTTTTCGCCATCATCGGTCATTAGTAAAATTTCACCCTATAGGTATTTACTTTGGAGCATGTCTTTTGCTTGTACCTCTTCTGAAGGAATTTCGAAGGTAAGTGTGCACAGTCTCTCCATGACCTGATACCTCCGTCACCATTCCATCTCCGGTGCACGAGATGCCGGTTGGGATTCCACCCTTATATCGTAGACATCCCGCAAATTCGCACAAAGCGCTTCGCTTCTACATTTTTAATACGAACTGCTAAGGAGTGGAACTCTTTGCCTGCGGATCTGTTTCCGGAACGTTACAACCTGGGCCTTTTCAAGGCGAGAGTGAATAACATCAGGTGAGATTGCGGACAAATGCTTACCCGATGTTTATAAAAAAAAAAACTCCCGTAATTTTTGGGTTACAAAGCCTCGCTTTAAGTAAGAAAACAGACAATAAACGAAGGGCAAGGGTCATAGGCGTTAAGATTATAGTCTACAGTCTATACGACTCTTAAGGTGGGTCTGTGAGGTGGGTCAGCCCTCAGCCCGCTACTGTTAATGTTACGGGCGTTACGGCAGCCTTTTCTGTAACACCCGTCTTAGATTTAATCCGTACACTTGAGGTAAGTAGAGATACTTTGGTGCAGAAGGGTGTCTGACGACCGATGTGGCAGTGGTATTGCGCAGATAAAGAATAGGTCCCAAAGTGGCAACATGTTTTGTCTCTATCATATCATATTGATGTCAGCAATACCTAATGTTGCCGATTCGGAATGTATTCTTTATCTGCGCAAGATAAAGTATTTATACTATGCAGAGGTAGGTAATTTGATCTCTCATAGGTACAAAGTGGTCGATCAGCTGATTCAACTATAGGAGGTCCAAATTTTTTAAAATATTTTGACATAATGTTCCTTGGGGAAAGTTGTTCTTTATCACCAGCTGGATTTAGTTTTCGCTATCGGTCACTAGTAAAATTTCACCCATTACCTATTTTTATTCTTTCCCAGGTAATTATCTTTTCTTCTTTTTTCGGTTCTGTTTTTGAGTCATCAGATCTAGATGATGACTTCGACGTTGACAGAATTCCTGATTTAAATAATACTTCTGATTTAATTATTTCCGATTTATTCATAACACAAAAAGATGTCCTTAAGGAACTCAAAAGGTTAGACGTCTCAAAGGGATCTGGCTTAGATAACATACCTCCGTTATTTCTTAGGCACACAGCTGAATCTCTCTATAAACCAATACACTTAATATTTAATTTATGCCTAAGTCAAGGGGTCTTTCCACCAGTATGGAAATCAGCCCGTATCGTCCCTGTTCACAAGGGTGGGTCTAGGGATAACGTGGAAAACTACCGCCCAATTTCAATCTTGCCTGCTCTGTCGAAGGTTTTTGAAAGTCTAGTACACAAATACATCTACCCCTCCTTACATGGGAAAATTATCGAACAACAGCATGGCTTCGTTCATAAACGTTCTACTACTACAAATTTAATGATTTATACCAGTCATCTATTTGAGGGGATGGATGCAAATAAACAAACTGATAGCATCTACACGGACTTTCAAAAGGCCTTCGACAGAGTAGACCACAAAATTCTTCTCGAAAAGCTTGCCTACAACGGAATCCGTGGTAATTTATGGAGATGGTTCAAATCGTATGTGTCCAACCGTACGCAGAAAGTCGTCATTAATGGGTTTGAATCTGGTTCATCCCAGTTTCATCAGGCGTTCCCCAGGGATCAATCTTGGGTCCCCTATTATTTGTGCTGTTTATAAATGACGTACACACTTGCTTTCAGAACTGCAACTATCTTTTATACGCAGACGATTTAAAAATTTACCGCATTATCACCAGCTAGGTATGATGACCACTGCAAAATCCAAGAAGATTTGGACCGTTTTACCACTTACTGTACCCAAAATAAGTTAAGTCTAAGCATTAATAAATGCAAAGTTATTTCTTTCACAAAGAAAACATCTATTAGTAGGCATCCTTATAAACTGTGTGGCGCTGTATTAGACTCTGTTAAAACTATCAAGGATCTTGGAGTGACACTTGATACAAAGCTACATCTTGATATTCATTTAGAGAACATTATTAACAGAGCTTATAAAATGTATGGCTTTGTTATGCGTTCCTGTCAAAAATTCACCCGTCCCTCCACCTTTTTATACATTTATAAGAGCCTTATTCGTTCACAATTAGAATATGCCGTATCAATATGGAATCCTTTTTATAATAAATATATTGAAGCCCTCGAATCTGTGCAAAAAAAGTATCTTAGACGTGTAAACTATAAATGCACTCGTAGTAATCTTTCGTATGAACTTCTTCTTAAAAAATATTCGATAACTATTTGTCGCTAACACCATCGATCGATCTGAACTAGTGAATACTTATTGTAATCTGTGGTTAATGGAGTTGGTTACATAACTACCTATTATAAGCTTATAATTGGGCATGTAAAGCATAACTCGAAGACGTAAAATAAGAAATCCATTTGCAGATATTTTGGTCTTTTATAGTATTTTCATGTTTTTAGTTCTAAAAAGTTAAAGATCACTTTGATTTTTGCAAAAATCTAAATAACCTTAATTTGACCTTTGTGATGTGCATACTGTGCAAAAAATTAAATTAAACTCTTTCGAGACGCCTATAACGAACTTCCTCCCCAATAAAAGTTACCTACTCTTTGCTTCACCCTTGCTTGCTTCTGTCATGTCAGTTGGACGTTTGATGTAGTGTTGCAAAACTATCGATAGTACCTACTACTATCGATAACACTGAGTTTACAAAGACATTACAAACCTATGGACTGGCTGTACCCTCTGAATGTGCGTGAATACCTAAACAATGTTGGTTTCATAAAATGGCGGATTTTGTAGGGTTGTAATCATTTTGGACCCAAAATCGATATCGATAGTCGGTAACTGCCTACTGCCTAGTTGGGATAAGGGTAGGAAGATGATGATGGTTTTGACGGGCATTATGCCTACGCTGTTGATATTTTTTGTGTAGGTACCTTACTACTGTATTATGCTTATGCTGTTGTGAATTTTCATAATACTTAACTGCTTTTTGTGTGTAGTAAATAAATTGTTAAAAAGAAAAACAAGTTGTAGGGGTAAAAATTTATAATAATAATAATCAAACAAAAGCCAAAAATATTAATTTATCATAATTATTCATAACAAAATTTCTTGTGTTATTCCAGAAATTTTCCTTTTCCTTACACTTTGTTCCTGTTGCTGTTCAGTCAAAACAGATCTATCATTTTCCTTAGGTTTTACCAAAAAGGGGTTGGCAAGGCAAGGCTTCTTCACGTTGGCATAACTTATCCAGAGTTCTGTTATAATAACACTCGACACCAAAATACAGGGAGCATGTCAATATTTGTCCATGACGTGGATTTATATTTTCGGTGCCAATAATATCAAGTATCGGTGTCATTTCCTTCTTTTTTTGGTTATCTGTAAAATTAAAATTTAAATTATTAAACAGGTATATACAAAATAACTTGGTAACTTTGGCACATTACCTATAACTTTCTGAATTGAACTCTCAAGATTCATTATTTCCTTCCATTCTTACGAATTCTGGCAAAATATATCGATACCGTGACTATGTACTACCCCAACCCTAGCCGACGATCAGTTTGTATGAAATCGGCAGAAATAAAGAAAATAATGATATATTGGGGAAAAAAAACGTTTATAGTTTGCTGCTTTATAGTGAAAAATAGCTGCTCGTGGCTTTTTATTACATATTATAATCTTATAAAGTTCAAGTAAAATAGCAGATTTGTGTACTTACGTGTGCAAACTAGTTTCAGGGCGATTTTTAATAAGACGCACGCCGCACTGTATTAAGGAACAGCCAGGCATGATGTCATTTCCTTAATTTAGTCTTTTATCACTAAAAAATGCACTGCAAAAATAATATTTCAAGAAAAAAACTGATAAATCGCACTTTGTTTACAAGACTTTGACACTTGACGTGCCATAAATTGTTGACATTATAAATGGCGAAACAGTCGCGTTCGAAAATTAAAGGGATTTGACAGACAATATTTTATCTCAATCTCCTTACAGAAAACCGTTTGAGAGAAAAGGAAATAACATTATTTTTCCGCATTCTACATTGACAGAACAGATTAGTTCTAGTCCAGGAATTTGCAATAAAATTTGCATGGTGGTTGTTCGCAAAGAGTATTTAAATAAAATTGTTCGTTTCATTAGTTGCCCAGTGATGACGTCATCAATGAAAAACTTTTAAACAATTATAAAAAAATAAGGGATAATCAAATAATCAAAAGAACCAAATTAGTTTCGTAAAATTGCATAAAGTTTTAGAAAAAAATATTGAACCTATACATTTTACATACCCAATTAGTTTAGTAATGTTTGTTATGTTACTGTTAATTAACCCAAATAAAGTGAAAAAAAAAAAATTATACCTAGGTATATTTACCTATTCATTCATCTAAATGAAACTGTATCTAGGTACTCTTATTAAGTTGCGGCCTTCCAGATAAACATAAGTAGGTACTTACATACCTAGTTTATTCACAAACAAAGAGTGTGTGGAATCAAACGAGTCGGTAAATAAGTAAATAGAAATTATTCACCGTGTATGAACATTGAAATTAACTCTCTCTTTGACTCGTGGAATGAAAGAAGCATTTTCAATTAAGCTGGAAAATATACATATTCAGGAAATATCTGAGCTTGGAATGGAAAATAACTAGTCTTATCTGTTTGTTTTGGTTTTTGCTATTAGTTTAACGCTAGAACCTACATATAATAATGTTTCCGTGTTTCGGAGGGCATGCTTAGCCGTCGGTCACAATAGCCTGTCTAAGATTAGTTATTACTCAAACCATGTCAGATCAGAGGTATAGTCTTAGGTGTTTGTGGTGCCGGCTATGACGGTGTGGTGCCGGCTTAGAATAGCATCACCCCGTATCTTTAGATTTGGTGTCGTAAGAAGCGACTAAGGAATGTCGTAGTGTAAATGGCCGCTTTTTCAGCCATTTACGCTCTGACTACCACGCAAGAGGTATAGGCGTGATATATGTACGTATGTTTGTAATATAATTGGGTTCATCGGGTCGTTCGTCGACTTGGTTCCCTACATAACAAGAAGAACACTCTTAAACAACGTTATAAGGACACTTATCGTTTGCATCTGCCATCTTTGAACAAACTATCTCCGCAGAGGGTTCATATTTCCTTTTGTTGTTGAATGGTGCAGGGCCCCCGATCTGTTAGTTTGAAGGGCCCTCGCTGTTAAGGGCCCTCTGTAACCCCGCGTCGGATGCACGACTTACTTACTGCTTAACATTTTAACTGCTTCTTGGGTTGAGGGCTACTTGTAGCTACTATGTATTCAAGGAGCCACATAATTTGACTATTGCCGTGTGATGCTGGCTTAGAATTCGAATAACATCAACCTAAATTTCCTGTGATCCCGTGGGTATCGATCGTAAGAAGCGACTAAGAGATTTGCTTGAGAGTAAATAGGCGACACACAGTCTTTTGAATGATTTAAACTCAGACGGGAACTATATCTACTATCAGGCGCGGTTACAAGATTTGGCTCAGGGGGAGCCATTTTGAGAAAATCATATAATTTTGCAACACATTTTGTAAAAAATAAAAAATTCTCGATTATATGAGAGCCAAGGGTTTGGGGCCCTCCCCTATGCCCCCATTGTATCCGCGCCTGTCTACTATAGGTATTGCTCACATTAAAACAGTTTGTTTGTTTCAGTATAGCTGAACCTACCCCTTTTAGGGATCAACATGAACTAGTTTTTATAAAGTTCATGAGAAAACAAGCATAGACTGATCCTTTAGGTAAATGGGTAGGTTTCTTGTTATGCCTCGACCTATAAATTTCGTGAAATGCTCTTATCAAAGGGTCAAAAAAAAAAATCCTCAGCAGGATATTTGGGTACGTTGACCCATGCTGGACCAGTCAACCCCTCGTCACATTGCCCCACTATGCCGGGTGTAATGTCCCCGGACGGTAATTTACCCCATTACCGTACTGGCATTACCTTACCCCGCGTGATGGTGGATCATCTGTTAATGAACCTGTGCCCATGATCTTGTAATTATAAAGGTGAACGGACATTTTGTCAGAGCTTTACGCGCCGCATCGCCGCCGCCGCGCCGCAGGAATGTTGATGGTGGTGTACTAATAGTGTTTTTTAGTTTCCGTATTTTAGCAGATTTAAAAAAAAACTATCAGATTTTGGCAGATTTAAACCCAGGTTACCTTTTTTATAATACTTATAACTAGCGGCCCGTTAGCGGTTACCCGCTGCAACTGATTTTCCCAGAGGAAAAAGGTATTTTCCTCTTTGTTACACATATAAACATCTTAAATCACTCTATCTATTACAAAAAACTGCATCAAAATCCGTTGCACATAGGACTTAGCGAATTTCGCGACAGACAGAGGCAAAAAGCGACTCACTTACTTATACCTTGTATTGATGTTTAGTTTTATAAATTAGCTATTACCCGGAAATTATCTGAATAAAAGAACCGCTAAATATGTAATATAAATTAGCTATTATCCGGAAATTATTTCAATAAAATAACTGCTAAATTTATAATTGTCACACCATCAGCATTTCGGCGGCGATTCGGCGCGTACAGCTCTGACAGGTGTCCGTGCACCTTTATAAATAGGTACCTACTGATTAATATTAGGTGTGATTTAGTGACATTCCGGTATTATACAACTAATGCGCTTATGAACTAATTAGTGATTTAGTAATTAATTGATGTATTATGTTAATAAGTACTTACATAGGTATGTTCTATAGGCCGAAATTTTACTAGTTACTAGACCGATAGCGCCTTCCTCAAGTAACATAGGTCAAAATATGAAAAATAATTAGGCCCGCCCATGCAAAATTGCCGATCAGCTGATTTAAGTACCCATGGGAGTTCCAGATTTTTTCATATTTCGACCTATGTCTTTGGGGAAAGTAGTTCCTTCTCACCAGCTGGTTCTGAATTTTCGCTTTTGGTCATTTCCACCTTCCTATCTTTGTTCAAGTTCAGGAAACTCATAGAAATAAATTGGACCTCCCATAGTAAATCAATCAGGTAATCGATTTGTTTAACACTTAATAAGGTAAGTAATTTTTTGAATTGTATCCGCAGTAAGTAGGTACCTAGGTAGGTACCTCGGTAAGTATGTATATCGGCAAAGCCCTCTTTTCTCTTTGTGGACGCACGAAACGCTAACAAAATGTTATTCAATTGTCCTAAATCAACTGCTGGCGTGAATTAGTCCTAATTTCATTCCACCTGATCTTTGGCACAAAGGTTACCTACTTTAGTTAAACGTACCTTTTCAATGTAGATAACTGTGAGTAGGGTGACCATAATTTAGCATAATTTACGGGCTGCATTAGGGCCATGGCATGAAACTAAACAAGTTTTTCCCAGGAATATAGGTCGCAGTTTAGAAAAGTATCTCCCATTGAAAAACTTGCCCCAAGGAACAAAAAAAAATTAACCGGAATTTTTGTAGGTAATGGAGGTCCATATTCTTTTCCGTATCTAAACTTATCCTCAGGGAAAGATGTTCCTTATCACCAGCCGGCCTGCATTTTCGCAACGGTCACTAGTAAATACTCTATAGTTTAATTATCTTTTTACTTATTATTAGGTACCTGAACATTGCATTCGATCCTGAAAGCGAGGGTATGAAGTGGTACTGCCTCACACCTAGACAGCGCTGCGGGCGAATGAAAATTAACCCGGAATAACCGCGAGTATGGAAGTCGGACTTATGGAAGATACTGAGGGAGATGGGTGTACCTGAACATTTGATTTTGCTAATTGAGTCCTTATATGTGAACAACCAAGGCGTCGTCAAGATCGATAAAGCAGAGTCAGAACCCTTCACTTTCGGGAAAGGCGTCAGGCAGGGCTGCATACTCTCACCCATCCTTTTTAATGCGTATGGAGAGCATATCATCCGTCTTGCGTGTGAAGACTGGAACGGCGGAGTTACCATGGGTGGCACCAAGATTTCAAATCTCAGGTACGCCGATGATACCACTCTCTTAGCCAGCAACGAAGCTGAGATGATTGATATACTGGAAAGGATGGAACGGATCAGCCTAGAAAAGGGACTAAAAATCAATCATAGCAAAACCAAACTCATGGTGGTTGATCGTGGCAACAAACTGCAGCTCACAGGTGCTCTCACGTTGGAAACCGTCAGCGATTTCATTTACCTCGGGGCCAACATCAGCAATGACGGCTCGTGTGAAAAGGAGATTAGAAGACGCATAGGAATGAGCAAAAATGCCATGGCCCAATTACAAGGAATATGGAAGGACCGAAACATCTCGAGGAAAACTAAGATAAAATTAGTCAACACCTTGGTGTTCTCCATTTTCTGTTACGGGGCTGAGACCTGGACAATAAAGAAAGCTGACCGCGACCGCATCGATGCTTTTGAAATGTGGTTGTTTAGTTTTCGTATAAAATGGGCGCGCGGTGCTGGCAACACTGCTCTGTCATCTTGTCACGTCCTCTGCCGTCGCCCGCATCGTGGATGCGAAGTTTAATTATAAATAAGTAATTTAGTGTGCTTTCGGTTTTCTCGTGTGGTTTTCCCTGTTCGGTGGGGAAGTGAACCAAGTGATTTTTGGTTCCGGCTTTTTGATTGAGGCCAACGTGGTCGCCGGTAACATAACCTCACTTTGAGTCGTCGCTCGCGTCGCGGCTGCCGATAGCCATATATTTTTGATTGTTTTCTTGATTGGGGCCAACGGGCCGATTCCTCATTCGGAGAGGAATCTTAGTTGTTTTGTGTTGAAAACATTGTTGATGTCGAACTGTGAACTGGTGAATGGTGGAGTGATGAACTGAGGTGAAGCCAAAACTGTCGGAGGGACGGAGTGCCACACGAGCTGGTGCCCGGGTGCAGTAAGTCTAGTACCTAAGTCCCAATCCAAAAGTCTTCTCAAACCTGATACCTATTTTTCCTGTCAAAAACTAGACTTACAAGGAAACGACGGCGTCATCGTTCGCTCGGTAAGCAATTCGTTGCTGGGCCCTGTTTAAGTAGATTTTGGAAACAAGAATTTCTCGGCCGGAAACTTTCCGGAGCAGAATTCTCTCATTAAATTTATTTTATTTAGCTATAGTAAAGAGCACTACGAATCGTAGTCAAATGTTGTTCGAGGCTGATCGACCATTTAGTTTTAGATTTTAAGATAACTTTAATTTGCTTCCACTGCGCTAAGATCAGCTTCGGAATCAAACATTTTTGGTAGCAGAGCGTGGTTGCTTTATTGCAACATAGTTAGCCGTTATTTAGTATTAAGCGTGTTTTTATATTACCCACATATTTTATTAATTTTGGAAAATATTGTTTCGGTTTTTTTGTGACTGTATTGTTTGCCTAGTGAACGGTACCTTATCGGTAAGGTCTAGGCCAGTCAACTAACATTTATTTTGTGGTATTTGTTTATTGGTTTTCGTTTTATTAAGTCGAGTGTGTAAAAGTTGGTACCATGGCTCCTCGATCGCCAGGTATAAGGCTGCTATAAAGACAGAATTAAGGTGGTTTACTACCACAGCGGCAATGATCGGCCGCGAGGACCGGGAGGACGCGCTCTTGAAAAGTGCACTACAGGCAGATGAACGGGTTCGGGTTGTGTCGGAACACCTCACAGAGTGCCTCATGCTCCTTGAGGAAGCTCTAACCCTGAAGATAAGGAGCTGGTTGAGGGCGATGTAAGCCAGTGCTTGAGCTGGCACAGGACATTGCGCAGGCAGCTGCGGACATATCTAGGCGACGTGACGGAAAGGAAAAGCCATTCCGTGGTAAAGTGGGACAAGGATTACAGGTGCCTCTTCCGCCTGTTACGGTTCCAGTCTTTGCAGGCGATTACGCCGACTGGCCGGCGTTTGAGGACCTGTATAGCAGTGTGGTCCACACACGGACGGACATAACGCCGGCGTACAAGATGGCTCAGCTGATGTCCAGGCTACATGGAGAGCCTCATGAATTGCTGACGCATTTGGCTGTCTCGGATAGCAATTATGAGGTGGCGTGGAAGATCCTTACCGACCGGTATCGAAACAAGCGCCTGATTGTAGACAGGCTGTTAGACCAGTGGCTGTCAATACCAACCATAACGCGAGGTACGGACCTCCGCGAGAAAATCTTCCACCCAGTCAGTGTCGCGGTCAGCGCACTAGAGCGACAGGGTTTGCCAGTGGCGGGCTACGGTTATATCTTGGTCCACACAGTGCTTCGCCGCCTGCCGAGCGAAATGGTCGCTCGATTCGAGCAGCTGGGGGCAAGTCCTCGGACCACCTCCCGACCTACGAGGATCTGAAGTCGTTCCTCGAGGCCGAAAGCAGGCGAGTGGACGTCCAGGCTGGTGAAGCCCTCGCAAGGAGACCTCTGCCCTCGCCACCCGGAACGGCCGGGTGCACCGGCGCGAGGAGGCAACAGTGGGCAACCCAGGCGGTACAACATCGCATTGGAATCAGGGTGTGCCTACTGCAGGAGACAGGCCACAGGGTAACGGCGTGTCAGGAGTTTGCTGCGCAGCGGGTTCAGAGGAGACGGGGTGTGGCACAGCAGAGGCGTTGGTGTTTTCGGTGCCTGGGGCCGCATCAGGTGCGAGTGCCCTTCAAGCACCAACTGTAGGTACTGCCAGGGTGCACACCATCCGCTGCTCTGCATGAATCGCTCCGGAGGCGCCGGGGGCAGCGCTGGATCGGATCAGCGAAGGAGCCTGCCCACCAAGGGAGGAGCAACGCTCCCACCCTCCAAGGAGGAGCCCACCTCCGCATCGGTCACAGGGACAGGCAGGGGAACGTCAACAGACGGAGCCCACTTACCAAGGACGTGGGGACGATCTCCACCACGGCAGCAGGTGCCGGATTGGGGAAGAGCGGCACAGGAACGTGGCCAGGACACCCATCCCAGGTACGGGATTCAACGGGCGGGTGTCAGGGGAGCACTAGGCAGCCACCAGGGTACATGCAGTATTCTGCGGGCTTGAGCCACCTGGTTGGGTCTCAAGACCCACGCATGCCTCCGCCTATGCCTGAGTACCCGCGGCTACAGGCGCAACCTCGGTACGGACGTTTGCCGTCGGGGTACTATAGAACTCCAGCCATGGCCTTTATGGGCAGACCTCCCTACCAGCAGGAGTGGGACCCATACACAGGTTTGGGTAGTGAGGATACCGCGGGACGCGGCCTCACCGCGTTTAGATTCCCGCTAGGTAATCGCCGCCTACTCATCAGCTTCGGCTCCCGTCCAATCACGGTACTTTGCCAACGGCTAAGATTTGGGTATGGGGATACGGTGGCCGGACCATTCAAGTAAGAGCCCTACTGGATACAGGGGCTCAGGGATGTATTGTATCGAGTAAGCTGGTGAGTAGGCTAGGCCTAAATGTACGGCCAAGTGAGGATGAAGCTGTAGGCATCGGGGGCCTAAATGTGCCTGACATTCGGGGTCAGACGAACTTTGAGTTCACATTAGGTAGCACATGTACAGGGGTCAGCTATCAAGTCTCAGCCGTGGTGCTAGATGAAGTGGTTGGGAAACTCCCTCAGGTTAGGTTACCACCAACGGTAAGAGGGTTAACCACAGGGTTGGAGTTAGCTGATCCTGATTTTGATACTCCTGGTACGGTGGACGTACTTCTCGGGTCAGACGTCCTCGGGAGATTATGGTGCGGTAGGAAGAAGGTACTCCAGGAAACTGGTTTGGTGGCCGTAGATACCACAGGGGTATGTTGTTTTCGGCCCAGTTTGGAGACCTCAGGACCTACCAGAAGGGGATCCGGTCCTCTATGGTAGTGTGCTGTCAGAGGTGCTGCAGAGGTTTTGGGAGTCTGAAGAGCCGCCCACGGCGGACAGACGGAAGCCAGAGGATGACGAGTGCGAGTTGTTCTATCAATACAACACTGCGAGATGCCCGTCAGGCAGATTCGTGACCAGGCTACCTTTTCTCCCAAACCGCCCCGCTTTAGGTAGTTCGCGACAGCTCGCGGAACGGAGACTACTCGGAATGGAGCGGAAGATGAGGCGAGACCCAGCACTTCGGCAGAAGTATATAGAATTCATGCGGGAATATATTCAATTGGGCCACATGTCGGTGTCCAGCCTGGATTGGAGGTGTGTCGAGCATTATTACATTCCACACCTGGCTGTCTTGAAGTCACCTGAGGCGAAAATACGGGTGGTGTTTGACGGTTCTGCTCCTACCTCGAATGGTGTGTCTGTGAACCAATGTTTGCACGCGGGTCCTAAATTGAACCGGGACATTGTGGACATTCTCACAGACTTTCGGTTACACCAGGTAGCGTTCGTCGCAGACGTCAAAATGATGTTTCGCCAAACCATGATACATCCGGATGACCGTCGGTATCAGCTGATTTTGTGGCGTGAGAGCCCAGATGAGCCGATGGTCACATACGAACTTAACACGGTGACGTATGGACTTAAGCCAAGTCCGTATTTGGCAGTACGTACGCTGCGAGAGTTGGCCGCACAGGAAAGGGTAAGATATCCTCGAGCCGCAGCAGTACTGGATCGCGACGTCTACGTGGACGATATCTGCACGGGTGCTGATAGCGTGGAGCAGGCGCTAATTCTACGAGACGAGTTGATCGCGATCATGGGTTCAGGAGGTTACGAGTTGCGGAAATGGTTGTCCAGTTGCCCAGAGCTCCTGGCCGGTTTGCCAGGCGAGTTCCATCAGGACCCGCACCTCTTTGAGAACCCGGACAATCCAAACACGTTGGGCATCCTCGGGGTGCAATATAGGCCAACGCATGACGTATTCACGTACAAGATCGAGCCCGACCTTTTGGAAAACTTGGACTAAGCGGTCGGTACTGTCGACAATCGCTAGAACGTTCGATCCTAGCGGATGGATCGCCCCGGTTACGTTCATGGCGAAGTGCTTTTACAAAGGTTGTGGCTAGCCAACTTAGGATGGGACGACCAACTCTCCGGAGAGTTGTTGAAGGATTGGCTCAAGTTTGTGACCACCTTACCAGGGATTGTGCACATCGCGAAACCCCGCAAGTTAGTCCCATCGGTGGGATGTAAGGCTACCCTACATGGGTTTTGTGACGCCTCGGAGCGAGGTACGCGGCAGCTGTATACCTTCGGACAGCAAGTTCAACAGGAACTGTGCACGTGCGTCTGGTTATGGCCAAAGTAAGGTGGCACCAGTCAGAACTAGATGGACCATCCCCAAATTGGAATTGGCAGGGCAGCTCTTCTAGCGCGCTTGCTAAATCATGTAACCTGCAATCTGCGTGGTACCATCAACTTGGATGAAACGGTGTACGCGTGGACTGACAGTCGGATAGTTCTGTGCTGGTTGCAGACGTCGGTACATACACTTGAGGTTTTCGTGGCAAATCGGGTGTCACAGATTACGGGGTCGGAAACTCCGTTAGTGTGGAGGCACGTACCGGGAGAATGGAACCCAGCGGACTGCGCTTCGCGCGGGTGCAGGGCACCTGATTTGGTGAGTCACCCACTGTGGTGGGGACCTCAATGGCTGACTGAGTCGCCGCAGGAATGGCCATTCAACGAGTGCAGGGCGCCGCTTGGGCCACCTGATCGAGGTTTGCGAGTGAACGTGGGGCAACTCGTACCGAAGCCTAACCCAGCTTTCTTGCTGGAACGGTATAGCTCCTCGACAAACTTCTTAGGGTGACAGGTTGGATCAAACGGTTCGTGAACAACTGCAGGAAGCCTCAAGCAGAACGGAACTTTACACCTGTCCTCTCGCCTGCGGAGCGGAATGCGGCTCTATGCTCATTGGTTAGAGTCGTCCAGGCGGAACATTTTGAAGAGGAGGTCAGGCTGCTCAGGGATGGACGTGGAAAGCTGAAGGGAGGAATTGTGCGCCTCAACCCATTCCTGGATGAGCAAGGTATGCTCAGGGTTGGAGGCAGACTTCGGAACGCTAGCCTGCCCTTTTCGGCTCGGCATCCTGTTACTTCAAAAAGGGGACCCTTAGTTGAGCTCTTAGTCAGGGATCGTCATGAGAAAAACTCGCACGCGGGCTGTAATGCGCTATTGGCCATCCTACAGCGCGAGTTCTGGATCTTATCGGGACGACGAACGGTACGTAGCGTTGTGTTTAGGTGCTTGCCTTGTTACCGCTTGAAGGCAGCCACAATGCAGCCACAGATGGGAGATCTCCCACCGGACCGGGTGACGGAGGCCTGGACGTTTGCAGGTGTGGGAACGGATTTTGCAGGCCCTTTCATGGTAAAGGCATCACGCCTACGGAACGCAAAGTCTATCAAGGCGTACTTGTGCGTGTTCGTGTGCCTAGCCACCAAGGCCGTCCACTTGGAGCTCGTGGCCGACCTATCTACGGAGGCCTTGTTGGCAGCGCTGGAGAGATTTACGTCGCGACGAGGGCGACCAGCGCTGATCAGGTCGGATTGTGGTACCAACTTTAAGGGTGCTGATCGGTGTATGAAGGAAATTGTAACGTTCTTAAGGGAGAACGAAGAAGCCATCAGCACGGGCCTCTCCCGTCAGGGCATTACCTGGGTGTTCGATCCACCAGCGTGCCCTCACTGGGGTGGTATTTTTGAAGCGGTTGTAAAGTCCGCTAAGACGCATTTGTTGCGCGTTGTAGGGTTAACAATTTTGACTTTCGAGGAGCTGGCGACCGTGTTTTGTAAAATTGAGGCTGTACTCAATTCGCGTCCTTTGTGTCCGCTCAGCTCAGACCCAAATGATTTAGAGGCCCTGACGCCAGGGCATTTCTTAATTGGCCGCCCACTTAACGCCTTGCCGGAATATCCCTATACGGAGGTGAATAGCAATCGTTTGTCGCGTTATCAGTTGTTGCAGCAAATGACTCAAAACTTTTGGAAGCGTTGGTCGCTTGAGTACTTGCACATTCTGCAGCAACGCCTTAAGTGGACGGACAGGACTGAACCCCTGCATTGGGGATCTCGTTCTGGTTAAGGATGCCAACCTACCGCCACTGCGTTGGCGCCGGGGCGCATTCTCAACCTGTTTCCGGGTAGTGATGGCACTCCTCGAGTTGCAGAAGTTCAGGTGGGGGATTCAGTCCTTAAGCGAGCAGTAGCTACATTATCACGCCTGCCATGCATAGAGCGGACCGATGGGTCGGTCCGGGGCGGGTGAATGTTTAGTTTTCGTATAAAATGGGCGCGCGGTGCTGGCAACACTGCTCTGTCATCTTGTCACGTCCTCTGCCGTCGCCCGCATCGTGGATGCGAAGTTTAATTATAAATAAGTAATTTAGTGTGCTTTCGGTTTTCTCGTGTGGTTTTCCTGTTCGGTGGGAAGTGAACCAAGTGATTTTGGTTCCGGCTTTTGATTGAGGCCAACGTGGTCGCCGGTAACATAACCTCACTTTGAGTCGTCGCTCGCGTCGCGGCTGCCGATAGCCATATATTTTTGATTGTTTTCTTGATTGGGGCCAACGGGCCGATTCCTCATTCGGAGAGAATCTTTAGTTGTTTTGTGTTGAAAACATTGTTGATGTCGAACTGTGAACTGGTGAATGGTGGAGTGATGAACTGAGGTGAAGCCAAAACTGTCGGAGGGACGGAGTGCCACACGAGCTGGTGCCCGGGTGCAGTAAGTCTAGTACCTAAGTCCCAATCCAAAAGTCTTCCTCAAACCTGATACCTATTTTCCTGTCAAAAACTAGACTTACAAAAACGACGGCGTCATCGTTCGCTCGGTAAGCAATTCGTTGCTGGGCCCTGTTTAAGTAGATTTTGGAAACAAGAATTTCTCGGCCGGAAACTTTCCGGAGCAGAATTCTCTCATTAAATTTATTTTATTTAGCTATAGTAAAGAGCACTACGAATCGTAGTCAAATGTTGTTCCGAGGCTGATCGACCATTTAGTTTTAGATTTTAAGATAACTTTAATTTGCTTCCACTGCGCTAAGATCAGCTTCGGAATCAAACAGTGGTGCTGGCGAAAAATGCTTCAGATTCCATGGACAGCCTTCCGCACAAATGTGTCCATTCTACGCGAGCTGAACATAAAGACCCGACTATCGACTGTCTGCCTACAAAGAGTGCTGGAGTTTTTCGGCCACATCGCAAGGAAAGAAGGACATAACCTTGAACAACTGATGGTCACAGGCAAGGTTGACGGCAAAAGACCAAGAGGACGTAGTCCTACCAGATGGTCTGATCAGATCCGCTCAACCCTAGACACCAAGCTACACGACGCACTTCACTCTGCCAAAGATAGGAACAAGTGGCGAAACACCATCCGGCAGAAGCTGATGCCACGGCTGCTAGGAAATCACGACCCTCAGCATTGAGGAATACGACGCGAGGAGGAGGAACCGCGAGTAAGACGGGTGTCACATTTGACGTCCAGTGCTGCGATTTTCACCAGACTTCCTAGGAGGGTTATGTTTTTTACGGGCTATAGCCCAAATGGCTTGGCGGATCTTGACGTGTATGGTGCCGTTAGATTCTTCTCAGCAGCGCTAGTGACATACTAATATATTAAAAACTATCAGCCCGTCCAGCGGTTTCACCCGCTTTTACTTACCTGTTTTCCAGTAGAATTGGATCTTTGCCCGTAGTAAAAATTCGATTACTCCGTTCCAGCAGAAGTGACTTATCATGATCATAATATGCCAGAAAAAGCGTCCCGTCATACTGAACAACTTTTACTTTGAAGCCTTTACCGTATCTCTTATAGTTTAGATGGGATGCTGGTGGTCTGCATCAGGTACACCAGATCCTCGATGACCATGTACTAGCAGAAGCGGCCCGTCATGCTGAACAACTTTTGCTATGAAGCCATTTTCGTATCTCTTATGGTTTAGCTGTGCTCCTGGTCTCCTTCATCAGGTACTCCAGATCCTCAAGCGCTGACAGCGTCCCGTATTTATTAGGTACCTGAACACTGCATTCGATCCTGAAAGCGAGCTATAAAGTGGTACTGCCTCACACCCTAGACAGCGCTGCGGGCATGAAAAATAACCCGGAATAACCGGCAGTATGACGGATGTCACATTTGACGTCCGTAGCTACGTTATCTTATCGCATCTGTAACGCATGCGTTACGAAAATATGATTTTCCACCTTATTTCCATACAATTAATGCGTGTATCATCGCTTACGCTGCGTCGACGGATGCGTATGTCAAACGGTTTGATAAACTGATCCGTCGACGTAGGGTAGTGTCTCGACTCGACACACTACGACCGATACGCGAATTCGGCGCAGTTACTTGTACGTCAGCAATGTTATTTGCATTACATTACTTCAGCTGAAATTCCGTCGGCGAAATTAATTACGTCGCCGAATTTCGTTCCCAAGTAATTTCGGCGTGATTTATATAAATACACACTCACGCATGCGACGCCGCTTTTATGGGAATAAGGAGGCAATTCGCATGCGTGACGGATGCGATAAAAAACCGAGGCAACGGACGTCATGTGTGATCCCCGCGTATCTCAAAGCTCATCTCATCACCTGCCCCACTCGCACACATAATTTTGAATACGCAGTGAAAGGGACGGAATTAATAAAATTCCTCTTCCAGGGAAAATGGAAGGATTTGAGAGTAATTGGAAATACCTTGATGTGTGTAGCTCCAGAGAGCCTGCGAAAGTTTGCATAGTAATAGTTTTAGTTGTTTGCTTTACTATTTTCAAGTGAAACAAATTATTGCCCACCACGCTCTGCCAGGCGTTAGAATTTCGCAGGCTAAGATTGAGCCGCGGTGCCCTAGTTAGTATCAGTAGGAGACCGTTTGGCGAAAGTCGTAGGTTCATATCCTGACCGTAGTGGAAAATATTGCAAGTTTTCTAAAAAGCGATTTAGTTCAATGCTTGAGTGAATAGGTATACGCAAAAACATCAAAATACATTGACATGAGATTTGCTTATTTGCTGTGTAATCATGATTACTTACCTACTTGGATAAACTGAAAACACCTGAAAATCCAAGAAAATTTAGGTGCACGCACGAATCACAGTTACCTATTTTTAGAAGTTTTTATTACAGCTTAAGTTGTCTTATTTTGAACTTGTGTCTTGGAACTAAGACCGTAGCTCCTCACATACCTAAGACGTGAGATATGAGACGTTACACGTGAGACGTGCGACATCATCTTCTTCCTGCCCTTATCCCAATTAGGTACTTGGGGTCGGCGCAACACGTTTTGTTGACGTGCGACATCGCGATTTTCCACATAAAATGTATGAATCAGAAGAGCTAAGGCGCAAACTCCACCAAAAAGACGAGGGCATAGGACGTAAGAATGACAGTTGACAGACAAGTGATCGTCAAATATTCTTCTTAGTTTTTGACGCTAGCTGTCATAGATGCGACGCTTTGGCGACGTTTGTGTGTGCCTTTGTCAATACTTTTTCGTACATTTTGTATTGAAACGTCGCGATGTCAAACGTCAAGCGTCATGCCCTACGTCCTATGTCCTTTCCTTGTCCTCTCTGTGGAGTTTGGGGCTAAAGCTGCACACGTGAGACGTGCCTCGCTTGGATGACAGCTGACTATAACCACACTATAACTTGTCTGACAGATGCCATCATACGTCTCACGGCTCACTTCTACCCTGTACTATTATGTATTCTGTGCTTCTACTCTATGGAGCTTGCACCTTACAAACTATAATAAACTAGCAGCCCGCCCAGCGGTTTCACCCGCTGCTACTTACCTGTTTTCCCGTAGAAATTGGATCTTTGCCCGTAGTAAAAAGTCCATTACTCCGATCCAGCAGAGGTAAATGTGCGAGCAGAAGCGGCCCGTCATGCTGAATAACTTTTACTTTGAAGCCATGGCCGTATCTCTTATAGTTTAGATGGGATGCTGGTGGTCTTCATCAGGTACTCCAGATCCTCGATGACCATGTGCCAGCAGAAGCGGCCCGTCATGGTGAACAACTTTTTCTATGAAGCCATGACTGTATCTTTTATAGTTTAGGTGGGATGCTGGTGGTCCTCATCAGGTACTCCAGATCCTCGAGGGCTGACAAAAAGTAATCCATGTCCTTCTTTACTATGCTAGTAATATCAGTGCCAAATTTCGCGAAGATCAGTAAAGCGGTCTGGCTTTTTTGGGTAATATCCGCTGTATTTCCCGCTTTTCCTGCTGCTTACCGTTTTCCCGTGGAAATGAGGAATTTTCCCGTGGTAAAAAGTAGCCTATGTTACTCAGGAATGTTGTAGCTTTCTAATGGTGAAAGAATATTCGAAATCGGTCCAGTAGTTTCGGAGTTTATCGATTACATACATACAAAAAAACAAACAAACAAACAAAAAAACAAACAAAGTTTTCCTCTTTATTATATTAGTGTAGATAAAGAGCCACTATAATTTGATAGTCTCTCCACGGCGATGCCTAAAATACCTTAGCATTGAGCGTCTGAGGTTTGTTGGGGCTCGATATTTTAATAGTGGCCGGGCCTTTTGTACGACGACTTAATCAGATAGGACCTAGCTTCAATTCCCATTTATTATTGAATCTTCAAGATTCAATTTCATAGAACTATTCATTGAATAATCGACGATTGTGATTTTGAAATACCTTCGGTTTGAATGTGAAGAATAGCGGAGATATTTTCTGATTGAATTAAACTTGCATAAATGCTTAGGTTTTTAATGATATCTCGGCGTAGAAAGATTTGATTCGAAGAAAAAAATATAAACATTTCAATTCAAGGTAAAAAGTTTCATTCTGCCAACATTCTGACACGATTTTTTGGCGATTCCGATCCTGATTCGGGGCTTATTAGTTGGAAATAAACCACACTAATATGACTAATGTAATGAACAGTTAAAATATGAAAACAACATAGTGCAGTTAGAAACTACCCCCAAACCCGTCCTGGAATGGCTAACAAAATGAGCATACAGCCGAATAAATATCTTGGTCACGTCAAAGGCACTTTCCTAGCTAATTAATACAAGGTATAATCCCCATTCCTGGGCCCAGAGGAGCCCTTTGCCCGGCAAGACGGCTGGGCTGGTCCTCCCGTGTAATAATTATTAGTGTACCCTTGGGGCAAGGGCTGTTTCCAACGACCACACAGACACTAGACGGCACTGAAGGACACTTTTGGACAAGACAATAAGATCTATATAATTTTTACATCAAAATCTGTACTGCCGAAGGTCGCAGGTTCAAATCGCTGGCAGGATTAAACCTGGTGGGAAATTTTGCAAGTTTTCCAAAAACTGTATAAGTATCTAACGCGGGAGGTGTTTTAAAATTTGATTTGGTATTCATGATCTATATCGCTCAGATGTAGGGAAGGGAATGTCGCCTGCACATCAACCTACTCACTTTAGGGACTTACTTATATACTGATTTTTCATACAAATACTAAGAAAAAACAGTATAAGTTGTTTCCTTAAATGGGTAAAATTTGATTTGCTGGCCTCTGTAGCCGTCACTGTAGCCGTAACCATTTTTAACTAAGCTAAACCAGTTTATCCTGAAGTGTACTTATTAATTTTAGGCTCAACTAGTCCAGCCTAGGATTAACTAGTTTCTCCTATCGGCCATCGGACGGACCGGTTTAGCCTAGTCTATACCAGTTTATCCAACCGCATGTAGGATAAACTACTTTGGCCTAGGAAAAACTAGTTTATCCTAAAATCGGGTTTGGCCGGTAACATATATATAAACTGGCACATTCGGCGTCTAGTGGGGTATGTGGTCGTGGGCTGTTACAGTTGTATTGTACAGACGTTTCTTTCGTGCGTGACCGAACTGACTATAGTTGTTTAGATAAGCCGTTTTGGAAGTTGGACAATCGATCTTGGAAAACAGGGATAAAGGCTTGCTCTCTTGCAGACAGAATTCTGCCGAATAAACATTATTTCAAATGAGCTTAGCGTCCTCTACAATGTCACTTGGGAATAAATTTACATAAAAATTGTGTTGTACTAGGTAGCTACTAGGTACTAGTACTACAACATGTTAAATGTCTCTCCCAATTCGGGGGCATTGCCATATTCACCACGCTTGGTAGGAACGCTTCTAGATAGAAGAGACGCGTGACGCGACGCATAACATGAAATCTGTCAGACAAGCGATCGTTGACCTTTATCGATGGGACGCGCATCTCACGAGTAGCTTTGTTTCTTGTTTTATACATTTTCTATGGAAACGGTTGGTTTTCAATGGAATGGTGTCAAGCGTCGCGACGTCGCACGTCTCACGTCTCTGACGATCACTTGTTTGATAAATTCCATCTCACGTCGACTCTGTGGAGCCTGCGTCTTAAACACAACCCTTTGTCGGACTTGTAGACTGTAGGTATCTAACTTCAAAGCAAGACTTACACACACAACTACTCTTATTACTTATTCAAATCTTAAATATTTAATTCAAAGCCGGAGCTCTAGAGAACTTTGAACGTTCAAGTTAATTTTGCACCGTATACGTACTTAACTAAGGGTACATTCACACCAGCCGAAAATCACGGCACTGGCGCATAAAGGCACATTAGCACTAACCTGCCTGAGTGTTCATAATTGACATTTGGACGACTGTCGCGACAGTTGTGAAAAGCCCTTATTCTGGGAAACTGTAGTATGTTTAGGATTACTGAAAAGCTTACTCGTACTTTTCCCTTTAAGCCCGAAATGTGCATTTGCAAAATATACATAAATTCTTTATTCCTGAGGTACATACAATACCTTTACTTCTATAGGAGCTAAGATGTAGCCTTTGCCTTACTGAAAGGTATTGTGTTGCTTTGATATTATAATGTTCTTCTACTTACTTACATACATATTATGCGGTTTCATACAACTGCCTGCTCTTATTCCAAATCTGTTGGGGTCGATGCAACATATTTTGTTCGAACACAAAATCATGTAGCAAAGGGTTTTTTGACTGGCCGCCAGCCTGACATCAACACTGTTTGAGAATGCTATTGTAGGTGGTATAGCAGTGAACTGAAAAACTGAGGCTACTGAAGTTAAAAAGATAAGAAACGAGGAATTTGCAGAAGTTAAAGAGATAAGAAATGAGGATTTTGCATAACCAGAATAAGGATACCTGATTGTTCCGTTTCTGCTCTCCATTTCCGAATCGATTGTTGTGATGCAGACGCGTTCTATATTTATCTCCCTCTCCACTAGGTAAAGATATGACACAAACATACATCACGCCTCTTTCCCGGAGAGGTAGGCAGAGACTACAGCCTTCCACTTGCTACGATCCTGACACACCTCTTTTGCTTCTTCAATCTTTTCATTCACGCTCGTCGGTTTAGGGTACTCTTTAAAACGTCCCTGATTTGGTCGAGGTACGTTGGTCATGTCTTCCTTGATGTCTTCCCCTATGATATCCACCATACAGATAACTACTACTTTGACAGCCGCAATTTGAAGCGGCTACCAAGTTTGTGCAAGTGCGTCATCATGGCCCATGAATCAAGGATATAATGATGCATAATATTAATCAGTTCTCATACTCTTCGGATTTCGTAACTCTTCGTCTAAATCTTGTGATGGTTGAAAACCGCTTTACTTATATGTTCCTCTATTCCTTCTTTCGTGTTTTTCGTCTATTCCCTAGTTTTATTCGTAAGTAACAGGGTTACGTAGGACACAGGTAGGTACATACAGGGTGTGTGATGTTTTACGAGCTCAGCGATTGCAGTGTTCCGTCATAAAGCGGGCCGGGTCGTCAAGCTATTTATAATTAGCCCAGATTGTCCTACAAGGACTACGGCTATGAATATAAAACAAGTTTACCGGTTTTACGCTCGTGTTTTGAGCTCTCGTTGTATTATGGAAGAGGTAGGTAGTAACACTATTTGAAGAATAATACATTCAGCAATGTTGAAAATAAACACATTTATCATTTCGCAAGGAATTTTCATTCTCAAACTTTTTAAACTCTAGCAAGCGGTTATGGCAATGGCGATAGCTTTACTATGTGAAAGTTAAAGGTGTGTGGCAGCATGTGTGTAGAAAGCTTTACATATTTAGGCGACAAACACAAGCAACGTCCGTTTGTGTGTCATTCATTCGATTCTTCACCCTACCTTCATACGTAGGTAGATATACGGTTTATATCGAACGGCATCGCACAAGGCTGCGTCGACGGATGCGTCTGTCAAACCGTTTGACATAAACCGTATTCGTATCAAAATAAGATGGAAAATCGAATAAACGACGCACAAACCGACGTTGCCGTTTGTTTCTCGCCTTATTGTGATACCTACTTATAAAGAGATGGATGTTTTTAGTTCATGCTATGGAACCCTTTTAAGGATTTGAATCACGTCGATCAAAGCACCACAAATTCAAGGAATAGCGTTCTAAATAGAAAGAAAATACATTTATTTCGGTCACAAATCCATGAAAGTTTAAAAACTCTTACATCAGCCAGAGGCATAGCATTAAATCGATATCCCATACAAGAAGAAGAAGATACCTAATGCAATTGTAAAAGGAAAGGAAAGTCACGAAACGACTCAATAAGGCTACAGCTACAACTTTAAATAAAACCGCAATGAAACGGAGATAAAATTAATACGAGACGACACCAGCAATTCTCCGCAAGAAATGGAGCAGCCGTATTATTTCAGGCATTAGAGACCGGTGACACAGTAGGAAGAAGGAGAAGTAGGTACAGTCTCTCCCGATCACTAATAAAAAATCCAAAATGTAAGGTTCCGATTATTTCAGACTGTAACATTTTACAATAATAATTGTTACTTTTCTAGATGCAGAAACATTGACTAAATCGTACAACATAGTTTTTGTCCGGCCTGTCGGTATCAATCACAAGAAAATCGAAACCTTAAAAGTAGAATTATTGTTCATGAGTTAGCGCGAGTTCGTAAGTGAATGTCTTTGTGAACAAAATCAGAGACGCAGAACAATGCCAAATCAAAACCTTCTGTAAGCCCATTTCTTATTTTTAAGACTCAACGTTTAACTACATGAGGATTATTATAATTAGTCTATCAAATACATTAAATACTGAAGTAGACCAGAACAAAAACAGGAAGACGCCGCTTACAGCTTGCAGCTTACAGCATTTATACAGCTTGGAGGTAGGCAATTTTTTATTTGTCCAATATACTTGAACTTATTCGATCGCCAAGCTTTGTAACAACCGAAACCATTATTATACATCGCCAGCATATAAACCTACCTAAATTCTTATACTGTTTTTGTTTTTTTTGTGTTAAAAGACCAGCATGAGTTGGTTCCTTAAATGGGTAGGTAAACATGCTGGTGATGTACTGAGACTGACCTCTACTGTGCCGGGGATATTTCCCGGGGCAATTTACGACGATATAGTGGGTGGGGTTGCCATCTTCAATATTAAAGATTTCATTAAATCATGCTGGCAATAAAACAGTTTGATACCGCATTTATGGGAAGGAGTCCGGTGACCAACTTAATGACGTGTACATTTGTCGGGGTGCGGTGTAGAGATAAAGTAGGAGCGGTAGGCCTATGGAAACTGTAAAGAGTTTTCCAAAAATTGTATACCTAACACGAGAAGTGTTTTAAAATTGGGTATTCACTGTAAAGAGTGTTATTGAAAGTAAAACTGATTGAAATAAACCATTTTCTTTCTAAAAGATTTTTTCTCAGAAGTTCGTACCTTGATATTAGAGTCGAGAAGATCACTCGCTACATTCGCTGCATGGCGCTCCCTTTCTCACTTGGGTTTATCATTATCATCAAGTGGGAAAAGGAGCGCCATACGGCCGCGAATGCAGCAAAGGTCTTCTCAACCATAGTGGAGGCTTTCCCGCAGTTGTGGATGTGTCATAGCTACTCATACATATTATATGGACCTCAGTGACAGAAGTAAACCGCAAATGCTCCAACCGATATTGCGGTTCATCACAAGATGCGGTCCATACAAATGACAGCCTGTCATATTCTTTTCGTGACGGACACCGGGTCGTCTAACGTGAGACTGCCGCGATTTGAAATCGCGACATGTGCCGTTCTTTTTGCTTTTATGTGCGACTTGGATGGATACTCTTTTCGTCAAAAAGCGGATCTGGCTAAATATCACGTAATTATGTGGTGTGTAACCTTTAGGTGGATGTCTCGTTGTAATTAATGGTGTCCGAATGACGTTTTTTAGTCTCTGCCTCTTGTAACTCTAACCACTACCCTATATAAGTTACAACTTGGGATAAACCCGTAAAATCTCCTATTTTAGATGTAAATTCCACTCGTCAAATGCCCTTAAATCCATGTAATAAAGTCTATATTGCGCTGGCGACTGCGCCGCCCAGAAACGGTCAGTCCCTTAATGACTTGTGACATTTTGAAATACGGCGAGTCTCGTAGTTAAGATGATGTATGTTGAGAGCATAAACTTGTAATCTAAATCACACTTTGAAGCTTGTGGCGAGTTGCATAGGAGACTGCGATGTGTCTCAGTTATCTTAGTGGGCTACGATAAGAGCTTTTATGTCGGTTCATTACTTACAAGATACCTACTTCGTAGTGCATTGTATGTATGTAAAATCTATCACAGGAATAAAAGTTTCGATCTCTAATAAAACGATGTTTCAAGGGATTGAAAAGCACTCTCTAGTGCTCAGTTACTGTCTTAGGTTCGCTAGTACCTTAGATATAAGCTGCTATGAATTTAGATTTCTTAGGGTCTATGATGTTCCAGTTTTCGTTCAGGATATTTTTAATAGTTAGCGATACAATTTAGTTTAAACTCGATTCCCAACATGTTATGCTCTATAAGTAGTTAAAATTGATGAGTTTCATGGTCTGATCATGCCTGCAAAGTTTTCGGTACCTACTTACACTGTCCTTAACACCCGGTATATCAAATCGCCAGAATTTCTCGTTTTCTACCGGCTGACACGCCAGCAAAGTCACGTATGCACTGAAAAACTTCGGCAAGCGTGCGTGAAAGCCGATGGAGTGGAGAGTGCTTCAAAAATCCTCTGTCAAAAAGCCGAACGTGTCGATGGATGGACGGACAAATTAGATTTGTTAGCAGGGAACGCGAGATGGCGGTTTTAGGATGTTGTTTTCGCGTTCAGTTGGAAATTCGACGCGTTGCACGTTCTATGGAAAGGATGCCGACAGCCGATGTGGTGCAGTGGTATTGCGACTGCCTGCGACGCAGTAGGTTCCGGGTTCGATTCCCGGTGGGTCACTTCACAATGTTGATATTCATCACTTTGTGAATCTGATTAATTTGACGTTGAAATATAGTATTTTATATTCCTGAAGAAATAGATTTTTGATGTGCTGTTCATAGTAGGTACAGGCTCTCAGGCTATTCTATTCTATTTCAGCCTATTGCAGTCCACTGCTAGACGAGGCCTCCCCCAGGGAACGCCATAAGGCACGATCTCACGGTTTTGCAATCCAGTCACTACCAGCCGCCTTTTTCAAGTCATCGGTCCATCTGGCCGGAGGCCGTCCTACGCACGCTAACTCATCATGAATTAACAATTTAAGATTTCGATTTTTTTGTGATTGATATCGGCAAGCAGGACAAAAACTATGTTGTATCTACGTCAATATCACCCACACTCTACGTCTATATCTACGTCTATATCAATATTACCCACACTCAGTAAAATTTTTGAAAAAATTATCCTAATTCAATTGCAAGGTCATTTTTATCGTAATAACCTAATGCACTTACAGCAATTTGGTTTCACACGGGGTCGTTCTACTACTCATGCAGGTCTTGACCTCATCAACCATATAATGGATGCCTGGGAGGAATCTCATGACGCCATAGGTGTATTTTGTGATTTGTCCAAGGCATTTGATTGTGTCCATCATGAAACTCTAGTCAGAATGCTATGTCATTACGGTGTAAAGGACCAGGCTCTTAGCCTTTTGGAATCATATCTGATTAATAGAATCCAAAAGGTTGATATCAATGGTGAAAGATCATCTGGATCTAATTTAACCATGGGCGTTCCACAAGGTTCGATTCTTGGTCCTTTCCTGTTTCTTGTATACATTAATGATCTACCGTATCTTGTTAAAGACAAACATGATATAGTATTGTTCGCCGACGATACCTCATTGCTTTTTAAAGTAAAGAGACATCAACTCGACTATGACGACGTGAACAATACTATAATCGATGTAGTAAAATGGTTTACAGTAAATAATCTCCTATTAAATGAAAAGAAAACTAAATGTATAAAATTTGCATTGCCAAATGTTAAACCGAGCACTACAATTATTAAGGTAAAGGATGAACAGTTGAACCTTGCAGATTCAACAGTATTTTAGGTATAACTTTGGACGCCACGCTCCAATGGGGGCCACATATTGAGAAATTGTCGAAGAGACTGAGTTCAGCAGCATACGCAGTTAAAAAAATAAGATATCTCACGGATGTAGATACTGCTAGACTAGTTTACTTTAGTTACTTCCATAGCTTAATGTCTTATGGCTTATTATTGTGGGGCCACGCTGCGGATGTAAAGAACATTTTTGTTCTGCAGAAACGGGCTGTTCGTGCAATTTATAAATTAGGGCCTCGTGTCTCCTTAAGGGAAAAATTTAAAGAAATCAATATATTAACATTTGTGTCACAATATATATACGAAAATTTGATTTACGTCAAATCTAATATTAATACTTTTGAGAAAAATTGTGATATACATAATTTCAACACTAGAAATAAGGACAAACTTGTAGCACACAAGAGCAGGCTTAGTAAAGTAAGCAAATCCTTTAAGGGAAATTGTACACGCTTTTATAATAAGCTTCCAAAAAATATCCAAGAATTACCCTTAAATAAATTTAAAGAAGTAATAAAACATAAATTGTGCAAGAAAGGCTATTATGAAATACCCGATTATATGCAAGATAAATCTTCATGGGAGTAGTTTTACATGTTTGTTTATATACAGTATTTTTTTAAGACGAAACAGTTAGAATATTCTACTGTAATTTTTTATTTTATTTTCACTTATTTTTAATTTTGTGTTGAGCCGTTTTCGGCTATTACTATTCTTGTTTTTTTTCAAACTTAGCTAGGGTAGCTTAGGGCCTACAAAAATTGTAATCTTTAGAATAGGAGCACTTCTGGGCAGGTTTTTGGGGGGTTTTCCTGTTCAGGAGGTCCGACTAACTATACACATGTAACACCTTTTTAAAATCTTGATCGAATTTAGTTTCGCTTACTGGTCGTTAAGGTATAAAGTTACATGCCGTGTGGTTAGCCTGGCCAGCCCCGAGGCAGTGCCTTTATTTTTATTTTTTTATCCCGCCCGAGCCGCGTTTATAGTAGGACTAAAAAATTGTTATAAAAAAGAGAAAATTGTGCTTTGCAAATTTCTCTTTTTTACAATGTCTAATCAATTTCTGCGTAATGTAATGACTATCAATAAGTGATATTTTAATGTCCTATTTTGAATAAACATTTTCACTTTCACTTTCACTTACGAGTCTACAAATGTTGCTGCATCAATATTACAGTCTGAAATAAATCGAAACCTTACATCTTGGATTGTTCATGAGTGAGCGGGAGAGACAATGAGTTCTTGCTTCATGAAATAGGAAACCTTGCAGTTGAAGCTACAAATGTACCTATTGTATAACCCAACAAAGCTACGACTGTAAAGTATGGAATTGGGGCAACCTTGTTACTCGATCCCTAATGAAATTTCACCTTTTACGCGCCTTGAGTGACGACGGGAATTAGAATGAGCCTCTCTTTCGTTTAATGGACTCACGTCAGCCTAGCTCACTCGAAATTTGGAAGGTTTCACCTGACTACGTAAATGGGAAACCGAAGTACTTGCGTACTATAATTAGTATAACACAGCAAGATAGATAGCCAGAGCAACTTAGGTAAAGGAGCAAATTTCAGATTAGATACGAGTGTGGGGTACACCACACCTAAATTGGTGCTGTGGGTAGTTGAATATAATAACATAAATGATATACCCTACGAAGTAAAATCCTTATTTCAGAAATACATCTTGACGGTATCGTATAAAATACATAAATGTGTGTACCCCACACGAGTACCAAAACACTTTCCTTGTCAGGTATTCAATTTTTAGAAAACTTGCATAGTTTTCCACCGCAGGCAGGATTTGAACATGCGTCTTCCAGCTACTGTACTGCCGACGCCTCCAACTAGGCTACCGCGGTTCTCTCCTAGCCTGCGAATTAAGTATATCTTGAACACTAACACGTGGCAGGGCTTGGCTTTCTCTACCGGGACAGGGAAATTTGTTTTTCTTGGTCTGATTATTTTACGGTCAAAAGTTTTCGGTACACAGTACTTTACTTACACCCTGTATACGGCCTAGCTACCTACATTACACACAAACGTATTCGTTGAGGTAGATTGAATTTTATTGTTACGTGTTCATTTTGAAACAATAAAAGCCACCAGTTTTTTTTCATTGGAACAATCAATAGAGACTATATTTTTTTTGCTACTTGTCGATGAGACATAAACACGAAAGATAAAAAAATACAAATATTTTAATTAAGAGAAGAGTTAGCTTGTACAATAAATTTTTAAGCTTATGTAATACAATGAATACATACATAGATAGATAGATAGATATAACGAATCAGGATGGGATATAAAAACAACAATTAACACGCTTGTGGGCGTATAATAACAAAAACACTACTAGATAGGATGGAATACTTAAATTTAAACTGGTAACTCTTTTCAGGATACTACATTGTCACATGATATCTCAAATTCTCGAACCACTGCCACTATAATGATAAACCACAGTATACTCACTATCACGTAGTCAGCTCCTCCGATGTGCTTGTTTCGGAATATGATTCCTCGTCAGGCACGGTATCACCGTACGACAAGCCGTCCGTCCACAGTCATACCATGCCTCAAGCAAACCAACATTGGAACCTTCAACTTACGTTAACGGGTCTTTACCACACATCGGATTCCAATCATGACGGTGATCAACACTGAACACCGTAGAAGTCCTCTGCCTGCAGCCCTGTACGCTTGCAGAGGGACACCACCAGCAGTAGTCACCATTATCAGACGATCTCTGCATTTCACAAACCTGTTGAGGGTAAAACGATAATAATTAACACACACTTCATGATCTCCACAAATATTCCAAAGGCCACACAAATATAGGGCTCCGCCATCACCTGATGACCTGGTTCCTCCAAATACTCCAGGATTCCTGTGATTTCATCGGATTACGAACGATATCTCAAAAAAGACACAGACTAAACCACACTTTAACCGGAACTGTCATAATCTTTACAAATATTCCACTATCCTTTCGAATCTAGGGCTCCGCCATAGCCTGAAGACCACAGATCCTTGAAAGACCCCAAGATTCCCGAGATTTCACCGGATTCAGAATCTAACCTCAGAACGATACGATCCAAACCACACCCAAGCTGGAACTGTCAAAGTTGTTTACTCAGTACGCTGCCTGAGTTCCGTTTCATTATCACAAACGTAGCCAACAATGAACTGTGAGTGAGAACGTACTACAACACCTCCATAGAACATCTTTACTGTCACTCCGGTCAATATTACCGTCTATAGCTTACTGTCCGCAAATAAAGCGCAACGCCATGTCGAATGTTGCCAGCGCTATACGATTTGATCGCTCTCCGACACGGCCATTCTGACAAGTCAGCCGTCCTCGGCTGATGCGTAGGAAAAGAATCCAACTATGCTCTGCATTCCGCTCGTCCATTCTGACCATAGCAAAAAGAATCAACCCACACAATTGGTAAAGAATCAATGTCATGACCAAATAAGTTGTCTCTTATGCCTAGCAAACAAGGCAAGACGGTCAGAAATCCTAGCACCAGGTTCACATTACCGTATGGATAGCTAAGGCTGTCATCGGTCTACGAAGAATGTCGTTTGCCAATCACATCTCAAAGCCTCTATCACAATACACACAGTTATGTCAACTGCCTCATCACAACCTCTACAACTCCGTTCACCCAAAGAACTACACCTCAACATAAGCAGCTGTATCTGTTTCACCAAAACCCGATCAAACAAAACTATTATGATCCAACAACACTGTCACTATGTACACGCAGGCACATCTAACACATCAATCGTGACTTCATTTCTCCATCTTGAACCCAACCAAAATAGCTTCGCTATCCACATACAATTCACCTCAAGACATCCTGAATCTGGTGTCTGATAGATCTGAAGACAACGGCCGTATTACACCTGAACTTAGCCCAAGACAATCCCTATGTACTTCAACACAATGGTTGCTAACATATCAGAGCTTTCTGTCATTGCAAGGCACATAACAGCAATATGATGATTGCCAATTATGTTTCTCTGTCAAGAGAATCATCGACGCTACATAAACATTCACCATGAACTAGTGGGAATACACTGTACTTTTGATTCAATCAAAACTCGATTCACTTTCAGTCATCAATATACAGCCAAGTCAAGTGTACACTTCATAAAATACAAAAACGACTTTCACTCCAAAACCAAGAAACAATTGAATGCTCTGCAGTAAACCAACCGCAATAAGCTCTATAGCACAATTACACATTGAAAATAGACAACATCGTAAAAACAACTACGAGTCTCTATCCTCCAGCTATCCCTGTAGCTTGCTAATCATCCGTGTGGCTAACTAAACTAGAGTCAAACGTCTCAGTGATAATAGAAAAGAAACATTACGTACGTCAGCCCTGTGACGCAAATCGTCTCTTTGAGTCAAACATATCAGTCATTCATAACAATAAGAAACATTACAAACGTCAGCCCTGTGACGCAAATCGTCTCTTCGTATCAAACAAGTCAGTCATAAAAGAAACATTACTTACATCAGCACTGTGACGTAAAGCGTCCCTTTGTGTCAAACAAGTAGGTCATAAAAGAAACATTACTTACATCAGCCCTGTGACGTAAAGCGTTCCTTTGTGTCAAACAGGTAAGTCATAAAAGAAACATTGCGTACGTCAGCCCTGTGACGTAAATCGTCTCTTTGTGTTGAACAAGTTGGTCATAAAAGAAACATTACGTACGTTACCAATGTAACGCACATCGTCTCTGTGATTCAAAAGCGTCAGTCGTTAAAAAGAAACATTACGTACGTTATCCCTGTAACGCACACCGTCTCTGTGATTCATTCGTTAGTAAGTCATCTCTGTCACGAATCATCCCTGTGATTCAACTAAGTCAACTCTGTGAAGAATCATCCCTGTGATTCCAACCAAGTCAGTCCCGTAACGAATCAGTAAAGATCAAACCGATAAAGCTCAAAACAATAATCAAAACGAAATTAAAATCAATCAAAAGCAATAAGCCACTCAGTTCAAAAAGTTCAAGAACAAAACTGTACCCAAATCAACAGTCTCAATATTTTCACGTCACGTAAGATCACGTCTAGTTTAGGCTCACTGACAAATTCTCACACTGACCAGTCTAATCGGTCTGCATGCCCGTCTTGGACATGACGCACTTGTTCAAAGTACGGTTTCCACACTATCTCAACAGAGCTTCCAATCTTCGCGAAGCACGTAATTGCCATATGATGATAGCAGTTTACGTTTTTCCGTTCACAAGAACTACTGTTGTTACGTCGGCTAACCACCAAGCGTAACGAGAGAGTTTGGCTAACCACCAAACCATCAGAGCTGGCTACCCACCAAGCTAAAGAGAAAACGCTGAGTTTAATTGGCTACCTACCAAATAAAGGCTCTCCTTTTGGCTACCCACCAAAGGAGTACCAACTTGGCTAACCACCAAGTTGCCAGGCTTCCGGCCAAATTAGACCACCTGCCATGTAATAATCAGACTACCCGCCATGTCATAATCAAAAACGTTTCATCTCATAAAACACAAAAAGTTCTTTATCTCAAAACACAGACACCAAATAAGGTAAGGTACCCCATAAGGTACCCCAAAATAACACAGGTACACAGGTTTAACAAGAGCACACGACCATCAGTTGGTTACTTTGTCACATAGTCAAGTCAATGTTTGTAAGTTCCACACATCATCACCCTATATTACTGCATCTATGGTCTCAAAGGTTACACTACCTTATTTTACCATAACACAGTCTCAAGGGAAAACCAACAACAGCGCCCTATATTACTGCATCTGTAGTCTCAAGGGTTACACCTCCCTATATTACCACAACACAGTCTCAAGGACACACCACCCTATATTACTGCATCTATGATCTCAAGGGTTACACCACCCTATATTATCACAACCCAGTCTCAAGGGAATACCAACAACAGCGCCCTATTTTACTGCATCTGTAGTCTCAAGGGCTACACCACCCTATATTACCACAACGCAGTCTCAAGGACACACCACCCTATATTACTGCATCTATGATCTCAAGGGTTACACCACCCTATATTATCACAACACAGTCTCAAGGGACAAAACAACACACCTCCCTATATTACTGTATCTATGGTCTCAAGGGTTACACCACCCTATATTACCACAACACAGTCTCAAGGGACAATCAAACATAGCACCCTATATTACTGCATCTGCGGTCTCAAGGGTTACAATACCCTATTTTACCACAATACAGTCTCAAGGATACACCAGCCTATATTACTGTAATTGCGATCTCACGCTCGAGGGTCACTAGTGCTTTACGCACAGCAACTCCCTAATTATCACAATCACAATCTCAAGGCTTCATCCCTATTTTACTGCAATTGCGATCTCAAGGTTTACACCCAAGGAACCCAGGGTGGTTCAAGGAACCAACACCTGGTTCGGGTCTCATGGGAAAACAAAAACCCACCTATATTATCGCATCACAGTCTCAAGGGAAAAGACAACCCACAAAACCATTTTGTCATAGTTTATGTCCTGTCAAACAGTCATGTCTCTTTCCAAAAGCAATAACTTACATCTGTCATGTCATGTTTGTTGTTCAATCCATCCAAAATAAAATAAACAAACTCCTCATGTTACGACCAAATAATCAGTGGCACACCACAACACCCAACATAATACTTCTCAAACTTCTGTACATTAAACTAATCACACTCAACCATCAACAATGGTACTCTGTATTATAACAAAACAAACGTCCAATGTGAAATGTACTTCGTCTTGCTAGAACACTTGTCACCACCACTATCTCATAAGAAAACTTCACATTTGACAAGCAGTCACATCCAACTAGACAACGATGATCCGTCTCAAAACATAATCTCATAATAATGGTTAAATAAGTGGTTAATCATCTCACTGGAGAACTTGACACAAGCGTTCAAAAAGCGTGCTTAGTGGAGCACAAGAAAACTCTTTTCTGTTACAACGAACAAAACAATAGCACACTATCATATTACAACACCTCGTGTCTGAAGAAGTTACACACGTCCGAATGACAGTATACTATGCCAAATAGCAAAGGAGTATGCTACAACACAAACAACCAAAACAACAGAACAATATGCGTTGGAGTGTAGCTTTGTGTGTAAGCTAAATGATGGTCCACTATCGTCACACTAGAATACACGGCATAGGTATTGTAAGAAAAGGTAACATTTGCCAAAACAAACTACTCCTCGTATAATAAACAAATAAACATCGTGATACAGAATCCCAAAAGAATACTTTTCAAACCTGTCTAAATTTGGTTTAAATAAAGGTAGGATAGTGTACCATAATCATAAACAACTATGACCAACCACGAGTATACCATCAACAACAATTAGCATTAGAACTGTCAAGTCTTACCAACCTAAACCACAACAACAATGGTAATAATCCATTCCGATAGAATGCACTTACTTGACAACTCTCTCAAATAATCATCATTACACAACTATCACCACTGATACGCCATCCTAAAATCATGTTCCTCATAACGTGAACCACTAAAACAATGGTCATCCCAACTTCTGATAACGAATCAGGAGTGGATATAAAAACATCAATAATTCGTGGGCGTATAATAACAGAACACTAGGAGATAGGATGGAATACTTAAATTTAAACTGGTAACTCTTTTCAGGATACTACATTGTCACATGATATCTCAAATTCTCGAACCACTGCCACTATAATGATAAACCACAGTATACTCACTATCACGTAGTCAGCTCCTCCGATGTGCTTGTTTCGGAATATGATTCCTCGTCAGGCACGGTATCACCGTACGACAAGCCGTCCGTCCACAGTCATACCATGCCTCAAGCAAACCAACATTGGAACCTTCAACTTACGTTAACGGGTCTTTACCACACATCGGATTCCAATCATGACGGTGATCAACACTGAACACCGTAGAAGTCCTCTGCCTGCAGCCCTGTACGCTTGCAGAGGGACACCACCAGCAGTAGTCACCATTATCAGACGATCTCTGCATTTCACAAACCTGTTGAGGGTAAAACGATAATAATTAACACACACTTCATGATCTCCACAAATATTCCAAAGGCCACACAAATATAGGGCTCCGCCATCACCTGATGACCTGGTTCCTCCAAATACTCCAGGATTCCTGTGATTTCATCGGATTACGAACGATATCTCAAAAAGACACAGACTAAACCACACTTTAACCGGAACTGTCATAATCTTTACAAATATTCCACTATCCTTTCGAATCTAGGGCTCCGCCATAGCCTGAAGACCACAGATCCTTGAAAGACCCCAAGATTCCCGAGATTTCACCGGATTCAGAATCTAACCTCAGAACGATACGATCCAAACCACACCCAAGCTGGAACTGTCAAAGTTGTTTACTCAGTACGCTGCCTGAGTTCCGTTTCATTATCACAAACGTAGCCAACAATGAACTGTGAGTGAGAACGTACTACAACACCTCCATAGAACATCTTTACTGTCACTCCGGTCAATATTACCGTCTATAGCTTACTGTCCGCAAATAAAGCGCAACGCCATGTCGAATGTTGCCAGCGCTATACGATTTGATCGCTCTCCGACAGATAGATAAAACGTTTATTGCATAATAATACAACACACACATACATTTAACAATAAAATAAAAGATACATTTTGATTGTAATAAAACTTATACATAGTTAAAGGCACATGTGTGCTGCATCGATGCAAAGGGCCAAGGCTCAGCGCATAAAACACCCAAAAGAGGGCAGCACTGGTTTTCAACCATACCCCATACATGTACAACGCCTATATCCCTTACGCTTACGAGGTAAGAAGAGCGTAAACGACTGTAAAATTTACACCAAGTGACACGTCTGATAAAAGTTTGAGAGTCATTCAGAAGACTGTATATCACCGTAGTGACAGGTTGTCAGCCTGTCGCCTAAAATTGCAATATACATCGACTCTCAAATCATTTAGTCGCTTCTTACGACACCCACGGGAAAAATGTGGGGTGATGCTATTCTAAGCCGGCACCACAAGGCATAAATAAAATGAATTAAGTATTCCAGTATTCCTCTATTTCAGTCGTCGTGACCCATTTTCTCTGAAGTCAAAAAGGCATCGCATTTGTCGTCATTTATTATTCAAGTAGGGAACAGAATAATGTATTAATAGCTCATCTCTACTCGTGTTTTATTAAATTTGTACTGAATTTGTGAGATCTAATTTCAGACACTTTAGAAAATATGTTTTAAATGAAAAAATGGATACGGTTGTTAACGGTTTGTCTACCCCGCATGGGATATCAGGTGTGATATAATGTATGTATGTAGGTATGTGATACGTCAAATGGATAATTTAGCAAGTGCTATATTATTGCACTTTGAGAATCACGACTGAATTTTGTTGTAGGATCTCGCTACATGACGTAGCTGAACGCTACGTTTACTACTACGCCGTAGTACAGGTTGTAGCGTACTGCGTAGTACATCCCGTGAGTACTACGGGGCGTGGTAACTTGCATAGCGGCGACTGCCAAGAACCCTATCTCACAAAATAATAGAATAATTTAGCTATGGATGCATGCATGGAATGCGCCGACACTTGCCAAAACCTAAAACAGTCAAATACGCGATTCGTCAAATTTGAGACTGGTCAATTCCAGTAGACAGTAACCAAAACCTAAAATAATCAAATACGTGATTCGTCAAAACCTAAAACTGTCAACTGGTTCCAAGTAAAACCTCTTTCACATTGAAAAGTATTTGAGCCAGACTGTCAAATTCTTAGATGATGTTGTAAATCTTGATGAAACCGACACATTGTATGACAGCTGTCAAACTAAAAGCTCGTGTATCTCAGAAATTATGGATGCTAGACTATCAGTGTTTTAGAGAAAGTTATGGGCCTTGATGAGATCTACATGTCAGGTGACAGCTGTCAAACAAAAACCTCGTTTATCTTGGAAACTACGCGCGATAGACTATCAGTTTGTTTGAGAAAGTTGTGGTCCTCGATGAGACCTACATTTATGATGACAGCTGTCAAACTAAAAACTCGTTTATCTCGGAACCTAAAAATCTTAGACAATATATTTCTTTGAGATAGACCTTGACGAGATCTATCAAATGACAGCTGTCAAACTAAAAACTCATTTATCTCGGAAACTAAAAATCTTAGCCAATAGAGTCATTCGGGGTAAGTGATCGCAGTGGGTAAGTGAGCGCATCGCTTATATCTCGGAAACGGGATGCGGGGGGTGGAGTGTGTCTTCGGGTTAATTTGTGGCGATATAGTCACCAATTAGTTTCAACTATCGTTTGGACAGCGTGGCTTACTGTCAAGGATATTTTTATAAAAAAGCGAAAATGGCAGTTAAATCGAAACATTTTAGTGTACTGGAAAACATTGCTGCATAACGGCCGTTGATCCAAACACGGTAAATTCTGTTTCATTTGTAAATGTGCATATTTTAGCAGATATGGGATAAAAATATTTTGAACTGGCTTTGAAATTGAAATCCGGCAAACGTTATTTTCAAAATTATGCTCGTGGGGCAAGTGTGCGCGGGTAAGTGAGCGCATGTTTTGTCGAACAAAGCTGTTAAAATTAAATTATCTATCTGCGTAGTTTTCATAAATATTACTTTAATTTAATTTTAGTATCACCGTTGTACCCCGAATTTATATTTTTAATAAATTTTGTCATCAACCATTCTACTCGTTTCCACAGCGAACACTTACCCCACAGAGCTGCGCTCACTTACCCGCAATTGGGGTCAAGTGAGCGCATTCCGATTTTTCCTTAAAACGCGTTATAGCAAAAAGTAATGAACCTACTGTCATCGTGTCTATTATTTATTATAGCCAGATAAATGCCCTACCCAAAACACTCAAGTTTGTGCTCCTAACTGTCATACTTTTTTTGCTACGGCGGTGTAAAGACAAAAGTGCGCCCAGTTACCCCGAATGACTCTATGTTTCTTTGAGAAAGTGGTAGGCCTTAACGAGATCTATCAAATGACAGCTGTCAAACTAAAAACTCATTTATCTCGGAAACTAAAAATCTTAGCCAATATGTTTCTTTGAGAGAAAGTCTATCATGAAAGCTGTCAAACTAAAAACTCATTTATCTCGGAAACTAAAAATCTTAGCCAATATGTTTCTTTGAGAAAGTGGTAGGCCTTAACGAGATCTATCAAATGACAGCTGTCAAACTAAACACACGTCGCCACGTCACTATCGCGCGTAGTTTCTGAGATAAATGAGTTTTTAGTTTGACAGCTGTCATTTGATAGATCTCGTTAAGGCCTACCACTTTCTCAAAGAAACATAATGTCTAAGATTTTTAGTTTCCGAGATAAATGAGTTTTTAGTTTGACAGCTTTCATTTGATAGATCTCGTCAAGGCCTACCACTTTCTCAAAGAAACATATTGTCTAAGATTTTTAGTTTCCGAGATAAATGAGTTTTTAGTTTGACAGATGTCATTTGATAGATCTCGTCAAGGTCTACACTTTCTCAAAGAAATATATTGTCTAAGATTTTTAGGTTCCGAGATAAGCGAGTTTTTAGTTTGACAGCTGTCATCATAAATGTAGGTCTCATCGAGGACCACAACTTTCTCAAACAAACTGATAGTCTATCGCGCGTAGTTTCCAAGATAAACGAGGTGTTTGTTTGACAGCTGTCACCTGACATGTAGATCTCATCAAGGCCCATAACTTTCTCTAAAACACTGATAGTCTAGCATCTATAATTTCTTAGATACACGAGCTTTTAGTTTGACAGCTGTCATACAATGTGTCGGTTTCATCAAGATTCACAACATCATCTAAGAATTTGACAGTCTGGCTTAAATACTTTTCAATGTGAAAGAGGTTTTACTTGGAACCAGTTGACAGTTTTAGGTTTTGACGAATCACGTATTTGATTATTTTAGGTTTTGGTTACTGTCTACTGGAATTGACCAGTCTCAAATTTGACGAATCGCGTATTTGATTGTTTTAGGTTTTGGCAAGTGTCGGAGACATAGAAACGATAGACGAACATAGTGTGCAAAAGAGAAGAAAATGATTTATGGAAACTCAGTAAGATAGAAAAGAATAGCGAACCTTATGACACTGTGTCCTGTTTTGTATGACAGATCGTCCCAATTCAACCCGCTGGTTTTTACCTGTACATTATTTTGGTGTTTTTTTTCAGAAATCCTGATTTATTTTTATAATTTGATTAGTGTGCAACGATGGTTATGTATTCAGGATGCGAATTTGATGCGAATCTTCACACTTACCCGGAAAACTGCACATTTCACAGGTAAATTCCCAGAAAGCCGTCACTGGGATTACACGTGAATTTTTTTGTTTAAATGTGCCTTTTTTTGTAAGTAAAATAATAAAATACGCAATTCCTTATATTTCCTTTCGTATTTTCGATATGTAAAAGCGTATTAGTTAGTAATTTTCATAATATTTGGGGATAAAATAATTTCGCATTTAGGCCAGGGATTGACTGCAATTTATCGATAAAGTTATCGATAGTTACCTAGAGGTACCTTACATACTTTGAATGTTAAAACAACAAAAAATATGCGATTTTTAACGATTCACTAAATAGTTACTTGAACAATTCAGACATAATTTTTTACAAATACCTACATATAACATTATTTTCAACTACAGTACATCCAACAGATACACTTTAGATCCAGTTATTGGAGATCGACTAAATAAATACCTATTATTTTCAGGGTCGTATTAACGAGAGATTCGCATCATCGTACATAAAATATGACATAGTCCCATCTACGTCTCAACATTGAAGGATGAAGAAAGATGTTGCACGTCTTGTTTGTGCAGATAGGGGTCGTCCACAAATTACGTAACGCAAAAATCACAAATATTTGACCCCCCCCTCCCCCCACGTAACGGGACCGTAACGCTTGGTCGTGACCCTCCCCTCCCTTTCCGTTACATAACCCTTAATTCACAATATCTTTCAGTTTATTTTTTGTGATAAAGCAATGAAACTTTTTTAGAAAACTTGCAATTTTAGCTACGGCAGACAGAATTTGAAGATGCGGCTTTCACCATTAGTACTGGCAACGCCTTTTCAAACTGAACTACTCAATCATTGTCTGCGAAATAAAATTATACAAGTGTACGTATGTTTGTAGGCCAATAACGCGTGGCAATGAATTTATTTACAGGGAGAGTTTTGCAACTAATTCCCAGCAATTTTTTTTCGTTCCTGTTTGTGTTATGTAGCCAATTAGCGATGAAAATCTGCTATAAACGATTGAGCCGCAGTAGCTTAGATGGAAGAGGCATCGTCAGTACTACTTTCGACAGAAAGATTTTTTTTGAATTATTTCTAAACTATAGCATTTTAGACACTGACACACTGCTATAAAAAATAGTTATACAACTAATTAGTTTGGTAATGTCTAAATTAGGTACAAACCCGTAAAAAATATATTTTGAAAAAATCTTTAAAAAAGCGTTACGTAACGCTTTGACTCTGACCCCCCCCTCCCCCATAGTAACGGGACCGTAACGCCCGGTCGGAACCCCTCCCTCCCCCCAAAGTGCGTTACGTAATTTGTGGACGACCCCATAGCGCCTATTGACCAGGATTCTTACAAACAACCATCTCAGCAAATTCTATAAAGAAACCTACGTAGGAAATAAGCTGACTGCAAAAAAGGAAATGCATTGTGTCAACATTTTAATTGAACAAATATAAAAGTTGAAATCTTCATAATACCATTTTTTATTTGAAACTATCGATAACCCTCGAAATTTAATAATGTACATCACTAGCTGAGGAAAGCGCGCCAAAACCAAAATTGGTCACGCGAGATCGAGCTGTCAGTTGGTCTATAAACGCTAGTTTATATATATAAGTCTATGATTTTCCCTGCACTCACTGCACGTTTATGTCAAAAGTCTTCACTTTTTTTGATAAATTCCATTCGATTTGACACATCTTTGTCTTCTCGCGCGCATAATAAGTTTTTCTACAGTAGGGTCTGCATGCTAAAGTTATTAATAGGCCATTCTGTGGGGAACCTATAGCAAACATTGATTCGCAAAAGGTGGGGCGGATTATGTTTTTGGCCAAATAAAACCCCAAGTTTTCGACCTCGAGACTCCCAGGCTCCAGCCGCCATCTTGAATTGAAGTTCTAAAAACAGGTTTTTTGCGAATAACTTGTTAACGATTAATTTTATGACAAAAGTATGTATAGAAAGAATAAAGAAAATATTATTTCCCAAATTTCATTCATACATGTATACTAGCTAAGTCTAACAGGTAAAAAGATATAGACAAAACAAACATATTTTTATTAAAAAGTTTAGTACTTCGCACGAAATGGATGTAAAAAAATATGCATGAATTTTTCTATTTTCTTGATATGTTAGAAATAGAAATAGAAATAGAAATTCTTTATTTGCTCAAAATGTGGTGTAGCACATTGCATGTGCTGGCACGCAAAATAAAATATACATTAAAATTATTCAATAAGCTAATCATATTTACAATAACTTTAATATAATTATCATTCATTAAAAAGGATGTCATAATTTATATAATAATATTATTAAAATCATAAATTTATTTTAAATCTAAATATTCATGGACGCTATAGAAACAATTACTTATAAGCCAACTTTTCAAACATTTCTTAAATTTAATCAGAGGAAGGTTTTTTAAATCATCATTTAATTTATTATAAATTCTCACAGCCATGCAATGCGTACTCTTACTGAACAATGTGGTTGTTACACGAGGCAGTACTAGTCTGTTCGGATATCGTGTGTTAAAGTTAACAGTTTCATGTTTTCTCGTAAATAGGCCATACTGAGTTTTTACGAGAACACATATTTCATAAATATAGATACTGGGCACTGTGAGTAGTCCTAGTTCTTTAAAGAGTGGTACACATGAGGTCATGACATCAACATTACATATGGCACGAATACACTGTTTTTGTGCTATCAGGACTCTTTCTGCATGACTTGAATTTCCCCAGAGGATAATACCGTATCTGAGTATGGAGCACACATAACCGTGGTACGCCTGAATAGCCACTTGTTTGGTGCTAGTTTCCATAAAGCATAAGAGAATGAGTTTATCTTAGAGCAAAGCCTGTCAATGTGTTCAAGCCAAGAGCACCTATCATCCAATACTATACCCAAAAATAAGGTGGAACGAGATTCTTTAATAATCTGATCAATAAAACAAACTTTAAGAGACTTCTTTAGCATTGTGGTTAACAAACTGTATAAATGTTGTTTTACTGATGTTCACATTAAGGTTATGGTCGTTCATCCACTTTATGATATTTGAAACAGTTAAATTAATTTCATCATTGTAGGTTTCACATTATGACATGGCACCACCACAGAAATGTCGTCAGCGAACAAAATGCACTCATGCTTTGTCACCTTTGGTAAACTGTTGATATAAATCAGAAATAGCAATGGTCCCAACATGCTACCTTGCGGGACACCAACTCTGTTAAAAGCTGTAGAGGATTTATAGACTTCAATCTCCTTACTAGTAAGGTTCTGACTTTTATCTCGACATACTGTTGCCTATCATGTAGATAGGATTTAAGCCACATAATGGCTAAACCTCTTATTCCGTAGTTCTCACATTTTTTAAGAGTAATTCGTGCGATACATAATCGAACGCCTTACTCATATCGAAAAAATCGCAGATACTGGTAAACGCCTATCCATATATGTTAAAATAGTTTTCATTAACGAAAACGCTGCCAGACTAGTAGATTTCCCTTTTTGGAAACCATACTGTTGAGGTACTAATATCTGAAACTTGTTTATGAAACTAATAAGGCGATTGTACATAGACTTTTCAAATATTTTAGATATTACTGGTGGCAGACTTATAGGGCGATAATTATCAATGTTGTCTTTGTTTCCCTTTTTATGAAGCGGTTTTACAACGGACGTTACGTACTACGGTGTATTAAAAAAATATGTGACGGGTGAACACTTTCTATGTCTGGTTTCGGAGATAATGGCGTTTATGTGGACGACTTCCCATCATACAAATGGCAAAATTGGCCAGTTTTCAAATAAGTCGATTTTATCACCTTTTTACAATAAAAACTGTTATTTTTAACTTTTGAAATATATTAACAGATTGTTTGGCGACATTTTTTCTATAATGTCGCAGTATAATGGCAGAATTAGGTTTTTGGCCAAAAGCCGGCATATGGCAAAATCGTAGACTTCCTTCGACCATCGCCCTAAGTGATCCAGGTTTTTCCAAAATCCTAGGTATTTGGCCAAAATCCTAGGTTTTAGGCCGAAATCCTAGATTTGTTTAATATTATGGCTTTTTTGCATTTCGGGGGAACTAGGAGTGGAGAGGAACGTTATGCACCTCCCTCTGATCTGTTAAGGGTAGCGTTGGACACCCTAAAGGGCTGGGAGTAACATTAGACAGCCTGAACAGTAGGGAGGAACGTCAGACACTAAAAGGCACGATGAACCACTGGACGCTCTAGAGGATCGAAGGTAGCGTCGGACGTCCTGAAGGATAGGGGGTAGCGTCGGACCCCCAGAAAATCCAACGCCTGTCATCTTTTATCCTTCAGCGTGTCCGACGCTATCCACGCCCTCCAGGGCATCCAACGCTACCTCCCATCCTCCAGGACATCCAACGCTACATCCAACCCTCCAGGGACGCCATAGACGGGAAGGGGTAGCGTCGGACCTACTACTATGTTACAAAGTAGCTTCGGACGCCCTGGAGGGCGTGGGTGGCGTCGAGCACTCTGGAGAATAAAAGGTGGCAGGCGTTAGTTTTCCTGGGCGTCCGACGCTACTCCTTGCCGTATAGGGCATTGCTGGAGGGTTGGAGGTACCGGCATACACCCTGAAAGGCAGTAGGTAGCATTGGACGTTCAAGAGGGTGGGAGGCAGCGTCGGACGTCCTGGAGGGCTGAAAAATACTCAAAATCTCTGGGATGGGTTGGGAGTATGAAAGATGACGAGCGTTGGATTTTCTGGGGGTCCCACGCCACCCCCTGTCCTCCAGGATGTCCGCCGCTACCTCCGATCCTCCAGAGCGTTCAGCGGCACATCTTGCTCTTATGGTGTCTGAAGCCGTGATGTTCAGGCTGTCTGATGTTACCCCCCGCTCTTCAGGGTGACCAACTCTACACTTAGAGAGAAGTGCATAACGTACCTCTCCACTCCTCGTTCCCCTGAAATGCAAAAAATGCCATAATACTAAACAAATCTAGGATTTTGGCCAAAATCCTAGGTTTTTGGACAAAAACCTAGATTAGCTTAGAACGATGGCCGAAGGAAGTCTACAATTTTGCCATATGCCGGCTTTTGGCCAAAAACCTAGGATTTTGACCAAAAACCTAATTCTGCCATCGTACGGCGACATATACAAAGATATCCTGGCTGGCTTAAGCTGCTATTCCGAACACTGCAGCCAACAGCCGACAGCCAACAGCATATGCTGCAACGGCAGTTGCAGCCGTTGCAGCACTACTGGTTTGTATGGAGTTCTATGGAACGCTATCCGAAGGCTGCAGCCGACAGCACATGCTGTCGGCCGCTGCAGCATATGCCGCAACTGCCGTGACTGCAGATCAGTATTGCTGCAGCGGCAATGCGATACGCATGTATTTATTTTTGCTATTTTGCTATAAAACGTAAAATGTGTGGTTCAAAACTAATTATGAAGTAAATAACTATCATAATTAATAAAAACGGAACCCGACAGCGGTAATTTCAAAGGTACCTACCTATTATAGCTACCTAGGTTCGAGTTGCGGTACACTGAAATATGTACCAACTAAGTACTTACAGTTCGTGCGTGAGTTACCTGTAGGTACTTATTATAGCTACCTATGTACCTACCTGCTACTCTGCCGTGTGATGCTAGCTTAGAATAACATCACCACGTTTTTTCCTGTGGGTGTCGTAAGCAGCGACTATGGGTCTCGAAGGTAACATGTGTATTGCAATTTTAGGCGACAAGCTGACAACCTGTCACTATAGTGATACATGACAATAGCTAAAACGGCCCTCAAATAATTTGTTACACGTTGCGATAACGAACGTATTTTTACGGCTGTTGAAGCCCTGCCTACCCCGCAAGGGTTTAAGGCGTGATTTATGTATGTATGTAGGTACCTATTACCTGTAGGTACCTATAATATCTACCTAAGTCTACATGCAACTATCAGCAGTCACGGCATGTGCTGTCGGCTGTCGGCTGTCGGCCGGTGCCTTCGGAATCGCATGTGCTGCAACTGCCAACAGCATGTGCTGCAACTGCCAATAGCTGCAGCCGTTGCACCATATGCTGTCGGCTGTCGGCTGTTGGCTGCAGTGTTCGGAATAGCAGCTTTATGGTTTCTATGATAGTTCGCACAACATCAATATTTTTGGAAAAAAAAGGTAAACCTTAGCCCCAAGCTCCACAGAGAGGACAAGGAAAGGACATAGGGCGTAGGGCATGACGCTTGACGTTTGACATCGCGACGTTTCCATACAAAATGTACGAAAAAGTATTGACAAAGGCACACACAAGCGTCGCCAAAGCGTCGCATCCATGACAGCTAGCGTCAAAAACTAAGAAGAATATTTGACGATCACTTGTCTGTCAACTGTCATTCTTACGTCCTATGCCCTCGTCTTTTTGGTGGAGTTTGCGCCTTAGTTATTTTTGAAATGAGTCGATAAGATTTATTTTTTCATTCGATAAACGACATGACAGTTAATAAAAAATCTTACATATAATAAAACAGTAAAACCCGTGTGTCTGTACATTGAATAAAAATACGAAAAACTAATTGGGGGTGATGTAAAAATAGCATTAGAACACATTTCAGTAATTACCTAAATTTTTGTCTGTTTGTCTGTTTGTCCGTTTGTCTGTTTGTCTGTTTGTTACCGCTAATCTCCGAAACTACTGGACGGATTTGAATGAAACTTTTTGTATTGTGTAGCTACTAATTCTGGTCAACATCTTAGCCACTTTTTACTGCGGGAAAATCGCTCTTTCCTACGGGAAAAAGGATAAAGCGTAAAATCTTTACATTTTTAAGATAAGTTAACCGCTAATCTCTGAAACTACTGGACGGATTTGATCGAAACTTTTTGTATTGTGTAGCTACTAAACCTGGTCAACATCTAAGCCACATTTTACTGCAGAAAAATCGCACTTTCCTACGGGAAATACGATTAAACGTAAAATGGACTCTTCGACCGGTTGGACTTGAATGAAACATTTTGTCGTGTAAATTCTGCTCAACATCTAGGACACTTTTATTGCGGAAAAATCGTTCATTTTCATGGGAAATACGATTACAAGTAGAATCTTTAAATTCTTTCAAAACATTTAATCTTTAACCAGGTGGATTTCAATATAGTTTTTTTGTCGTGTACTTATAGTTATTAACTTATTAAGCACACAAGGTCAAAGTATAAACTACTTATTACTGCCGGAAAATCACTCATTTGCATGCTGAAATGAAAGGTCTGGGTACCACGTAGATGTGGACCTCAAGATCAGTAACTATGATTTTTGCCTAAAACTATTCCGTTTTTTTGTTATCTATATCGGCACATTTAATGTCAACAGTGAAAGGTCTATTTAATAAAACTGTAAAAGTTTAGTGCTACGCAACCCTTTATACTTACTTTGAAAATACAAACCTACAGCGGCTTCATATTTGAATTCTTGCGATGTTTGTTTGTACGCGATAATCTCCGAAAAGAAGTAAAATATATTGATGAACCTTTTTGTAATATGTAGCTTCTAGCATTTGTCAACATCTAGGATTTTTACCGCGGGAAAGTTGCTCATTCCCCCAAAAAATACGATATTAAATAAATATTTGTATGGCAGCCCCCTTTAAATTTTATTTTATTTCTGTGTTAAGTATTAATTGTTTTTATAGCGGCAGCAGAAATATGACATTTGAGAAAATTTAAACTCTAACTTTCACGGTTTATGAGATACAGCCTCCTGTACCCGATTTTTCTAAACTACAGGCTACTATTCTACAGGCAAAATTCGATGTACATTGCGTAGCCGGGTTATTAATGAAATCATAATTGCTAATCGGCTACGCAATGTACATCGAATTTCACCTGTAGAATTGTAGCCTATAGTTTCGTTGCATGAGCCACTGGTGATAGATGGATGAACAAACAGACAGTGAAGTATCAGTAACTGGGTACCCTTTAGGTAATAAACCCTGAAAAATAATTGGAGGGAAACTTCTTTTCGTGTGGGACACCAAGTCGTTCAGCGACCCGATGAACCCAGGTGTCAGAGTTTTTCAACTGCCTACTCCAAATAGCAGGCCTCTGACATGGCTGTTTAAACGACCACCGTCTTTTTAATCATAAACAGCAACCGGGAACGAAACACGGAACCATCTTGGTTTTCTGACAATCAGATAGTTCAGAATGCAATGTCCTAAACAGACTGCGACTAGGAAATAAAAAACACTAAGCGAAAATATCAACTTTTTGAGTGTCCTACCGGGAATAGAACCCGGATACCCGACAACCAACCAACCAACCATTTGAAATTGGTATGCATCTTACAAATGCATGCGTTAGCGCTGCGCTGTGGGCGCCGCCATAGATTGTGCATGCATCCATTTTGATGTTTGAAATGGTGGCTGACAAATGTTTTGATTAAGGTCTTCATCAACGTTTATGATGATAGATAAGTGATGATAACTTTTATCAGCACTGGATGGCCTGTCTACCTACCTGACGAGGGACACAAGGAGCATGGCTAAACTATAATAAATACGAAATAAATATAACATAAACACGAAACACAGGAAAACATCGCTTGGCGAGACGAAGTTCGCGGGCACCAGCTAGTGATGAAATAAAAAACATTCTATGTCTAGTTTTTTTGTTATTCAAATTGAAAGTATATTTTGCTAGTTATCCTATCCATACATACATTCAAACTCATATACCATAAAAACTAGATATAACAATGTTTTTCATTTCATAATTTTTAATTGACTGTCATGTCGTTTATCGAGCGAAAAAATTAAAAATAAATCTCACCGATTCATTTCAAAAATAACTCAGGTTTACCTATTTTTTTTTTCAAGAATGTTGACGTTGTGCGAAATATCATAGAAACCATAAGCCCCAAGCTCCACAGAGAGGACATAGGACATGCCCTACGACGCTTGACGTTTGATATCGCGACGCTTTGGCGACGCTTGGAAACGGTTTCCATATAAAATGTATGAAAACGTATTGACAAAGGCACACACAAGCGTCGCCAAAGCGTCGCATCTATGACAGCTAGCGTCAAAAATTAAGAAGAATGTTTGACGATTACTCGTCTGTCAACTGTCATTCTTACGTCCTATGCCCTTCGTCTTTTTGGTGGAGTTTGCGCCTAAGCCAGCCATCTTTGTATAGAAAAAATGTCGCGCAACAATCTGTTAGTATATTTCAAAAGTTAAAAATAACAGTTTTTATTGTAAAAAGGTGATAAAATCGACTTATTTGAAAACTGGCGAATTTTGCCATTTGTATGATGGGAAGTCGTCTACATAAACGCCATTACCTCCGAAACCAGATATAGAAAGTGTTCACCCGTCACATATTTTTTTGAATACACCATAGCACGTAACATATCAAAAAAATAGAAAAAATCACGCATATTTTTTTTACATCCATTTCGTGCTGTGTACTTAACTTTTTAATAAAAATATGTTTGTTTTGTCTATATCTTTTTACCTGTTAGACTTAGCTAGTATACATGTATGACTGAAAATTGGGAAATAATATTTTCTTTATTCTTTCCATACATACTTATGTCATAAAATCAATCGTTAACAAGTTATTCGCAAAAAACCTGTTTTTAGAACTTTCAATTCAAGATGGCGGCTGGAGCCTGGGAGTCTCGAGGTCGAAAACTTGGGTTTCTATTTGTCCATAATCCGCCCCACCCTTTGTAGGCGAAATATCCCTACAGATTGTACTATAATGGGTAATGTCAGAAGTCACAATGATACAAATCCTGCCCGCGGTAGAAAATTTTACAAGTACTTTTCTGAACGTACAGAAAAGAACCTCGAACGTATCATTAATTATGTCTGCTAACTCCATACATACACGTCTACGTTAAGGTTTAAAAGAAGTTTTTTACGATGTTTCATCAGCGATCGGTGAGCAAATAAAGCTGTAAAATGTTTAATAGCTATCCGGGGACCGCCTGCACCTTAATGAAATCTCCGCCTCCTTGCCTGGACTTATTCTGGAGTAATGCGTATTTTTCCTATTTATTTACTGCACGGTATTTATGCACGGGAATACTTACGATAATCGTATCGTACTGGAATATGACTGGAATGGATATAAATAATAATAATTAGGCCTACATTTCTTGCGGGGTAGACAGAGCGAGTGAACTTACGCCACGTCCGATAATCATTTGAAGGTATTTCAGAAAAGTGTGTATCACCGTTGCCATGGTATAATATAAGATACTCCGCCGTTGCAAGAACTTTTTTTATGAGTCATTTTGCTTCTGTGGGACCTGCGTGAGTTAAGATTACAGCGTCAGCTGTATCCAAACCGGAACCAGCTGATGCTGATATTTACTTCACCTAGTTAGAATGAGCTAGATTATCAAAGTTTATCTAGGTAAGCAAATTATCTCAAGGGCGTCAATAATTCACGTAGTTTTAATTAGTATATAAGCATGATGTAACTTAGTCTTAATGGATCACTCTTCTCCGAACGATCTTCGGACAAATACAAGAAGTACACCATAAGTCTGCGTTTCACCATAGTCTAATAAAACATGGTCTTTCCTTCCCAGAGAAACACAAGAAAACGTCACTTAGTATTGCCATTTTATTTCAATAAAATACGTTATGGGGTAAATTCAATCTCAGAAAAGTGACCTAAAATATTTCTTAATAATTTAATAATTTAGATTTACGTGTGTATTAACTTGAACTTTACAACAACACTTCAACTGTATTTATTAGTTAACAGTATCATAAATGATTTACAAAAAACATCATACGAGTGGGTAGTTCTGGTAACCCACAAGCATGATGACGTAGACTTGTGTTGGTCACGTGGTCCACGAGTCTCGGAACGGAATACCAGGCGGAGTATCTTATTATACCATGCGTTTCACTATATCTTGAGTGGCGCAGCCGGTACCACCCCTTCGTCGTGACGCTGCCTGGATAATCGACTCAACAGTCTTATCCAGGCAGCGGATTGCTGCCCTGCTGGTCGAGAACTACCCCGGGACAATCGCCGCTATGGAATTGCTGCCTGGAGAAGAATCAATAGTCATGCGGCCTGCTGCCCTGCTGATGAAGGACCACCCGTGGACAACAACTGTCATCACAATACTGACCGGAAAGGACTCAACAGTCTTGCGGAATGCTACTGGTGGAGGACCACCCTAGTACAACCGCAGTTCGACGTGTCGAGGATTAAAGGAGGAGGATCCTGGAATGGAAACTACTGCAAAGAATCTGTGAGTAATACTTGTCACTTCCTGTCTTTTCCTTTCCGATAAATTGTATTTATTTATTCGTTATTATTTTATTATTGTGTAGGTAACGATAGGTTGTAAGGGGATTAAATATTGATTCATTGGCATAAATAGGAAAACTATACTTAAAATATACCTACCGCTTTTGTGTACGATACCACAAAAAAAAAACAATTTAGGGATCGGTATTATTGTGTCCTAAAAGAAACTTCGCTTTTAATACAATAATACCAAAATAAAACTAATTTCCTTGTCATAACCATTAAAATCGTGGGTGTGATAATTTAATTGGTATATTCTTTAGATAAGGGTTTAAACAACATAAGTAGGGACCGGTATTATTGTGTCCTAAAAGAAACTTCGTTTTTAATACAATAATACCAAAATAGAACTAATTTCTTTGTCATAACCATTAAAATCGTGGGTGTGATAATTTAATTGGTATTTTCTTTAGATAAGGGTTTAAACAGCATAGGTAGGGATCGGTATTATTGTGTCCTAAAAGAAACTTCGCTTTTAATACAATAGTACCAAACTAAAATCTATTTTCTCGGCATAACTATTAAAATCGTAGTTTTGCTAATTTAATAGATCATTTCGCACATGAGGGGTTTACGCGTTAATTAGTGTTATTTATTATTAATTCAACTGAGTTATTGGGGGTTTTAACTTCAGTTAATGAACACTTCAATTTAATTACTAAAGGAAACGAAAACAATATTTTTAAGATTGAACGATCTATATCCGTGTCTATATCGCTCAAATCTTATTTGTCGGGGAATAAGGTGATTTTCATATAAGAAGTAAGTACCTATTGTAGAGCCTCAGAATTATATATATTATAAAGTTATCCCTATTCCCACATATAACCCAGATCCCCAGAAAAACTTACCACAATAATTCCAAAATACCCATACCTTCTAGTGACAGGTATGAAATTCAGACCCATGAAAATGGAATGTGAGAACACCGAAGACGACCTATTCCTTTGTAATGATAACAACATGGTCAACTACCCGATGGAAACATGTATAGAACAAATGATGCTGATTAAAGAAGAATTGACACAATCGTACTCTAATACAGGTGAAGATCATCAATCAAATCTACCAAAGGTGGTACTGCCGAATTCTAGAAGCTAAAGACAAGCAATAAGGCAATCGATGTTAGTTATTCTATTAGTATTTGGACCATAATCTTATATTGTATAGTTTGTACTATTATCTCTTACTTTATTTATAGACGTTTTTTTTTTACATGTAACCATTTATAAAAAAAAACTCATTTTAAGGAGGGAGGAGTTAAGATTACAGCGTCAGCTGTATCCAAACCGGAACCAGCTGATGCTGATATTTACTTCACCTAGTTAGAATGAGCTAGATTATCAAAGTTTATCTAGGTAAGCAAATTATCTCAAGGGCGTCAATAATTCACGTAGTTTTAATTAGTATATAAGCATGATGTAACTTAGTCTTAATGGATCACTCTTCTCCGAACGATCTTCGGACAAATACAAGAAGTACACCATAAGTCTGCGTTTCACTATATCTTGAGTCGTGCGTTTTGATTGTTTGACATCAAAGATTGTTTCTTCAAATTGTCAGAACCAGTGCATGAAACCGAACAATTTTCCCAAGAAATGTTTCTTGGGAAGGTCGAAATACGAAAAAAAAATCGACCTCTCATCTCATCTCAGTTGGTACAATTTGTATGGGAGGGCCAATTTAAAAAATATATTTTCTTCAGGGAAAGTTGTTCAGTTTCATGGGCTTGTTCACCCCTTAAAATGTATGTGCAGTAAATATTTTAACACCTTGTATATGGAGAAATTTTACAATATAACATATTTCGACCTATGTTCCTTGGGGAAAGTTGTTCCTTATAATATCACCAGCCGGTTTTGTGTTTTTGCTATTGGTCACTAGTAAAATTTCACCCTAAATAATCATGATAAAAAATTAACCTTCAAAGGTGCTGATAACATTTTTCTACAGAATAAGGCTGCCAATGTAGTTCAGATTTCAATATTTAACGTCCGTGCTCTAGAGTCAGGTATTGATAAAACTGAAAGACCTAAAATCATAAAACGTCTGAAAACTTCTTCATATTAAAAAAAAAATACGTTGCTTCGCTTCTTTGAAGTTATTTAATTATTGAGCATCATGTTGAGCATAGAAAATACTCTGAAAGGTAGAACATACTACCTACTATCTGCACCGACGAACGACTGTCCCGATGGCGTATTATAGAGGTATGTATGTACAGGGTGTTAGGGATGATGTACCGATAACTTTGCAGGCATGATCAGACCATCAAACTGAACAACCTTTACTATGGAGCCAATGGTGGGAAACGAAAAAAAATTTCCGACCTCCCATACAAAATTCACGATCAGCTGACTGACTTTGTATGGGAGGTCGGAATTTTTTTTTCGTTTCCCACCATTGGCTCCATAGTAAAAGTTGTTCAGTTTGATGGTCTGATCATGCCTGCAAAGTTTTCGGTACACCGTCCCTAACACTCCGTATATATTTACTTACAAAAACCTGCGACATAAATTTATCCACCGGTGGTGTATGCGATGTAATGTTTCAGTCCTAACAAAATGTTTGCCATTTGCCGATTCTAACAGTCGTATGAATGACAATATGCAATAAAAGACCATCAACAACGCCACAGTAGAACTAAATGAGCAGCAGGACGTCTTAGTCTAACATTAAAATGATGATCCTCTCTGCTATAGCCACTAATATCAAAAAATTATTTAATAAAGGATAAATAAATTACCACTTATATGAGATAAGAGATGAATTTATTTTAGCAATGTGTTTTTCCGTTTGTGTACCGTTGTCTCGGACAAATACATGTCCTATTTTAACATAAAGATTGTCCGAGCTATGGGAACATTTGGAGCTTCATCGTCAAAGTTAAATCTTATCTATCACACGGGGATGCCACGAGGTAGAATCGAATAGTATAGTCCAACTTTAAACAACATTTCAAAATCGTGTCGTGGTTTTATTTATCCCTCCCGCTCGTCTGTTCTACAAGACTTGACCATGCTAGTCCAACGTCCCTAGAAAAACAAATACTCCTGGGTAAAGTGTAGGGGAAAAGACGAAGAGGCCGCATTCCTACAAGATGGTGTGACCAGACAAATACCATCTGCAACTCCGCCTGCACGAAGCCCTTCACACCGCAGCTGATAGGAACAAGTGGAGAAAACTATCCCGGGCAATCCATGCTGACAGTGACACTTTTTACACTCGTTCCTCCATAGGTTGGGGAATAGACTTTGAAAAAGTGTTTTCTACTGTGGCACTATACCGGGTGATATAGCTTCAGTGTCGCGTCGCAGTAATTACCGAAAGCCGGACAATTAGGCAGTCTGCCAGCCCGCGTTTTTCACAATCAGCGGTAATGCCCCATCGATTGGTAACGCAGTTAAAGGGTAATTTTCAGCCGCCTCCGCGGTGTACTTGGTAGGTCACAGGTTTGACTTCCGATACACAATTTTCAAAAGAAAAATGTGTACCCTATTATTTTCAAAATAGGTCCCGTAATTTACATTTATAGAGCGTGCAAAAAATATGCACCCCCTTGTCGCACACGCGAGGATCTCTGCAAGTGCGACAAGGAGGCATATATTTTAAAATGCTCATGAACTTGCGCGAGCACTATGTATTTATAACGGATTACCCAGTGTTTTGCAAGATGCGATATTTTGTCCAACGGATTTCATGAAATCTCATACAAAATCCGCATAAGGAAACATTCACCCGCCACCTCATCAAATTGCGTTGCGGCTGTTATCGGTTGTCATTTATTTTGTGCTACGTATCACTAGACTGAGCGACGAGCGCTAGCAACCCTATCTCAAAAAATAATAGAATATTTTAGCTATGTACGGGTCAAGCAAGAAGCTCTAACTCTAATTGGTCGCGGTCTGCCGCGGCGCTGCTTGGCACGTTTGGCGGTGTAGCAAAAAGTAGCAGTCGCCGCTCGGTCTATCTGGACTGCTTCTTCTTCGTGTAGGACACCGATTAAACTGGACTACCACAGCCAAGTCGTTTCCTGCAAAATTATGCAAGCATATCTTGGCCAAACTTCCAAAATTTCACCGCAGGCAGGATTTGAACCTCGACCTTCGGCATCAGTACTGCCGACGCCCTAACCAACTGGGCTACCGCGGTTCTAATCGAGCCCGCGTAATTATGGAAGTGTATCTTGTCCACTATCGCGTGGATGGGCTCCATCTACCGGGATAGTTTTGCAACTAATTCCGGTAGATGTCCGGTCGCAGGTTCAAATCCTGCCTGCGGTGAAATTTTGGAAGTTTTCCAAAAAATTGTTTACCTAACACGAGAAGTGTTTTAAAATTTGGTATTCAATTTATCGCGGGTTTTCATCGCTTTGACTACATTCAATCTGTAAAGAATGAATTAGTCGCTGGGAATTAGTTGCAAAACTATCCCGGTAGATGGAGCCCATCCACGCGATAGTGGACAAGATACACTTCCATAATTTCGCGGGCTCGATTAGAACCGCGGTAGCCCAGTTGGTTAGGGCGTCGGCAGTACTGATGCCGAGGGTCGCAGGCTCAAATCCTGCCTGCGGTGAAATTTTGGAAGTTTTCCAAAAAATTGTTTACCTAACACGAGAAGTGTTTTAAAATTTGGTATTCAATATCTTGGCCAATCGTTCCCTGTGAATATCTACAACACCTTGCACTGCGCTCGCCAACCCGCCTGCCGAACGTGGTGTGCCAACACCCTCCATTTTGGAGAGACCCATGTCCAGCAGTGGACTGTTGTGGTTGAAATAGATAGATAGATCTTGGCCTTAGAGTATATATAAGCAAGCTATAGAGTGCGCCTAAAAAGTAAGAACTGACGTCAGTAGTCTGGGCGCCATCTCTCTGTCTGTCAGTAGCAAAACGACAGTGATTCAGATTCAGATAATTTATTTCTCAATACAATTTTTACATCACAGTAATAGGATTACATTAAATGAAATAAAAGTATGTATAAAGATCGTCATGACAATGGATAAACAACAAAAAATTCTTATTATCAAGTTAATCTTAGTTATTAATCATATCAAGTGTTCAAAATTACTATCTTGTGGAAAAATTTCTACAAAAATAGTAAACATTCACAAATCGGAAAAAGCTTCATCTCTCGTCAACTTGTACATACGTAATGTTGTCAGTTGAGTGACTGTATAGTTCTACTACAAAGTCATAGATGGCGCTAAGCTACCCGTAAGTAGTCAAGTGACAAAGCAATATGAACGAAGCAAGTGGATCACAATTTCGCCGCCTCGGGCAGAGCCCGCCGTGGTGTAAGCGGCAACACGTCTGACCCGGCTTGTCAGAAGACGTGGGTTCAAATCCCGCCGGCGGTGGAATTTTTTCCGCTTGCTTCGTTTGTATTAACTTTGTAACCAAAAAGTTAATATCAATATCTAGTGTTTGATTAAAACACCAAGTGTTCAAAATTACTATCTTGTGGAAAAATTTCTACAAAAATAGTAAACATTCACAAATCGGAAAAAGCTTCATCTCTCGTCAACTTGTACATACGTAATGTTGTCAGTTGAGTGACTGTATAGTTCTACTACAAAGTCATAGATGGCGCTAAGCTACCCGTAAGTAGTCAAGTGACAAAGCAATATGAACGAAGCAAGTGGATCACAATTTCGCCGCCTCGGGCAGAGCCCGCCGTGGTGTAAGCGGCAACACGTCTGACCCGGCTTGTCAGAAGACGTGGGTTCAAATCCCGCCGGCGGTGGAATTTTTTCCGCTTGCTTCGTTTGTATTAACTTTGTAACCAAAAAGTTAATAGTTATTAATCAAGTAACAGCACTACTGAACGTCTATAACTTCTCATACATTTGACATCTGCAACTGCTTACGCTCTGACAGTACGCCGCAGGGCCTAATGCGCGCTCTATAGCTTGCTTATATATGTCGCAGTACGATGGCAGAATTACTTTGATGAATGATTTTGGCCAAAAAACTAGGATTTTGCCCGAAATCCTAGATTTGTTTAGTATTATGGCTTTTTTTGCATTTTGGGGGAACTTCTTCGTCTTCGAGTGGTACACCAATTTGCCCAACGAGCCGATGGATCCTGGTATCAGAGTTTTCAACCGCCTACTGCAAGTAGCAGGCCTCTAACATGGTTGTGTAACGACCGCCGTCTAAGTGATCATAGAGAGCAATCGGGACCGACGGCTTACCGTGCCCGTGAGGTTCGGGGGAACGAGGAGTGGAGAGGTACTTTATACACCTCCCTCTGATCTTTTGAGGGTAGACTTGGACACCGTAAATGGGCACCTTAGAAGGACGGGGGGTAACATCAGACAGTCTGAACAGCAGGATTGCCTCGGATTTCCTGAAGGGGAGCATCAGACACCATATTAAGAGCAGGACATACCACTGACCGCTCTAGAGGATTGGTGGTAGCGTTGGACGCCCTGGAGACCAGGAGGTAGCGTCGGACCCCCAGAAAATCCAACGCCCGTCATTTTACATCCTCCAGAGTGTCCGACGCTACCCACGCCCTCCAGAGCGTCTGACGCTACCTCCCACCCTCCAGAACGTCCAATGCTACCTCCTGCCTTTCGAGGTGTATGCCCGAACTACACGGGCACGTTCAGCCGGTTCAGTTCGGTCCCGTTTGCTCTTTCTGATCACTTAGACGGCGGTCGTTACACAACCTTGTCAGATGCCTGCTCCTTGCAGTAGGCGGTTTAAAAACTCTAACACCAGGGTTCATTGGGTCGTTGGGCGACTTGGCGTACCACCCAAAGAAGAGGAATTTCCGCCGAAATGCAAAAAAACCATAATACTAAAAAAATCTAGGATTTTGGCCAAAATCCTAGTTTTTTGGCCAAAATCCTAGGTCTTTGGCCAAAAACCTGGATTAACTTAGGACGATGGTCGAAAGAAGTCTACGATTTTGCCATATGCCGGCTTTTGGCCAAAAACCTAGGTTTTTGGCCAAAAACCTGTTTCTGCCATCGTACTGCGACATATATACTCTAAGATCTTGGCCAATAATACGAGGCTGGCTGCATTTACCGGGTTTTTCAGGTCCAAATCCTGCCTCTGGTAAAAACTTTCGCGAGCTGTCTTCCTGTCTCTTCGTGTAGGACACCGAGTCGTCCAATGACCCGATGAACTGTCTTCAAAAATTTGAAATTCAAGTTTCTTCACTTCTGTATGCGAATTTGTGCAAATGGAAACCATGGTGAAAACCTACAAGCCACAAGTTTTTTAAGTCATTATTTCATTTGAGGTAAAAATACGCAAAATTGCAAACAATATACAAAATCAACAAAATGTTTACAACGGTAACGGAAGCTGCGTTAATTCCGTTAACGAATTTATGCGGAAATTGGAGTGTAATTATCGACATGCGAATATTGTTGTAATTCTGAAACAGTATGCAAATAACTTTAAGTGCAGTTCTGTTAACAGAAATATTGCTAGTTTTTTTGTAATTATATAAAATTCTAGGGTGATTCTACGTCTGATTATAAATTATTTGGGACAATCTCCTAAAACGCAAAAAAATACATCATTTACTCTATAAATATAACACGTTTAGTTAATAAGATATCTTTTCTATAGCTTCAGTTATTCAAAATAATACCTACCTATTAACAAATAGGTACCTACTTTTTTGACTAAGCTATAGGAAATTCGTATAAGAAAATTTTATATCAGTCTATGGTAGGCTTATAAACCAAGCGTCGCGAGAACGACGCGCGTCAACGACGCCGTCAAATTTTGACGGTGTCGTTGTCGCTGCGGTCTTGTAGAAAAACCCGACCGCATCCCATACAAACCCTTAGCTTCTCAGCGCGCTGTCAACATGACGGCGACGCGGCGGCGTCGTTGCCGCTGACACCCGGTCTTTCTGGTATCCCCATACAAACCAGTCATTTGACAGCGACAACGACGCCGCCGCGACGCCGCGACGCTTGGAAAATAAGGGTACCATAAACCTCCATTCTTTGCCACTAAAACACGTTTATCACAATCCCCCTACCGGGCTTAACGAAATTGTTCGTTTAGTGAACCGAGCGAGGAGCGTCAGAAAAATAGCCTCTTTACCGAAATCTGAGCCGGCAAGAGGCTGACGGTACTTCACGTGACAGAAGTGCGAACCGAGAACTATCATGTTGCTGGCAGATGGCAGAATTAGGTGTTTTGTGAAATGCCTTCAAACTCATGCATGGTGTCACGAATAGGGAACTGTATTAAAAAGAGTCATTCATTAGCGCAGATTATTTGTCACTGTAATAGACTGACTAGCGTGAAAAAAATGGGAAAAAGGTATAAATAGTTTTTTCTACATTTGTACAACAGGAGGTCAACGTTTCTCTTTGCTTCGAGTGCTAATTTTGAATACCGAGTCCCACGGTAGCAAATATACTAAAATTAACAAATGCCTGCTTATTTTCTACCCTAACTGTAGCAGCATGTCAGGATAAAGCGGTGTGCTGTGCACATTACGCGTTTATCCCGCGCCTGGAGTGCATTATGCCACTAATTCGGAAAAATATTTTTTGTTTGAAAGGGTGCACTGTCCAGGTGGTCCCATAGTCATGTGGTCAGGATCTGATCTGATAGGTAGAAGGATCTTGAGAAATAAACAAATTCTTCATATTTTGCGACACGTTTCTACATATTTAAGTTCATCTGTGGAAGCAAAATCAACTTGTGTTTACATAAACGACTGACGTCTGCCCATTGTTGACTGTCTGCCAAACATCTGCCAAAGATGTCCATCAAAAAAGGAGGTTGCTTTTATATAAATCATGTACATTTAAGTATTCCATGAAGTTTCTATGTGCGCTTGAATTGAAACTCCTTAGGAACAGTGATTAGGTCATGTAGATGGCTATTTTGAATGTAAACGAACTTGAAAGTAACCACTAAAAATGATAAAATAAAAACTTTTTAGCAAAAAATATCATCGCCGAAAACTGAAAAGCAAAGAATAATAACTATTGTTACTATAATATGTACCTACCTAAGTAATATTTTTGGAAATATTACCTACCATATTTGGAACTTAGAAATTCTGAGTCAGCGTCTAAAATTTTTACAAACTTACACGCTTCATTGGCATGACGCCGACTCAAAATGACTAAGTTCCAATATGGTAGATAATATTTCCAAAAATATTGCTTAGGTAGGTACATATAGTAACAATAGTTATTATTCTTTGCTTTTCAGTTTTCGGCGGTGATATTTTTTGCTAAAAAGTTTTTTAGCCTTTCTACTATTACTGGCTAGTAGGTCCCTGACACGATTTCCGTAACGACCTTGGTCAAAGTAAGCATATAGACAACAATCGGGACCGATGCCCTCCGAAGCACGGAAACATTTTTCTTGTTGGACAAACGGTTTAGCTTGTCATTGCTCTAACTGGGAACAAATACACTAATCGATAAACATCGACATTGTTATCTAGCAACAGCAAAACAAATCTATAACACCCACAGGCCAAACCACCTGGCGGGACATTCCCTTATCTTTATACAACTGCACAAAATAAAATTCATGCAATCTCTAATAATAGGATTATCTATGAATCAATCTGTATATCGGTGATTTAATTGATAGTCAAAACATCATTTACTATAAATAGTTCTGTTAATACTTTTTCAGTACAGTTCGTTTGCAACATGAACACTGCTTTAATTTTGTTGTTGGGAGCAACCGCCGTAGCGGGTAAGTTAAAAAAATCATAGTCTAATAAAACATGGTCTTTCCTTCCCAGAGAAACACAAGACAACGTCACTTAGTATTGCCACTTTATTTCAATAAAATAAGTTATGGGGTAAATTCAATCTCAAAAAAGTGACCTAAAATATTTCTTAATAATTTTATAATTTAGATTTACGTGTGTATTAACTTGAACTTTACAACAACACTGCAATTGTATTTATTAGTTAACAGTATCATAAATGATTTACAAAAAACATCATAAGAGTGGGTAGTTCTGGTAACCCACAAGCATGATGACGTAGACTTGTGTTGGTCACGTGGTCCACGAGTCTCGGAACGGAATACCAGGCGGAGTATCTTATTATACCATGAAAAAAATGTTTGAATACATATTCGTACCAAATTTTAAAACACTTCCCGTGTTAGGTAAAGTGGCAAAACTTTAGTGGCCAAGCAAGATACACTTGCACTATTTCGCAGGTTACGATTAAACCTCGGTAGCCCAATTGGTAGAAATTTCGGCAGTACAGATGCCGAAAGTCGAAATTCGAATCCTGCCTGTGGTGGAAAATACAAAAGTAAAAGGTTATTTTATTTATTGTCAATTTACAAACATTGGCGGAGTACTTTTATAAACTCGTGGAGATTCATCAAGAGGCCTTTATCCTGCAGTGTTCTACATGGACGATATCGTGAATTTTTATTTCTTGTGTAAAGTGATACGAAGACGTTTGTACGAGTGAAATGGTTTAGCTGTGCAAAGACAGATGTACAGGAAGAGTGATTGCTTTCGAATTTCCAATATTTTGATTCTTTTAATCTTCAAAAACCATTTGCAGCCCTCCCCACCAATGGTCCCGGCAGGATTACCGGTGGCCAAATCGCCTCCATCGGGACATACCCTTACTCCGTGGCGCTGCTGCTGGGTAGGACCGGCTCTTCCCACAGCCAATGGTGCGCAGGTACCATCATCAACAACCTGGCCGTGCTGACCGCAGCACACTGCTTCATGTGAGTATTTTTTTTACATTGGGTCGTTGGACGACTTAGTCCCGTGTCAGAGTGTTTCAACCGCCTACTGCAAGTAGCAGGCCTCTGTCTGACACAGTTGTGTAACGGCCGCCGTCTAAATGATCATAGACAGCAACCGGGACCGACGACTTAACGTGCCCAACCAAAGCACGGTCCCCATCTTGCTTTCCGGACAATCAAGTGGTTTAATCTGCAATGTCCTAACCAGACTGGGAACAAATTTACAAAGTGATAAATATAAGCTTTGTGAGTGACCCCACCGGGCATTGCACCCGGAACCTTTTGCATCGCAGGCAGTCGTACTAACCACTGCGCCACGTCGGCTGTCATGTGAGTATTAAAGGACCTCAAAAGGTACCGACAATCCCACACAATAAAGGTACAATCGATGGTGACAATATTCAATAAAGGTGTTGGGTATGGTAGCCAGCCTAACGGCTTTTCCGAGTTTACTATCACATTGAGGCAGGTAACACCGTTGACCGGGGTGTATCGCTAAGAGTACTAGAGCCTCAGAAAAAGTCTGTACTCCCAAAATATCACACATTTTAATAAACTATTGGATAGTGTCCTTTATTTTCTGATGGTAGATTGTGTTTGGCAGCTACATGTGAATACACGTATACCATCATCTTTCTGCCCTTATCCCAATTACTTGGGGTCGGCGCAACACGTTTCGTTGAACACAAAATCGTGTTGCAAAAGGATTTGGCTAAATTTTACGACCGGCCGCCTACCAGACGTCAACCCTCCTTGGGAATGCTTTTATGGTGGATAAACCGCCTCCATACGGTTGGCCCTGGCTGTTTGGGTCGGGTATATCACTCCGTCGCCTCTTACGAGCCCCACGGGAAGAGAGGGGGTGGTGCTATTCTACTCTGCCGGCACCATACAGATATAATAGTGAATACACGTATACCGATAGTAACAAAATGGCTATAACAAGCCGAAAGAAGGTGAATGTACTCATACAACTGACTGGCCCGATGGCGTAGTGGATAGTAAGTACCCCTGCCTGCCTCCTGCATCCAGGATATTATTATTATTTAAACTAAACAACTTTAACCATAGAACATGGGTAGAAATATGAAAAAAGATGTTGGACCTCCCATACAAAATCACCGATCAGCTGATAAAGTTATTTATTTATTTGATTTTATAAAACTTTATTGCACAAATGTACAAATGGCGGGCCTAATGCCACGCAGCATTCTCTACCGCCCAACCATAGGGAAAACAGAGAGATCAAAGCGGGTGCACTCAATTGCAGGGAAAAAAGAAACTTAAATTATATGAAAAGTTTCTCACTTATTATTAACTAGCTGGTGCCCGCGAACTTCGTCTCGCCTATGCATAGAGTTACCTAGGTATGTGCCTACAAAAACGACACGTCATGCTAACAACTTTTCTAATAGAACCATTTTCATAGTTTACCCGCGCTCTTTGTGTACGACGTCAGGTAGGTAGGCAGACAGGTCCTTCAATACTGATGAAAATTGTCACTATCACTTCTCTATCGTACCTAGATGTTGATTAGGACCTTTCTCTACCTCCATACTTAGTTTTGGAGTGATGCATGCACAATCAAACTAAGGTTGGGCCCACACGGAATTAAAGTTCGCCCGTAGATACTGGTTAGCGAACCGCTAACGTCTAACGTCGGTATGGGAAATTTTGAAATAATGTATGCATCTAAAAACGCCTGATAAAAACTTGCGTTAAAACAACGCAGCGCGAAACTTGCGTCACGTTACTTCATCGTTGGTTTTCTGTATGAGGATTTTGCATACTTGTGCATCTGACAGACGCATGCGTTTGCGCTTCGTTAAGGCAAAGCACTGGACGTTACGTGTGGTCTTACCATCGATGCACACAATCGGTAACAGATTGACTGCATTGCATTTCCTCACTTTTGGTGGGGTGGGGTAGGTTCTCCAAATTTTTCTGCGTCATGAATTTCTGTTTAGGTTTGTCGATTTGTTTTTTTCGTAATTTACGTAGGAATAAGCAAGTTTCCTGTGATAAAAAGTATCTTAGATATTGACGTGCTATCTACACACCGGAGATTATCGCGTACAAACATGGCAAAAGCTGTAAAATAAATGTCGCTGCAGGTTTTCTAAAATGCGCTAGCGAGATGTTTTTTGAAATCTAATACTACCTGGTTCATAGAAGAAGACCCAAAATGGCAACATTCACATATTGCTGAAATGTCAGGTAATATGAAAAAGACGTAAACAATAACGTTGCCATTTCGGGTCCCCTTGTTTTGCGAACTGTAGTGTATGGTTACTGTCCACAAAAATTTATAATGTATGATGGATGCTGATTTCTGATGAATGGATGATCTGCGCAAAAGATGTCTTCCAAAAACGAATAGCGATATCCTCTGGTGCAGACCTAGCTCGTCTCAAGGCGGCCAGCTGCCATGAGTCAGGGGCCTGGCTAAACGCCCTACCTTCACCCCACCTAGGCACTTATCTAGACAACAATCCACTAAAAATAGCCGTGGCACTGAGATTCGATTGCAAAGTGTGCGAGCCACATATATGCGGTGCGGGGCAATGGTGGACGACAGAGGTCGCCATGGTCTAAGCTGTAGGATGTGCGCAGGCAGACATCCAATACACCACGCCCTCAACGACTTGATACGCCGGTCCCTTATGTCTATAGACGTACCGTGCGTGCTCGAGCCACCAGGTATGTCTCGCACAGACGGAAAAAGACCAGACGGCCTCACTCTTATCCCATGGAAGAGAGGACGCTCTATACTGAGGGATGCCACCTGCGGCTACCCACTTGCCGCGGACCACGCAAACCGCTGGGCTGACGGCCGAGTTTCTTGCAAAGCATAAAACTGAAAAGTACGCGGATCTGTGCCAGTCCTACGACTTGGTGCCATTCGCGGTAGAGACCTCGGGTGTGTGGTGCGCTGCGGCAAGTGCATTCGTCCGAGAGATAGGCCAGCGCCTGAGGGCCTGTGGTTGTGACTTCATGCCAGCTCGTACCTGGTCCAACAGATTTCCATAGCCATTCAGCACGTCAATGCAGCAAGCGTAATGGATACTTTCGGATCAGGCACGAACAGGCATGAACTTTTAGGTTAGGCTTATTCTTAGCGTTATTTAGCCTTTAAATTGTACCGAATTATAGTTTGCAATAATTTAATTTAAGTAGTAAAGAAAGGTACAATTAAAAAAAAACAAATGAGGGGCACAAAGAATACTATACTCTCACTGGCGTGGGAGGGGCACGAAATAGTGACAGTTTGACATGGCTCTTTAAAATCCTTGAAGAAAAACATTCTGATACCGCGTTTTACAAAACTATCAGCGACATCTATGAAATTATTTTTGTACTAATTTTCTTCTCGAACAACTTTTTAAACTTTTTTTTCATAATTTTTCATGAGGATGAGACTTTATATTGCAGAAAATAAATTGTATCAACGTATACTCTCATTTCTATACCAGTAAAATTGTAAAAAATGATTCTGGGTGGTTGAGCTTTGCCGAACCAGTTAATGGGTTTTCCTGGATTGAGACATTTTCCTGAAGTAAAATGTATCCTAGATGTTGACCTGAGTAATAAGCAATCACTGTGCAAAATTTGGTGCAAATCCGTTCAGCAGTTTTTGCGTGAAAGAATAACAGACAAACAGACAGACAGACAGACAGACAGACAGACAGACATACAGACAGACAAACAGACAAAAATTTTATTACTTGTTGTTTCGAGATCTATATCTTGAACACTATTTACTACAAGTACTCTTTTTTAAAACTATTTCATGTACAGACTTAGTTTCGTTACTGTTTTATTATATGTATAGATGCAACATAGAAATTAAAATTCTGAAATTAAAAGCTACTATGAGAGACCCAATTTTTATTCCATGCATCGTCAATTTCATTCCAGGCACGACCCCAGTACCCCAACCTTTCCAATGGCGCAGCAGAGTCGGCTCTGCAACTGCAAACAGCGGTGGATACCTCTTCAACACCGAACAGATTATCCTCCACGAGGGCTTTAACAGGTATGTTTTTAGTTCTTTGGGCTCAAGAGAATTTCCAAATGGCACACTCACTTAATTGCTTAGTTCCGTATTAATTCCATACTGTCTAGTATTTTCTGTCATAAGTTCCGAGAACATACTTTCCAAAATTTATAAGCCTTTGTGCACGTACCTTCAAGTGCAGACTATCTATTTTATACAAGTACTCGAAAGATCTGAGCAAAATCAGTGAAAAGTCCTTGAATTTTTATTTCATGAGGGAAACACTTGCAACTGAGTTGTTGCAACAAATTGGCTCCGTCTTACAGATCGATGTAGCTGAAGCGTAGGGGACTTTGATCATATCTCAATTCCCTACGTGATATGCGACATACGAGGTGACAAAGGTGACTAAAATAAAAAAAACTTCAATAGGATCACTTTCGACTTGGACTTCGCCATCGTCCGCATCGTAGGAACCTTCAACCTCAACTTGGCGAACGTCAAAGCGGCAGTACTAGCTCAACCCAGCTACCAACTCCCTGACGACGCACCAGTCTTCGCTCTCGGGTGGGGACACACTTGCGTAAGTTTTTTGGCATTATGCTGGAAGTGCTCATCAGAATTCATGAAGCAAATCAAACTGAGACTTTTCTAATCCACTATCGGTCTCTCTTGGATCTATTTTTGGCCAGAAAATGCCTACTAAGCGACATAGTATGTAGACGTATTACGTACAGGGCCTGATATTGCAACATTTTCTCCAATGACTCCAATTCTAGACTCCATTGGCAGGTTTAGGTCACATGCCCTGATATCGAGAGGTGCCCGTTGCCTAGAGTTGGACGCTTGGTAGTAGACAATTAGGTCCACTATACTTGCAATATGATTGAAACTACTTCGTTTTTCAGGCTCAATGGTGCTCAAGCTCCGAGAATCTGAGACGCGTTCAGATCTCGACGGTGAACATTAACACCTGCCGCTACCTCTACCAGGAGCTCGGTCGCCAAATCACTGAGAATATGATCTGTGCCGGTGCTCCGAACGAGGGCGGCCGTGGCGCCTGCCAGGGTGACTCCGGTGGTCCCCTGGTCCACAATGGTACGGTCGTCGGAGTCATCTCTTGGAGCCACGAATGCGGCAACGCAAGATACCCTGGAATCAGCGCTCGCATCCCTATTGTTTCCTACTGGATCGCAGCCTACTCCAGGCCTCGCTAATCTTCATCTTCGATCGAGTCGATGGCTTGCCCATACCAACACCCATACCTCAAACGTCATTAGCCCAGTATTCAGCCACGGTCACCGCATTGTCGGCCATCAGCATCAGTTGTTCCCGCATACAAGTGAACGAAGATTTCGCTAACTCACCAGAATCTTGGTAATTTAGAGTAAATAAATTATTTTGAATCGAACAACAATTTGTTTATGTTTTGGTTAGATTTGATAACTGATTATTATTAGAGATCCAAAAATGACAATGCTTTCCTTGTGCTCATTTTGTCGGATTGGAAAAACAATGGAAACCAATACATAAACAAAGAAAAATCTTATTATTTCCACAAATATTGTGACTAAACATTTTTTTATGTATGTTCACCGATTACTCAGAGACGCCTAGACCAATTTGGAAAAATCTTTTTTTGTTTGAAAGGGTGCATGGTTTGCAATGAATTTTTGGTCCTTTGTTGGATCTGTTTTTTTGGTTAGAGAAATTACCGAAATCCCATATCACTTATGTAGAAACTGCAAGACTGAAAGCAGGATACTATGGGACACTTCACCGCATCAAATTGCGGATGTCACAGGTTCTCATATTTTGGCTATTACGATCAGATTGCTGGAAAACCGATTAGGCGAGAAGTACCTAGTTTCATCAATCATTAAACCTTACGCATCTATAGATAAAATTATTACAGAAAACATTCGTTTAGAATGCAAGGATTTTACGAAAAATGACTATGTTATTATTTTAGCAGGTCAACACGACCAAAACTTGATTAATTTTCAACATAATCTGTATTCATATCAAAAAATGATGTCAAACACGAATGTATTAATCGGTAAAATACGAAATAATAAATATTTTAATAATAGTAAATTAAATGAATTAATCCAGACCATTAGTCAAAATTTTGAAAATGTTCACTGTTCTGATCTAAGTTATTTTCCGAATGGCAAGCTAAGCAAGGTTGATACTTGCCGGTCATTGGTGTTGGACATGATTTTAGTAAATCATAACAGGAAAATTTCTAATACATCTGAGAGTCAGAAAATAAGTTTTTTCGTGACTACTAACTCTTTATACATTGATTTAACACCTGATACTGTAAACCAGAAAGTACAAAAATCAACAAAGACAGTCAGCTCTATTTTTCCGTCTATCATGCATCTATCAACAAAACGTATGTGGTATAATGAGTAAAAAAGACGATCTAGAGATATATCTGGACCATTTAGGTAGAAATAAACCTCAGTATTTGTGTATTTGTGATCATTTTTTAAATAAGTCAAATATAGATCTTTTTGGCATGCAAAATTATGTGTTAACATCTTACAATACAAGAGCAAAGAAAATAAGGGGAGGAAGTAGTTTAAACGGTAGAGTGTCAGAAGATTATATGGAATGTAAGAAATTATATAGAGTTGATAGTTTTGAGATATGCGGCATTAAAGATATTGAAACTAATTTGATAATTTGCTGTTGTTATAGAATTCCACAAATAAAAACATTTGATCCGTTCATTGAGAGACTAGAAAAACTAGTTGAGATGCTTTTTGACAAGAAAGGTATAATCTGCGGAGATTTCAACATAAATGTTATGAAAGACGACGATCACTGTAAGCAATTCACTAGCTTATTAAAATGTTTTAACTTTCGTTATCTAATTAATTCCATTACTTTTGTTCGCGGAGACGTGCAATCAAGCTTAGACAACATTATTACAAATTTAACAGATGAAGAAATTTCTGATACGAAAGTAGATTTTAACGGGTTTTCTGATGGCCACGCTGCGCTGACCTATACTGTACGCAGTACTGAGCAGGAAAACATAAAATGACACGGTTGTCACTCAGCGACGAGTGTTCAGTGAGAAAAATACACTTACCCTCAGGAAAACCTTAAAATAGTCTTAAGTACGGCACAGGCATAAATAGTTTCATTACTAATTTCAACAAAACTTTCAAAGCATCGTTTAAAGTAAGGACTCGAAAACAAAAACTTAAAAGCATTCAACAGATTAAATGGATAACTAGCGGTATCAGGGTTTCGAGCCTAATGAAACGATTCTTAAATACATCGGATACTAAGATAACTGACAAATCAATATTAAATTACCGTAACACTTACTTTACATTATTTCGTAAGGTCGTCAGACTCGCTAAAAACTATCAGTGCAACGTCAAATAAGTAAGGCTGTCAATTCCAACAAAGCAATCTGGAGTGTAGTAAATAAACATCGCAATAAGAATGTAGTAAAGACTAGAAATAATATGTTAATAAAAATCGACAACCAAATAATTAGAGACCCCAAGAAATTGTGGAAATTTTCTAAGCAATTTGACTACGGAATGATTACTAACTCCACAAATTTTACAAAAGCTATTAATGTACTTGAACAAACAACACCCAGAGTTGTACAAGAGCTTAGGTGGCAAAGAATTACTGAGATAGAAATTTGTAAACTCATTTCAAAAATGGACGATAAAAAATCGTTTGGATATGATGAGGTTCCAATTACAGTAATCAAACAAAATGTTGATATATTAGCTAAACCACTAACACAAATATTTAATGAGTGTCTAGAACGGAATGTTTTCCCGACCAATTCAAGACTGCTAAAATAATACCAATTTATAAAAAGGGCATGAAAACAGACCCAAAAAACTACAGACCGATATCTTTACTCCCAGTCATATCCAAATTATTTGAGAAATTAATTAAAGTCAGGTTAGTGAATCACCTAAATGTTAATACAATTTTAAGTGCAAGACAATTTGGTTACCAAAAAGGGATTGGCACAACTGAAGCCATTAATACTCTCATAGATGAGGTAGTAACTTATCTCAACGAGAAACGGAAAGTCGCAAGTATATACTTAGATCTGAGCTCTGCCTTCGATTGCGTTGACCATGATATTTTATTGCAGAAGTTAGATCATTATGGAGAGCTCAAACTACTATCAAGTTACCTAAAAAACAGAAAACAATTTGTAGAGTCAAAAGTATAGAGGGTAACAATGAGATCACCCATAAATCTAGAAATACATATCTGAGGAGAGGCGTACTCCAGGGATCTATTCTTGGGCCTATACTTTTTATTGTGTTTATCAATGATTTAATAAATTATTTCAACGACGTAGTTCCTGATGTCACTCCTATCGTTTTCGCAGATGACACTAGCGCTGTCATATCAGGTAGTAATATTCGCGATCTTGAAAGTAAAACAAATGAGACATTGAAAGCTTTCTCAGAATGGTTCTCCATTAACAATCTGCAGCTTAATACGGGTAAAACTAATGTTATGCTGTTCCGAACTACAGCAAATAATACTGAAAATCTAGACATAAAATTAGATAGTCATCGCATCAATTTAGTAGAAACTGTAAAATTTTTAGGCGTTATAATAGATTCCCTTCTGAATTGAAAAAATGAGGTGGAACGCGTAGTAAACAAAATAAGTTCATCATGCTACGCATTACGAAGTCTTCGTGAAGAAGCAACTGTCTCACAGCTCAAAGTGGTGTATCATGCTTTAGTTGAATCCTATCTGCGTTATAGCATACAGCTGTGGGGCAAAAGTTATGATTATAATATAAATAAAGCCTTTACAGTTCAAAAACGAGCAATAAGAACAATTTTTCGTCTACAACAAGAAGTTTCATGTAAGGAATATTTCACTAGGCTTGAGGTGTTAACTGCTCCATGTCTATACATATTCATTATACTATGCGACTTAATGAAGTATCCAGATAAAATAGAAACACCCTCGCAAAGGGAACATAGACTGGCTACTAGACGTAAAGATATTCCGGTTTCGAGTCACACTGTTCTTAGTAGATTAAACATCTTCTGCCATAGCTCGCGTTTTCAGGCCAAACGGTTATTCAATAAACTTCCCCTGGAATTGAAGTCTATTGTCAAAGCATCAATCTTTAAAAGAAAGCTAAAAATATTTCTTCTCGAAAAATGTTTTTATTCAGTGGAAGAGTACATTTAATTAGTTATAATATAAGTTATAATAAGACGTAAGAAAATGATGTCATATATATATATTTTAAATTATATTAAGTCTGACATTTAAATACCTATCCATGACATCATAGAATGAAATTGTTTTAATTAATACTGATTGACTAATTGATAATCTACACTAATATAATAAAGAGGAAAACTTTGTTTGTTTTTTTTGTTTGTTTGTTTGTTTGTTTGTTTGTATGTAATCGATAAACTCCGAAACTACTGGACCGATTTCAAAAATTCTTTCACTATTAGAAAGCTAAAACATCCCTGAGTAACATAGGCTACTTTTTACCACGGGAAAATTCCTCATTCCTACGGGAAAACGGTTAGCAGCAGGAAAACGGGGAAATAAAGCAGATATTACCCAAATTAGCAAAACCGCTTTACCGATCCTCGCGAATTTTGGCACTGATATTACTATCATATAAAAGACGGAGATGGTCAGCCCTCGAGGAACTGGAGTACCTGATGAAGACCACCAGCATACCATATAAACTATAAGAGATACGGTCATGGCTTCATAGAAAAAGTTGTTCACCATGACGGGCCGCTTCTGCTGGCACATGGTCATCGAGGATCTGGAGTACCTGATGTAGACCACAAGCATCCTATCTAAACTATAAGAGAAAGGGTAATGGTTTCAAAGTAAAAGTTATTCAGCACGACAGGCTGCTTCTGCTGGCACATGGTCACGAGGGTCTGGAGTACCTGATGAAGACCACCAGCACCCCATCTAATTTTTTTTAGACTCGGTAATGGCTTCAAAGTTAAAGTTATTCAGCATGACGGGCCGCTTCTACTGGCACATGGTCACGAGGGTCTGGAGTGCCTGATGTAGACCACCAGCATCCCATCAAAACTATAAGAGATACGGTAATGGCTTCAAAGTTAAAGTTATTCGCCATGACAGGCCGCCTCTGCTGGCACATGGTCACGAGGGTCTGAAGTACCTGATGAAGACCACCAGCACCCCATCTAATTTTTTTTAGACTCGGTAATGGCTTCAAAGTTAAAGTTATTCAGCATGACGGGCCGCTTCTACTGGCACATGGTCACGAGGGTCTGGAGTGCCTGATGTAGACCACCAGCATCCCATCAAAACTATAAGAGATACGGTAATGGCTTCAAAGTTAAAGTTATTCGCCATGACAGGCCGCCTCTGCTGGCACATGGTCATGATGAGTAACTTCTGCTAGAATGGATTAATGGACTTTTTACTACGGGCAAAGATCCCATTTCTACGGGAAAACAGGTAAGTAGCAGCGAGTGAAACCGCTGGGCGGGCCGCTAGTGATTTATAATTATTAACTTTATTTATTGTAAAATATTATTAATTGATGTGATATAATTTTCAACGCAATGTATTTTGCTCAGAAATAAACGAATTGAATTGAATTGAATTGATAGCCAAAGAATAGCTTGCCACTTATCAAATGATAGTTTTTTCACCCTAACCGCCACTACATCGCGGGATAAAGCGGTGTGCACATTAAACGCGTTTATCCCGCGTCTGGAGTGCATTATGTGGTTGCGGAAATCCCCCGCACGCTGTCTTCGGCGCTACTAGGTAGTCAAGCGAGTTCGTGAGTAGCATCATCTATCGGTGTCTAAAAGATTAAGATTATTTGCTGGTATCGCTTTTTGACAAAAGATCCCGATGAATCCCATTCAAAATATAATTATCATGGCACGTCTTATATTTTGATTGCGGCTGTTAATGGTTGTTACTTGTATCACAGCTGTCACAAATCGCACTAACAAGCGCCAAAGATAGCCAACATAGAGCTCGTCACTTATCAAATGTCTGTTTTCCCGCCCTAGCTGTGACAACATCGCAGGATAAAGCGGTGTGCACATTACGCGTTTATCCCGCGCCTGGAGTGCATTATGTGGTTGCGGAAATCCCCCGCACGCTGTCTTCGGCGCTACTATAGTAGAGAGACGTATCGTATACGAAACGATACACATTACACATCTACTGTAGTTTCCTGCTACTGCTACTGTTACTTGTGTTAATTGTGTATTTCGATTGTCATACTTTAAAGTCAGATTTTACCTATTTATTGTAGGTAGGTTGGTACTTCAAACTTTGCTTCAAACCTATGGTAGGTACAAGCAGTGTTTTGGATTGATCGATATCAAACGTTTTCTGAACGAGTGGTATTTTCTGCTTATATTTTCTTAGGCTGCTTACAAAAAGTGTGGTGTCGGGTTAGAATAGCATCACCCCATCTTTCCCGTGGGTGTCATAAGAAGACAAGCAAGGGTTAAGACGTGATATATGAATGTATGTTTGTACTCTCATATAGTATGCGGATTTGAAGAACATAAATCTTGTTTTTGTTGTGTAGCTTAATATTTTAAGATACATCGTCCCTAGACGTAGTATTTTTTTCTTTATTTTCTAGCAGTTGTCCAGAGTAGTTCCAGTGGCACAACTCTAGCTGCTACTCGTATTTACATAACAAAACAAGGGGACAAAAACTGCGCGCAGCCCCAGACGAACGCATTTAGAAAAGCCTTCTTCAACTCTGTATGCCATCGGTGTAAAGTTTCACCAATAGAGTTCAGTTACCAAACTACCACAAACTACCCTCTAAAAGAGAATGTTATAATAGCTTCTATATGTTTTGCGTCGAAAAATCATTAGGTATTGACCAGAACGATGAATCACGATTAAGTAAGTCATCAACCTCTAATTTGAGTTGAGCTGCATTTTGATTATCTAGCTCTACTTATGATTTATCTCCAGGAATTTGGTTTGAGATGAGGAGGTGTTTCAATAACCTGCGATGAAAAGATTGTTTACAGTGTATAGACGCTTTGCCTATCATGCAAAGGATAAAGTTGTGAATGTTGTGATTATACGTCTGTATTTTAGATAATTTGGACACACAAAATACAGAGTCTACAGAAGGTTCACTCGACCCCAATAAGGATTTTTTGCGATTGTCATTTGATACATAGCCAGGGCTGATACAGTAAAAAATAGAAAGAATAAGACCATCAAAACAGCAAAATCTGAGAAAAGAACGTCATATGATTCTGAGCCAATTTTATCTAAGAAATATGACGTTCGTGGCTTCCATCTTCTTGGTTACCTTGAGTCCCTGAGATTCCAGTTGTTTACAGTTAAAGCGTCAAAATCGTCGCTAGTACTGAGTGAGCCATCTGTAGGTAAAGGTGCCCCGCGCGCCGTTTCCTAATTTGTGTTATACGTCTGTATTTTAGATAGTCTGGGGTCTGGGGTCTAGATGGTCGTAGCAATGGGATGGGCAATCTCAAAGTGGCTTCCAGGCATCCCTGCAGCCTCGAATAATTGAGCACACTTTAGATAACAACCAATGAATTGAAGCACCTTCTGGTGGCTGTGCCAACTGACTGTTGTGCAACAAAAAAATATGAAAGAAGTATGAGTAAACTTGAGAGTTTAGAACAGTCTGTCTTAAGGTTTGTCTACTAACTAATTAATTGCAAAAAAGTTAGGCGCGCGGTTAGACATTGTTTAAATTAATATTCCATACGATTTGACACTATTCCATACGAACTAACACGAAATTATTAAGCCTTTTATTAGCACCTTTATGCAGAATATAAACAGCACAGCATACATTTAGTTATCAACGAGACTCAATGTTCATTATATATAGTTTTTTCATTCGATTTGTGAAAATAAGTTGAAACTTATGTTCCTTGAAAACTTATGTTGCTTCTGATTAAGCATAGCTAATACCTAGTACCCGCGACATAGATTCTGTTTTCTCCATAGACAAATGAAACCTTTTGAGGGCCGCCGCGAATGTCATTTTGGTGCTCTGTGGTTTTCTCTACATCATCCGAGCTCTACATCCTTATGTAAAAGTCTTCGATTGTTTTGATAAACACATATTTAAGTTAATTTGTGTTGATAAATTCCATACGATTTGACACATCTTTATCATAGCTTATCTGTCGCGTGCTTGACGCGACGTGGTGCGCCGTCAAAATGACTGGTATGTATGGGTTTGTATGGGGATGCAAGAAAGACCGGGCGGTATGCCGCGCGCGCCTCTATACTATAAACGGCGCTGTCACGTTGACGGCGCACTACGATGCCGCCGCGCTCGGTCTTTATTTTCACCTTAAGCCTTTCTATAGTATCTAAGTATGCTAGCCATACTGCTAGGTACATCTGCGTACTCAAACATCTGCAGTCCCTACCCCTCAATCTTGTGCAGCGATTTTTTATACATTAACCTTTTTCCTGTAGTCCTTTTTACTTTTATTTTGCTATGTCGAAGAAAATGTACCTTTAAGGTACTTCGAGCTTGTCTGAGGTTTACAAAAAGTTTTAAGTAGCTTCACTCAAATCGATCGCCGTCTGTTTTTAAATAAAATTCCTTTTCAAAATGGGTAATGTAAGGGAAATAATAAAGATTTGGTGCGTAAAGCTTGGTAAAGACACAAAGTAAGTATTGACTAGCAGAGAAAAGCAATTATAGATAGCGTACTCTATCATCATGTAGATTATATTATTATGACGTTAGAGAATGTCATCTTTATTTTCTTATCATATCAATAACGTGGAATTGCGTGGTCCTCATAGCAAAAAGAAGCTATACCTATTTACTACATACTTTTTCTATTCGATTTTCCACAAGTGTTTTTTACATCTCTACTTAGCTATTTCTATCGATTCAGTAAGAAAGTGTACCCTCTTTTTACCCGTTTAACAGAAATCCTTTAAAACTGCGCAGGCCGAGTCCCAGGGGTGGTTGATTTAGATAACGACCTCTTAAACTTAAGGGGAGAACACATAGAAAACAAAAACAATGCAAATATATTTTACTGCACAAATAAAACACAAGTTAGAAGGAATTATGAAAGTTAGCTAAAAATAACAAAAATTACCTAACTCTCAGCCCTATGGTTTGGTCACCTAATAAAATGTCTGTGTTCAGCCGAGGATAGGTAAATATTGTTTGAACCATGACAACTCATGTGAAAGTCATATTTTAAACAATAGCCCGTCCGTACAATACGAAGATTCTTGCTAAGCACAACTATTCCGACCTGCTGCCGTGTCTTGCTGTCATATGACGTAGGTATTTTCTGGATGGGCGAAGGACTACGCAGGTATGTTTTTAGAGGAGTACGAGCGCAAACTTGCTCGTTTCTCAAACTGTTTCGCTACACATAAAGTGTGTCCTAACCCTTAAATAGTGCAGTGTAGTCAGCACTCAGCAGCGTGCACACATGCCACGTCGAACCCAGCTTACATTTGATTATAACGAGAAAGTGAATTCTTCAATAGAAGTTCAGTTTCAGCCCTTAAATAATGCAGTGCTTATAACGCCCAGCCCTAAAACCTCAGATAGTTTGGAGTCAGCACTCACTCAGTATAATAAAGGTTAAGATGTATTTCAGCCCTTAAATAGTGCAGTGTGCAGAACAGCCCTAGTACTTTGGTAGAGTTTGGAGTCAGCATTAAGCAGCATTCTTCAAACAGAAGTTGTGTTTCAGCCCTTAAATAATGCAGTGTGCACTACAGCCCTAGTACTTTGGTAGAGTTTGGAGTCAGCATTAAGCAGCATTCTTCAAACAGAAGTTGTGTCTCAGCCCTTAAATAATGCAGTGTGCACTACAGCCCTAGTACCTTGGTAGAGCTTGGAGTCAGCATTAAGCAGCATTCTTCAAACAGAAGTTGTGTCTCAGCCCTTAAATAGTGCAGTGTACAGAACAGGTCTAGTACCTTCTAGAGTTTGGAGTCAGCATTAAGCAGCATTCTTCAAACAGAAGTTGTGTCTCAGCCCTTAAATAGTGCTGTGCACAACAGCCCTAGTACCTTGGTAGAGTTTGGAGTCAGCATTAAGCAGCATTCTTCAAACAGAAGCTGTGTCTCAGCCCTTAAATAGTGCAGTGTGCAGAACAGGTCTAGTACCTTGGTAGAGTTTGGAGTCAGCATTAAGCAGCATTTTTCAAGGAGGAGTTGTGTATCAGCCCTTAAATAGTGCAATGTGCAGAACAGCCCTAGTACCTTGGTAGAGTTTGGAGTCAGCATTAAGCAGCATTTTTCAAGGAGGAGTTGTGTATCAGCCCTTAAATAGTGCAGTGTACAGAACAGGTCTAGTACCTTCGTAGAGTTTGGAGTCAGCATTAAGCAGCATTCTTCAAACAGAAGTTGTGTCTCAGCCCTTAAATAGTGCAGTGTGCAGTACAGCCCTAGTACCTTGGTAGAGTTTGGAGTCAGCATTAAGCAGCATTCTTCAAACAGAAGTTGTGTCTCAGCCCTTAAATAGTGAAGTGTGCAGAACAGCCCTAGTACCTTGGTAGAGTTTGGAGTCAGCATTAAGCAGCATTTTTCAAGGAGGAGTTGTGTATCAGCCCTTAAATAGTGCAGTGTGCAGAACAGCCCTAGTACCTTGGTAGAGTTTGGAGTCAGCATTAAGCAGCATTCTTCAAACAGAAGTTGTGTCTCAGCCCTTAAATAGTGCAGCAGCCCTAATACCTTGGTAGAGCTTGGAATCAGCATTAAGCAGCGTGCACATGCCACGTCGAACCCAGCTCACATTTGAATATAACGAGAAAGTGAATTCGCCGGTTCAAGGAGTGCTGACGGGAACGATAGGTTAAATTGAAATAGGAAATGCTTGCAGGTAAACTGAAGAAAAAAAAACAGATCTACACACTAAAAGAGATTGAACTGGTTTTGTTACGATTTCACAACTTTTTTTGAAAATAAATCATAATGTGGAAATTATCACTTTTAATCTTTTATCGATATGTACTTACGAAGGGTTCGGTTAATAGTTTTTCGATAATAACAAGCTCCTGATGTAAAAACATTCGCGTAATAGAAACTTATGTCGGTCATTTTTTCCTTGGATTCATAATACCTATTTATACCTACAGAGAAACGCAAAAAGCGGCCACATTTTATACTATGTATTGATGATGATTTTTCCTCTTTGACACGAAATGTATCCAACTATGTACATTATGTGTAATGTAAAGTTTCAGGACAAGTTTATCCTTTAATCAACCCTAAGTTTCCACCGCTATATCCTTAAAGAAATAAATCTGGCCCAAGAAGCAAAATCGATAGTCAAATCAGTGATAACACGGTATCCTAAACTTTTACCGTTTATTTTCCTTCCATCCCTCAGCTTAGAATATACTGGGTGTTATGTATTGCACAGAAAAAGAATACTGCAAGTATTTTAAGGGATTAACGAGCCTATGAAACTGTACAACTTTTCCAAAGGAACAAAAGTCGAGTTATGACAAAAAATGCTCCCAATCAAATGTACCAGCAAAATGTCTTATCTGTGGTAGAAATTTTTTGCAAGTTTTCTGAAACGGTATACCAAACACAGTGCTAAAATTTTTTGTTTTCACATTGTTGCAATGTTTAGACAATGTTTTGTATTTGTTACGCCAGATTGACAGCTAAGGATACAGGGCAGGAAGTAACAAAAAGAGTATAACAAGAAAGGAGGTCAAAGTACTCTTGAATGTTCCATGGGGAAAGTTGTTCAGTTTCATGAGCACCTTGACCTCCTTTCGGTATTCTTTATGTATATCAATTTTTTTTAGCCCGCTCAACATTTTAACACCCTGTATAATAGGGTACCGTCGGCCCTTATCGGCCGATCTACAAATCCAATTTCCGAAAATAGGGATCGATCCGACAAATCATTTGAGCGACTCTATTATTCTGTACTAGCTGTGTGCCCACGGATTTGCTCGTGTGGTATCAGGTTCTCGATGGAAATCTGATATTAGGTACTGGTTTATGTTGCTGATTCTACTCATGATTATGAACAACTTTTATGGGGCTATCTCTGAAACAGCGAATATAAAATCAGCTTCGCTTACATTTTGGTTAACCTACACTAAAGGTGTCCTTAAAGACTGAGCTTGACGCGACGTGGTGCTCCGTCAAAATGACTGGTTTGTATGGGGTGCCAGAAAGACCGGGCGGAACGACGCTGTCACGTTGAAGGCTCGCCTCTACTACTACCTATTATATATTCTGTGCTACTACTGCGCCGTGGTCGGTCTTTATTTTGCCCTTTAAAGTAAAATAGTTATCCTTTATACCTACCCTTGCAATATTTGCGTACTACTGACGAGAAGGAACCCAGTAAATAGGTATGCCATGTGTGACCCACAGCAGTAGCAAATATTTTGCAGGGTTTCAAAACAAAATTACATTCTCCACCCTATGGATCATAGGTCGCAAAACTTATAAAATAAATGATCTTTAAATTTCATATTTAGGTCTATGTTCCTTGGGAAAGTTGTTCAGCTTCATGGACTGATTTACCTATTTAAATATATTTTTACATCCTATGTCTACCTGAACCAAAAGTAAGATCCATCTTTGGTTGAATCTTGAATGTAACCTTTTAGTAGGTTGTACCATGGCCATGTGCATTGGGAAGAAAAGCGGACGCTCACCTTCTTATGGGGTAACCATAAATTGAATGCCTTGTGGTACCTATTAGAAAAGCATCACAGTTTTTTGCAGGTGAGTGTCGTAAAAGCAAAAATGCAGGGAGAGGGTAGCAAAACTTTCTGTGACATACAATGCCTTGTATTGCACTCGTCAATCCGCCTGCTGAGCATATGACAAACTTCCTGCAATAGAGAAGGCCCGTGGCAAGAGTGTAGTAGGTACGATGCAATCATCTGCTTAGAATCAAAACAAACAAAAGTACAGCTGCAGTGCTTGGTAAGCAAGTGCCAATAACTATTTCCAGGTTTTCAGTGTAAACTTACTCACTCACTGTATTTTCGTATGCAAATTAAATATCGAAAGTATTTATTAGCTGAAAATCGTGGTCACAGTTCACATATAGTCCTCGGACCGGAGCACGGGCCTATCGCTTCATCTCATCGTATCTTGCTTCTTGAGTTCTACGCCCTAACTACACTCTTCGTCCTACGATCTACGTCCTACGTCAACCACTCTTTCAGACCAGTTTCATGTTTCAGCTGCTCTACTTATTCAGAATAGTGTGACATGGCTAATTATTCCGTCTTCGGCTAAGTATTCCGCATTCAACAATGCGTGTAAAATTAAAATGGCTCCGATCGGAACGCGATGGAAAACCCGCGTAACTCTGTGTAAAATGGCGCTGAAAAGGGTTGAAATTAAAGATTTTATTTAGAGAAAAAATAGCAATAGGTAGGTAGCTGATGATAAAGTGACTGCTTCGAATCAAAACAAACCACAAAGTGAAGCGGTAGTACTGGGTAAGCAAACTATTTCCAGGTTTTTAGTGTACACTCTTGCCTCTACTGTATTTTCTTATGCAAATGAAATATCGAGAGTATTTATTAGTTGCGCTGAAAATCTTGGTCACAGTTTGTGAACTGTGACCAAGATTGTCATAGTTTGCTTACCCAGTACTACCGCTTCACTTTTTGTGGTTTGTTTTGATGCGAAGCAGTCAATTTATCATCAGCTACCTACCTATTGCTATTTTTTCCCTAAATAAAAATCTTTAATTTCAACCCTTTTCAACTGTGACAATCTTGGTCACAGTTCACAAACTGTGACAATCTTGGTCACAGTTCACAACCTGACCAAGATTTTCAGCGCAACTAATAAATACTTTCGATATTTCATTTGCATAAGAAAATACAATATAGCCCTTGGACCGGAGCACGGGTCTATCGCGTCATCTCATCGTATCTTGCTTCTCGAGTTGTGCTACGCCCTACCTACACCCTTCGTCCTACGCTCTTCGTCCTACGCTCTATGTCCTACGTCAACCACTCTTTCAGAGCAGTTTCATGTTTCAATTGCTCTACTTCAGAAGAGTGTGATGTTTGACTTGGATAATTATTCCGTCTTCGGTTAAGTATTCCGCATTCAAAAATGCGTAAAAGTAAAATGGCTTCGATCAGAATGCGACGGAAGACCCGCGTAGCTCTGTGTAAAATGGCGCTAAAAAGGGTTGAAATTACATCTTTGATTTAAGATTTTTATCTAGGAAATATAAAAATGATCATGGTAATACATTATCTGATCTGGAACTGCACAGAGTGCAGTTGCCAAATTTATAGATTCAATTAAAGATATATAGGTAGAACGAAAATGCTTCAGACCATGAACTGAACAATTTTACTATGGAGTTATTGGGAAACGAAAAAAATTTCCGACCTCCCACAAAGTCAGTCAGCTGATCGTGAATTTTGTATGGGAGGTCAAAAATTTTTTCGTTTCCCACTTTTGCTCCATAGTAAAAGTTGATCAGTTTGATGGTCTCATCATGCCTGCAAAGTTTTCGGTACACCGTCCCTAACACCCTATATATATGACAGCTTCGGCAAAATCTTTGATGTCATCTATTCTATCCTACACAGCTGAAGTTACTTTCCCAATGAATTGAAACCTCTACTGATTATGTTTTTACGTCGGTTAAAAACGACTGAAGTTTACGCAGAATTTATCGTCATTAGATGAGACAGGGACCTATTTTAAAACCACTTTAACAGTCAGTACATATACAGCGAAGCCTACCTATATTTACGCATATCAATAGGCGTTACAGTACCACAGCGCTGAAACCCCAGCCTCCAACCAAGACATAGATTACCCCTAGATTACCCTACTAAACAATGCCATCTGTTCCCCCGGTAATGCACTCCCCCCTTCGATTCCCTATAAAATCGTTTCCGGACGTGACCCGAAAGGAAATGCCATTCTATACTTTAATAGATCTATGGTTTTGGAGATAGCTACGAGCTTATTACTGTAGTTTTGGATGAAGTATAAAGTTTAATCTTTGGGTGAAGTTTTGAACATAGTTTCTACGGCAGCGTCTTAATTTAAAGAATCTGAATGTTTGTTACTATGCCATATATATGTCGCAGTACGATGGCAGAATTAGGTTCTTGGCCAAAAACCGGCCAAAAGCCGGCATATGGCAAAATCGTAGACTTCTTTCGGCCATCGTCCTAAGCTGATCCAGGTTTTTGGCCAAAAACCTAGGATTTTGGCCAAAAAACTAGGATTTTGGCCGAAATCCTAGATTTGTTTAGTATTATGGCTTTTTTTGCATTTTGGTGGAACTTCTTCTTCTTTGAGTGGTACACCAAGTCGCCCAACGACCCGATGAACCCTGGTGTTAGAGTTTTTAAACGGCCTACTGCAAGGAGCAGGCCTCTGACAAGGTTGTGTAACGACCGCCGTCTAAGTGATCATAAAGAGCAATCGGGACCGACGGCTTAACGTGCCCGTATAGTTCGGGCATACACCTCGAAAGGCAGGAGGTAGCATTGGACGTTCTGGAGGGTGGGAGGTAGCTTCAGACGCTCTGGAGGGTGTGGGTAGCGTCGGACACTCTGGAGGATGTAAGATGACGGGCGTTGGATGTTCTGGGGGTCCGACGTTACCTCCTGGTCTTCAGGGCGTCCAACGCTACCACCAATCCTCTAGAGCGTTCAGTGGTACGCCCTGCTCTTATGGTGTCTGATGCTTCCCCCACCCTTCGGGAAATCCGAGGCAATCCTGCTGTTCAGACTATCTGATGTTACCCCCGTCCTTCAGGGTGTCCATTTACGGTGTCCAAGTCTACCTCAAAAGATCAGAGGGAGGTGCATAAATTACCTCTCCACTCCTCGTTCCCCGAACCACACGGGCACGGTAAGTCGTCGGTCCCGATTGCTCTCTATGATCACTTAGACGGCGGTCGTTACACAATCATGTTAGAGGCCTGCTACTTGCAGTAGATTGAAAACTCTGATACCAGGCGCTATCTTCACATATAAAACGTGAAAGTGAGACGTAAGATGATGTCAACTGTCAACAAGTGATCATTGGCCGTGATCGATGCGACGCGCATCTCACGTGTGAAGCCGGCGTCTTCCTTTTCTGTTACATACATGTCGGGGTTGATAACACGCGAGGCCCACGGCATCAGAACCGGGTAGCTGGTCATTATTGGCCGGCTAAGATTGTTACGTCAGGATTACAATATTACGAGCTAAGTGGGCGTGTACATCCAGATTACAAGTAGGTACATCGGGATTACAATAGTACCTATGTGCTACTTGGGTGTAATACTACCTCGCGTCAGGACTCGATGAGCTACATGGGCTGGCTTTGTCCTCCAGCTACGTCCGTCCAGGGTATGAGTGTTTCGCCCTGGCAGGGCTCTTCAGGTACAGTGTAACTGCATGACACTCCGTCCGTCTCCAGTCACACTATGCATCTTTAGCATTCGGTACTTACCTTGAAGTATTATGTATCTAGTTCCGACTCTTGGTACTATTCTTCCGACTTCAGAAACCAAAAACTTTGAACTGCTTTTGTTTATGCGAAATATAAGGCGCTATCTTTACATATGAAACGTGCAAGTGAGACGTAAGATGATGTCAACTGTCAACAAGTGATCATCGGCCGTGATTGATGCGACGCGCATCTCACGTGTGAAGACAAGATAATTTTTTTATGGAAATGGTTTCAAGAATCGCGGTGTCTTAAATGTGTGAGAGTTATGCCTAAAATTGAAAAAGTTACATCGCCTTGATACATCAGCAAAGCAGTGAAATCGTCTCAGAACTTAGTTACTTGTGCTTTAAAAAAATGCACAAGTCATCAACATAGTCATGAATACTAAACCTTTTAGTACCGGTCGTTTTATCATGACGACTAATTAAAAAAACGCCGCAGCTACCCTAACTTTGGCACATTAAAACGGAAATACTGTAGCTTGGTTCCTAGGGGTATCGTAACACAGTAGCTGCGGATATAGGTACGTAAAGCAAAATAATTTAGTTTAGGTATTTAATGGCCGCGTTTTGATAACACAATTATCTTAACTAACTAAAATAAGCGATGGCCCTTTCCGTCAACTAGGTTTAGAAAATAATAGAAGATGGTACCTAAGTAATGCCACATAATTTGTCGCAAAATGCGCATTATTTGTTAAAATAAAGCGTCGAGTAAAACGATGGTGACTAAATTGACTATAAATAACTATTGAGATTTTTGAACGTAAAATGATTAATCTTGTATTCTTTTCTAAACATGTTTGACAAAAGTGACAACTCCAATTTTAAGAGATTTGTTCTCTTTGCGTTGCGTTGCGGATTTTTAACCCAAGTAACCCCAAACAATATCTTCGTTGGCTAATGTGGGTAGCGTAAAGTTGACTTTGACGAATCAGCTTGCAAAACATCGAAGGTGTGTACTTTTTCCCCGAATGTCTCTACCAGGCGCTCGCCGATCCGCCTTCCAAGCATGGTGAGTATGGCAATACCCTGATAGGAGGCCCATGTCCAGCAGTGGGCTGTTGTGGCAGCAGGGAATGGTATGGTATGGTCTCTATCAAGCAGCAAACGTGTTAAAGAGTGCAATATCATCGTTGGCTCCTGAGGGTAGCGTAAAGTTGACTTTGACGAATTAATTCCCTTTTAAGTTTTGAACCGGGTCTATCGAGATACTATTTAGATGTATTTTCACATGAAACTGTGCTGAACTGTCGGGACACAGGTAAACTATAAATATTTACCTAAATAGTATCGAGATAGACCCGGTTCAATACTTAAAATGTGTGAAAACAATCGCGAGTGCTTTAAAGTTAACATTCCTTCTCCGCGCTACTTTGTAGAATATCGATGGCGCGTACTTTTACCCGCTCTGCGGACTTTACCCCAAATGTCTCTACCGGGCAGCGAACGTTAAAGAAGTACAATATCATCGTTGCTCCTGAGCACTGATGTGCCGTTCCCGGAAACATTCCCAGCGTGGAAATATTCCCAGTAACGTTCGGGCACATTCCCAAAAGTGGAAATATATGGGAAAGTTGTTTAAGAATCTTGTTAACCAATACGATATTTTATGAAATTGATCACATTTCTGTATGAATCAGATTTACTATATAAACACAGCAAATAATCAACGCGATTCTTGAATTCCCAATGTTACTGGAAAGATACCGGAATATTTCGGTAACTTTCCCAGGAATGTTACTGGGAAAGTCAAAATATTTTTATTTCTTTGTTTTTCATTTTTGTGAGTGACTATCTAAGTACTGAATAGCAAATGAAAGGAAAAGTAAAACACAATATAGATGAAATTATTTTAGTATAAAAATCACAGTAAAATCAGCACAAATCACAGTAATCAGGATGAAGTTAGGACTGCTGATGTAGAAGCACTTGGAGTTGTCTGTGTTACGAGTATACTATTTCAGAGGACTGTGCAACCATGTCAGAGGATTCTGAAACCATGTCAGAGTACTCTGCAACCATGTCAGAGATCATTGCAACCATGTCAGAGAACCTTGGAACCATGTCAGAGGCCACTGCAACCATGTCAGGTCAGAGGTCACTGTAACCATGTCAGAGGATTCTATAACCATGTCAGAGGCCTCTGCAACCATGTCAGAAGACTCTGCAACCATGACAGAGGTCATTGCAACCATGTCAAAGAACCTTGCAATCATGTCAGAGGCCTCCAGAACCATGTCCGAGGCCACTGCAACCATGTCAGAGGCCTTTGAAATCCACAATCAGGGACTCTCAAACTGGGTCAGAGGCCTCAGAAACCATGTCAGAGGACTCTGCAACCATGTCAGAGATCATTGCAACCATGTCAGAGAACCTGGAACCATGTCAGAGGCCACTGCAACCATGTCAGGTCAGAGGTCACTGTAACCATGTCAGAGGATTCATAACCATGTCAGAGGCCTCTGCAACCATGTCAGAAGACTCCTGAAACCATGACAGAAGACTCTGCAATCATGTCAGACGCCATTGAAACCTTGTCGGAGGCATCTGCCTGCAACCATATCATAGGACTCTGTATCCATGTCAGAGGTCATTGCAACCATGTCAGAGAACCTTGCAATCATGTCAAAGGTCATTGAAACCATGTCAGAGGCCTCTGCAACCACGTCAGGGGACACCGCAATCAAGTCAGATGCCACAGAAACCATGTCAGAGGACTCTGCAACCATATCAGAGGCCACTGCAACCATGTTAGAGGCCTCTGCAACCATGTCAGAGGATTCTATATCCATGTCAGAGACCATTGCAACCATGTTAGAGGACTCTGCAACCATATCAGAGGCCACTGCAACCATGTTAGAGGCCTCTGCAACCATGTCAGAGGATTCTATATCCATGTCAGAGACCATTGCAACCATGTTAGATGACTCTGCAACTATGTCAGAGGTCATTGTTTCCATGTCAGAGGCCTATGAAACCATGTTAGAAGTATCTAAAACCATGTCAGAGGACCCTGCAATCAAGTCAGATGCCTCAGCAGAAACCATGTTAGAGGACTCTGCAACCATATCAGAGGCTACTGCAACCATGTTAGAGGCCTCTGCAACCAAGTCAGGGGACTCTGCAGCCATGTCAGAGGGCTGATAATCCATTTCAGAGGACCCTGCAACCATGTCAGAGGTCATTGCAACCATATCAGAGAACCTTGCAACGATGTCAGAGGTCATTGAAACCATGTCAGAGGCCTCCAGAACCATGTCAGAGGCCACTGCAACCATGTCAGAGGCACTATAACCATGTCAGAGACCATTGCATCCATGTCAGAGGCCTATGAAACCATATCAGAGGTATCTGAAAGCATGTCACTGGTCTTCGCAACCATGTCAGTGGCTCGCAAATAATTATTTAAATAAAAATTTATAATATGCTTAACTCTGCATACAAGCATACATAATTACATACCTACCTACCCTCGAAAAACACTCTCAAGGCAGTCGGGCATAAATTACTATTATCAAATAACTAATGTTCCTGACTAAGGGAATATTCCGGGCACATTGAAACTTACTGGGAATATACCCATTGGGAAAATACTAGTAACGGGAATATTTCCAACGGCACATCACTACTCCTGAGGGTGGCGTAAAGTTGACTTTGTTTCTGTTTAATTGCACCCGCTGGTGAAAGTTAAAAGTTAATTAGCTTTAATTTTAACTGCGTGGATGGGGTGGGTTTTTAAAACGGCCGTTTTAGTTGGTATAAATTTAACAGAGTTTTATAAATCTGCGTATAAACAAATCAATTGCATTCATCTAAAACAATTTTTCTTCTTGTCTTGAAAAGTTGTTTCTGGTTACATGAACTGTTTCACCATTTAAAATTACCTAGGTACAAAATAAAGTGTGGTATGCCTACATCACACAATACGTTATTTCGGACAAAATAACACCAAAGTGAGAATAAAATGTTAGCGTAGTGCCGGCTTAGTATAGAATCACCCCATTTCTATCCATGGATGTCGTAAAAACAGACTGAAGGATATTCATTCAGAATGAATGAATCATACTAGGAATGGGCAGCAGCGTTACCTGTGAATGAAACATCTTGTACTGCGCTCGCCAATCCGCCTGCCAAGCGTAGTGAGTATGTCAATACCAATTTCCAGTAGTGTACATTTGGGGCTGTCGAAGTAGTAGAGAACCATACGCAAGACATCCACCTACAGTCCTACCAGTCCAACTATTTTCACATTTGATACCTACAGGAATGGGATGAAACATGTTTGAGGGTCTGACCTAGTCATAGTCAAGTCACAGAGTTACAAAGACATGCCCACGAAATCTTGGATAGGTATTTATTTTATTCCGAGATTTTATTTCATGATATCGCAAATTCTTGTTTCGTAGACTTTTTCGTGTTGTCCACCAAGAAGGGGAACAACCCGACGAACCCTGGTGTTAGAGTTTTTATCGCCGTCTAGAAATCAAGTTCGGAAATCAAGCGACAAGAAATTCGTATGTTTTATGTCACTTGATTTGTAGGTACTGAAAAACGCACGGAAGACATAAAAGTTAAGCAGCGAAGGATGAAAATCTTAATTAATTAACGAAACATTCGAAACAGAAATTAATTAATTCCAAAATAGAGCTTTGGGAAAATGAAAATATTAAATACGACGTCTGGGAGCCGGAGATAAGAAAACATTTCAATAAGGTTTGCATATTAATTGGAATTTTGCACACGGGGAAAAGAAATAGGAAATTAAAAGAAACAGTCAGGTTTTTTGTGATTTACTTTAGGTAGAATGGTTGCCTACGGCGGCTAGAAAGCAATGAAAGAAGGTATAACTGGTGCAGATAAAGAACATATTTTTGACATCCTACTCAAATGTCATAGGGGGGATGTACATTGTGTGTATGTACCTAAATAAGCTGAGCATAGCATTATATGGAGTTTTCGCAGCTGTAAAGTTTGGTGCTGTATATTTTATGTCTATGAACTTATGCCTGGAATTTAGATAGGTACGTTATTTTTCATGCAAAATGTGAAGGTTCTATTCTTCTGAATATTGAGTACCCAGTCAGTACCGTTTGTGTTATTCTTCCTTTGTGTGATCCAAGACAAACGATACAGCGGATTCATCATCTTCCTGCCCTTATCCCAATCACTTGGGGTCGGCGCAACACGTTTTGTTGAACACAAAATCGTGTTGCAAAGGATTTGGCTTAATTTTACGACCGGCCGCCTACCAGACGTCAACCCTCCTTGGGAATACTTTTGTGGTGGATTAACCGCCACCATACGGTTGGCCCTGGCTGTTTGGGTCGGGTTTATCCCTCGGTCGCCTCTTACGACCCCCACGGGAAGAGATTGGGTGGTGCTATTTAACTCTGCCGGCACCACACGGCAAACAAAACAGACAAACGATACAGCGGATTACGATGAGGATATTGTGTTAGGCCCTGTCCGCACAGCGAATTTTATTCGCGTGCCACGATTATTTTCTCGCGCGACATTTTGTTTTGTATGAAAAATACAAACGATGTTTTTTCCGTCAGTGCGTGTCACAAAAAAGCGAGAAAAAATCATTCGAAATAAATTTGCTGTGCGAATTGAGCCTTATAGAACCTACCAAATAAAATATCGCGCGAGAAAAAAATCACTGTATACCTACGTATAAAATAAAATTCGCTGTTCGGACATACCCTAAATACCTCTGCACCCAATGGCTCTAACAAGGTCGTCAATCTGCCTCGTAGGGTGACTGTAACATTGAACTATGTGTTCCAAGATCTTATCAGTATGAAAAGCTTATGTCTTGCGGCGTGTCTCGAAGGGGAGGCACCAGATGTCGCATGGGTGACAATAAATTTTATCGCCTCTCTGTGCGTATTCTCCACTCAAAACTACTCCTCGGTACTGCCGGGATAGTCCAGTCAATAAACAGCCTCTTACTTCTTACTTACTTACTCCTGTGGCTCAGGGACCCAAAGTGGGTCCTGTCCTCTGGCACGAGCTTCCGCCACTTATCCTGATCCTGGGCCGCTTCAACTTTAATGCAAAGAAAGACCTCCTTTTATAATCTTATTTTTATGTGAGATGAACACAAAATACGCTCTTTGTGCATACAGTTCACGGATTAAACCATTCCATGAGACCAATATTTTTTTGCTAAAAAACATTGGTAAGGCACGTCATTATCATTTGCCTACCCTTATCCCAATTTATAGGCTCAACACGTGTGATAAAAAATAATTTGTCTCCGAAACTATTTTTAAGGGACAACCGTATGTATTCTTTTTAATTTTATACGATTTCTTTTGATTGGGCTAACATGATAATTATCATCCCTTTAAATATTAGATATCTGTTTTGTGGCATTCACACAAGAACCTTCTTTGACTGGAGTATTGCCAGGATTTGGAGCGTAAACGCAACCCCATTTTATTTAAATTGCAACTCGCAACTTTTTATAGACCCGCGCGTTTTATGATACCACTTCTATTCGCGGAAGTATAATGTTACATGTAGCTCGTTATCTAGTATATCTCTATATTTGAAATAAAATAAACAGTTCCTGCAAAGTTAATTCTTAACCAATAAATATACCTACCTACGTAAATATCTAAATGCGTCTTGCCTTGTGGTGCCAGCTTAGAATAGCATTACCCTATTATCTTTCCTGTGGGTATCGTTAAAAGCGACTTCTTCTTCGAGGGACACCAAGTCGTCGAACGACCCGATGAACCTTGGTGTCAGAGTTTTTCATCCGCCTACTGCAAGCAGCAGGCCTCTGACATAGTTGTGTAACGACTGCCATCAAAGACAGAAACCGGGACCGACGGCTTAACGTGCCCATCCGAAGCACAGAACCATCTTGCTATTCGGACAATCAGGTGGTTCAGCCTGCAATGTCCTAACCAGACTGGGAACAGATTCACAAAGTGATAATTAATATCAAAATTTGTGAGTGAACCCACCGGGAATTTAACATGGAACCTTCTGCTGCGCATGCTTCGCAGGCAGTCGTACTAACCACCGGGCCATATCGGCTGTCAACTAACTACTACGTACGCCACATTGGCTGTCACTTCCGACTGTCGTCAGTTAAAAGAAGGGAAAATTATTCAGAGAATGGGTAGCAAAGGATTTGACAAAATTGCAATACTCATCAACCCTCAAAGTCCCCAAATCTCTTAGTCGCATCTTACGACACCACAGGAAAAATATAGGATGACGCTATTCTAAACCGGCATCACACGGCAAATTATAAAATCAACAGTCCAATAAACTATTCATCTTACCGCAACGACATCATTACCATATACCCATTTCCACCCTGGCCGAACCATACGTGTGCCAGGGATGTTATAACGCTGCCTCGGAATTATGGCACAGACCAAAATTATGGTACTGAACTACTGAGGCAAAAATTATGGTACACCTGCAATATTCTGCCCTTGTTTTTCTATTAAAAATGCGTGCATCTACACGTGCGTAGGCGACTCTTTGCCGCGCGACAGTCGGAGGTAGGGATTGCAATCCGGATTCATTCTCGATCTGGGCGGATTTTACTGGATTGACACGAACCCTGCTGGATCCGCCGGACCGGACCAGATTGACACTAACTTTGAGAGAACAATTTAGGAGATAATAAATAAATAAATTGTCGTGGGATGCCGGCTTAGAATAGCATCACCCCAATTCTACCCGTGGTGTCGTAAAGAGCGACTAAGGGATAATTATCCAGGAATGGGCAGCAGCGTTCCTGTGAATAAAACATCTTGCACTGCGCTCGCCAATCCGCCTGCCAAGCGTGGTGAGGTGAGTATGGCAATACCCCCCAATACGGGGGAGGCCCATGTCCAGCAGTGGACTGTTGTGGCTGTAAAGGTAAATAATTAAATACATTTTTGGTGCTTTTACCTGTTATTTTTTGTATTAGCTGTAAATACCAAGCCGAATGTCACCGGATCCGGTAGGTGCAAAAGCCACCGAATCAGCCGGATCGGATTGCTATCCCTAGTCGGAGATCCTTTAACTCCCGTCGGATCTCTGAGAGAAGTCCAACTATCGTGTGATAAAAATGGATGGAATGAAATTGTGGAGTGTATGGTCGTTTTACACCCCGTGTTCGCACTAAATAGGTACACACAAAAAACGATGGTAATCAAAATTATGGCACTTTTTCGTACCGTAATGAAAGTTCTATGGTACAAATGGTACCGAGGGTCTGATTATGGTACCATAATAATGGAACGGTTAACATCCCTATACGTGTGCCGCCGTAGTGAAGTTATTTAAGGCCGCGCCGGGACATATTTTATGCGGGACCTATCGATTGTCCCGGCTTGTCCCGTTTCAGACGCGCTTAATGGCCCTATCCTCACTAGTGCAGTTTCGACTTGCGCCTTCGACACAATCGCGTCCATCGCTGCCATGACATCGAGAATTGTGACTCGAACCCAATGAAAGAGGAATGTAACAAATTACGTAGCTGTGATTACGGAACTGCCATCAAAAGCTTTGCCTTATGTTTCTATACGTGGAAGATAATACCTATTTTAGTAGACTTTTAAATAATTACCGTACATTTAAATGCAAAACTCATCGACGTGCGTGACTGATAGCACCAGGATAGCAGAGATTTGGAAACAAGAGTGAGTAAGCGTCTCGACGTCATTACGCTCGTATACATGAAGTTGTATCGTATCGTATGGGAGACACCACACCTAATGACGACGTCGTGACTTTCGGCCCGATGTGGCGCCCTTAATACGTATAAGAGAGAACTTCCTAGGTATTCGAGAGAGAATCTCCTTAGGTTTACACAAAGGTTTGAAACCATTCCACAATCACGCCCAACGAAACCATAGATAACATAACATAGACAGTGCACATGTCATTATTGGTGGTGGTACACACATACCTACGTGAAATGATAACAAAAGCGGCAATGAAAAGCGAGTGTTGGTTGATAGCGCACGAGTGCTAATGCAGCCAATGGAAGCTTTTCACCGCCGGGGCGATGCTAAATTTGACTGCAGTTTCGCTAGTTCATAGTCTGGAGCGAGAAGTTATGGACATAAGAAATTGGTCAGGCGAAGTGTCTCGAATTATTCGTTAGGTAGTAAAGGAGTTATTATTAGTACCTAGTTTACTACCTGTACCTAGTTTTTACCTAGGTAGTTCAGTCAAATTATTTTTAAGTAGTTACCTACATCACAACAGCACATTAACCTCATGTATGATATCGAACTTGTACTTACTGGCTGTTATAATACAGTTAGATATACAAAACTTTGGAACTACCAAAAAAATTACTACCATCAACCGACCGAGACAATTTGTACTTCATAATAGGTCCAAATTATTCATATTTTGACCTATGTTCCTCGGGAAAATTGTTTAGTTTTCTAGAGTGGTTCACCCTTCTTTTGAAAGATGATTTTTTATACCTATTTTTAATGTCATCGCATCAAAGATCTTTTCTAATAAAGTGAAGTTTACGGGTTGGATAAATATGACTTCAAATACGTTCATATTGAATACGACGAACTCGTCAACAGACGAGATGACTAAAATTGCATGACGGAAAATGACTACGACTGAAAATGTACTATTGAACGAAGGTACCAAGGAACCTTTTTTCTTCTTCTTTAATATGGTATTTTCTTTTTTCTACATCTTT